>CM053029.1:384549001-385149001 GCA_028564925.1 Lithobates sylvaticus
CAGTTCCGGGGCTAAAAGTCCACTAAATGGGCCAAGACAGCCAACTGAATTGGCATTTATGTCTTCATCTTCATCATTTTCTTCATCGCTGTCTCGCATTTTGCTTGGCCGCCTAAAATAATAAGGAGTAATACATGCTAGATCTGATTTATTCTGTATTTTCTTCACACTCCTAATCTTCCTAAAAATGTTTAACAATTATTAAATAAAGGCTTTAAATTACTAAACAACCTGGACTCTAAAATACGGACTTAAATCTAGCATCTATTAAGCCCCTCATGTTCATTTTTAGTTTAGGCATTACAGGTGCTCAGAATGCTCATGCACATGGATATGTAGATATGTTAAGAGTTGGAATGCCAGGCACCAACATCTTTGATCTCCTAAACCTGTTTACTGAGGCTGTAAATTACACTAATGGGACAATACTGCAGATAGACAAACAGTGTAATCACTCTGCCAAGGAATGTAGGTTATATCCAAAAATAGACTAAATATATTAAAATAGTATTAAATGCTCTTTTTCTTTTTTTAAATAGCACATTGCTAACACTCGGCATATGTGCATGTACACATACCAAGCTCTTGGTATACCACTGCGGGTTCCAAGTGTCAGAGTGACAATTCTCCAAAACGTTTGGAAAAGGAAACGAGTGCCCTGAGTATCTCACATGTACTGTTCAAAAGCAACAGCACCTATGCAAGGGTGTGGGTTAGGGAAGTGGCTACCTATAACTATCTTATGCTATGGAAACATTCAGTGTCTGTAGATGCCAGCCGAAAGCGTGCATGCAAGGATGGCTCCATTAAACCCTACAAGGGATAGGAGCCACCCTCAATCTGTATATCACAGCCAAAACTAGGAGGGCCAACTGATACAGACACAAAGAATCACTTAAAGAAAAAAAAAAAAAAAAGAGAGAGAAAATATCACAATAAAGTGGTCAGAAGTTTTTTTACCTTAAGGCTACCTTCACATTGGCAGCACCGGCCATCAGCGCTAAAGCGCTGCTTGTTTTTGCAGCACTTTAGCACTGCTTTTCAGCTGAGCTCTTTTTACCCCAAAAACTGTAAAAAGACCAGTTTTGCAGCGCTTTCAAAGCAATTTTAAGACGCTTTGGAAGCGCTGCCTGTTCATTGCAATGGGCATGGTGTTTTGGGAGTGCTAAATACAGCGCTCCCAACCCACCCATAAGATGCTGCTTGCAAGAATTTTCATAACGTCCCGCAAGCGCACCGCCCCAGCGTGAAAAGACACACTGCAATGAATTTTTGTGCTAAAGCGTCTCTGCAAAGCACTTGAAAACTGCCCCAGTGTGAAAGGGGTCTAACACATTCTATGCATTAAGGTAAAAACCTTCTGGGTGCAGCTCCCTCCCCAGCCCCCACTCCCCTTATACTTACCTGAGCCCCACTCTCTCTCCTCATTGGCTCACACAGCCAGTGGCTCCTGCTGCTGTCAATCACAGCCAGTGAGTCAATAAGGAGAGCGCGGGGGGGGGGGGGCGAGCTGCACTCTCTGTGTGAATGGACAATGTCCATTCACAGGACCGTGTCTAGGGGAGAAAGCCTGCTCGAGTGCCTCCATAGCAAGAGGCTTGCTATTGGGGGCAATCTGTATGGGGCAGGAGCCAAGACCACTGACGGAGGACCCAAAAAGAAGAGATCTGGGCTGCTCTGTGCAAAATCACTGCATAGAACAGGTAAATATAACGTTTGTTTTTTGTTTTTTAAATTAAAACCTTTAGAATCACTTTAACCACTTCCCACCCTGGCCAATGTACATATACGGCCGGGTGGGAGCCGTCTACTTCTGATCGGACGTTCCGGAACGTCCTTCAGAAGTAGAGGGATCGCGCGTGCCCGCGCAGCGGCGCGATCCCGATGCGGCCGTGTCACCCGGACACGGCGCATCTCGGATCGGGAGGAGGGCTCGCTGATTGGCCCTCCTGATCACATGACGGCCGTGTCGAATCGCAGCCGTCATGTGATGTAAACAAACAGCCGGTTGCTAGGCAATCGGCTTCTCCTCTCCTCACACGGAAGTCGTCGGAGAGGAGAGGAGAGCGGATCGCTGCAGCCGGCTGGTGATCAGTGAGTATGAGCTGTTTTTTTTACTCACTGATCACCAGTAGTGTCCACAAAGTAAAACACACATGTCCCCACACATGTCCCCAAAACACACATGTCCCCAAATAATAAAAAACACATGTCCCCAAATAATAAAAAACACATGTCCCCCACATATGTCCCAGTAAAATAACATGTGCCAATGATTATCTGCACACATATGTCTGTGATCACCTGCACACCCCTTTTACATGATCATTTGCGTACATATGTCCGTAAACACGCGAACCAATTATTATACACTTAACGTAATTTTTTTTACAAAAAACAAGTAGCAGAATACATTTTGGCTTAAATTTATGACAAAATTTGATTTTATTGGTTTTCTTTTAAAAAAGAAAAGAGAAAATATAGTTTTTTTCAAAATTTCTGCTATATTTTCGCTTATATCGCAAAAAATAAAAAACGGAGTCGCGAATAAATACCACCAAACTAAAGCTCTATTTGTGCAAACAAAATGATAAAAAATTAATTTGGTTACAGCATTGCATGACCGCACAATTGTCATTGAAAGTGTGAGAGCGCTGAAAGCTGAAAATTGGTCTGGGCAGGAAGGGTGTTTAAGTGCACAGTAAGCAAGTGGTTAATAAGCAACATGTGTTCACAAGTTTTGCCCTTGCTTATTAAAACATCTGAAAAGTTCTGGTTAAAATAGGTTTTTGCAACTATTTTGCATTACTGGTGGTCTTAGTTGCCTTCAACATTTTGCACCTAAATAGTAACAGTATTGTTATATTCTTGTACAGATTTATGGGTCACAATACCAAACGTTACGTTTAGGATAGCAAAGGGATTTGGTCTTCCAAGATTCTGTGCATCATGGTTGATTCCTCCACTGCTGTCTATCCAGGAAATCCATTGACACTTAAAAACATTGTTCTGAAGATACAAGTTCTCTTGATCACTAAAACTAAATCTGGCAGTGCTATGATTGGTCTAATGTATATATGGTGTGAAGCACAAACTACATACCCAGAGAATGAAGCAGACTTAACAGGTGCTGGGAAAGGTGTGATGTTATAGGTGTACTTCTCCCTCAGCTCTGCAAGTTGTGGAAATGGGAAAGGGGCCATGGAGTACACAGTCTAGAGAAAGCAAAGGCAAATATTACTTGTGTAAAAACGGCACTGCTAGCATCTAAAATGAAAATTACACACACAGCATTTTTTATATTATTAAAAAAAAAAAAATTATATATATATATATATATATATATATATATATATATATATATATATATATATATATATATATATATATATACACACACACACACACACACACACACACACACACACACACACACAGTAATACAGTAAATGACCAAATGCTGTTTATTTGAAGCCCACTTGCAAAAGCTATATAAAAACAGAAAGAATGTGCACTAACCTTAACCACTAACATATTGTATAGCCAGAAATTTCATAAAATAAGAAACTAATTAATACAGGCTGGTAATGAAGTGGTTAAATTGAAGTGGAACCAGGAATCGGAACCAAGAAGTAGTGATCATCCTGGCTGTGCAGTGTGATGTGCAAGTCACAAGACTTGCTGTATAGAATTCATGGTTTAGCATTTTGTCTGTCACATGATTTGTATTTCAACTGTGTATTTATCAGTCTGCCTGAGATTCCACTAAACATGCAAATTGTGTCCTGCTAATTCAGAGCAAAGCATCAGGTTATATATATCCTCCTCACAATATGAAGGTCGCACATTTAAAGCGGAAGTAAACCCATCAATTTGGGGCGGGGAGGTAACGGCACACAGCACGACCAGCTCTGGAGGTATTACCCTCCATGGTTCTGTTTTAGTTTGTTTTTGTTTTTTTCTTGTTCAAACCCATCAATTTAACAGTTTGAAAAAACAGTTACATTCCCGGCATGCTGGAAATGCTAACTGTCACATTGGTTGTGCTCTCAACCAAACTGTCAAACCATCCAATGGCTGGTGTCCTAACTGATCACATGTGCAGCTTCATGGCAGTTAAAGATTAAATGGAGGCCAAGATGGCAGCTTCTTTGGCTGAAAACGATAGGAGGGTTTACTTCCACTTTAAACCCCTGTCTACAGGAGTGTCAGTACCACAGACTACTTACGTTTGAACATTTTCCCCTGGAACTGACAATGGATGCCAGGTCATTTTTCCTCCCACTGTCCATGGACACCAGCACATGAATACATTTCCACTGACAGTCTGCGGACACCTGGGCATTCTTTCCACAACAGACTAGCAATGCTATGGGCAATACCTTACACACCCCGGGCTGCTGCACCCCACACACTGTGTTGTAAATTTCGTACTCAAGAAACCTGCAACATAATCTTAACCCTGTACTCAATATATTAACTGATACGTTACATATTTCTGCCCACTGTACTCCATACGCTCTCTGTTGTACGTTACACACTCTGACCAAAGTATTATACATGCTTTGCTATTCCTGAATGCTGTATTGTATAGAGGCTATGTTGTATATTACATTGCACTCTGTACGATTTGTTGTAGGTTACTTAATCTTGACCAGTGCAATTTTTACACAATGCTGTTTGTTGAATATTCTACATAATCTAATGTTGTCTGTTACATAGTCCTGAGCCCTACACGCTTGGTACTATCGTGATATTATGCTTTAGCCCCCAATCACACCAGTGCTATTTGACAGGTCCAAATTGCATGACAAGTCGCACCCTATTGTCGGCAATGGAACTGTTCAGTGAGATGCAGACTTTGCGGTGCCGCACTGTTTTGATAAAAAGGTTCCTGAACTATTTTTGGTGATTTAAGGTGCTGAGAGAACAGCCATCGGCGATGTTCGAAGGCTCAGTTCTCTGTGCAGAGGCACCGTGGGACAGATGCAGCATCAGATCGATGCTGCATCCACCTAGGTAAATATGAAACAAAAAAAATAAAAATCCCATACGTCTTAACCTTAGTAAAATGTGAATTTTACTACAACTCAATCTTAATGGACCCTCAAGACGTTTCAGTCGTTTTGTACTAAAAATATTGTAAAACTACCATTTTCATTTAGTGTTATTATAAAAGGGGAAAATAACATTTCCACTTAATTGACAAGAACACAAATTTTACAAATTTCACTGGTTAAACAGGGGAAACGTTGAATAATTGAAAGTTGAATAAATGTTGGAGGAGGATTCTGGTATGTTCACAAAAAACAATATATTGTTCACATGGGTATCTTCGGTAATGACAAAGCTATAGCCGAACCAATAGGTACACAGCTGAAATGTAAAAATATATTTATAAATAGGGTTTACAGGTGTGAGAGACGGAGCTACAACCCACGTGCTGACATTAACCACTTCCCGACCGGCGCACACAGATGTACTTCCGCAGAATGGCACGGACAGGCAAATGGGCGTACAGGTACGTCCCTTTAAATTTGCCGCAGTGCCATCGTGCACGCCGACCGGGACCTCCACGGGTCGGATTGTGGGTCCCGCGGACTCGATCGCTGTGGGGATACCCATGATCGTCTCACGGGGAGGGAGAACGGGGAGATGCTAATGTAAACAAGCATCTCCCCATTCTGCCTAGTGACAGTGTCACTGATCTCTGCTCCCTGTGATCGGAGCAGAGATCAGTGTCACACACAGCCACGCCCCCCACAGTTATAAACACGCCTCCAGGACACACCCCTACACTGCCACCTAGTGGTTAACCCCTTCACTGCCAGTGTCATTTACACAGGAATCGGTACATTTGTATAGCACTGATTGCTGTATAAATGACAACGGTCCCAAAAATGTGTCACAAATGTCTGATGTGTCCGCCATAATGTCGCAGTCATGATAAGAAAAAATAAATAAATAAATAAATAAAAAAAAAATAAAAAATCACTGATCGCCGCCATTACTAGTAAAAAAAAAAAAATTTATAAAAATGCCATAAAACTATCCCCTATTTTGTAAACGCTACAACTTTTGCACAAATAAAATCAATAATTGCTTATTGCAATTTTTTTACCAAAAATATGTAGAAGAATACGTATCGACCTAAACTGAGAAAAAAAAAACGTTTATATTTTTGGGGGTTATTTATTATAGCAAAAGTTTTTTTTTAAATTGTCGCTCTTTTTTTGTTTATAGCGTAAAAAAAAAATAAAAAAAAAAAACAGCAGGGGTGATCAAATACCACCAAAAGAAAGCTCTATTTGTGGGAAAAAAAGGACGTCAATTTTGTTTGGGAGCCACGTCGCACGACTGCGTAATTGTCAGTTAAATCGATGCAGTGCCGAATCGAAAAAAAAGTGCTCTGGTCTTTGGCCAGAAAAATGGTCCGGGGCTTAAGTGGTTAAAGAACATGTCAGGATGGTGCTGTTATCATGGTATACCAGTGAAAATTGCAGTAAACCAGCAGACCCTGGTACCTGTTTATATCGGGGTCTGCTTCGAAAAAAGATCACAGAGTTGGAGCAGGGAGAAAACTGTCAAGTGTGGACTCAGAAATGGAAAAGGTACATTAAATCCCATAGATACCTGCATAAGTTCGTGGCTCTCTATCAGATTGTCTTCAAGCATCTCCTGTGTCAGTTTTCCCATCAAACTGTAGAATTCATCTGCATCCTGGCAACACTCAATCTGCCTGTAACACAGACACCATTATGAAAAAACAATCCCCTGCACTAAAGATACTCATTAGTGATTAGGCCTGCCGCTGCTGTATAAGTCAAAACAGGGAAAAATATATCAAGCATGAAGCCAGTGAAAAACATAAAAAAAACACATGCAAATGTGTATAAACTTCTAGTTGGAAGGTTCTTTTCAAAGGTGCTGCTGTGCTAGAAATAGTGAAAATCAATATTAAGCATATGACCAGTGAAAGTCCAAAAAAGACGTGCACATAAACATATAGCAGTTCTCAGTTGATAGGTTCCTTTCCCAAGTTCCTTTCAAAAGTGCTGCTGTGCTAAAAAATAAATAAAAAAAAAAAAAAAAAAACATATGATGCTGTAAATATGGGATCCACCACCCCCCCCCCCCATACTAACTATATCAACTCGCGCTAATGGTGTATAAGTGAAAAGAGGAAGCAGCAGCTATACACAAAGTGCTGATCACTTGAAAAACGTACAAGTATAAATATAGCGCTCACTACCACTATAAGTGAATAAACCACAATCAATAATAAACAAAGCAAAGTCCAAACAAAAATGCGAAAGTGACTCAAAGTGCTTCAATCCGAAGGGAAAGACAGTGCAGATTTGCTGCGGAAGTATTCAGGTGTATGACACCCCCTCATGTATCCCCACTCACCAGATTGCAACGACCCCCAGCTTTTCAGTCTGGTGGGTCACTTTAGGCTTTGTATTGGTGTCCAGGGCAGGTGGATAAGATGTCAAATCCTCAGATCCAGTATTCTTAAATGAAGTTTCTCAGCAGAACGAACGGATACCCAAAAGTGAAGAAAAGATGGAACTGATAGTGAGGTACCATTAAAAAAGGTTTTATTGAAAAAGGGAGTGGGTACTTACAAAAAAGTATAATCAAACAAGCCTCAAACATGGAGCTGTTGGTATAAAAACGTTGTTCCTGGCGTGCGTTCCACGGGACCGGAAGTGACGTCAGTGATACCGGAAATTGCATCTTTCGGTATCACTGACTAACGCAAATTTTCGGTATCACTGACGTCACTTCCGGTCCCGTGGAACACAAACCAGAAACAGCGTTTTTATACCAACAGCTCCATGTTTGATCGTACTTTTTGTAAGTACCCACTCCATTTTTTAATAAAACCTTTTTTAATGGTACCGCACTATCAGTTCTATCTTTTCTTCACTTTTGGGTATCCGTTCGTTCTGCTGAGAAACTTCATTTTAGGCTGCATTCACACCTGAGCGTTTTGTAGCTTGAAGCCTGAAGCTACAAAACGCTAGAGGGGAAAAAATACATTATTCTCTATGAAGATGGTTCACATCTCCACTCCAAAACGCCTGAAGCCCTACGCGCGAATCAGGCAGATTTGGGCGTTTTTTTTATTCTTTTTACATTGGTGACCTTTTGCTCTGCACAAAATTCACGGCAAAATGCAGTAAAAAACGCAGCGAATCGTGGTAAAAAACGCCGCAAATCGCGGTAAAAAACGCCGCAAAAAAACGCTGCAATTCGCGCGATTTTCTGCCTGAAAAGCTACGCTCAGGTGTGAATGCAGCCTAAGAATACTGGATCTGAGGATTTGACATCTTATCCACCTGCCCTGGTCACCAATACAAAGCCTAAAGTGACCCACCAGACTGAAAAGCTGGGGGTCGTCGCAATCTGGTGAGTGGGGATACATGAGGGGGTGTCATACACCTGAATACTTCCGCAGCAAATCTGCACTGTCTTTCCCTTCGGATTGAAGCACTTTGAGTCACTTTCGCATTTTTGTTTGGACTTTGCTTTGTTTGTTTATTAGTGATTGTGGTTTATTAACCTTATAGTGGTTGTGAGCGCTATATTTATACTTATACACCAGATACAATGGACCCCCCAAGCAGTACTGTGTTGCGGGTCAGGTAGGCTTAGTATGGCGAACGGGGTGATGAAAATGCCAACTCTGGGTGCGATCCTTCCTGGGGAAGGCACAAATATATGGAAGAAAGAGCCCGCATAGTAAAGTACGTCTTGTTTAATTCATTAAAATCAATCTTTACAGATTTCCAATCAAAATCAATCTTTACAAGGTGGTAGACAAATAGATGAACATCAATTATCAGTCCACCGGTGACATCACGTTCGATGCCCGTTCAATTGCAGTTGGGTGTTGAGAGAACCTATGTATTAATGGACTGGTAATTGATGTTCATCCATTTGTCCTCCACCTTGGAACCTTGTAAAGATTGATTTTATGATTGGAACTCTGTAAAAATTGATTTTAATGAATTAAACAATTACTGTGCAGGACTGTTGGACTGGAAGAGTAGCCTCACAGATCCCAAAACAACATCCATAGGTGGGCATCAATTCTCAGGGGTCCTATGACCAAACACAAAGGAGGGAACAGAAAAAATGACTGAGGAAAAAAACGGGAGATCAAATGACTGACATTTATTACATTCACAGGGCCTCACACAGTGGGGATCCAACCCCAAGCAATGATCCAACCCGATCATTTACCATCAATGACAGCCTCATGAGACCAATCAAAGAATCAAAGATCCTCAGATTGTACAGATAATATTATATTAAAAAGTGCATTTAACCCCCCCCCCCCCCATTTCTTTTTCTTCCCAACCCCTCTCTCTTGCCCCATTCTCTTTGTTTTCTACCTTTCCCTTCCTAATTCCCCCTGCTTCTCTGTCTCTCTCTACCCGCTCTGCCTATCCTCTTTTCTTTGTATTGTAAGTGATTGACAATTTGACACATACCTCAAATAATAAAGCATTCACAAAAAAATGCATCAAAAACAAAATTAATGTTTTAATTAATTTGATTTTGTGATTAAGCCAAACTTACTCTCCCAGCTTTGCCCAAATTGCCAGTGCCACCCTTAGTATGATCTCTGAACCTTCGAAGAACACAGAGTCCCAGATCTTTAGAACAGTGTGATTCGGAAGACACGTTGCAAATAAAGTCAAGAACCATTGCATAGTGAAGACATTCGTAAGTGGGGGCTCATAACCTCCTGCAAGGTATAAAGAAAGAATTTAGATTTCTAAAAAATGTAACAATTTTATTGTAGTCTTATCTGCATGCCTGTTTTCTAAAACACGTGGGTCAAGGAAACACATATTTGGTCAAATTAGATATTCTGTTGATTTTTTTAGTAAAAGATTAATACAACCTCAGAGATCAACCTTAAAGCAGGATTAAACCCAAAAGCAAACCAGTTATTGTATAGCATCTTACCAATTCTTAGATGTAAAGACTACATTTGTTTTTGTTTTTTTAGGCTCTCTTTCCTTTATTTTCAAGTGGTGATCTAGCCAGCAAATCTGTTATTTTTCAAAAGAACAAGCTGTCCTTCAGATGCAGCAGTTAGATGGTTAAGACAAAACATTTATTATTCCAAAAAGAACAAAAAACTGTTGCTGTAACTACTTAAAAGCGGAGCTCCACCCTAAAGTGGAACTTCCGCTTATCGGATTCCTCCCCCCCTCCGGTGCCACAATTGGCACCTTTCAGGGGGTAGGGGGATGCAGATACCTGTATAATACAGGTATCTGCACCCACTTCCGGGACGAGATAGTCGGGGCTGCCCCGCCCATATCGGAAGATGCCCCGTTGTGTCTTGGGAAACACAGTTCCCAGGACACAACGGGGACCAATAGCGACGCGCAGCGCGACTTGCGCATGCGCAGTAGGGAACCGGCAAGTGAAGCCGTTGCGGCTTCACTTCCTGATTCCCTGACAGAGGATGGCGGCAGGGCAGCCGAGAGACGGGTGATCGCTTGTCATCTTCTGCCGACGCGGCTGGAACCTGGAACAGGTAAGTGTGTTTATTAAAAGTCAGCAGCTGCAGTATTTGTAGCTGCTGACTTTTAAAATGTTTTTTTCAGGTGGACCACCTCTTTAAAAAGCATTATGTGGGAGTTTGGCGTCAGTGTATCTAAATCTAATAGTACATGTAACACCACCCAGATTAACAATGCTGCTATCCAAAAGGTTCCTCTGTTGATCCTCAATCCAAAGTATAGAAACAGTAATGCCCTGTACACACGGTCTGACTTTCCGCCGGAAAATGTGCGATCGGAGCGTGTTGTCGGAAATTCCGACCGTGTGTAGGCTCCATCTGACTTTTTCCATCGGAATTTCCGACACACAAAGTTTGAGATCTGGATCTAAAATTTTCAACACAAAAAAATCCGATTGCGTAAATTACGATTGTGTGTAGACAATTCCGACGCACAAAGTGCCACGCATGCTCAGTATAAATTACGAGACAGAAGCTATTGGCTACTGGCTATTGAACTTCCGCTTTATAGTCCCGTCGTACGTGTTGTACGTCAGCACGTTCTTGACAATGGGAATTTCTGACAACTTTGTGCGACCGTGTGTATGCAAGACAAGTTTGAGCCAACATCCGTCGGAAAAAATCTGATGGATTTTGTTGTCGGAATGTCCGATCGTGTGTACAAGGCATAAGGGTGTTAGTGGCCAGATCATCAAGTGATAACAGAGGGAAGAAAGCCTAAAGAAATGAATGCAGCCACCACATAACACATGCAACCACCACACAATGACTGGATTTTGGTGTTGCATTTAATACCACTTTAACAAGAAATATTTCTCCATTTTTCTTAAATACATGCAAATGAATAAGTGATAAGTAGTGCATGAAAGACAAATGGAGCATTTTCTGAACTAAAAGGATTTGAAAAGGTTTGGAAAACCAAAACCCTTGAACAAAAAAATAGAAATAAAGTTAGCTGGGTAGTAAATGCAATGTTTTTTGGGGTTGAGCGAAAGGGTTGGGCGAAGGGTTTGGCTCTTAGTCAAGGTTTTAAATTTGTAAACCCTTTAGTACTACCTAGATTCGGCCAGATTCAATGAGGATATCATGTATGTGCATCTTTATATGAATGGGCCTGGGCTTTGGCAGCATGTCCACAGATTTCTGTTGCACAGAACTTTATAAATAACCACTACCAAAGTTCTATTTTAGAGCTGCAGCTTTGTTTTTTATTTTTTCACAGTTTTAACAGGCTTTTATTTGTCACCGATTAATAAACAGTGTAAAGCTTTTTTCACTAATTAACTCTGAAAAATATCTTGTATGCAATTCGAACACATGACTTTACAGAGCCAGAAATATCCATTAGACTTGTCTGCATTAATGGAGATACAAGTCACCGGAGCTTTTCAAGTCATTAAGACACAAAGTCTAAAATTCCTTGAAAGGAAATCGGTAAGAAGTAATGAAAAAGAGAAAAGACGAAGGATGCTTCAAGGTGGTCCTTTGTAATAAAGCATGATGAAACATATTGCATATATAATAAGTCCACATACCACCACTCTCCTTGTTTGCAGTTTTCTGAAGTACATCCAGGTGATGAGATAGTTCAGATAGTTTCATCCTCAAGAGATCCCTAAATACAGCCATATCCACCGAAAGCGCTCGCAGATTATTGACAAAGTAACTGTTCGGCAGCACTTTGTCTATAAGGTAAATCATTATCTATGGAGAGAATAAAAGCAACATTTTTTCATTGCCAGATAACTAGAAACATATGCGATTTATTTTAAGAGTGACACATATTGAAAAGTAAAACTCTGCATCAGGAAACAAAATTATAGATGAATAATACACCAATATAAGGAAACAGGCACAGAAATGCAAAAAAGGAGCAGTTGGAGCGCCTTTTTACAGGCTAACATAGGACCTGGCCCTTTAAGTCTCAATCTGAAGTCTGGTAAGTGGAACTGTAGTATAAATTGGTGCCACCTAAACATAACCAGATAATTCAACTAAGTACCATCTAATGCCGCGTACACACGAATTCTCGTCGGAACAAAACTGACGGTTTTTCCAACGGAATTCCGCTCAAGCTGTGTTGCCTACACACGATCACACCAAATTCCGACGGTCAATAACACAGCGGCATAAAACACGTTCGACAGCACTATAAAAAGGAAAGTTTAATGCTTCCGAGCATGCGTCAAATTGTTTCCGAGCATGCGTCGGAATTTTGCGTGTCGGAATTGCATACACACGATCAGAAAATCCGATAGAAAGGTTTTCCGTCGGAAAAATTGAGAACAGGTTCTCAATTCAAAGTCCGTCGGAAATTCCGACAGAAAAAGGCAGTTGGGCATACACACGGTCGGAAAATCCGATGAAAAGCTCCCATCGGACTGTTTCCATCGGAAATTCCGACCGTGTGTATGCCGCATAAGACTTTTTTTACACGTTCATTTTGGGGGTTCACACATCTCCGGGCAGCCGCGGAGCACATTGCAGAACGGTCCTGCGCGTCTTTGGATCCATTTCAGGTCTGAATTTAGGCAAAAATTCAGACCTATAAAACATTGAACCGGGACACACCGGACCCCCTGCTGCGAGCCGCTCCACAGATAGTGTGAACCCAGCCTCAGTGTGTCTTTATTTTGGTTAAAACCAGAGAATTTTGTGCACACTAGCTATAGTAGTCATTAAAAGGTCCTATCCTTTACAGCCAAGGAAGCCACTGTCTTAGGGGTTGATTTACTAAAACTGGTGAGTGCAAAGTCTGGTGCAGCTCTGCATTATAGCCAATCGGCTTCTAACTTCAGCTTGTTAAATTAAGCCTTGACAAAAAAAACCCCCCAAAAAAACTGGAAGCTGAGGGGTTATGGGGACGTGAAAAAAAGGAAACTAATACAGTCATCACATCTAAGAATTGATGGTGTAGTAGTCCATGCCATATTTGCACAGGCATTGCCACCACTAGTGGTCAGCTTTTGGCTTGGTTTAGGACTGGGATCCAGAGAAAGTCTGAAAACTGTGAAATTAAACAAACAAACAAACAGTCTCAGTGTGACATATGCAAGTGGTTCAAAATTTTTAGTAATTCCATGATGGTAAGCGGTAAAGCAACTCATTTTGCACTAAAACAGAGTCAAGCATATTTACTGAACAGTGCTAAGCTTAAGAGGACAGTAATCCTTAAAATAGAAGTATAGGGTTTATAAAAAAAACCTTATACATACATAGGTAGATGCATCCCCCCACACCCCACCCCCAATGCCTCTACAATGAGAACTGAGAGATCAGATACCTCTGATCATTCAGTTCTCCCTCCACTCTGAGCAGAGAGTCATGACTGTCAGTCACTGGCTCTCTGCTCTGCCCCTCCAGGGTTCACTGGAGCACTAGACTTGGGAGGTCTCTCCCCAGCATGGACCAGCTGAGTGACATCAGCGGGCTTCTGAAAACAGGTCACATGAGTGCAGAACGAACTGCACTCCGGTGATACATTGGAGAAGCATAGCCAAAAAAGCTTTGGCCATACTGCTCCTTTAAGAAAACATTTTAGTGATGTCAGCTCAGCCGGAGATGAATTCAGCTGTTTGTGTATAGTTCAAAGGGCAGTACTTATACCAATCTATGCTTGGAGCTCTTATAGGACTGCAAGCTCCTACAGGCACAGGCTGCCAATTGTGGTTCCTTAACCTCAGCAGAACCAAATCATCCTGCACTTCAATTAAGGGGCAGCAATGGGCTTAGTAATGGCTGCAACCTAATGCAAAACAGTGACCACTTTATTAAATAATAGAAAAACCCTAAAAAATTAACCCAGCGTTACAAGGGTTAAATGCCCTTAACTTTAGTAGATGGGGAATAAGATAAAATGATCGATCTCTATGTTGTGGATAATAGGAAAGATGGTTGTTTTGGGTGGAGAATATGAAAGAGGGGTGTTTTGGTTGGATTATAAAAAAAAAAAAAAAAAAAAAAAAAAAGACAGCTGACACCACTTGGTGCACAAAAACTACATGTTTTTAATTTTGCCTCGCCATGTACTTTAAGTTTACTTATTACGGTGTCTAGGCAGCTGACATGTCCTTAGATGTGATGGCTGCAACAGTTTAAATTTTCAGACTAGGTACATTTACTGCAAGTACAGAAAAATTACCCATTGATCTTCATAGAAATGGCCTTACAAATTTTTGTGTACTGAACAGAAATCCTAAACAATGTTATCAGCCTTCCCAGCTACCTTTTGTGAACTACATAATTTATCCTCCTTATGTAATAGATACGAGGAGAGGGGCATTGGTGTAGTCCAGATTAAGAGAACACAACGCTGATCCCCCATTGAGCATTACAGCCAACATCTACTGGTAATATTGATAAATCCTTACACTGAGTTTAGTGGGTGTGCTGGCTGTAAGAGAGGAAAGCAGCCCCAAGGGAGAAAATGCTGGTATCCTCCCGGGGCTGTGCAGCGCTTGGCAATCCTGCTAATGAACTGAGCTTTGTTGTTTTATGGGAAAGGGAGGAGACATATTAAATAATTTACATAGATGAGGACTATCAATGAGATAAAAAAGATGTTTGAAGTTAAATCAATATTCATTTTATGGATATGCCTTACTTGCTCAAAGAGAGGTTACATACATCCTTCCTTGAAGAAATGAACAGACGACTAGTGAAAGCTTTCTTTGAATTATGGAGCAGCAGTGATCTGTGAATTATTAAGCACTGACTCCACAGAGGAAATGGTGTCAGTTGTGCAGACTATGACAGTGCACTACAAATGCACCAATGTCTGCCAATCTAAAGCTTTACCTATTGTATGATCATTTAAAACATTGTATAGATGTAATGGTTAACCTCCCTGGCGGTATGATTCTGTCTGGAATTTTGAAAGCGGTACAATTATTTTGCATGGAAATTTGGCGTTTTATAAATTATAATATAATAAAAATATATATAAAAATGATTCAATAATGTAATCAAATCAAAAACACTGAAATTTGCTCAGTTGCAGAATTGTCGCTGTCATTAAATTTATTTTCTAATTTTTTTATCGGTGTTTTCTAGCTGGTCTAAAACCACTTTTGACATAAAGGGACACTTTTTGGTTGCTATGGACAATCTCCAGTTTCCAGGCAGAAAAAAATCTTATTATATAAAATGACATGCAGGGCACTGGACAGACCACTAGGGACAAAAGGGATGTGTATTTTTTGTATACAGTACTGTAATCTGTAAGATTACAGTACTGTATGTGTACTGTGTTTTTAAACTTTTATGAATTTGGCGCCGATCTCCGCTCCCGTGCGTCGTAACGTCGCAGGGAACGGAGATCAGCGGCACTCGGGCACTGTGTGAATCGAGTGGAGGAGCTCGCTCACACAGCGGGGAGACATCGCAGGATCCAGGGATAAGGTAAGTAACCCCCCCCCCCCCCCCCCCCCCCTGTATCCTGCAACGCAAGCCCGAGTCTGGCTCGGGGTTACCGCTTTTGGTACGGAAGTTCCTGCCCCGAGCCAGACTCGGGAATACCGCCAGGGCGGTTAAGAAAGTACATAGCAAAAATTTATTCTAAATGATTAAGTAAGCCTGCGAGTCTTCATGCAACATATAGAACCACTTGTTCACCTTTAAATATAATGTAATAAAAATAAAATGTACATATTTTTGCATAAAAAAAAAAAAAAAGTGCACATATCACCCCCCCCCCCCCACACCCCAAGGAGCCTGCCAAGCATTGTACCCGCAACCAGTGGATGGCAAGTGCAATGTCAGGATCCTGTAGACAAAGGCTTTCAGTTAGAAAGCTGTAGGGCTTGTAAATGAACTAGGAGGGTGCTCATCAGTTCACTGAGAACTACAAGTTGTCTGCCACAGTGGCAGACAGGACTTGTAGTGTTCATTCACAGATCACTGGAAACGAATGACTAGGCTGTGCAGACGGAGCCCTGCTCAGCCGCTCCAATTTTAAAATGTGACAGCGGGTGCGGGGAGAGGAAGCCCCACCTAATGTAAAAGGGATGGGGGAGCACTCAGGGGGTGAGGCTATAAGCAGGTTACACCCTAAATGCGCATGTAGCATGCTCCAAAGATAAACTCATCCTTTAAAGAAAAAAAAAACGAATTTTAAACAAAAGTATATTCCTAGCCACTCTCCCCTTTGCAGACATCACCAACATGGCCCTTTCAGTCCTTTATCATTTGCATGCAACCATACCAACTTGCTTCTATAGGCCCAGGGCATTTTTTCAGCGGGAACGCAGTTCAAGCACCTCCAGCACTGAATGTATGTAATGGCAAGGGGTGCTGGGGTGGGCTGGAGGGTCTATTGTTGCTAGATCGGATCTATTTTTGAGTGGCGGTCTATTGTTGCTGGTGGGTCAATTATTGCTGGAAGAGATCTACTATTGATGGAGGGGGTCTATTGTTGCTGGCTGCTGGATAGTCTATTGATACTGGCTGCTGGGAGACCTGTTGTTGCTGCTAGGTGGTATTTTGTTGTGGGGGTCCATTGTTGCTAGGGAGGTCTATTGTTTCTGAGCGAATCTATTGTTGCTGGGGGGGGGGTCTATTGCTGCTGGATGTGGGAATCTATTTTACTACATTTCTTGATATCATTAACAAATTTCATACAAATTACTTAGCACCACAAAGTTATACTTGATTCTGTACTCTCTAAAAGGAGCAGCACTGAGAGGTGGGTAAGGGATGAAACCAAGCAACGGTGCTCAGAGGTGGGTAGGGGGCGGAGATAAGAAGCGACTCAGAAGGTTCAGTTCCTGCATCTATTCTCTGAGAAAAAAAAAAGCCCCAAATCACAACAAAAAATATACAACAAAATACATAGAAAATAAAGATAGAATGAAAGAACTTGTACCATCATCCAGAAATCATGTGATGTAGAGATTGGGAGCCTAATCCCCAACTAGGCTACCAAGAGATGGGGGCAGTTTGGACTATTGCGGTACAATAAAAACGGTACAAAGAATAATGTAACAAAAATATATAAATATAAATAACACAATGCAATGTACTGTGGTGATCTATGTTGCCATCAGATGTGCTATAGAAAAAATAGTATGTCTATAGTACATTGTTCTGCACAAAGCATCACTGTAGCATTGCCATTGACCATAGGACCAGATACAATTCATGTTTTAACAGATGCATAATAGGTTATTTATTATTGATCGATTATTGTGTATAATTGTAGACTAGAAAAAAGAAAAATCGAACAAGAAGAAATGTACACTATAAAAATGCCATCAAATTACATTTTTAGCAGATCACTTTGCTTTATTTTATTTTACTGTGGTTAAAAGCTGGACTCTGGACAAACCACTAAATACACAGGAGGAAATGCATACTGTATATGGTAGTTGATTCAACTGCCAAAGGATTTGTATTTATGTCCATACAGCTCTGAGAGAGACCTGAACTTTCTCTACTACAGTTTCACTTTCACTTACAAGTCTTCTCCCCACCCACACCGTGGGACTGAAAAGTAAAAGAAGCAGCAAACTGATGATCTCTCTCTGTAACTCTGCTCTCTCCTTGTATCAGCATGGTCCTAGAACTGCAGTACAGCACACCTGATGGCTTTGCTTTCCTGCTGTACAGACTACATAGACTGCAAGAGTCCGATTCCAAATCCAGTTCAGGTACTTACACTGCTTGCATTAAATATATATAACACATTTAATAATGTTTATTTATTTACATTTAATAATGTACTGACAACATAGATGCGTGCATTGTGTCTTTTATACCTTCAATTTTTTCAAAATGCTAAATCTATATAAAAATAAACAAAAACACAAAATCCATGTATACTGAACATACAAGGATTTTCAGAAATTTTATGTCTGATTACATTACTAAAAAAAGATGTAGATGGCAATCAGCTTTTTTCCAACAGCTGCAGTTTTTTTTTTTTTTTTTTTTCCGTTGACGAGTTCTACATGGAAAATAAGATCAGTACAGAGCATGACAATCAGTGTAGCAATAGCAGGCCATCTGCCTAGCACAGACAAGAGGAGGAGACTCCTCTGATGAGAATCCAGGGAGTTTTCTTAGCAGACATATTCTATTAGTCAGAAGAGTTTTTGTTCTAGCCGCAGCTAAGCCATCATGATATCTTTTTACACGTAAGCAGGAAGGAAAAGCTAAAATGAATATTTGGTGATGTATTCACATGTCAGGTGTGATACTAAGAACACTTGGCAAAAGTTGGAGCTATACTGTGTACAATAGTACTCAAATAGTATCTAAATCCCATAATCCATTGAAAACCGTGTAAAATAAAACAAGGAAAATGATGCCACATTAACGATAGAAAAACAGAATTATTGTACACACCTTAAGTGCATCGCCCTCATTGCCCTCCATTACTTCCAGGATGAGTGCAGCCAAAATATTAAACCCTTGACAGTAGCCAACTGACTTGTTCCATCTGGCGTAGGCCAAAAGAACCCGTTTAAGTACCACTCTATCCTGTTCTGCCTCCTGTCCACAGTAGGAGCTACAGCCAGTCCTGTGGAGGTCCTAAAAAGAAAAAGAAAAAAACATTGAACAGGCAAACATTAGATTTTCATTCTAAAATTGCTTACAGGTAAAGGTGATATACTTGTATATAAATGCAAGAAAAATTCCCCTTTTAGTTTAATTTATGATTAGAGGTCGACCGATATGGGTTTTTCTCTGGCCGATGCCGATATTTAGAAATCACGGCGGCCGATGGCCGATATATGATGCCGATTTTTTTTTTTTTTCCCCTCCATCTCAAAAAATCTAAAATTTCACACTGAGGCATTTTTCAGGTGCTTTTGGGCTAAAAATAGCGCCTGTAAAGTGCCTGCAAAATGGCTCCCCTGCAGTCTCAGTGTGAAAGCCTGAATGCTTTTACACTGAGGAGATGCGCTGGCAGGATGTTAATAAAAAGTCCTATGGAGCGGTGTACACCACTACTCCTGCCCATTGAAATGAATGGGCACTGCTGTTAAAGCGCCTGCAAAGCGATTCGTCAGCGTCGCCAGATGGGTGCATTTAACCACTTCCTCGGACGCTAGTTGGGTTATAATCGCCCCGCTAGCAGCCGAATAGCACCGCTAAAATGACAGTAAAGCACCGCTAAAACTAGCAGCGTTTTACCGTCAATGCCTGCCCGCTCCAGTGTGTAAGCAGCCTTAATTAATAAGTGATTCAGAAAAATTCTTACATTTTATTAAACAAAACAAAACCTCCAATCAGTTCACTTATATGTATAATTTAGATAACAAAAAAAATATATATATTAAATACACAAAAACAGGTAATCAAAACTTTGACGAAAAAAATGGGCTAACTTTGCTGTTTTTTAGGTTTTTTTTTTAATCATTAGTGTATTTTTTCCCAAAAAATTGCGTTTGAATGACCGCTGGGCAAATACCGTGTGACATAAAATATTGCAACAACCGCTATTTTATTCCCTAGGGTCTCTGCTAAAAAAATATATATCATTTTTGGGGGTTCTAAGTGATTTTCTAGCAGAAAATACAGGATTTTTTACTTGTAAGCAACAAGTGTCAGAAAAGATTTAGGCTTTAAATGGTTAAACTGGGAACCTCTCCACAGGGCCTTGAATTCATTGATAAGAAACATTGTATCATTTTCTCACACTTGGCAGTCTGCCCAGACAAGTCACAAGACGCTTCAGGGAAAACTTCAGGCAACTTGCATTAACTTCTATCAGAAGTCATTTGCAAGTCCCGCTGACCGGCCTTTTTTAGCAAAAACACCAAATATCGGCCGATATATCGGTCGACCTCTATTTATGATTTCAATTAATATACTGTATTTAAACAAAAATATCAACAGCTGTTAGGCTACATTCACATGGGTGATTAGTCCCCACTGTGCATGACAGCAGCAGGAATCTGCAGCTGTTTTTGTCACCTGTGAGCGGCTAGCTACCAGTGTTAATTTTGGCATCAAATTTTGATTTTGTTTTAGTCTTTTTACTAAAATGCCATTATAGTTCTAGTCGATTAAAATCTAACGGGTTTAGTTAAATTGTATGTATGCATTGTTCAAGGATTTCTCTTAAGAATTTCCAGACTCATATACTCATGGAGTAAAAAAAAAAAATCAAATATGTTAATATTTATGGTATTAAAGTTTGAATAAACTATACGCTCTGGATCAGTGGTCTAAGGAGGCCTGTAAATGCTACATAGTGCTCTGGACAGTCTGGATCAGTGGTCTAAGGAAGCTTGTAATGCATTGCACACAGTGCTCTAGGCTGCCTGAGGAGGCTTGTAAAGGACACAGTGCTCTGAACAGTTGCCTGAGGAGGCCTGTAATGCACAGTGCTCTGGATCGTGGAAAGAGGAGGCCTGTAAATGCTGCACAGTGTTCTAGACGGTGGTCAGAGAAAGCCTGTAATGTGCAGTGCTCTGGACGGTGGTCTAAAGAGGCCTGTAATGCCGCACAGTGCTCTGAGGAGGCCTGTACTACACACAGTGCTCTGGACAGTCGGGAGGTCTGTAAATGCTACAGAGTGCTCTGGACGGTGGTCTGATGAGGCCTGTAATGCAAACTGTGCTCTGGACAGTCAAGAGGCCTATAAATGTTAAACAGCGCTCTGAGGAGGCTTGTAATGCACAGAGTGCTGTGGAAGGTCAGGAGTCACAGTTCTCTGGGCAGTCATCTGTCTGAGAAGGCCTGTAATGCACACAGTGGTTGTCTGAGGAAGTCTGTAATGATGTAAAGTGCTAAGCATGCCTCAGTCACTACCTTGTTTGCTGGGAGGGGAAACACTCAGGCTTTATAGGTGGATCTCCGAGGAAACAAATTCATGCTTGTAAACATCTCTCCCTCATATTTTCGTTCCATTTTCATTCATTGACGAAAATGGAATTCAGTTTCGTCAATGTTTTCGTCTACGAAATTAACACTTCAATGATGGGTCACTGGTAGCTGCAGCTATCCGTGGCTATCCGTGGCTATCCGCACAGCAAGCCATCACCTGCAGTGATCACAGCTGCAGCCAAGCTATCATTGAAATGTACAGGGCTTGACGGCCGCAGCTAGCCGCTCACAGGTCATGAATTTGAAGTGGTGGTAAATGTACTTAAATTTTTACCACATGACAAACCAACATTTTGGTTAATGTAGATCAATAAAATGAATACATATCAATTTTATGCATGTATGCACACACTGTATGTGGATTAAAACTTTCCTAGAATGGTCTTGGACTTTGTTTTTGCAACACAGATATGACAACTTAATAGGAATCACCCAAGTTTAACCAGACTGCTGTCTAATTGTTCCAACATTACAATGCAAATGTTTAATATTAATATTTTTTTTAATACAACAACCTGCTTATATAGTTTCCTGCTGAACCTACAGCCTCTTGTCACATGATTCTGTGCAAAACAATCCCCATAGCCCAGACTGTAGCAGAGATACCAGACCTACATATTCACAAAACTCAGGAAGTAATGTTCCTAGAACAGCTCGCTACACAATCAGGAAATTGTCAGCAACTGGATGGCCTAATCCTAATGCATTCCAGCAGCCTCAGGGTCCCCAGTGACCAAAAAGGACTCACTTATGCAAAACTACCCATAATGCAAGAGGAAGGAAAACATTAAGGCTGACCACCACAGTAATGACGTGTAGGCAGAGGGAGGGACATGGCCAGATAAAAATAACAGTTCTACAATTTCAGGCTCCTATTGAAGCAACAAACATACACTGATCATTTCCAGGTCCACGAAAAAGTAAACAGTCATCTCTTTCTAACACTAAAAGTTATTGTGGAAGAGTATTACCTTGACAATTTGAATTCCCATTGAGTCGTCATCAGGATTGCTCCTTTCATTAAATGTAAAGCGCATAGTTTTATCCCAGTCTATAGAGATGCTATGCAAGTAGTGGTCTGCAAGTGTCAGCCATACCTAAAATCGGTAAAATAAAAGCAAGTTAATTTAATTGTAATTTTAACGTACCCCTCTTGTAACCGAACCATCTTATATTGAAATTGTTCTGTCTCCCTTTATTTTTTAAAGCACTACACAGACTACTCTTGCTATATAAATGTATTTAAAATGTTAACAAGCACTTACTTTCCTCCTCCATTCTTTAGGTATTCCAGTGGGTAGTCTGGCAACTGCTTTGAGAGCATCGTACCACTAGAAACACAGAAAACAGTACTATGAGTGTCCCAATAAATTACAAGCTCTTATAAAAAGTAAGGACCAACACTCTAAAGGATAATACATTATTTATGCCTGCCATTTTTAAATAATGAGCTAGAATTTTCTAATACAGTAATGCACCCAGTTCCAAACAGTGCTTATTAATATGTTACCATTTAGTGAAAAGGACAGTACATTTCTAAACTAAATGTGTGAAATTAAGGCTCAGTGTACCTTATCCACTACATAGGCAAACTATGTGCAACTAGAATCTCTCTCTCTCTCGCTCTCTCTCTATACATACATACACATATACATACACACACATATTCCAAACCCCTAAACATTTTATTTGGCTTATTATAACATTTTATCAGCACAGATTAAAAGGTCCCTGCGTCACGGCTGCAGTCATCACTGTAGTAGAGCCAACGACTACAGAGATTGTTAGCCTTCTCCAGTGGTCCCTCGGGTATGAGCTATTTACATTGGTCCAAGTTGGACCAATGGAGGTATACAATTAGGATCACTTCTGGAGTTCAGCTTTATTGGTTCTAGGAGGAAAATATTTGAGAAAGGCTGGTTTAGCCAATAAAATTGCTGCTAGACAGCTGTACAATAGCATTACCTGTTGAAAACCATGTTGCCCCAGGGAAGGTTCCAAGGTAAATTTCAATTTTGTGTCTACCCCTGGAATATGAAGAAAAAAAAAAAAAAAAAACGTATGTTTAGTGGTCCAGCAAATTAAAGCAACAAAAGACAAAGAGGTTACTACAGCTGATAATGCAAAGAGCACCTTAGGCATATTTTTTATTTGCGGGAGCACAGTGGTTTAGCGATTAGTGTATTTGGAGCAGCACTAAGATGTTCATTTTGAATCCCAACCTAGACACTATCTGCACTGAGTTTGTGTGGGGTTTTTCCCTGGATACCCAGTTACTTCCAAACTCACTCTAGACATACTGGTAGGTTAATTGGCTCTATCTATATTGGTCTTGGTATGTATATACATTCATGTGAGATCTGGACCTTAGATTGCAAGCTCCTTGAGGGTAGGGACTGATGTAAATGTAAAATATTTGTATTGTTGGCACTGTATAAATACCTGAAATAATATTAATGTGTATGTATATGAGATAGGGACCTTAGATTGTGCGCTCCTTGAGGCAGGGACTGATGTGAATGTACAATATATGTGAAGCTCTTCGTAAATTTTCAGTACTGTATGAATACCTGTAGTAACAAAGAATATGTATGCATGTACTGTATGTATAATGGGGACCTTAGTTAGTAAGATTATTGAGGACAGGTACTAATGTAAACAAATATATATATATATATATATATAATAAATATATATATATAAATATATATAATATAAATAAATAAAACTCTGCGTAAATTGTTGGTACTACTGCATAGGGACCTTAGATTATGTGTTGCATGAAGATAAGGACTGATGTGAATGTACTATATGTGTACATTGTTGGTGCTACATAAATACCTGTAATAATAATAATAATAATAAATAAATATTATTAATTGAGCATGTGAAGACCTTCGATTTTGTCAGGACAGGCACTGGTGTGAATGTAAAATATATGTAAATTGTCAGAACTATATAAAAATACATGTAATAATAATATTATTATTAATAGTATTACAGGTATTTATATAGAGCTGACAATGTACAGAGCGCCTCACATAAACAGTATTGTATATTCACATCAGTCCCTGCCCTCAAGGAGCATACGATCTATGGTCCCTAATTCACATGGGTAGATGTACATAATTAATATTATTTGGATGTGTATATGTTAATGTGAGTTAGGGACCTTAAACTGTGCTCTCTTTGATGGCAGGAACTGATGTGTATGTACAATATATCCAAATTGGCAGCACTATATAGATACCTGTAATAATAATATTATTAATACAGGTATTTATATAGAGCTGACAATTTACACAGCACTTTACATATATTGTACATTCCCTGCCCTCAAGGAGCTTACAATCTACGGTCCCTACCTCACATGGATATATGTACATTATTATTTGGATGTGTATATGTTCATGTGAAATAGGGACCTTAGATCATGCTCTCTTTGAAGGCAGGGACCAATGGTAATGTATATGTAAAGTACTGTGTACATTGTTTGTGCTATATAAATACCTGTAATAATAAATAATAATAAGGTGTATATATCCTGTGCGCTCCTTGAGGACAGGAACTGATGTAAATGTTCAACATATGTAAACACTTGGTTCTCTATAAATACCCGTTAATAATGTTAGTAGTGGTAAGCTCTATATAAATACCTGCAATGCTACTACTAACACTATTACAGGTATTCATAGAGAACTGACAATTTACATAGGTTGTAAATTCCCATCAGTCCCCGTCTTCAAGAAGTGCACAGAATATGTACACATTAGTATTATTACAGGTATTTATATAGCACCTTTACATATTCTATACATTCCCATCAGTTCCTGCCCTCAAGGAGAGCACAAAGGTCTCTAACACACAAGAACATATACACATCCAAATAATAACAATCATAATGTACATATATCAATGCGAGTTAGGGACCTTAGATTGTAAACTCCTTGAGGACAGGAACTGGTGTACAACATATATGTTGTCGGTTCTCTATAAATATCTGGAATAATGTCAATAGTGGTTAGCACATCAGTTCCTGTCCTCAAGAAGCACACAGGATATATACATATTATTACAGGTATTTATATAGCACCAAACAATGTACACTGTACTTTACATATATTCTACATCAGTCCCTGCCTTCAAGGAGAGCACAATCTAAGGCCCCCATCTCACATATATACAATTAACCAGTTAGCAACCGGCCCATAGCCGAAAAACGGCTACAGGGCGGTTGCTTAACTCTGGGAGGCCGTTAATTAACGGCCTCACAGAATTCTGCTCTTGCGCGCCCCCTGGTGCGCGCACTCGAGAGCATCCATGATCGCCGGGTCCAGAGGACCCGGCGGATCATGGATCACGGTAAACGGCCGCTCATCCCGGCCGTTTACCACGTGATCGCTCCGTCAAATGACGGAGTGATCACATGTAAGCAAACCGGCGTCATTTGATGACGCCGGTTCCTCTCTCCTCCTCTCTCTGTACCGATCGGTACAGTATGAGAGGAGAGGGGGAGGGATCGGTGGCAGCAGTGCTGTGGGCGGGATCTGTAGTGCCCACAGCCTGCTCTGCCACCACCGATCCATCCATCCATCCATGCTCAGCCATCCCTCCATACCCTGCAATACCCAGCAATAGCCTGCAGTGTATTGCTGGGTATTGCAGGGTATGGAGGGATGGCTGAGCATGGATGGATTCTCTGCCATCCCCCCCAATACTGTGCCATACCCCCCTATACTGTGCCATACCCCCCAATACTGTGCCATACCCCCAATACTGTGCCATACCCCCCAATACTCTGCCATACCCCCCAATACTCTGCCATACCCCCCCAATACTCTGCCATACCCCCCAATACTCTGCCATACCCCCCAATACTGTGCCATACCCCCCCCCAATACTGTGCCATACCCCCCAATACTGTGCCATACCCCCCAATACTCTGCCATACCCCCCAATACTCTGCCATACCCCCCAATACTGTGCCATACCCCGCAATACTCTGCCATACTCTGCCATACCCTGCGATGCTCTGCCATACCCTGCGATGCTCTGCCATACCCTGCGATGCTCTGCCATACCCTACGATGCTCTGCCATACCCTGCCATACCCTGCGATACTCTGCCATACCCTGCGATACTCTGCCATACCCTGCATACCCTGCGATACTCTGCGATGCTCTGCCATAACCTGCGATGCCCTGCGATACCCGGCGATACTCTACCATACCCGGCGATACTCTGCAATACCCGGCGATACTCTGCAATACTCTACCATACCCTGCGATACTCTGCAATACCCGGCGATACTCTGCAATACTCTACCATACCCTGCGATACTCTGCAATACCCGGCGATACTCTGCAATACCCTGCGATACTCTGCCATACCCTGCAATACCCAACAATACCCTGCGATACTCTGCCATACCCTGCAATACCCAACAATACCCTGCGATACTCTGCCATACCCTGCAATACCCAACAATACCCTGCGATACTCGCTACGATCAAAGCCAGGATCGTTTTTTTTTTTTTTATTTCAGGCTTTCCAGCCTAGAGGTCAGATGTGGGGTCTTATTGACCCCATATCTCACTGTAAAGAGGACCTGTAATGCCATATTCCTATTACAAGGGATGTTTACATTCCTTGTAATAGGAATAAAAGTGATCAAAAAAATTTTTGGGGGGAAAAAAAGGGTCAAACTAAAATAAATAAAGTAAAATGAACAATAAAATATATATATTTTTTTTTAAAGCGTCCCTGTCCCCGTGTGCTCGCACGCAGAAGCGAACGCATACGTAAGTCCCGCCCACATATGAAAACGGTGTTCAAACCACACATGTGAGGTATCGCTGCGAACGTTAGAGCGAGAACAATAATTTTGGTCCTAGACCTCCTCTGTAACTCAAAACATGTAACCAGTAAACAAAATTAAAGCCTATGGGGATTTTTAAGTAGCGAAGTTTGGCGCCATTTCACGAGTGTGTGCAATTTTGAAGCGTGACATGTTGGGTATCTATTTACTCGGCGTAACTTCATCTTTCACATTATGCAAAAACATTGGGCTAAATTTACAGTTTTGTTTTTTGTAAAGCACAAAACATTTTTTTTCCAAATAAAACACGTTCGAAAAATTGCTGCGCAAGTACCGTGCTAGATAAAAAGTTGCAACGACCGCCATTGTATTCTCTAGGGTCTTTGCTAAAAAAACATATATAATATTTTGGGGTTCTATGTCATTTTCTAGCAAATAAATGATGATTTTTACATGTAGGAGAGAAATGTCAGAATTGGCCTGGGTGCTCCAGAACACCTGATGGTGCTTCCTGCATGTTGGGCCTCTGTATGTGGCCACACTGTGTAAAAGTCTCACACATGTGGTATCGCCGTACTCAGGAGTAATAGCAGAATGTGTTTTGGGGTGTAATTTGTGGTATGCATATGCTGTGTGTGAGAAATAACCTGCTAATATGACAATTTTGTGAAAAAAAAAAAAAATTAAAAAAAAATCTTGATATTGCAAAGAATTGTGGGAAAAAATGACAACTTCAAAAAACTCACCATGCCTCTTTCCAAATACCTTGGAATGTCTTCTTTCCAAAAAGGGGTCATTTGGGGGGTATTTGTACTTTTATGGCTTGTTAGGGTCTCAAGAAATGAGATAGGCCGTCAGTACTTCAGGTGTGATCAATTTTCAGATATTGGCACCATAGCTTGTGGACTCTAAAACTTTCACAAAGACCAAATAATATACCCCAATTTGTACTTATTTTTACCAAAGATATGTAGCAGTATAAATTTTGGCCAAAATTTATCAAGAAAAATTACAAAATTTGCTAAATTTTATAACAAAAACGAAGAAAAATTCATTTTTTTACTGAATTTTCAGTCATTTTTCTTTTATAGCGCAAAAAATAAAAAACCCAGAGGTGATTAAATACCACCAAAAGAAAGCTCTATTTGTGTGAAAAAAAGGACAAAAAATTCATATGGGTACAGTGTTGTATGACTGAGTAATTGTCATTCAAAGTGTGAGAGCACCGAAAGCTGAAAATTGGTCTGGTTATTAAGGGTGTTTAAGTGCCCAGTGGTCAAGTGGTTAAATAATAATCATAATGTACATATATCCATGCGACTTAGGGACCTTAGATTGCAAGCTCCTTGAGGGCGGGGACTGATGTGAATGTATAGTATATGTAAAGTACTGTGTACATTGTTGGTGCTATAATAATATAATAATAAAAAGTGTACATATCCTGTGCACTACTTGAGGATAGGGACTGATGAGAATGTAAAGAATATGTAAAGTACTGTGTACATTGTTGGTTCTATAAAAAAAATTGAATAATAATAATGTGTATATATCCTGTGTGCTCCTTTAGGGCAGGGACTGAAGGGAATGTAAAGTACTGTGTACATTGTTGGTTCTATAATTGAATAATAATAATAATAATGTGTATATATCCTGTGTGCTCCTTTAGGGCAGGGACTGGTGGGAATGTATAGTATATGTAAAGTACTGTGTACATTGTTGGCGTTATATAAATATATGTAAAAAAAAAAAAAAAAAATAATAATAATAATAATAATAATAATAATAATAATAATAATAATAATAATAATAATAATAATATGTACATATCCTGTGCATTACTTCAGGATAGGGACTGATGAGAATATAAAGTATATGTAATATACTGTGTACATTGTTGGTTCTATAAAAAAAAAAAAAATCTAATAATAATAATAATAATAATGTGTATATATCCTGTGTGCTCCTTGAGGGCAAGGTCTGATGTAAATGTACAATATATGCAAATAGTAGCATTACAGGTATTTATATAGAGCTAACTATTTGCATATATTCATTCTCATCAGTCCCTGCCCTCAAGGAGCACACAGGATATATACATAATAATAATAATAATAATAATAATAATAATGTATATATATCCTGTGTGCGCCTTGAGGGCAGGGACTGATGAAAATGAATATATGCTAATAGTTAGCTCTATATAAATACCTGTAATGCTACTATTTGCATATATTGTACATTTACATCAGTCCCTGTCATCAAGAGCTTACAATCTAAGGTCCCTATCTCACATGGATATATGCACATTATGATTATTATGAATGCAGTGTATATATACATGCGAGTTAGGGACCTTAGGATTGTAAGCTCTTGAGGACAGGGACTGGTGTGAATGTACAATATATGCAAATAGTAGCATTACAGGTATTTATAGAGCTAACCATTTGCATATATTATACAGTCACATCAGTCCCTGTCCTCAAGGAGCTTACAATGTAAGGTCCCTAACTCACATAGACAGATGTACATTAGGGCTATTAATAATGTGTATATATCCATAGGGACCTTGAGGACAGGTAGCGATGTGATAGATAAATAAATAGAAAGGCCGGATGTGAAGGTGTGCGGAGTATCGGGGTGTCATGTAGAGTAATGAGGAGGAGGAGGAGGGCGCTGTCCAGTGTCCAGTGCTGATCCCAGCACAGCCAGATGACGTCACTCTCCCATCAGAGATCTCCTGCTAGACAACGATGAGTGAATGCACAGAGCGCACACAACGCACAGCACAGAGCGCACACCTTGCATCCTTCCCCCGCCATGGTGTGCCATTGTCATGCAATCAGTGCCACACACGGCCCATCAATCCACTCCAGCTCCCTGGATCTACAATGGATTACCACCCAGAAATGCTGCTGATCCGATTACTAGTACAATGCAGGGTTAAGCCAAGATTACTCTCCAGATCGCCCCCCTTGCCTGACCTGAGAAGCCGTGTGATAGAAGCTGCCCACTCACCTGGCTCCAGGGTGCAGAGCAGGCGCGGTGCGCTCCTAGAGATACAGTTCCTCTTCTTCAGTACATTGCTCAGGATGTTCCCCACTCCTCCTCCTCCTCCTCCTCCTCCGGCGTTCTGTCTCTTCAGGCATCGTCCTCCTCTCCTCCCGCTGCAGCTCAGCCTCTCCTGTCTCATGGAGGAGTCCCGATCCCAGGCTACAGGTACAATGACAGCCCGCTGATCTCTATGGGCTCCTCACTGCAGGCTCCTTGCCATCAATCTCTCCTCTCCAATACAATCCCCTGGATCAGCAGCCGGTAGGTCGCTACAAGCTGCCTTTTGTGGAGGAAATCTGCAGTGCAGAGGCGACCGAGTGTGGGTGCAGGGATGAGGAGGAGGGATGAGGAGGGACTGGGGTAGGAATGAGGAGGGACTGCGGTAGGTATGCTCCACCTACCAACACTAATATCATCCTTCTGCCAGGGATCCAGCTTCAAGACCCCCATACACACCATTAGATTTTCTGCAGATTTTACCAAAACCATATAATAGGAGGTCAAACCTTTAGAGTTCCAATTTGGATGCAATCAGGCAGGCCCTTGCACTACATGGTTTTGGTAAATCTGAAGACAAAAATCTGCAGAAAAATCTAATAGTGTGTATGGGGCTTATGGTTACACCATCATCTCACCCCCTTCACTGGGGGGCTGCAATCAAATCTCACATACCAACCACACACACCGAATGTCAGCATGCAGTGCCATCAGGGGGCAGGTTGTTTAGTTTTTGTATACATGCATTTACATCTCATATACAACTAATCATCTATGTATGTACAGGGCCTTGAAAAAGTATTCATACCCCTTGTCATTTTCCACATTTTGTCACGTTACAACTAAAAACATAAAATCCAAATAAAATAGATTTATGTTATAGACCAACACAAAGTGGCACATAATTGTGAAGTGGAAGGAGAATGATAAACGGTTTTCACCATTCTTTACAAATAAATATGTGAAAAGTAGGGGGGGCACACAGCTGACGCGTTTCACACTAAATATAGCGCTTATGAGTATAGCGCTATGAGTAAGCGCTATATTTAGCGTGAAACACGTCAGCTGTGTGCCCCCCTACCTTGTTTTGCTGTGTTTTTGGATTTTGATGCGATTCCTGTTTTTAAATAAATCCATTAGATTTTCATCTTCGTCTGGTGTGCGGCTGTCCAGAGTTCCTCTTGATACTTTCCAACTACCTTGTCATTAGCCTGCACCTGGGAGCTCCCAACTAGGAGTAGGAGCATTCGCCCTGAAGGATCCCTCTGGAGCGGTGGTTATCTCTTTCTTTATCCACAACAATCTCTGGACTTGTCATATTGCAGCAGGTTGGCACGGCTGCGCAAATTGCAGTAGGTGTACTTCGGCCACTTTAAGGCTGGCTTCACACTGGGGCGGTGCGGGGGGCGACGGTAAAGCAGCGCTATATTTAGCGCTGCTTTACCATCGTTTTACCCGCGGTATGCGGCCGCTAGCGGGGTGGTTTTAACCCCCGCTAGCGGCCGCAAAAGGGTTAAAAACCTCCGCAAAGCGCCGCTGCATCGGCGGTTTGCGGGCGGTATCCCCGCGGTTTCCCATTGATTTCAATGGGAAGGAGCGGTATAGGAGCGGTGAACACACCGCTCCTTCACCGCTCCAAAGATGCTGCTAGCAGGACTTTTGTTGCGGTCCTGCTAGCGCACCGCTCCAGTGTGAAAGCCCGCCGGCTTTCACACTGGAGTGAATGGGGCGGTTTTTTCAGGCGGTACACAGGCGCTATTTTTAGCGCCGTACCGCCTGAAAACCGCCCCAGTGTGAAAGGGGCTTAAGAGCGATAGGGCCCGCAGCGCGACACCGGAGCAGATGCACGTGGCCGGCGGCCTCGATGTCCGCCACCCCCCCACGATCGCTGTTCAAAGGGCCAGAACGGGGATCTGTCAATGTAAACAGACAGATCCCCCTTCTGACAGGGGAGTAGAGAGTGATCAGGAACAGCGATCCATCTCCTCCTTGAGTCAGTACACTACCCCCCCACAGTTAGAAACGCCTCACTAGGGAACAATTAACCCATTCATCGCCCCCTAGTGTTAACCCCTTCCCTCCCAGTGACATTTTATACAGAAATCAGTCGTCATTTTTATAGCTCTGATCGCTGCATTGTCGCAGTCCCGCAAAAAAACACAGATCGCCGCCATTACTAGTAAAAAATTAATAAATAATAAAAATGCCATAAATCTATCCCCTATTTTGTAGACGCGATAACTTTTGCACAAACCAATCAATATACGCTTATTGCTATTTTTTTAAGCAAAAATATGTAGAAGAATACATATTGGCCTAAATTGAGGAAGAAATTTGTTTAATTTTCTTTTGGATATTTATTATAGCAAAAAGTAAAAAATACATTTAAAAAAATCTTTTTTTCAAAATTGTCGCTCTTTTTTTGTTTATAGCGCAAAAAATAAAAAAAACGCAGATGTGATCAAATACCACCAAAAGAAAGCTCGATTTGTGGGAAATAAAGGACATCAATTTTGAGTACAAAGTCGCACGACCGCGCAAATGTCAGTTAAAGCACCGCTTTTTGCAAAAAATGGCCTGGTCATTTAGAAAGTGGTCAAAGCCATCTAGTTTAAAGTTTAGTCTCAGCCCTTCCCCTAGGAGATGACAAGATCACATTCTAAAGAAAGCAACACAAATTAGAACAATGGCGGCCTGTCCATAGGGGGCGCACGGGCGCCGCCCCCCAAGGCTAGTCACAAAAAAAGGCCCTTTAAGTGCACTGTGTTCAGGTGCCAGAAACAGTTCACCATGGGAAGTGTCACGTCAATGTAATCATGCAATTGCAGACATTTGCTGGGTTTTGTGCTGCACTGTGGCACTCCCAATACTAGTCATTCTTTACTGTCTTTTTTTTGATTGGCACCGCCGTAGGACATGGGCGGTGCTTTTCCCACGTAGCCGCAACGTCACTTCCGGTTTCTCTGTGCCAGGGAGAAACTGGAAGTGATGTCGCCGATCAGTCGATGGATTGATGGCCCAAGCGGGGCCTATTTACAGACGGATAGCATTCCATTGTGATGGTAATTAATGTTGACAGGAAAATAGGCAACAGTCACCGGACCTCCTGTCAGCTGTGAGTCACCCGTGGGGTGGGGGGGGGGGGATGTGTTTGCTTTCAGCCACGAGCTTTATACCATCTGTGATGCTGGGGCTGTATGCTCTGCCCTGCAATGCTGGGGCTGTATGCTCTGCCCTGCAATGCTGGGGCTGTATGCTCTGCCCTGCGATGCTGGGGCTGTATGCTCTGCCCTGCAATGCTGGGGCTGTATGCTCTGCCCTGCAATGCTGGGGCTGTATGCTCTGCCCTGCAATGCTGGGGCTGTATGCTCTGCCCTGCCCTGCAATGCTGGGGCTGTATGCTCTGCCCTGCCCTGCAATGCTGGGGCTGTATGCTCTGCCCTGCCCTGCAATGCTGGGGCTGTATGCTCTGCCCTGCCCTGCAATGCTGGGGCTGTATGCTCTGCCCTGCCCTGCAATGCTGGGGCTGTATGCTCTGCCCTGCCCTGCAATGCTGGGGCTGTATGCTCTGCCCTGCCCTGCAATGCTGGGGCTGTATGCTCTGCCCTGCCCTGCAATGCTGGGGCTGTATGCTCTGCCCTGCCCTGCAATGCTGGGGCTGTATGCTCTGCCCTGCCCTGCAATGCTGGGGCTGTATGCTCTGCCCTGCCCTGCAATGCTGGGGCTGTATGCTCTGCCCTGCCCTGCAATGCTGGGGCTGTATGCTCTGCCCTGCCCTGCAATGCTGGGGCTGTATGCTCTGCCCTGCCCTGCAATGCTGGGGCTGTATGCTCTGCCCTGCCCTGCAATGCTGGGGCTGTATGCTCTGCCCTGCCCTGCAATGCTGGGGCTGTATGCTCTGCCCTGCCCTGCAATGCTGGGGCTGTATGCTCTGCCCTGCCCTGCAATGCTGGGGCTGTATGCTCTGCCCTGCCCTGCAATGCTGGGGATGTATGCTCTGCCCTGCAATGCTGGGGCTGTATGCTCTGCCCTGCAATGCTGGGGCTGTATGCTCTGCCCTGCAATGCTGGGGCTGTATGCTCTGCCCTGCAATGCTGGGGCTGTATGCTCTGCCCTGCAATGCTGGGGCTGTATGCTCTGCCCTGCAATGCTGGAGCTGTATGCTCTGCCCTGCAATGCTGGAGCTGTATGCTCTGCCCTGCAATGCTGGGGCTGTATGCTCTGCCCTGCAATGCTGGGGCTGTATGCTCTGCCCTGCAATGCTGGGGCTGTATGCTCTGCCCTGCGATGCTGGGGCTGTATGCTCTGCCCTGCAATGCTGGGGCTGTATACTTCTGACACTATGGGTGGAAGCAAGTGGAATACAGGTGACGGAGTGGGTGTATTCTTTAAGGGGTGTGGCTTATGAGAAATGGGAGAAATGGAATGGGTCAGCCCCCCCCCCCCCCCCCCCCCCCCCCCATCCTAAAACTTCACCAGCCGCCACTGAATTAGAAAGGCACATACAGTATAAAGTAGTAAACAGAAGTTACAGAAAGCATTAAAGTGAGACTTCCACCTTCAAATCTAGATTGAAATGGGAATTTCTAATTCAAACTTAGGTTTCAGCATTTGCAAGTTAAAAATCCAATACTGTACATTTCCCTTTGCAAGTGTAACAATGTTAATTTAACCACTTGGCCTTTGTACTCCCTGAGTTCCGTTACAACAGAATTGTTGCAGTTTTAAATTTTTTTCAAAATTTTCCTTAGGGCCAGTTCACACCATAGAAATGCAGTCCAGATGCTTTTCTGCATGCACATTTTTGAGGTCCAGTGCGTTTTTGATGCAGTTCAGTGCATTTTTCCTCCTTTTTACCTTAAATGAAGACATGTGTGTGTTAAATAAGTACATTTTTGGTGTGTTCCAGTGAGTTTTTGATGCGTTTTACAGAGTTCCAGTACAGTCCAGTGCAGGAAAAATGCAGCATGTTCTACTTTTTTTTTGTCTCCCCTGTTTGTATAGGTTTAAACAGCCCTCAATTTGCATTTGCCTGCTCGCATTTTGGGGTTGGCGAGGACTGCCTGGAGCCCCGGGGGGGGGGGGGGGGCCCGAGCCTGGGCGGGATTGGAGTCCTTCCAGAGATCGTGGAGGGGAATAAAGAGAAAGAGTAAGAGAAAGAAAGAGACAGACAGAGACAGAGACAGAGTCGCCCGGATGTTCACAACGCAGCGCGGGGAACACAGTGATAACAGCTTTCATTTTATTTTCTGTGTTCCCCGGTGCTTGCTGTCATAAACAGCCCTGCCCCCTGGTCCCGGGACTTTGATAGACAGATCACACGTCCAATCCCGGTGACGGGTGATCAGTCAATCAAAGTTCCCCCAGCCAGGGGGCGGGGCTGTATATGACGTTGAGCAGCGGGAACACAGAAATGAAAATAAAAGCTGTTATCACTGTGTTCCCCGCGCTGCGCTGTGAACATCCGGGGTGGTTCTCCTGTTCCTCTCCTCCCCTGCATGGTGGACACGGCTGCATGGTGGATGGTGGCCACAGGCTGCATTGGTGGGCACACGCAGCTTGCATTGGGCACAGGCAGGCTGCATTGGTGGGCACGGATAAAGTTGTTGTTGTTGTTGTTAATATTTTTTTTATAACTTAATTCTGCATAAAACATTTAAGTGTCATTTAATGAGATAATTTATGAGGGCGTGTTTAGGGGCGGGCGTGTTTAGGGGCAACTGGTGGCGAGTAACCCTTGAGGCCTGGTTAGTAGCTCAGGACTTGAAATATTGAGCCCTGGGTTTAAATTGTGCCTGTGAAATGGTATCTCTCCCATCGAGAGTTACCTCCTACGATGTGCACATGCGCCCTAGTTGTGTCAGCCCAGCTGATCGGCAAATCAGCTGTTCTGCTATTCTGTATGGCGCATGCACAGTACATACCGGGCACTTCTCGATAGCGGGCACTTCGACAGAACACCGGGATTCACAGGTGTTTGAGTTCAGCTGCAGCCAGCAGCCTGTACAAATCAATGACAGGCTGACAGACACCATAGCTGTACGGATGTAACCACCTATCCATTCAGTTACATGTCACTAGGGACAGGACTATTGAACCTTAACACACTGCAATTCAAAGTTATGTAGCACAATACAGAACAGTGAACATCTGGGGGGCAGACTATGTAGCCCTGGACACAATGCAATTCACTATGATAAATTAGTAAAATACAGCCTTTATAGTACTCTATGTGGCATAGATTGGCAGCACTGTATAACAGCACTAATCTATCCCTGCAAATAAAACGGTCAGCTGTCTCTAAGTACTCCAAGTACACACACACACACACACACACTAAGAAAAGGCTGCTGGGAACCCTGAATTTTTGAGGGAGGTGGATGTCACATAAGACCACAGTTCAAAGGCCATGAAGTACATGCCTGGTAATTTGCTGCTATGGTGGAAAACAAATTGCATTAGGTCACCATTTTCCCAAAATGGGAAAGACACAAGTTTGGGTCAAGTTTATGGTCAACCGGAACCTCACCCCCAACGATGGCAATCAAATAAAATCCTCAATGAAAATCTTTAAAGCTGTACTCTGCGCAAATTGCCAAATACACAGATGAAACATATATAAGAAAGGCATTTTACATGCCAAGTTTTGTGTCTCTGTCCATCCAGTTCTAAGACTTACACAGCCCTGCCAGATAACACATGCAGGCAGATGATACCACTTTATCTGTTACAGATATAGACTTTAGGAGAACTATAGTGGTGTCCACTTTCCACAACGCATCCTGTTGCCTGGACAGTGAATGTGCAACTGCAGAATATGTTCAGTGCTCTGCTCCCTTTTTTTAAACAGTTCCTTGTTAGCATGTTTGTATGCAACACAAGTGATTTGTTTCCAGTCCTGCCCCTACCCATACCGCCCAACTTTTTGAGACGGGAATGAGGGACACCTATTAGCAAAGGTAGGAAGGCATAGGACACACCCCCTGCCATGCCTCCTTAAAAGGAGAATTGTAGAAAAATAAATGATTGGGTAAACCAACAAGTACTTTTTTACCACTACTATTCCTTTATATTGGCTTTTGAAACTTACAAATGCAGCAATTTAGAAATTGTATGAAAGGTTTAGCACTGTAACACACTTTTGCAGAGATAAAAAGTGCATTTTATATACAACTATGTAAATCCGACCAAAATGAGGGACAACTGAGGCGGAAAAAAGGGACTTTCTTCCAAATGAGGGACAGTCCCTCGAAATCAGGGATAGTTGGGAGCTATGCCCTACCTTTCCCAGACTGAACACGGTTTTATAGGGGATTGAAAGAGGCCGATACCAACCTAAATTCAGGTGCCGTACTTACCCTAGCTGCACTAAAAAAAAGCACTTGCCCATTTCATCATGCTCTGTGCGGCAGTGGCAGCCTTTCTATTAGGGGCTCCCAGGCGCCATCTCCTCTCTCACGCCACCCCCCTATATGCAAAATAGATAGATTAATGCATAGCCACCCCTTATTCATGTATGCATGTCCTAAAAGTGCAGCGCTAAATAAAATTACCATGTGCAAAACACCATACATGACATAGTGAAAAACCTTTAAAGTAAACAGAAAATCCAATAAAAATATTATTCAATCCAAAAAATTGTCCTTATGCAAAAGTGCAAACTATAACATATTCATAAAGTGCAGAGTTCATAAATTGATCACTTAAGTGCTCCTATGCAAACAGTTTATGCATGCCAGTTCATGCCGCCATCGTGGAGAGCAGGAGGCCGCCGAGCACGGGAAGCCGCGGGTGATGAAGAGCAGGAAAATGGGAAGGGGTTGGTATACTGTTTGCCGCCGCCCCCCCCCCCCCGAAAGAAATTCCACCAGCCGCCACTGGTGTGCAGCAACCTTGTATCAATGCACCTTACATTCACAGCATAACAAAAATACAATGTAAGAAACAAATTCTAATGCCCAAGGACAGCCATAGAATTTTTCCAGAAAAAAAATAAATACATACCTGTATGTTTGCAGGAAAAAAAAAATGTGCATTTATTATTTTTTCCTGCAGGAGCCTGGAAAGCATTGCACCCATGATCAGTGGATCAGGGTTGCAATGTCAGGCCTCTGCAGACAAGCCCTGCAGCTTTTGACCATACCTTCATACTGTTCTGTTTGAAGGCTCGTCAGCACTCTGGTAGTTCATCCAAAACAAGAATAAAAAATAAAATAAAAATCAGCAACTGAGATGGACGGTACATGCAATTCATTCACAGGAAACTGAATAAATGATGCAGCTGTGTGGGCGGAGCCCCGCACGGCTGCGTTCTTTTCAAAAAGTGACAGCCGGTGCAGGGAGAAAAATACCCCACCCACTGTCACACTGGCAGCAGGATCTAGAACATTTTAGATGTCTCACCCTAAAATGGATGTACCATGTTCCAAAAGGTGAACTTAAGCCAGGCATAGATGGAGTGATGTGACCATGGGTTTCAGGCAAGAAAAATTGCTCAATTCCCCCATCAATACAGTCAGTGTTGACAGGGGAATCCCTCCCGCAGAGCCATTGTGTTCCCTCAGCCGTGGGGGGGGGGGGGGGGAGCCAGCCCTGCAGGGAGAACGCAGTGATTACAGCTAGCGGCTAAAAGACCCGCATGTAAATTCTGACCGGTTGATCGATTAACTTGGGTACATTCAGCCTGTCCATGCATGTATTGAATCTTAGCCGGTTCAGCAGGGATTCTAATTGTCTATGGCTGGCTTTAGACTTTAAGGCTGGGTTCACACCTATTTGAATTGGATGCGGGTTTCTCTGCATCCAATTCGCACAAACCCGCATCCAATTCGCACAACAGGAGATATGTGAACTGGCTCCATAGAGAGCTGGTCACAATCCCCATTGCAGCTGCATAGCGGGTTGCACAGGAAAGCTGTGCGTCTGTGGCTCCTTTTCAAGACCGAATTCAGGCAAAATTTGGCCCAGATTTATCCCTGAAATGGAGAACGGGGACGTACTGGACCCCTGCTGATCTGTGGAAGGGGTGAACCCAGCCTAAAGGATAAGTTCACCTTTGACAGCATGTTACATGCAACACACCAAGGGTGTTACATGCACCAGCAGCCTCCCCCCCCCCAGATTCCCCCCTGTAACAGTGGGCAGTGGTTCTTCTCCCTGAACCCGCTATCACAATTTAAACACAGTGTTCTGTGAATAAATGAATTACAACTACTGTCTGCCATTGTGGCAGACGTCTTGAAGTTATCAATGAAATGCAAGGATGCTGATGAACAGTGATGTAAGTAACTGAGTTAAAATAAACTGAGTTACCTAACGCAGTTACTTTAGAGGGTAACGAGTAATCTAACTGATTACTTTTCCCCTCATGGTAACTCAGTTCCCATTACTTTGGCTTAGTTACCCCAATTACATCTACCGCCACTAGATGGCAGTAGTGCAATTCCGGTGTCCTGCTGAAAAAGTTTCCCCGCCGGATAAGGACCCCCTGTACTGCGCAGGCGCAGGGCTTGCGCAGTACAAAGGACTACAGAGCTTCCGAAAATTGCCGAACCTAAACAGCTCTGAGTGAACTCTACACCACGCAGGTGCAGTTAACATGTAATTGTACAAGGTGATGCCGCACGCTCCTGATGCTCGTGCTACTCTACAAGGGGCGTCTATCGTGTAAGTAAGGGGCGGGTCTAGTATTACTGTAACCAAGGGCCGCATTTATTATTATTGTTATATAATCGAGCTCTGCCCATTAATTTAACATTCACCCTCTTCTGTAGCCATCCGCCCCTTCACACGATATAATAATAATAGACCCGCCACTTGGTTACACGCTATAACAGATCTGCCCCTTGGTTAGAGTAATAATAGAGCAGCCCCTTGGTTACACGATATATAAAACAATAATAATAAATGCGCCCCTTGCTTACAGTAATACTAGACCCGCCCCTTAGTTACACGTATAGAATATTTTAAAAAAAGTCAGTTACTTTGCTGCGTAACTAATTACTTTTCCAATGTAGTAACTGAGTTACTAACGCAATTACTTTTTGGGAGAAGTAATTTGTAACTTAACTAATTACTTTTTTAAAGTAAGATGACCAACACTGCTGGTGAACGCTCTTGTAATTCATCAATCTTCCTGCTCTTCAGTAACCATCTGCCCGTATGGGAGGTACAGGCAGACAGCTATACTGAGAGTCTGGAGGAGCCTAGCGTTGCATCCCTGATCTGATCAAAGGTGCAATGCTTTCCAGACTCCTGTGGGGAAAAAAAATAAAATAATAAAATGCACTTTTTTTTTTCCTGTGTATTTATTTATTTTTGACCTTGAATGTATGGATAATTTTGGAGAAGAAGAATATCATTTAGAGTCACTTTAAAAGTGGGGTGCCCCTTAAAAATAAAAATTTAAAAGTCAGCAGCTACAAATACTGCAGCTGCTGACTTTTAATAAAATTGGACACTTACCTGTCCCAGGGTCCAGCAATGCGGGGGAATGAAGCCCCCCCTCGTTCCCCGCTCCGCCGGCATTCTTACTGTGGGCACCAGGCTGTGGCTTCATAGCCGGGCACCCACTGCGCATGCGCGAGCGGCACCGCGATACGCCGCACAGTCATCTGGGACCTGTCACGTGTCCTAGATGACTGACTGCGCCAAGGGCAAGTGATGTCACCAGCCCGGGCACTGAAGGAGGCAGACTAAGAGGGACCCCCTAGCAAGTTACATTTTTTTTTATAGTTTTAGGAATTTTCAGCTCTTTTTTACTTTTTGGGGGAAACCCCACTTTAAATGTGTTATGCACTATAACAGTTGCAATAGCCACTTGTTCCTAGAAACTAATCATGAACTAAAACAAACAGAATTGTTAATTAAAAAAGCATCCAGATTATGTCTAGCTAACAGAAGTGCTTTCCCGGGACACTGATCTTATTTCCTGAAGAATCACTTCCATTAATCACCACTCCTCTCTCTCCCTGCCCATTAACTTAGCAGGACATATAGCACTTTGCAGATAAGCCAAACACATTAAATTCAGGCTTATAATGTGCAGCTGCATTTTAACAAGGAGGATGCTATGGAAACGCCAGCTCAAGGCCTTAATTTGATTAGTGCCTATTTAATTTTGGAAAGTATGTTACACACAATATGGTGCTAAAATATGGGCAGTCATTTCCCACATCCTGATTTTAGCCAGTTTTTTTGTCTTAGTAATATTTAGACACAATCAGCAACACCTTTCTATTAAAGACTCCCAGCTTTAAAGTGCACTTCCACCCTTGCAGCAAAATTGAGAACACTTTATATTTGTTACATGTTCTCTTTTACATAAGAGAACTTTAAAAATAAAAAAAATGTTGCTGCTTACATTTTACTTACTCTTTTATGAAAACTGAAGTTTTGATGTTTACCATCATTAACGTCCATGAAGGCATTCTTTGATTAAATGGAGAGGCAGGACAGTCACGTCACGATCTCCATTTCGTAAATCAGAGAATGCCTTGTATTCCTTGCATGGTGCCCACAGTAAGGGAGCAACCCACTGTGGTTACTATGCAACTGGGCATTTGTTCGGCACGGGACCCAGGAGTACTACAACTATCACTGTAGTAGGGGGCGACTACTACAGTGATTTACAGCTGTCACAGGAATCTCACAGGTATTGAATATACATAGTTACATTGGTCCAGCTTCGGCCAATGTACCCATTGTACAGGATATCAAGGTTGGGTCCTGGACAGGTGCTATGTGGCACCAATAAATGGGTTGTGGCCCCTTTAAGGTACCTGTTTTGGGTACTCCGGAGTCTCACCCATGATGGGTGAGGAAATCTGGGCTAGTCAGGTAGAGGAGAGGAGTGACTTGCAGTCCCTCTCTTAGTAGTGGCTTATTTGGGACCCCGGAATTTGAGGTCCAGAGTGACAGTCAGGTGGGAAAAGGACCTCTACTACTGACTATGGTGACTCCGGTCCCTACAGGGTTCAATTGGTTTTAAAGGATCAAGGTTTTTTACCTTCATGCAGCATTCTATGCATGAAGGTAAAAAATCTTCTGTGTGTAGCAGCTCCACCAACCCCCCCCCCCCCCCAATACTCATCTGAGCTCCCGCTCAATTCAGCGATGTGCACAAAAGCGGAGCTTCTCTCAGGTCTCTCATTCCTTATTGGTTGAGACAGCAGAGGGAGCCACAGGCTCCTGCTGTCAATCACAGCCAGTAAGCCAATGCGGAGAGGGGGGGCGAACCACGGCTCTGTGTGTCTTACCAACGCATAGAACGGGGAGTGAGCATGCACCAGTGCCCCCAGAGCAAGCATCTTGCTATTGGGGGCACTGGCTAAAGAGGAGGAACCAGGAGCACCAGCGTGGGACCCAGAAAAAAGGAGGATTGGAGCCGATTTGTTCAAACTACTACCACAGAGCAGGTAAGACATGTTTGTCATACCTCCAGGAATCAGCACATAAGGCAGGAGGCTCCTAGTACTATGGGGTAGAGTAGGAGTTCAGAGAAGACCTGGCTGTGTGCTGCACGTGTGATGATAGCTGCCAAACATCTGAAGCTGGACGTTGCCAACTGTGTGGTAAAGCCCTTATGTGAACTTTACATGTCTGGTATTTTAGTTTGTGCTGAAGATAAGCGGAATTTTGCGTTGTGTTTGCTGAAGTTTTGTTTTGCTGCTGGAAGCTATATTCTGTTTGCTTTAAAGAAAAATAAAGACTTTTATGTTTAAAATAAAAGGCTGTTGCACATGATCCTGAGGTGCTATACCCCCTGAACTTTACACTATTCAATAAAATCAACTCAGCTTTAAAGATCTCAAGGCTTGGGTGGTACATTATATGTTAATGCACTTTTAAACCAATCAATCCCAAAAGGCAGAGGTGTAGCTTGAAGCTTCTGGGCCCTGATGCAAAAGTTGAAAAAAAAAATGGAATTTATTCATCATACTTACCTGTAAAATCCTTTTCTTTGAGTACATCATGGGACACAGAGTTAGGCTAATATTCGTTACCTACCGGGTTGTACGCATCCTCTAGGTAAATGGACACTGGTAGACAGTCTTAGACAGGAGGTGATCCCCTATATAACCCCTCCCATACAGAAAGTACATCAGTTTTGTAGTAAGCACTGAATCCTCAAAAGAGGGGAGGGATCTTTGTGTCCCATGATGTACTCAAAAGGATTTTACAGGTAAGTATGATGAAAAAAATCCTATTTTCTTTTTCATACATCATGGGACACAGACTTAGGTGTTAGAAAGTCTGCCATATGGAGCGAGGCTACAACTGAGCGGACAGACTCCATCCGAAAGGACTGGATTTGTAGATACTGGTTCAGGGATCTTGGATCCAAAATGGGTCTTGTGTCCCTGTTTGGTTTTTGAACCATAAATAGGTTCGAATAAAACCCTGCGCACCTTTTGGATACAGGAACCTGTACAATCACTCGTTGATGCACAAAATTTTGTTGTGCCTGAAACAGTAAGTTTCTTTTTGGAGGATCGGAGGGAACGCTGGATCTTTGAAACCTGAGGGGGAACCCCCCTGTAACTCCAGCTTGTAACCACGGGATATAGTCAAGGTGACCCACTCATCCTGAACCACTGTTCTCCAAAATGTCCGCAAAGTGCAGCAGACTTTCCCCCACCCAATAGAGTGAGGGTGTCCCCTCAAAAGGAGGGCTTGGTGCTGGGTTTACAAGAGCTTTGGACCCAAGGATTTTTCTGGCCCTGGCCTTGCGGCTTGGCCCTGGCTCTAGCGCCTTGTTGGCGGCGGAACCACCTTGTCACTGAGACACCTGAGGAAACAGTCCCTGAGGTTTTAAGCGGGGGACGCCTGGTGCTTCTCTTTACAGGAAGTAGAGAGCTCTTCCCTCTGGAAATCTTTTGGATATATTTGTCCAAATCACCAAACAAACTTTCCCCATGAAAGGGGAAACCTGCCAATAACCTCTTACAAGGAAGCTCAGCTGATCAGTTCTTAAGCCACAAAAGTCTGCGCATATGTACAGACAAGAGAGCCAAAAGAGAAACCTGCTGTATTGAATCCTTTAGGGCAGGGATATGCAATTAGCGGACCTCCAGCTGTTGCAGAACTACAACTCCTATGAGGCATAGCAGGACTGACAGCCACAAGCATGACACCCAGAGGCAGAGGCATGATGGGACTTGTAGTTTTGCAACAGCTGGAGGTCCGCTAATTGCATATCCCTGCTTTAGGGCATCAACAGCAAAACACAACGCTCGAGGAATATCGGTCTTATTTTCAGCAAGATCATCCTCCTTGTTAGGCCTGTCAGGCCGTCTGACCTGTTCCTTTACGGACTGGCAGATACCAATTGCTGCAACAGACGGCTGAAGAGCTGGACTGGCCAAAAAGAAGCTTTTAATAATGACTCCAGTTTCTCGTCAACAGGGTCTTTCAAACCCTGTGCATTATCCACCGGACAAGTTAAGTTCTTGTTCAAGGAAGAGACTGCTACATCCACGGCTGGCAAGCTCCACTTTTTGATGAACTTTTCATCCATGGGATATAAAAACGTAAAACCTCTTAGGGAGGAACAAAAATCCTGCCAGGATGTTCCCAATCAGAATACACCTCCTGTTCCAACAGTGGGTGTAAGGGGGAAGCCTGTGTGGCCTGAAGAGGCCGCAGGGACCCCAAAGAGGACCAGGGAGGCTCAGTAACCTCTGCAAGAGGCAACTTAAAGGCAGAACGAACCATCTCGGTAAGAGTCTGAATCAAAAGCCTCTGCGACTGAGAGGCAGACACCAACTGGATATCTTCTTGTCCAGATTGCTCAGAAGCAGACTCATCCACCAGACCCTCTCTCCAGACCCGCTCTTCCCTATGCTCAACCCATTCCTGCTCCAAACTAGGAGGCTCAGGAGAGGGGGGATCTGTCACACTTCTTGCCACCCTGTGGGATGGAGGCAATCACGCCAGCAATCCTGTGCTCTAACCCGGCTAGGGCCGAGGACAGTTCATCCTTGGTGATAAAGGGTGAAGCAGCAGCATTGACTGTAGGCACCATACCAGATAGGTGCAGCGGCTCCGATTGCCCGGAGGCCTCTGGTCTTTCAGGGGATACAACACTAGGGATATGACTAGGTTCATCAGGAGCTACTGATGACATAGGTGTGCCCTTCCCTGTAGTGTTAGTCCCGCCCCTCATATACAAGCCACAAAAAAAGAGAGAGAGAGTACCTGGGTGTAGTATTAACACACTCAGAAGGAAGACCCTTTAATAAGGCTCACCAACCCCATATGCAACAATCCTGCTACGCACCTATACCATGCCAAGCAACACCTGGTGACTCATGTGACCTGGGTAAGGAGAAATGAACTGCTGCAAATGCCTGGTTCGGAGCCTGCTCTGTATCCCACAGCTGCCTTCTGGAATCACTGCATGCTTGGCATACACAGCTTAAATAAACTGGCTGTGCGCCAATATATACATTCGCAGTCCCGGCGAACGGGCGCGGCTGTAGTGGCATATGATGCAAATTTTCGTGCGGCCAGATTAGGCTACGGCACATGCGCGGCTTCGAGTGCGCATAACGCCTATGGTGAAGCGGCGTGCGCTATGGCCACCAAACATACTGCTGATCACAGCAGCGCTTTTGCTAATGCACATGATCTGGCTCTGGTAAGTGTTAGGGGGGGGGGGGGGGGCTGCATACTGAAGGTTTTTTACCTTCAACCTTTAACAATGAGCATTTCTTATTTGCTCCCTTTTGATCTGCTGTTCATTTTGCTAGGAACCTTTTGAATTGATAACTTCCCGTGCTCTGTCTGTACATAAGGAGGGGTGATAGAGACGAGGAGGTGAGCAAAGGTTTGTGTTCTTTGTAATCTATTATAAATTGAAGTAGGCAGGGCTGACACCATGTGCTTAGCAAGTCAGAGATTTGTGGTCATGCCAAAGAGGAAGCTAGAAGCATACGATACTTCTAGCACATCAACTATTATTATTTGTTTAATGTGATAAAACATGAGGGAAATGTGCATGTATTAAAAAAAAAAATTCTAAATATGTTTTTTTTTATCATTAATTTGCTATGGTATACACTAATATGAAAGCCTACGACTATAGTGGGGATTATTTAGCCAATTGATGACAATTGTGTAATTATTGGCACATTGATTTTGCATTTGCATACATTTAGTTACCGTATTAAATTAGCAATCACCCACAGCTTAGTGACATTACCTAGAAAGATTTGCTGCAAGGAACTGATAGGCATTCCATTTTCCAGGCAAACAATAATTAAGAATTCAATGGGCACACTAACATCTCTTGAATGACTGTCACTCACTATGATATTCTGTTTAGGCAAAAGGGGAAAGGTAGACAACTGCATGTAAATATCTTTCACCTTACAAAAATGGTTTGTTTTTCAGAATCTGATCTGATTATACATTATATTTCTGCCTTCTGACTACCATTGACAGACTCATTGTTGGGTTCCCTTTCGAAAAGCAGACTTTTCTGCCTCAATAGTTTGAGTCACTGAAAATAACAAGTATTCTGATAGGGATTCCCAATGTTTTTTTTTATTTGCATAGTTGTTCCACATCAGGGATGCAAAAAGTATGCAAGCCACTCACTGGATCAGCATTATGGCTTCTCACATATTTAACCCTTTCATGACTAAGCCTATTTCTGACATTTGGTGTTTAAGTTAAAATCCGTATTTTTTGCTTGAAAATTACTTCGAACCCCCAAACATTTTTATAATTGATTGATTGAGATATATATATATATATATATATATATATCAATCAATCAGAGAATCTAGAGAATACAACGGCGATTGTTGCAATATTTTATGTCACACGGTATTTGTGCAGCAGTGTCTTAAGCGCAAATTTTTGGGCAAAAGATACTTTCATAGCCCAATTATTTTGTATAATGTGAAAGATGATGTTACGCCGAGTAAATAGATACCAAACATGTCACGCTTTATAATTGCACGAACTCGTGGAATGGGGACAAACTACGGTACCTAAAAATCTCAGTAGGCGATGCTTTAAAAATGTTTTACGGTTACCAGGTTAGAGTTACGGAGGAGGTCTAGTGCTAGAATTATTGCACTCGCTCTGACAATCGTGGCGATACCTCACATGTGTGATTTGAACACCGTTTACATATGCGGGCGCGACTTCCGTATGAGTTTTCTTTGCTGCGCAAGCTCGCAGGGAAGCTTTAAAAAAAAAAAAGAAATTATATTATATACACACACACACACACACACACACACACACAATTTTTTTTTTTATTATTTAATTTTAGATAGTTAAATTGTGTTTTTTTTTTTTTTTTTTTTTTATTTGATCACTTTTATTGCTGTCACAAGGAATGTAAACACATCCCTTGTGACAGTAATAGGTGGTGACAGGTACTCTTTATGGAGGGATCGGGGATCTAAAAGACCACAAATCCCTCCTTTGCACTTCAAAGTATTCAGATCACCGAAAACGGTGTATCTGAATACTGTGTACTTTTTTAAATCCGGCGCCATTGGCAGCCGAGTAAACAAGAAGTGACATGGGGACGTCGCTTCCGTGTTTACATACAGGAGACTGGAACCAAGCCATTTCCGGCTTCGTTCCAGTCTGTCTCGATCGGGTCTCCCAATGGAATGGGAGGCCCGGTAAGAGCACCGTAAAGGCGGCAGGAGGGGGGGGGGGACGTCCCCTCCCGCTCCTCCGGTAGAACAGCCGAGCGGCTTTTACCTGCATCGGTTGTTATACCCGGATAGCCAATCGCCCGCTGCGGGCATCATCCCGGTATAACCCTCGAAAGCCGAGTACGCATATCTGCATACGCTCGGCGGGAAAGGGATAAGAAAAGCTTTCTGCCACATGGGAAACCAGCTACCCTCCACTCTAGTGCCAGGTCCTAGTCTACTTCAAAAAGTTGCGTGCAGTCTTCTGATCTTAGATGATACAATCTCTTAATGGCCAGTCAGCTAGCAGTTTCAAGAGGTCTACAATGGCAGCCACCATTTCACATGGGAGAGGCCTCCTAGCTGACCGGTTTACAGTTGATTATATATGTAAAATTTACAAAGATCACAATTTTGGCAAGAGTCTTTCGTCATGGTTTTCAGATTGGAATGGGCATTTGCTGTCTTAGATGTCAGCTATGCCTGTGGACTTCTAGTTTTACCCTGTATTTTATTGATATGATAACAAAAAGCACACAACCTCCTAAAGTTGTCTTTTGCCTTCATGAATGCACTTTTACTTTGCACATTTTGGCATTTGGGCTGAAATTCTCCTTTAATGTGCCATTTTCCAAATGATTGGTGAGATTAAATTGCCTTTACTGAATCACCATAGGACTCAGCGCTGGCAAACTCACTATGCTGATAAAAACCTCTCATCCAAAATCAACTTTCTGACGATCCTTAGTAAGACAGTGAAAAACATCATTAGCTCATGCTGAGTGGGAGGGACATCTGTTCATATTCCAAAGCCAAGGACACATTGCATGCAGTCTTAAGACTAAGTGCACTTTTAACACGCCATAGCCCATTGAATATAAATAGTCCAATTGGACAATGTTATATCAATAAAAACTGTAACTTGCTTACTTTCTGTCTTAGGAGCTAAGCCTGAGGTTGCTAATGATCTCTGCAATGTATTAATTTACACAGTGTACTATGTGCACCAAGGAAGGCATCACTGGGCCCTTATTACACTCATCCACTAGTGTTCCTAATCCACCTAGTGATGCCTTTTTTTTTTTAGAGGACTATACTCCTTTAGTAATGGAACAATTCAGATTTAAACTCAAGACAAGAATCATTTAAATTTACTGTCATTAGCTCCACTTCTGTATTACCCCAAGATATTAGGATGCATTTATTTCCCTTGGTAAATAAATAAAAAAAAAAAAAAAAAAAAAAAACGAAATTTACCCATAATGCAGCTGTTATTTGATTTAAAAAATAAAAATAAAAAATAAAAAAACACTACAGTGAATCTAGGGTCTGCCTTGCCAATTCCTTCTGAAAATGCTGGTTTCCAGGCAGTCTTGCCGATTCAGTAATGCTCAGAAATACTGGCAACAAGCATGCAGATCCAGAGTTCTGAAGTCACTTTGGCTGCTGCATGGTTGTCACATGTCAGTGACTCAAAGTTTTGAGACAAACAATCTGACAACTAGCAAGATAAGCTCAGCAATGGCAGCACCCACATTTCTCTGTAGGTTTTTTTTTTAAAGGACGAAACATGTCGGCTACCGTTGCTGATCTAATTGCTAGTTGCCTGTCTGTCTTTAGCTACAAGGAAACCTTTAAAGTAGAACTTTAGGCCTAAAATAAATAAAGGGAAAACATGCAGGAATTTTAATGAAGAGCCATGCTTTGTCTCTCTTGCATTAAAGTAACCCATCTGCCTGTACGCCCTTGAACAGTCAGCTGCGCACGTGCAGCTGACTGCACAAATTTGGCAATACTAAATCTGACTGAACTCTCGAGCATGTGCAGGAGTGACTTCATCCCTGCCCAGCTAATGAAGGCAGACGGCAATCGAGACCTGGAGGTCGGCTGCCCGAAAATGTCAGCAGCTGGGCGGGGAGCTCCGTAAAGTCACATCAATGGAGCAGAGGTGAGTATAGTTCCGCTTTAATAAGGAAAAAAGATGATGACCTTTAATGCCCTTGCTTTTTGAAAAGGCTGGTTGTCCGACAATCCGGCGGAGTCAAAGGCTTCAATACTTTGAGTCAATGACAAAAAAACATTGTGCAAATCAGGTTTTCTACATAATTATTTTAGGTCAGTGACTCAGAATGTACTGACACCATTGGATCTGTTGACTACATGTTTCCTTCAAAAGCAGAAGGAAGGTAAACAGAGAAAATGCTCAAAGTGGCAATGACAGCAATAAGTCAACAGATGTAAATTGCACTCAAAATCGTTCTAGTAAGGCACTTTTTAGCAAGAATAGAATAATCTGAAATACTCATGTAGCATTTCAATAGCCAATTCATAATACAAAAAAAAAAAAGCAAGTAATTTCGGGCATAAAACCTTTAGTATATTTATTCTCATTATTCTATGTTATTTTTCAATCAAGTGAGGTCCTCATTTTATTTGAAAAACGTGTTTTACAAATTACAAGTCCATTTGGCAGTTTTGTATACCTGTCCAGAAAACAAAGTAAAACTTGGGATCAATTACTTGCTGCAAATCCTCTACAATTTCCCCCGAAATTAGCATATAGAGCATTATCAACAACACCAAATTACATAAAATCATATAAAATAAAATTCCAAAATGCCTGGGGCTGAGCCTTGCCAGGGAAGTAACATTACTTTTAAAGCTAAAGGGCCATTCTGTAGATCATTAAAGACTAACCCTTTGGTCTGAAAAAGTCAAAACTGAACTCTAGGGTTATCAGTAGAAAGATAAAAAAATAATTAAAAAAAAAAAAAAAAAAATCACAAGTCTCTGAAAGGTTCTCTGTATGCAAAAAAAAAATCAAAACAACCAGGCAGCTTAGAAAACATGGAATTATAACCAACATAATATCCCACTCAGGCCAGATGTTTTCTCCCCCCCCCCTCCTATACCTCAGTAGACTGGCTAGCTTTTTAATTAAAAGTATACATGCGGCGCTAAACTGGAAACTAGCAAACACACCACAGTGTCAATCCAATTTTCTTACCAGAAATAAATGGAAAACAGGCATACATCAGAGCTCAGCAATGGTTCCAGCTCCACCAGATGACTCGATATGGCCAGATGACTCGATATGGCTGAATCACATGGAAAGAACCTGCATCAGACACCGCTAATGGAACCCAAGTAAAAAGGACATCCAGCACCAGGTATAGAAGAAAACATTTCCTCCCAGTCATGGGGATGACATCACAGGTGCGGGTGGCGGGTAATGATGCAGGACAAAGGGGTCCTGCGTGGCTCCGAAACGTTGCACTACACTGCTTTGTGTGTGATCTTTCTTGAATAAAATAACGTTTGGATGAAATTGATGATCCTTGGTGTGCTGGCAAATATCTACCTATTGTATGGGTTCCAGTATCCAGCTGGTGATCGCTACAGCATCCAGCAGTCTAAAGAGCTTATTCCAGGAATGTGTGTAATAGGAATATGGACTGTGCCCTAAAACGTGCCACAACAGATGAACAGAGCAGTTGGGGTGCAGTAGTAAAAGAGGGGTGCAAAGGTAAGCACTGGTGAAAAAAAGGGTGGGGGTGCAGAGGTGAGCACTGGTGGAGGAGGGGGTACAGGGGGGGGGGGGGGGGGCAAAGGTCAGCATTGGTGAAAAATAGATAGATAGTGAGGTGCATAGGTGAGCACTGGTGAAAGAGGGATACAAGGGGGTGCAGAGATGAGCGTTGGTGAAAAATGGATGGGGAGGTGCAGAGGTGACCACTGGTAAGAGAGGGATAAGAGGGGGGGTACTGAAGTGAGCATTGGTGAAAGAGGGGTACAGGTGGTGCAGAGGTGGGCATTGATCAAAGAGAAATACAGGGAGGGTGCAAAGGTGAAGATTGGGGAAAGGGTTAGGCTCCATTGACACTAGGGCGTTTTTTGATGCATTTTGCAGAAATGCAGGGAAATTTTTAACATGGGTTCCTATGGAACATGTTCACATCAATGCATTTTTGTGCCTCTGCATTTTTGGAAAGGGTCGGGGACTTTTTTTCATGCAAAATGCAGTATTTTGCATGTAATAGAAGTCAAATGGACCCGCATCCAAAACGCAAGTGGCGTGTTTTTACCGCGATTTTAGTTTTTTTTTTTTTTTTTTTTTTTTTTTTACACTGTATATAGCTGGTTGCTAAGCAACCACAGTGTAAAAAAAAAATGTAATATAAAAAAAAAAAACGCAAAACGCAGAAAAATCGCGGCAAGCTCCGCAAAGAGCACTGCAAAAACGCTGAAAAGCAAAATGCATAGATGTGACTCGAGCCTTACAGGGTGCAATGCACATTAATATTTATTATAGCACAAACGTAAATTTTGTTGTTATCAATGGTAAGGTGCAGCGATGATCTTTGGATGGAGGGCTGCAGAGGTCAGCTTTGGACAGGGTTTGGTCAGAGCTTCAGACGGTGGGTTGCAGAAGTGAGCTTTAGGTAGGGGTGAAGAGGTGAGCTTTAGAGAGGGGTGTTAGGTGAGCTTTGGATGGGTGAAAGGCGAGGGATGCAGAGGTGAGCTTTGGACGGGCGAAAGGTGAGCTGTGGGCGGGAGGAAGGGCTGAGCTGTGAACGGAAGGTGTAGCCGGGAGATGAAAAGGTGATCTGTGGAAAGGGGATGCAGAGGTGAATGAGGGCGTTGCTTTTTAGGGGGGAGAACATTTTTTACTTGGTGGGGAGGGACAGCACATCATCATACAGAGATCAGTGGTCAAGAGTATGTAATGTAGCAGTTAGGATTTTGTAGTGGGGAATTTGGGGGAGAGCTCTTTACTGGGGGAGAATTTGGGGGAAGGTAATTTTTGGTTGTAAACTAGCACTCTGTGTTACGCACCCCTGGTTTTATTTAACAAATATCCCTTTAAGATACTTCCATTCTCTGCAATTTGGCAACATCCACCCTAGGACGCAGCACGTCCAGCACACCATTACTCTTCCCCCTGGTTATAATCCTAGTAAAGAACAATTTTGCAGTAATGGAACAAAAATTAAATGCATAGGCAGCTTATTCATTTTTGATCGACAAGCTCTGTTCTGTGCAGATTCGGAAGCTACACAGGCTTAAGCACAAGTGTTATACTGCACATGAAAGGCTGAGGTTGACAGGGCCACCTGCACCGCAAAAATCACCCATATTACATGTTTCCCACAGTCAGGAAGAGATTTTGTTGTGTAACAACATAGTTCCAGGCTAATGTACTGATTGTTGCTAGATTCAAGTTGTTTTTGCACCTGCACAGCCTGTACATTTTTATTAGAGAGATGGTGTGCTGTGTACTTGCCCACTCTTGGTCCATATACCTGAAGGAGAAGAGGTAGCAAGGTAGGGTAACATTGTCTAGGGCAGCCTCTCTCAACCCATTTACCCAGAAGGACCCTTAAAATAATGTTCAGGTCTCGGGAACCCTCAATAAGAGTAATTCATTGGGGGCCAATAGAAAAAAAATGCCCTTTGTATTGGTGGTCAGTGGAAAGAATGTCCCACATACAATGGTGGTCAGGATGCCATTCTTGCATACAGCTAAATAATTAGTGTAATGCTGCTGGCTTTGCAAAGTGGTTTTGGCCCTTAAAATATGCAAGCATCATCAAACAGAAGATAAAACAGCCACAGCTCAAGGAAACAATAACTTCTGGAGGAACCTTGGTTGAGAGTGGCTTTTCTAGGGTTTGGTTTAGAATGTACTGGAGCAGAGTGGGTGAACTGTCTCTTCATGTCAGTCTTCCACCATTTACAGCATGTGTAATGTTTTTAGTATGATACTAAAGCCTAGTGCACACCACTCGTTTGTTTTCCTTATCCCAGTGGATAGAACGAAAAAAAAGCGGGGGGGGGGGGGCAAAAAGTACAATATGAATCCAGATCCATATTTATGTCTTTTGTTGTTGGACAGGTAACATCAATGCATAAGGTTTCAAACCAGTTATTACCAAAAAGGTATGCAATATGATGGCTGAAAAGATTCACAAACACACTGATGCAGTTATCATGCTTTTCAAATTACTGTACCTAATACTGCCATGCTGCATGTAGAAACAAAAATACAGGTAGGTTAGCTTACAGCATTTAGTTAAAAGCAATACTGCACATTAGAGTGAAAGGCAATTATGAGGCAAAACATTCATTTAGATGTATACATTTACACTGAACCAGTGGTGTCGGAAGGGATGGGCTGAGGGGAGCTGGAGCCCTGAGTGGGTCCCCTAAAAGCCCCGGGTCTCGGGCATGCACAATTCTTTTATTAGCCCCGAGCGCTGCCGCCGAGCGGGGAACGATCTGACCCCGAGTGCGGCCGAGTGACATGGTCCCGCCTTCTGGAGCCTGCAGTGCCTATGATGGATGTCCCACTGGTCCAATACTGGGACCGCAGGACGTGCGACGTCCATCATAGGTGCTGCAGGCTCCAGAAGGCGGGAAGAACAATGCGGCCGCCAAGCAGCGTCACTGTGAGAAGATCCTCTCTTGGCGCTCGGGCAGGCGGCTCTCCTTTCCTCTGTCATGGCTTTGGCTGCCTGGAGTGCCTGCTGTCTACTACTCTACTGTGATGGGCACGCCACACACTACGGCTGAGCTGCACGAGGAGGTAACTTCACTTGAAGTCTGGTCAGGTAGGTCAGGGTGCGTCAGGTAGGTAACATCTCTCTCCATCCCCCCCCCCCGTGCCGGGCTCGGACGTTGGGCTGAAGCCCCTGGTCTTTTTGCCACCTAGCAACGCCACTGCACTGAACACCACCTGGCGATAACTATAGGAAATACTTGCCATAGTTACACCTTTCTAATTACAATGCAAAATAAGACTTCAGCTGTCTACTTACTATACCTAAATCAAATAGGTTGTTATCAGCTGCTTGGAGGATCCCTAAACCTCCTTCCCTGCAGGTCTTCTCCCGGCAGAGGGGGGGAGGGGAAAGCCGTCCCCAGCAAAAGAAGACAGTGATTATTGCTAGCAATTATAGCAGCCACTAGCAATAATTGAAAGAGAATCCGGCAGGCTGGTTGGACCCAAGTTGATCAACTTGGTACATTCAGCCTGTCCATTAACCATTTGAATCTTGGCTGGTTCCTGCTGATGTAGAGTTTTGAACAGTGTATGGCCGGCCTAAGATGGATTACTGAACTTGAAACTTTGCTAGGCATTTTGTTACACAGAGGACTTTAGCTAACCCAGCTATAATTGTTTTCTTTAATAACTGGAAGTAAATTTCTTGGCTGCCCAATGAATACTTACAACGTTTCTGGGAGACGGCCTGCAGACAGGCAGTAACAATATCACAGTTTTTTTGCTGTTTGTGCTGTAGTCTGTCCTTCTGCCTCAACTGGCGCAAGAGCTTAGCAGACTGAACCTCAATACGACGTTTAAGTTCTCCCCTTATTGTTTTCAGTTCACTGCAATCTGCAATAATCAGAAAAAAATTATAAAACATGAATAACGCATGAAGCTGGCCAAAATAAGTGGGCAATTAGGTAGATTGTTACTAGAGTAGCCTAGTTTAAAGCAGTATTAAGGTTAAAAATAAAAAATGTAACGTTGCAGTTTACCAACCCTTAAATGTACTAGCTGCATTAGTTTTTTTTTTTGTAGATTTTTTTTTCCCATTAATTCTCACTTAGAGATCTGGCCAGTAGGCAGCAGACTTCCTGTATTATGTCTCCACTTTGAATGGAGGAGAAACAGAAACCTTTGGACAACAGCATTGTCAATCTGTGGAGAGGATAGTGTTAAATGCACTAGCAAATTTAGGAGGACTAACCTAACAAATCAAAGCTGGACTTCAGCTAAAACTTTACAACAGTTGTTTTTTTGCCTTTGGAAGAAAGGTTTAACATAAATGAATAAAAAGGCTACCATTGTAAACATCCCTGTCAGTGTTAAATGGTTTGCCTCAAGCCTCCGCCACTTTTGCTGGACATCTTGGTCTGTTGAAGTTAAAAAATAAAAAAAATAAACTGACTTACTGGCCCAATTAAAAAAAGGTGAAAATAGAGGGGAAAAAAATAAATAAATACCGTATTTTAAATCGGCGTATAACACGCACTTTTTCCCCTTAAAATCGGGGGAAAGTCGCGGTGCATGTTATACGTCTATACCCCCCCCAAAAAAAAAAAAAAAAAAGTGACAAAAATAGCGAGCAGCGCCGAAAAAGACCGAGCCAACTGTTCGGCTCCGCTCGTAGTCCCGCCTCCCTTCACTCGCTCCCGAAACAGCAGGGAGGCGGGACCGCGAGCGGAGCCGAACAGTCGGCTCGTCTTTTTCTCAGGCGCTTCGGTCTTTTTCGGCGGCACACACGCAGTCTGTCTCCGCGGCGGGAAATTTAAACGTGGGCAAGGCTTCAAATGACGCTGGGCAAGCTGCAAATGACGCTTAAAATGTAAGGTTTGTTTTCCTCCCTAAACTTCCCTCCTAAAACTTTTTTTCCTTAAAATGCCCTCCTAAACTTGGGGTGCGTGTTATACGCCGATAAATACGGTAAATAAAAATAATGCAGCCACCACATCTAAGACTCAGTAAGCTGCAATATAATAACATTATGTTTTCAGGTTTTCTACTGCTTTAAGTGGTTGGTTCACCTTTTCAGAAAAAAGGAAAAAACAGGTGAACACCATACACCTTCCCCAGCCCCGAGATCCACTCTATCGCACTTCTAGGTGCAGTGCTTCTGGGACAGACCAGAGAGATTCTGATTGGTCAGCACCTGTGCAGTTTATTGTTCTAGTACGTCCCACAAGCGCTGCACAGAAAAGAGGAGGGAGAAAAACAGGGATTTCAAATACCCAGACCACCGGACCGGTTGCTTCTCACATTGTGCATTTCTCACATATATGTAAAAATCTGCAATTTTTTTGTTTGATAGAAAATTTCTTAGAACCCACAACCCCGGACCAAAAAAAAAAAAATGGTTGGTGTTGCAGTGTTTTATGCCAATTTGTTTGGAAAAAAATACATGTTAATGAATCTTATTGCACACAAACACAATATAATACTACATTATTTGTAAAATCTAAAAGATTATGTTATGCCGAGTAAATAGATACCAAACCTATCACGCTTTAAAATTGCCCGACACAGGGGATGCTCTTGTAGGTTTGAAAGGTTATGGTCACGTTGGCTGGACACTCCTGGACTAAGTCCCAGGGAATTGGTGCTGTCTTGACTTCTACAGTGTCTTCTACAGTGTCCCTCGGGGTGAATAGGCTATATGATATGAATAAAGGGATTTATGTCCACAAGAGGGCAGTATGGAAGCGAGTAGGTGTATGCTATGTTTTGATCTGTAGCTACTGCAACATTAAAACAAATGTGTAATTGTCATTGTTCAAAAGTTATGGCTTGTGCATTGGAAGATACTTAATATGTTCAATAAAAACCTTTTATTTATTTTTTTAATCAAAAAACAAACAAACAAAAACACAACACAACACAACTAAATCCAGCCCAGGTAAAAGCCTGCGGTGCAGAAGAGGGCTCCACTGTACGATTTATTTTTCAGTTTCAGGAATCAATAGATTTGTACCAGAAAAATAAGCAAATATATTTAGGTCCATATATATTTGGACACAGGTACAATTTTATTTTTTTTCCAGGCATTTACCAAAATATATTCAAGCTATAGTTATATATAATGGATATGGGCTAAAAGTGCACACTCAGGTTCAATCTGCGGGTATGTACATCCAAATTGGAGGAAGGGTTTAGAAATGACAACTCTTAAGAACAGCTTTTTTCAGGGGACCTAAAGTAATTGGACCATTGAATCAAAAGCGGTTTCATGGCCAGGTGTGAGCTACTCCATTATTTCTTCATCAATCAAGCAGGTAAAAGGTCTGGAGTTGATTCTAAGTGTGGTATTTGCATTTGGAATCTATTGCTGTGAACCTACATGTGTTCAAAAGAGCTGTCCATGCATGTGAAACAGCCCAATGCAAGGCTTCAAAAACAAAAAACAAACCCATCAGAGAGATAGCAGCAACATTAGAAGTGGCCACATTCTGGGGAAAGAAGAACGCATTGGTGAGCTCAGCAACATAAAAAGGCCTGGACGTCCACAGAAGACAAACAGTGGTGGATGATCGCAGGATCCTCTCTATGGTAAAGAAAAACCCATTCACAACAACCAGAAAAGTGAAGGACACTCTCCAGGAGGTAGGTGTATCATTGTCAAAGTCTACAATCAAGAGAAGACTTCATGGGAGCAAATACAGAGGGTGCACCACAAGGTGCAAACCATTCATAAGCCTGAAGACTAGAAAAGCCAGATTAGACTTTGCCAAAAAACATCTAAAAGAAAAAAAACAGACCAGGTCTGGAAAAGCATTCGTATGCCCCGTACACACGGTCGGAAATTCCGACCACAAAATCCGTCTGATTTTTTCCAACGGATTTTGTCCGACACTGGTGTTGCATACACACGGTCGGACAAAGTTGTCGGAAAATCCGATCATCCTGAACGGGTTGACGTTCGTTGCGTACGACGGGACTAGGTAGAGGCTTGTAGCCAATAGCTTTGGTCTTGTAATGTGATCTGAGCATGCGTGGCACTTTGTCCGTCGGAATTCGCTACACTCGATTGGAAAAAGTCCGATAGGACTTTGTTGTCGGAAAATTTGAGAGCAGGATCTCAAAAGTCCGATGGAGCCCACACACGGTCGGAATTTCTGACAACATGGACATTTTCCGTCAGAAAATCCGACCGTGTGTACTGGGCATTAGAACGGATGAAACTAAGGTTAATCTGTACCAGAATGATGGGAGGAAAAAAAAAAAAGTGTGGAGAAGGCTTGGATCAGCTCATGATCCAAAAGCACACAACGTCATCTGTAAAACATGGAGGAAGCAGTGTGTTGGCATGGGCATGCATGGCTTCCAGTGGCACTGGGTTATTGGGGTTTATTGATGATGTGACAGAAGCAGCCGGAAGAATTCTGCTGATTTGGCTGAATCTGGGCTGACAGTATATCTTTAAATGCTTCAAAGTTGATTGGACAGGGCTTCATAGTACAGATGGACAATGATCCAAAACACACTCCAAAAAGCAACCCAGGAGCTTTTGAAGGAAAGTAAGTCAGTCACCTGATCTCAACCCAATTGAGCATGCATTTCACTAGCTGAAGGCAAAAACTAAAAAAGGCAGAAAGACCCACAGAGAACAGAAGACTGAAGAAACACAGTCTTTGGTAATGTCCATGGGTTCCAAACTTCAGCCAGTCATTGCCAGTAAAGGATTCTCAACAAACTACCGTATATACTCGAGTATAGGCCGTCCCGAATGTAAGCCGAGGCCCCTAATTCACCACAAAAAACTGGGAAAAAACGTATTAACCCGTGTATAAGCCGAGGGTGAAAAATGCAGCAGCTACTTTAAGTGGAAAAGAGGGTCAGCAATGCCCATCTGCAGCTGCATGTCCCCTGTACAGACCCCCCTGTGTCCCCATTGCAGCCTACCTGTGCCGATCTGCATCGATCTGCGTGTCCCTCCCTGTGCGATCTGTCTTCCACCATTGCAGCCGATGCAGTCTCGCTCTGTCCCCCCACAGCGTGTAAGGCGCCATTCCAAGATTATAAAAGCCGCGCCTCCTCCTCCTCCTCCGTGATAGGAGGAACACTGTTTTCCCAGCAGTCGGTGTGCAGTGTTCCGCCTATCACGTATGAGGAGGAGGAGGAGGCGCGGCTTTTGAAAACTGCCGTCTGTCTGCATGACACTCTGTTCATGTAGGCAGACGTCGGTGACTCGAATATAAGCCGAGGGGGGGACTTTCAGCCCTAAAAAAAGGGCTGAAAATCTCGGCTTATACTCGAGTATATACGGTATTAAAAATGAACATTTATGATTATATTAATTTGTCCAATTACATTTGAGCCTCTAAAAATGGGGGGACTGTGTATACAAATGGTTGCAGTTTCTACATGTTGTACTTGATATTTAATGTCCAACCAACCCCTTCAATTAAAGCTGAAAGTTTGCACTTCAAATTAATTTGGATTGTTTCATTTAAATTTTTATTCTGGTGGCACGCAGGGCCAAAAGTATGAAAATTGTGCCTGTGACCAAATATATATGGACCTAATTATATGCCTGCTACATTGGTTGGTACACAAAGTGCAATTGCTCATGGCACCTCAAGCAAGTATTGTAAAAAATCACATTCACTGACACCGGTTACAAAGGCTATGCTCAATTCTAGTATTTGTGTACTTCTAAAATTGAAGAATAAAATGTAATATTAACCACTCACTGACCACCCGCCATTATACGGTGGCTGTTTGAAGAGGAATATCATTGTTATGGCAGCAGCTAGCTGCCATAACCCCGATATATTCTTCTTCAGCAGGCGGCTTTCAGATAAAAGGTAGTTTCAGTGGCAGATTCACCACAAGATCACTTATCGCTTACCGGAGCCGCCGGTAGTGGCAGAGACAATCGGGTCCTCTTCCCTCACAGGCTGGATGCCGTGTGAGGGGAAAGATGGCCCCCGCTTGGCTCCAGAGCATTGGATGGCGGAAGCGACGTCAAACGTCACTTCCACCCAATGCTCTTAAAAAAAGGGGAACATTTAAAAAAAACAAACAGACAGTGTATAAATAAAAAAAAAAGTAAAAGTGAATATGAAAAGTAAAGCACCCCGTCCTTAGGAATCAATTTACTTGGCGTAACATTACCTTTTACAATATGAAACAAAAATAAAAAATTGGGCTAACTTTACAGTTGTCTTATTTCATTTAAAAAAAAAAAAAAGTGTATTTTTTCCCCCAAAAAATTGTATAATGTTATATATAATGTTTGGGGGTTCCAAGTCTTTCTAGCAAAAAAAATAGTTTAACTTGTAAACACCAAAATCTCAAAACGAGGCTCTGTCCTTAAGTGGTTAATTCAATCCATCAGTTTTATTAATGATTTTTTTTCCACCCAATAAATGATGTCATGCTCAGGAAGTAAGTGCAACATCTGTGCTTAGATACTAGAAAATGTATAATGTGAAGGATAAAGAGCAAGGACACTTGTGATGAAAGTCCTTTGTTGTGTTACCTTGATAGATGGTTATATATAAAATGTTGAATGAACACGTAACCATACCAGAAATCTCTTGAGTAGGTAAATAGCAAAACAACAACAACAGCCTTCTCTCTTATGCGTTGGCACTGTCCTTGATCTCCCTACATCCTGCTCTGCTTAAATGAAACTAGCTGTACTGCAACATAATAAATGGTGGCCGGTACTAGCAAAAGTAAACAATTATACAATAAATAAAAAAAAAAAAAACCTTTACTGTCTGGAAATACTTTGAGGATGCAGCACATAATACATTTCTCAATCTCCGAAATTGGTAAAATCAATGAGTGTAAATGTTACACTCATTGCAACATTTAAAAAGCAACAAGATTTCAACCTGTCACTGACATTGGTGCATGCATTGTTCATCCAGTCTTCCACAGAACAATAAGTATCACTTTCTGCTTACAAGCTGTAATCTCTCCCTGTGTGCTAATGGCCAAGCTATTTTGAAAATAAAAATGTAATAAAAGGGCGTGTAGCTCTACTCCGTACATTGCTGCTAGCTTTTGGGCCCATTTCCTATTTCCTTACAGCCTCCACAGCCAGGCAAACAGTATTGACACACACTTCCAGGTGGCTCAATATACAATCTATGGTAGGGGTATCCAAACTTTGTAAACAGAGGGCCAGTTTACTGTCCTTCAGACTTCGGGGGGGGGGGGGTGGTGGACCATGCCTAGTGGTTTCTGGCATCTGTGGGAGAAAACAGTGCCCCATCTTTTGTATTAGGGGGAGGAATATTGCCCCATTGTTGGTGTCAGTGGGAGAAACGATGCCCCATTTTTTAGGTCAGTGGCAGGAATTCTGTCCCATTTTTGGTGTCAGATAGTGTCTTATATCAGCGTAATGAATAGTGCCAGATAAAGGCAAGCAAAGGGCTGCATCTGGCCCCTGGGCCACAGTTTGGAGACTCCTGGTCCAGCGGTTTTAGTGTTTTTGTTTTTTTTAGGAACAATGAACTTGGATGGGGAAATGGAGGAGCATGGGATACCCCAAACTGAAGAAACAGCAGAACTCTGTACAAAACAGTTGAGGACCTACTAAGTCTCTGGTTGCTTTATTTCAGGATGCAGGCTGTATTGCAAAAGTTGAAGGAGTAGTGGCGCAGAACAAAAAGAAATAACAGTTCCCAAAGAAATTTTTTATTAAAGACACAGCACTTGGCTGTATTGCATGGCTCCTGGCTGCTCTAGTACCAAGGTTGGAGAAATAGTGTGCTCCTGGCTTTCTTCCACTGCACTGAACTACACTTGGGCCTGGCACATGGCTCCACGGTCATCTCCCTCCCTTAGGGATGATGGCTGGTTTACTACCACAGAAGTCTCATGGATTCCAGAGTGGCTGTCGTCTTGGCCTCGGCTTGACAGGCTGCTTCTGGCTTGGCTGTGGGTCTGCAACTGCAGACCCACAGCTGGGTTGACTCCTGGACCTCTATCTGCTCCAGGGGCAGAGCCCCCAGAACAGGGGTCCCTCCCTGGCAACTGTACCCTGGATTCTAGTATTAGTAGAAACGCTGTCTAGATCTCAGGTAAAATTATTAAAAGAAGTTCCAGGTTCCAAGTCACAGGATACACTATCATTTTATAACAACAGCATTATAATAGTGTAACGAACAGCCAATTCTTCTATCCATCCATCCCAACTGCGAAGTCATAGGGCTGTGAGTGCAGCCACTGTCTCTCTCCTTTCATCTGTCCACTGAGAGTGGCTGCTGGCTCTCTTTCTCTACCCCCTTCCACTGCATGGTGATCAAGACGTGTGTTGTGGAATCAGCTGGAGCGGGGAGAGATGCAGAGTGGGATGTGCCTTGACAGATGCGCCCCCCACCCAGGATCTGTGTAGGGTGGGCTCTGAATATTTCCCACTTACTCCTCATAGCTACCAACTGTCCAAAATTTCAATGGACTGTCCCCGATTTTATAAAAAAAAAAAAAGTCCCTCTGTCCCATCATTTGTCCCTCATTTTGTTTTGATCTATATAGTTGTATAAATGTACTTGTCATCTCTCAAAAAGTGTTTCCTGGTGCTAAACCTTTCATCCAATTTCTAAATTGCTGCACTTCTAAATTTTAAGCCAGTATAATGGAAAAAGGGGTGCGCAGGGGGTATGCCTGGACACACCCTAATCACCAAGGTTGCCAACCATGTAGTGTCTGAAAAAAGCCAGAGGCTACAGTTGCTCCACATCTTTACTGCCTCCTTACCCAATGGTAACTACACTGCCTAGCCCCCTTCCCAAGCGCCTTTTATTTGACTTTAAAACATAAGGTGCCGGCAGCTGAAGCAGGCAGGAAAGGGAGGACTAAACACAGCCAGCAGTGTAGGACAGCATTCAGCCTACCAGGAAAAGGCAAGCACAATGTAGTCAGTACACATACATACGCATGCAAGCGTATGTGTTTGAGCTTTGGGGTGCACACCCTAATGCAATAGGCTGCGCACACCTATGATATTTACACATATACACACACACACACACACACACACACACACACACACACACACACACTCTCTCACAAAAGAGAGTACACCCCTCACATTTTTGTAAATATATTATATCTTTGCATGTGACAACACTGAAAGAATGACACTTTGCTACAATGTAAAGTAGTGAGTGTACAGCTTGTATAACTGTGTAAATTTGCTGTCCCCTCAAAATAACTCAACACACAGCCATTATTGTCTAAACTGCTGGCAACAAATGTGAGGACACCCCTAAGTGAAAATGTCCAAAGGGTCAATATTTTGTGTGGCCACTATTATTTTTCAGCTCTGCCTTAAACCTCTTGGGCATGGAGTTCACCAGAGCTTCACAGATTCCCACTGGAGTCCTCTTCCACTCCTCCATGACAACTTCACGGAGCTGGTGGATGTTGGAGAGCTTGCACTCCTCCACCGTCTGTTTGAGGATGCCCCACAGATGCTCAATAGGGTTTAGGTCTGGAGACATGTTGGCCAGTTTATCACCTTTACTCTGAGCTTCTTTAGCAAGGCAGTGGTCATCTTGGAGGTGTGTTTGGGGTCGTTATGTTGGAATACTGCCCTGCAACCCAGTCTCCAAATGAAGGGGATCATGCTCTGCTTCAGTATGTCACAGTACATGTTGGCATTCATGGTTCCCTCAATAAACTGTAGATTCCCAGTGCTGGCAGCATTCATGCAGCCCCAGACTATGATACTCCCACCACCATGCTTGACTGTAGGCAAGACTGTAGGCAAGACACACTTGTCTTTGTACTCCTTACCTGGCTGCCACCACACATGAACCAAATATGTTTATATTTGGTTCATCAGACCATAAGACGTGGTTCCAGTAATCCATGTCCTTAATCTGCTTGTCTTCAGCAAACTGTGGGCTTTCTTGTGCATCATCTTTAAAAGAGGCTTCCTTCTGGGACAACAGCCATACAGACCAATTTGACGCAGTATGCAGCGTATGGTCTGAGCACTGACAGACTGACCACTAAGGATGAGCTCAGGCGTGTTCGAATGGCCCACGTGCAGAGCCCGCCAGGAAGTCGGCGCAGCGATGCGCTAATCACAGGCAGTGAGATATTGCACGATCTCTGCAGCGGCACATCGGGGCAATGTCTCACAGCCTGCGATTAGTGCATCGCTGCGCCAACTTCCTGGCGGGCTCTGCACGTGGGCCATTCGAACACGCCTGAGCTCATCCTTACTGACCACCCCAGTGAGAGCGATAGCATCAACATTTAAACACACCTGCTCCCCATTAACACCTGAGACCTTGTAACACTAATGAGTCACATGACACCAGGGAGGGCTAATTGGGCATTTCCACTTAGGGGTGTACTCACTTTTGTTGCCAGTGGTTTCGACATAAATGGCTGTGTGTTGAGATATTTTGGAGGAGACAGCAAATTTACACTGTTATACAAGCTGTACAGTCACTACTTTAAATTGTAGCAAAGTTTTACTTGCAAAAGTCTTCAGTGAAAGTTCCAGAGCATAGATATTATTGAAGGCAGAGTATTACTTATGAGCCATAGATAGTGTTCTTTAGGCCCCTTTCACACGGGACGGATCTGTAATGATCCGTCCCATAAAAATCTGCTTGCTCAGCGGGGAACGCTCTGTTAATCCCCGCTGAGCCGACGGATAACAGGGCGGTCCCTGCACACTGGTCCCTGCTCTCCTCTCTGTCCGTGTTCATCCGATTCGCTCTGCAGACAGATAGAAAAATAGGATTTTCCTCCGTCTGCAGAATCGGACCACAGCGGAGACGGATGATATCGGGTGTCAGCGGATGTTCATCCGCTGACGTCCGCTATTCCATAGGGATGCATGCATGTCCGTATTTCATCCAAAAAAACTGATGAAATAATGACATACAGTCCGCACGTGTGAAAGGGGCCTTAGGACAAGCTGCCAACTGCAACCACATTTTAGTCCATCTGCTCTAATTATACAAAAATAATTCAACAGAATGGTGGAAAGAATAGAGTGTAACTTCTAAATTTAAAAAAATTTAAATAAAAAAGGCTTCCACATCTCACCGCTGACTCTGAAGGGAGGTGTGTAAAGTATAAAACTAAGTCTAATAACTACTTTCAGGTGAGGACAAGTGAAGGCAATGGACAAACCAGAAACAAAAACCATGTACAAACACCAGTTTAGTAGCACCTTGGTTATGCTTGCTGGTTATGCTGGAACTTGCTTTGTGCGTTTTATAAATTTGGTTTGCATTTTTCTTCAAAACACTAGGTGTTATCAAACAGGGTAAAGTTTATAAAGATTATGTTGAGACTTATTGGTTTAAAAGGTTCTTTGACACTACAGCCATGACATGCCGCCTGGTTTTACAGTTTTGACTGCAGCCAAATGCTGTGCAAATGGCACTTCTTAAAATTAGGAGGGCAGTGCAAGTACTATCTGCAGTGTTTAAACCATGGCTACCTGTTTTTTTACAGCATATTCCCTAAAGAAAGTGGTCCAGCTGCAGGTAGACCGCTGCCTTTAAAAGACACATGGAGGGGGGGGGGGGTTGTACTAAACCTGGAGCATGCATAATGTGGTGCAGCTCTACATAGAAACCAATCAGCTTCCAGTTTTATTGTCATTGCCTAATTGAACAAGCTGAAGTTAGAAGCTGATTGGCTACCATGCGCAGCTGTACCAGATTCTGAGTGCTCCAGTTTTAGTAAATGTACCCCTTTGTATTTAAAGCTCTTCTGCTTCCAAGGCAGTGTGATCAAGGCCTGATGGTGCAAGATTGGAGTAATATATTTAACACATCATATTTGTCTTCTGTGTTAGGCCCCTTTCAGACGGGGCAGACTCCGCCCCAGTAGACCCGCCTGCTCAGTGGGGAATCTCTTTGCTGATCCCCACTGATAACAGGTCTATATACACTACTCTATTAAGAGCAGACATGGACACAGCCTGCTGTTCTTTATGGGGCGGTCGGATGGACTGTGTGTGTGTGTCAGGCACTCTAAGCAGCATGTGTTAATGTTTGCAATCTGGTGTTAAACCCATGCAACCGCCAGGGCTGCAGAAAAGCAGCAGGTCGACACATGGATTATTATGGTACATACTGTCTTATAACATTGTACTTTTTAATAAACACGTAATGGAGTAAGTTTCTCAGTAATGTTTATTTCACAAAATAGTAAATCGCTTCGGTTTCCATGGTCTGCATAAAAAGGGGTAGCATGTCCAACATTTTTTTTTTAAATTTATTTTCCTCAATAAAAAAGGTACCATATATACTGGAGTATAAGCTGACCCGAAAATAAGCGGAGGCACCTAATTTTACCACAAAAAAACTGGGAAATCGAATTGACTCGAGTATAAGCCTAAGATTATGGAGAAAGCGGTAGTACAACAGATACAACGCCACCTGGACACACACAAACTTCTGGACCCGCTACAATCAGGATTCCGCCCAGGTCATGGGACGGAAACTGCACTCCTGAAGATATGGGACGATGCCCTCGAAGCAGCAGATGACGGAGAATCATGTCTCCTGCTACTGTTGGACCTCAGTGCAGCGTTTGATACTGTGGACCACAATACTCTACTCATCCGCCTTACAGAAGTAGCAGGATTCACAGACTCAGATCTACAATGGTTCGCATGCTTCTTAGGAAATCGCTCTCAGACAGTGAAACTAGGAGCTTTCACCTCTGAAACCCGGGCAATCTCTTGTGGAGTCCCTCAAGGATCACCCTTGTCGCCAGTGCTCTTCAACATCTACATCCGCCCACTCCTCAACTTCATCAGAAGATCAGACCTCTGCTTCCACTCATACGCTGACGACACTCAATTATATTTTCGTATCACCGGACAAAAAGACCATCATCAGCAATTAGGAAAATGCCTCACTATGATAGACGACTGGATGACTACTAGCTCCCTCAAACTTAATGAATCGAAAACAGAACTTCTTATTCTACATGCAAATCAAAACCCCCGAACCAAGATCCCTTGGACACCTCCTACCATCTTTGGACAGACCATCGCCCCTAGGACCAAGTCCAAGAGTCTCGGAGTCATTTTTGACTCAGAAATGTCAATGGATGCCCAAATAGGAGCAGTAGTCAGTGGATCTCACCATCTGCTCCGCCTGCTACGCAGACTCATCCCCTTCATTCCAAAGGAGGACAAAGCAGTGGTAGTTGGAACAGTCATCAATTCTTGACTGGACTACGCCAACTCCCTCTACATAGGATTACCCCAATATCAACTTGCGCGCTTACAACTTATCCAAAACACGGCGGCAAGACTGATAACAGGGAAAAAATCCTGGGAATCCATCTCCTCCTCCCTGAGGAGCCTACATTGGCTAACCGTAAGGAATGCTTGACTCGAGTATAAAAGTGGAGGGGGCATTTTCAGCACACAAACAAACAAAAAAAAAAAAAAAATGTGCTGAAGAATCGGCTTATACGCGAGTATATACGGTATGTTTTTAAAAGTAAATATAATACATTAAACAACAGAATGGATTCATGAAAGGTTGTATATATATCATCCCAAATTTGGTTAAAAAACAGAAATATTGGAGATACGGGACTATCAAAGGAACGAGACTGCGGAAACATTTAGGTATAGTAAAACAAATAAAATTTTATTGAAAAATAATAAATACTATAAAAAAATGAATTTGTGCACAGCAATATACATATTATGATTCAGAGACTATGCATACAACCTCCAACGCCTTTCTCCTGAAGAAGCCACATCGGCAAAACATGTCGAGAATGAATGGACAAGTATAATGACTTGTGCACTTAAAGTATACCACTATTTTGTCTTTTGGAGGTTGTATGCATAGTCTCTGAATCATAATATGTATACTGCTGTGCACAAATTCATTTTTTATAGTATTTATTATTTTTCAATAAAATTGTATTTGTTTTACTATACCTAAATGTTTCCGCAGTCTCGTACCTTTGATAGTCCCGTATCTCCAATATTTCTATTACTTATTTATATAACCAATAACACTGACCCAATGTTCAAAGAAATAAATAAAATATGCCAACTCCTTGCTATAGAAGGAAACCACTATATAAAATATATATCACATACAATCTGAGTAATAAGTCAGGGATCTCATTTGTCAAAACATGCTGCATAAAAACTGCGTATGCTATCCATGGCCAATAAACAGACCAAAATTTCTGATTTAATTTGGCAAATAAGACTTGACTGCTGTCAACGATGAGTATCAGCAGGAAGTGAAATATTTGGATACATACTGTTCATGTGGATTTTCTTCACTCAAGATAGAGGAAGCAAAATTCAGCATAATTGTATTCAGAAATAGTAAGCAGACCATTGAAGCGTAATTGGGCTTAATGCTGAAAACAAATCCATCAAGATAACGGATACATAGATTTTGGTACATAATCACTTTGATAAATCAAGGCTTTTGTTAACATATGGCGTCCTTTAACACAGCTCATGATGTCATAGTTACAGGAACAGGATGAAAATATTTTACCTTGGCAGTATATCCGTAAGGGAAAATCGATCTTGAGTTTCCAACATGGAAATAAAATACTCAAATTAACATTTTAAATAAAATATTTTCATTAAAATAAAATACATCGCAGCAGTCAACATCCAAAGAAGCACATGGCATATTGTACTTTGTAATACATACATAAAGACTTTAAAGTGATTTTTTTTTTTAAACTAAAATAACAATTTATACTTGACTGCTCTGTGTAGTGGTTTGGCAAAAATGGCTTTCCCTGGAGGCACCCCACCCTTATTGCATTAAAGTGGGGTTGCGACCAAAAATAAAATAAAAAATGTGGCTTAAAAATCATAAAAAAAAATGTTTTACTCACCTCTAAATGCTGTTGCTAGGGGGGGTCCCTCGTAGTCTGCCACCTTCATTGCCCGGGCTAAACGTCACTTCCTGTAGGCGCCGCACAGTCATCTGGGACCTGTCATGTGTCCCAGATGAGTGAGCGTCGAATCACGGCGCACGGCGCCGCTCGCGCATGCACAGTGGGTGCCCGGCTGTGAAGCCACAGCCGGGTTCCCACATTAAGAATGCCGGTGCCTCGAGCGGAGAACGAGCGGGGTCCCGTTCCCCCGCATCGCTAGAGCCCGGGACAGGTAAGTGTCCGATTATTAAAAGTCAGCAGCGGCAGTATTTGTAGCTGCTGACTTAATTTTTTTTTTTTTTTTTTTTTTTGTGGGCACTCCACTTTAAAGGTAAAAAAAAAAACCTTGAGGCTTTAGAACCACTTTAAAGCTAAACTTCAGTCAGCTTTTAAAAATACATTTTGTAAAATAATTGTGCCCCTGCAGGAAGAAGCCTGCAGGACTGAGGAAAAAGGCAAAAATTACATTGTTTTACATCCCCCTCCAGACTAAATGAGCATTAACTTACCTTATTCCTCAATCCTGTAGGCTTCTGCCCTGACGGTTTCAGAGGTGATAGCTGATCGACAAAAGCTGCTCCTTGCCAATGAGGCAGGAGCAGATGAGTAGAGAATGACAGGGGGTACAGAACATTGAGACTTCACCGAAGCAAAAAATTGTTGTGCTACCTTGTTTCTAGCAGGATATTAACTTAAATGTATAGACACATTTTTAAAAATAGGTAAGTCTCAGGCCCTAAATATTCATCTGTCACTGGACCCTCTTACATGGTGGAAGAAGAAGAAGAAAAAAAAAAGAAGAAGAAAGAATAAAAGAAGAAGAAAGAAGAAAGAAGAAAGAAGAAGATTTTTGATCACACACTTCTTTACATTCAGGTTTCCACCTACCCAATAAGAGCCCTCCAATTCATCTGCCTAGATATACACATACACATACACATACACATACACACACATATATACACACATAATCGGCGCACTTTTTTCCCCTTAAAATCAGGGGGAAATTGAGATCGTGGCTCTGTGTAATTCAGCGGCGCTCACTCCTCCTCTTTCCTCTGCAACAGCAGGGATAATCCAACACTGGCATGGCTGCAAAGATGGGAAAGGTGAGGCTGCAGACAGGCACTGAACAGGCTGCATTGTTGGTCAATTTAATGGCTGCAGATGGGCACTGAGCAGGGTGCATTGATGAGCTGTGACCCTAATTTTGCTTCAAAGTTCTTTATTTAAAAATGTACATTTTTTCCTTAAAATTCCCTCCTAAAATTTGGGTGTGTGTTATACATAGATAAATACGTTATATATTTTTCAACCAATACATTGAGGGATTTAGCAGTCCCATAGATCTTCAGTTATTATTAAGCAGCCCAAATAGCGCTAATTTCCTAATGCAACTTTTATCCCAACACAACTTCATGGGATGACCCTAAATATAGATTACATTTCCCCCATCACAATAGATTCTGGACTTCCCTCTCTACATAAAAACACATAAGAAAACCCATACACTCCTCAAAAACATGGCATACAATTAATAGTCTGTAAAACTTGCTTTGCTGCATCTTTCTTTGGTCACTATAACTCAATGCCTCAGTTTTGCCTGGTTTTAAAGAACCCCACAGATTTAAAAAGGGAGAGAGAGAGAGAGAGAGAGTCTGCTCTGAATATACAATCTCGCTTGTAACGAGAATTAAAAAGTAAAACAGCTTTGTCACCAGTGGCGGCTAGTGTTTTATTTTTTTATTTTAGGGGTGGGGGGGCCGGCTCAATTGCACCCCCCTCCCGTCGGTCGGCCCACACTTACCCCATTAAGCAGGCAACGCTTCCCTCCAGACGGGCGGCAACTTCTCGTGCATCTCTTCCCTCCTCCTCGGCAGCCCATAGGATCACCTGTCCTTTCAGCCAATCGGGTGATGGGATCCGCTTCCTGATTGGCCAGGAGGAGAATCAGTGTGACAATAGTGAATTTTCATTCGCTGTTGTCACACAACTGGGTGGGCTCGGGGCGCAGAGCACTGCCCACCCTTTTTTGAAGTCATTAGAGCCTCCAGCTCTAAATCACGTGCTTCAAAATAAAAAACCCACAGTATTATTAACCGCTTAACAACCGGCCCATAGCCAAAAAACGGCTACAGGGCGGTTGCTTAACTCCGAGAGGGCGTTAATTAACGTCCTCCCAGAATTCCCCTCTTGCGCGCCCCCTGGGGCACGCACTCGAGAACATCAGTGATCGCCGGGTCCAGAGCTCATTGCGGCCGTTTACCACGTGATCGCTCCGTCAAATGACGAAGTGATCACATGTAAGCAAACCAGCGTCTTTTCATGACGCGGGTTCCTCTCTCTGTACCGATCGGTACAGTGTGAGGAGAGGGATCGGGATCGGTGGCAGCAGTGCTGTGGGCACTACAGATCCCGCTCTGAATTTACCACCGATCCATCCATCCATGCTCAGCCATCCCTCCATACCCTGCAATACACAGCAATAGCCTGCAGTGTGTTACTGGGTATTGCAGGGTATGGAGGAATGGCTGAGCATGGATGGATGGATACCCAGCATTACTCTGCGATACCCAGCGATACGCGATAAGATTTCCAGCCTAGAGGTGAGATGTGGGGTCTTATTGACCCCATATCTCACTGTAAAGAGGTGTCATGCCATATTCCTATTACAAGGGATGTTTACATTCCTTGTAATAGGAATAAAAGTGATCATAACATTTTTTTTTTTTTGGGGGGGGGGGGGAGATAAAAAAAAAAAAAAAAAGTGTCAAACTAAAATAAAGTAAAATGAACAATAATAAAAAAAAAAAAAAAAAAAAGTGTTTTAAAAGCGCCCCTGTCCCCGTGTGCTTGCATGCAGAAGCGAACACATACGCAAGTCCCACCCACATATGAAAACGGTGTTCAAACCACACATGTGAGGTATCACTGCAAACTTAGCGAGAACAATAAATTTTGGCCCTCTGTAACTCAAAACATGTAACCAGTAAAAAAAAAAAAAAAAATTTAAAGCGTCGCCTATGGGGATTTTTTAAGTAGCGAAGTTTGGCGCCATTCCACAAGTGTGTGCAATTTTGAAGGGTGACATGTTGTTAGGTGTCTATTTACTCGGCGTAACTTCATCTTTCACATTATGCAAAAACATTGGGCTAAATTTACAGTTTTGTTTTTTGTAAAGCACAAAACGTTTTTTCCAAAAAAAACACGTTCGAAAAATTGCTGCGCAAGTACTGTGCTAGATAAAAAGTTGCAACGACCGCCATTGTATTCTCTAGCGTCTTTGCTAAAAAAAAACATATATGTTTTGGGGTTCTATGTCATTTTCTAGCAAATAAATTATGATTTTTACATGTAGGAGAGAAATGTCAGAATTGGCCTGGGTGCTCCAGAACACCTGATGGTGCTCCCTGCATGTTGGGCCTCTGTATGTGGCCACGCTGTGTAAAAGTCTCACACATGTGGTATCGCCGTACTCAGGAGTAATAGTAGAATGTGTTTTGGGGTGTAATTTGTGGTATGTATATGCTGTGTGCGAGAAATAACATGCCAATATGACAATTTTGTGAAAATAAAAAAAAAAATTTTTAAATCTTGATTTTGCAAAGAATTGTGGGAAAAAATTACAACTTCAAAAAAACTCACCATGCCTCTTTCTAAATACCTTGGAATGTCTTCTTTCCAAAAAGGGGTAATTTGGAGGGTATTTGTACTTTTCTGGCATGTTAGGGTCTCAAGAAATGATAGGCCGTCAGTACTTCAGGTGTGATCAATTTTCAGATATTGGCACCATAGCTTGTTGACTCTATAAACTAATGCGGCGTACACACGAAGGGACAATCCCGCGGGATTATCCGCTGGACTGAAGTCCAGCGGATAATCCCCTCGTGTGTGGGCGCCGGCGGACTTTTTGGCGCCAAAGTTTTAAGTTTGGTTTTAAAATTATCCGCTGGACTTGGCATCCGCTGGACTTTAATAAGGGGGCCCCCAGATCCCGGCCCCCACCCTATGTGAATGAGTATGGGGTACGATGTACCCCTACCCATTCACCTAAGGTGTAAAATGTAAAGTACAAAAACACACACACTTTTGAAAAAATATTTTATTGCACTGCTCCGGGGGTCTTCTTCCGTCTTGGGGGTCTTCTCGCCGGACTCCTCCGCTCTCTTCTGCTCTTTTACCTAGCTTTTTCACGAACGGAGGAGTCCGGCTACCTTCTTCGTCGTCGCCGCCATCGTCTGGGGGTCTCGATCCGCCTTCGGGGGTCTTCCGGGGGTCTCTTCTGTTCTTGCGGCGGTCGTCGTCTTCCGCGACGCCGGCGCCTTCTTCTTCTTCTTGTCCTCCTTCTTGTTCTTCTTCTTCCGATGTTGACCCGACGCTCTCTCTGCCCGGAATGCTTGTGCCGCGCTGCGCTGGGACTTGTATAGGGGCATGGGGACAGGGTCACATGCACATGTCACATGGTGACCCCGCCCCCTTGTGTTGTCACAGTCCCGGAGGATGCTGGGACTGTGACATCGCAAGGGGGCGGGGTCACCATGTGACATGAACATGTGGCCCTGTCCCCCATGTCCCTATATAAGTCCCAGCGCAGAGCGGCACAGGCATTCCGGGCAGAGACAGCGACGGGTCAACATCGGAAGAAGAAGAAGAACAAGAAGGACAAGAAGAAGAAGGCGGCGCCGGCGGCGCGGAAGACGACGACCGCCGCAAGAACAGAAGAGACCCCCGAAGGCGGATCGAGACCCCCAGACGACGGCGGCGCCGACGACGAAGAAGGTAGCCGGACTCCTCCGCTCGTGAAAGAGCTAGGTAAAAGAGCAGAAGAGAGCGGAGGAGTCCGGCGAGAAGACCACCAAGACGGAAGAAGACCCCCGGAGCAGTGCAATAAAATATTTTTTCAAAAAAGTGTGTGTGTTTTTGTACTTTACATTTTACACCTTAGGTGAATGGGTAGGGGTACATCGTACCCCATACTCATTCACATAGGGTGGGGGGCCGGTATCTGGGGGCCCCTTATTAAAGGGGGCTCCCAGATTCCGATAAGCCCCCGCCCGCAGACCCCGACAACCAACGGCCAGGGTTGTCGGGAAGAGGCCCTTGTCCTCATCAACATGGGGACAAGGTGCTTTGGGGTGGGGGGGCCGCACGGCCCCCCTTTCCCCAGGGCACCCCCCATGTTGAGGGCACGCGGCCTGGTACGGCTCAGGAGGGGAGGGGGCGCTCGTTCGTCCCCACCCCTTTCCTGGCCTGCCAGGCTGCGTGCTCGGATGAGGGTCTGACTTGGATTTGGGGGGAACCCCACGCCGTTTTTTTCGGCGTGGGGATTCCCTTTAAATCCATGCCAGCTTACGGAGCTAGCGCGGCGGCATTTACTGCCTACGCTAGCTACGTAACCTGAAGTTACGTTCGAAATGAATGGACTGCTCCGTGTGTGGGCAAGTCCGTTCATTTTCAAAAGTCCCACGGACTTTTGGCCGGCGGATTATCCGCTGGAGAAGTCCGTGCGTGTGTGGGCAAGTCCACACGCTCGGAAAGTCCAGCGGACCTAGCTGGAAAGTCCCGCGGGATTGTCCGCTGGACTAAGTCCGCCGGCAAAAGTCCGCACGTGTGTACGCGGCATTACACAAAGACCAAGTAATATACCCCAATTTGTACTTATTTTTACCAAAGATACGTAGCAGTATACATTTTGGCCAAAATTTATCAAGAAAAATTACAGATTTGCTAAAATTTTATAACAATACATTTTTTATTACAGAATTTTCAGTATTTTTTTTTTATAGCGCAAAAAATAAAAAACCCAAACAGTGATTAAAATACCAGTAAAAGAAAGCTCCATTTGTGTGAAAAAAAGGACAACAATTTCATATGGGTACAGTTTTGCATGACTGAGTAATTGTCAAAGTGTGAGAGCACCGAAAGCTGAAAAATTGGTCTGGTTATTAAGGGTGTTTAAGTGCCCAGTGGTCAAGTGGTTAAGGTGTCTACATTTTATATATTGTTTGTCTTATATTCCTTGTTTATATAGTGGTATGTATACTACGGGACTGTCAAAACCCTATTTCACTTCACTCCATTGTAAAAAGGGGGTTTAGGACGATATATCCCCACAGAAATGTGGCCAAATATCAGGAGATTGGAGCCGTGGGTTCTCCGCTTCCGGTATGGTGGGATGCGAGATAGTGTAGCTGCTCAGACGGACACCAGAGCAAGCTATATAGTAGGAGCGAGGCTTGGCTAGAGCGGTGAGATGGGAAGTGAGAACGAGGCTTGGGCAGATACAAGGAGTATATACAGCGATGACAGGGGAAGATGCCCACGCCCCAGAAGTCCTTTTGATGATGAAACCGGTCAGGCTGTGGTGTCAATTCCTGTCATCGCGTTTGTAAGAGAGCCAACGATTGTTACTATGCCCATTAGGAATTCATTATGCAGATTTTAGCTTGTTAGCATGTAAGTGTACAACTTTTTAATAAAGCCCAATCGTAAAAGGTTTTCCAGTATTTGGTGTCTTATCTCTTTGTTGGGGGGTACATCACCTGATACAATGGTTTAAGACAAGAGGAATGTCGGTTTACCCACTGGCTGCTTAGAGTGATCTCCTTAGTCTTCCGTATGCTGGATATTAATCATTGATCAAGTATATAAGATACAGGGGCCTCTCTTGAGGCCCCCCCCCCCCCCCCCCCGCCGCGCCCACCCACCCCACCCCTCCCCCCCCCCCCCCCCCCCGTAATCGGTGGTCAATGCTCTCTGGTAAGAGCACATCCATTTATTGGTGGTGGTGTATTCACAAGGTGGAGGAACTTGTCTGTGATCATGGCATTCAAGACATTTGCATGTGTATATTGTTTGTTTATGGAACTATTAGAATAGTGTCACGATAGTGACATCTGGACTCACTGAACTATAATTGATTCAAGCGCAACACTTTTTTTATATACAGAATTTAAAAATGACTTATCCCGCTTCCCCATGTCCCCCACTCCCTTCCAACATTCTTACTGTTTGTCTCATTCCTATACTCTATGCTTGCCTTTGCTCCCAGCAACCATAACTTACCATTACCATTTACCATTACCATTACAGTTGTGCTCAAAAGTTTGCTTACCCTTGGAGAATTGGTACAGTATGTACCATTTTTAAAGAAAACATGTGTGAGCAGGCAAAACACATTTCCTTTATTTCTTATGGGATTCATATTTAACTGTAGGTCATAACAGAATGGTGCATTCATAAAACATGGCAAAAATAAAAATAAAATGAACCACATGTTTGAGATCTGCTCAGCGTGGCTTGATGTTAATAAAGGTCAGGAGATGGCCACTCCAGAATCTTCACCTGTTTCTGCTGGAACCACTGGAGGGTCAACTTGGCCTTGTGCTTAGCATCACTGTCATGCTGGAAAGGCCAAGAGCGTCCCATGCCCAGCTCCATTTTGGTCTCGCCACTCCAGATTACAGTGTGCCAGAAACTGTAGAGGTGTGTCAAGGTGTAACCAGGCTTTTTTGGGGCACTGGCACAGTCTATTTCCAGAGTAGCTTGTATTTCTCCTGAAAACTGTGCGTTTTTCTTTGCATCCCGAGCAATTCTTCTGGCAGTTGTGGCTGCAATCTGACCTTGACTTGGTATCAAGAGATCCCCAAAATTTGCACTTCTTCATAAGTGATTGAACACTACTGACTGGCATAGTCAAGGCTTTGGATTTCCTTTTTTATCCTTTTCTATCTTTATAAAGTTCCATTGCCTTGTTACGCAGGACCTTTTCGTTTCCCGTGGCTCAGTATCTAGCCTGCCCAGTGCATCCACGTGAGAGCCAACTCATTGACTATTAATACACAGACACTAATTGCAATTTAATAAGCCACAGATGTGGGAAATTAACTTTTTTTTTTTTCATTTTAGAGCAAGGGAGGGTTATAACCTCTGTCAGATTTTTTTCACCATCTGTGTATCATTGCAGAGATTTCGCTTCACTTCCTGTCCCATTGAAAAATAAGGGGATTCCTTGGGGACCCCAGGTCACCAGAACTAGTGACCCCATTGAAAGATTTCCCCTCTATTAGTTTTGTGGGGACAACCCAAAATTTGGGAATGAAAAATATTATATATATATATATATATAGCCAAATATGCTGCAGAAATCTCCCTCCACTGAGTCTGGCTGCAACTATTTTAACTGTGGGCAGCTGAAGCTGCTGCCTGTTCACTTCCTGGATTTACACAAACACAGAGGCACATCTCTAGCCCTGCATCTCTCATTGGCCCTCACATGACTCATCCCCCCCTCCCTTCCTGGCAAACTCTCACAAGAGTGAGAGAGCTGTACATGACAGAGAAGAGAGAAGAGAGAAAGAGAAGAGGAGAGAAGAGAGAGAAGAGAGAAGAGAGAAGAGAGAAGAGAGAAGAGAGAAGAGAGAAGAGAGAAGAGAGAAGAGAGAAGAGAGAAGAGAGAGAGAGAAGAGAGAGAGAAGAGAGAGAGAGAAGAGAAGAGAGAAGAGAGAAGAAGAGAGAAGAGAGAAGAAGAGAGAAGAAGAGAAGAAGAAGAGAGAGAAGAGAGAGAGAAGAAGAGAGAAGAAGAGAGAAGAGGAGAGAGAAGAGAGAAGAAGAGAGAAGAAGAGAGAAGAGAGAGAGAGAGAAGAAGAGAGAAGAGAGAAGAAGAGAGAAGAGAAGAAGAGAAGAAGAAGAGAGAAGAGAGAAGAAGAGAGAAGAAGAGAGAGAAGAAGAGAGAAGAAGAAGAGAGAAGAAGAGAGAAGAAGAGAGAAGAAGAGAGAAGAAGAAGAGAAGAAGAAGAGAGAAGAAGAGAGAAGAAAGAGAGAAGAAGAGAGAAGAGAGAAGAAGAAGAGAAGAAGAAGAGAGAAGAAGAGAGAAGAGAGAAGAAGAGAGAAGAAGAAGAGAGAAGAAGAGAGAAGAAGAAGAGAGAGAAGAGAGAAGAAGAAGAGAGAGAAGAGAGAAGAAGAGAGAAGAGAGAAGAAGAGAGAAGAAGTGAAGGTTCGCTTTAAGAAAAGATTTTCCAACATGCTGAAAAATCTTTTTTTTTTTTTTTTTTTTTATGACTTTCAGATGATCATTTCCAATTGCTTTGAAGAGAACAGAATCAAGCTTTTCTCCATAGATAGGCTACATTCTCCCATCTGTCGGCTCAATTTGGAAGCAGATTACAGGACATATCTGCAGTGCCATTTGAGGATAGGCAGATGTCCCACTATCATTGTTCTCGTAACATCAACATCAGTTGTAACAAATTATCTGCAAGTTGTCACAATGACTGCAGGGATGGCAAACTCTGAATCTGTCCTATCACATGCATGTTTCTCCGAACCCAAGTGATCAGAGGTAAGAATATGTTTCTCTTTAGCTCTCTAACTGGCTTACAAAATAACTAAAGTCTCTGTAATAATTATAGTAATAAATGAGTGCATAGACTGGAGCAGTGTACAGGGGGAAATGTTGGACTGCTGGAGAAGCAGGTGACTCCAGGTATTTTACCCCATTTTGCAGCATTTTTTTAAAGTAAAAATCAGAAAGAAGAGCATTTTACCACTCCATCTGCAGCCTGACAGTAAAAAAAAATACAGCTTTAAATAGACATGAGATGATAATAAAAGGCCATAGACAGTACAGTTTTTTTCCTGCAACCAAGGGTTGCAGGAAAGAAAGTCACGCCATTCCCCCATAAACACTGCCAGTGCTGACAGGGGAATCCCTCTTGCTGACCCATTGTCTGCTCCTGGCGAGGGCAGGGGAAGCCGTCCCTGCCGGGAGAAGATAGTGATTACTACTACGATAATCGCAAGGGAATTCGGAAGGCTGGTTATACCCAAGTTGATCAGGTGATTAACATGGTACATTCTGCCCTCCCGCTTCAGCAGGAACCGGCCGAGATACGAACTGTCTATGGCCAGCCTAAGTTTGCAATAGTAGCAGTCATTTTCTGGGAAATCAGTGGAAGGGGAAACAGATAATTGGATAGGTCCAAAAACCCTTCTATGATCAGAATATTTCTTCCAAGATCAGGCTGGAAATGTCTGTCACTCCTCCATTTCTTAACCACTTTCAGACCGGACCAATTTGCAGCCAAAGGACCAGGCCCCTTTTTGCGATTCGGCACTGCGTCGCTTTAATGACAATTGCGCGGTCGTGCGACGTGGCTCCCAAACAAAATTGGCGTCCTTTTTTTCCCACAAATAGAGCTTTCTTTTGGTGGTATTTGATCGCCCCTGCGGTTTTTATTTTTTGCGCTATAAACAAAAATAGAGCGACAATTTTTAAAAAAATGCAATATTTTTAACTTTTTGCTATAATAAATATCCCCAAAAAAATATATAAAAAAAAATTTTTTTTTCCTCAGTTTAGGCCGATACGTATTATTCTACATATTTTTGGTAAAAAAAAAAAAAAAAAATTGCAATAAGCGATTATTGATCGGTTTGCACAGAAGTTATAGCAATTACAAGATAGGGGATAGTTTTTATAGCATTTTTATTAATATATTTTTTTTTTTAATTAGTAATGGCGGCGATCTGCGATTTTTTTTTGTGACTGCGACATTATGGCGGACACATCGGACATTTTTGACACATTTTTGGGACCATTGTCATTTATACAGCAATCAATGCTATTTAAATGCATTGATTCCTGTATAAATGACACTGGCAGTGAGGGGGTTAACCACAAGGGGGCAGTGTAGGGGTTAAGTATGCCTAGGGGTGTGTTTCTTACTGTGGGGGGGCGTGGCTGTCAGCTAGTGAATGCTGATCTCTGCTCCAATCACAGGGAGCAGAGATCAGCGTCACTAGTTGCTAGGCAGAACGGGGAGATGCTGTTTATCTCGGCATTTCCCCGTTCAGCCTTCCCGTAAGACGATCGCGGGGGTCCCCGCGGCGATAGAGTCCGCGGGGACCGCGACCGGACTCACGCGGGTCCCGACCGGCGCGGGAGCGCGCCGCTCCCGGCGCGCTCCCGATGGCACGGACAGGCTAAAGGAGGGACTTATATATACGCCCTCCTGCCTGTACGTGCCATTCTGCCGACGTATATCGTCGTGCGCCGGTCGGCAAGTGGTTAAAGCTGAACTCCAGGCAGGAAAAGTTTTATTTAAAGTGATAGTAAACGTTAATTTTTATTCTTTCACCACTTAAGGATCGGGCCTATTTTTCAGACTCTGTATTTACAAGTTAAAATCTTTTTTGCTAGAAAATTACTTAGAACCCCCAAAACATTATATATTTTTTTCCAGACACACTAGAGAAAAAAATGGCGGTTTTTGCAATACTTTGTCACACCGTATTTACGCAGCAGTCTTACAAGCACACTTTTTGTGGAAAAAGTACACTTTTTTTAATTAAAGAATAAGACAACAGTAAAGTTAGCCCAATTTTTTTTATATTGTAAAAGATAATTGTTACACCGAGTAAATTGATACCAAACATCTCTTGCTTCAAAACTAAGGCTAGAATTATTGCTCTCACTCTAACGATCGCAGCGATACCTCACATGTGTGGTTTGAACACAGTTTTCGTAAGAGGGCGCGACGTACGACGGGCGCGACGGGGTGCTTTAAATTTTGTTTTTTTATTTTACTTTTTGTTTTGGACACTGTCCTTTTAAAAAAAAAATGTTTGGGTCACTTTTATTCCTATTACAAGGAATGTAAACATCCCTTGTAATAGAAAAGAGCATGACAGGACCTCTTAAATATAAGATCTGGGGTCAAATACACTAAAATGCAATAAAAAAATAAGTCATTTGAAAAAAAAAAAAAAAAAAACAACAAACCCAGGACCCAAGCGCAGCGGGCCCTCTCTCGCCCCCGATAAAAGTGATCTTGCACCGAAACCGCCGCAGAGCCCACTTTTACCTGAAAGCAGACTGCCCACTGAAGAAGAGGATACCAGGGTAATGGCAGAGATATACAACAATGATATTCCTCTTCAAACTGTCAACGTATAACAACAGCGGGTGGTCCGTAAGTGGTCAAACTTACAAACATGTTATACTTACCTGCTCGGTGTAATGGTTTTGCACAAAGCAGCCCTGATCGTCCTATTCTTGGGCCCCCCGCTGGCGAGGAGCCATCTCTAAGCCAATGAGGAGTAAGAGAGCTGAGAGAGCCTGTGTTCTTATGCACATCTCTGGAAAGACTTAATTATAAGGGGAGGGGGGTGGTACTCCGTAGTTTTTTTACCTTCAGGCATAGAATGCGTGAGGGTAAAAATAAACATCTTGCTTCACAACCACTTTAACCACTTGCCTACCAGGCACTTAAACCCCCCTCCCATCCAGACCAATTTTCAGCTTTCGGTGCTCTCACGTTTTGACTGACAATTACTCAGTCATGCAACTCTGTACCCAAATTTATTTTTTGTCCTTTTTTTCCCACAAATAGAGCTTTCTTTTGGTGGTATTTGATCACTTCTGGGTTTTTTTATTTTTTTGCGCTATAATTGAAAAAAAGACCGAAAATTTTGGAGAAAAAAAAAAAACACATTTTTCTTTGTTTCTGTGATAAAAATTAATTTTTCTTCATAAATTTTGGCCACAATTTATACTGCCACATATCTTTGGTAAAAATAACCCAAATTAGTGGAAATTATTTGGTCTTTGTGAAAGTTACAGACTCTACAATCTGTGGTGCGAATTATACAAAATTGATCACATCTGATGTACTGGTGGCCAATCTCATTTCTTGCGACCCAAACAAGTCAAGAAAGTGCAAATACCCCCCAAATGACCCCTTTTTTGAAAGTAGACATTCCAAGGTATTTAGTAAGAGGCATGGTGAGCTTTTTGATGTTGTCATTTTTTCCCACAATTCTTTGCAAAATGAATTATTTTTTTTTACAAAATTGTCATTGTAATAGGTTATTTCTCTCACATGGCATGTGTATGCCACAAATGAATCCCCAAAATAAAATTCTGCTACTCCTCCTGATTATTACGATACTACATATGTGGGACTTTTCCACAGCCTGGCCACTTAGAGAGGCCCAAAATGCAGGGAGCGCCATCAAGTGTTCTAGGAGCATAAATTACACATCTAAATTGTTGACTACCTATTACACTTTTGAAGGCCCTGGAGCACCAGGACAATGACACGTGACACTGACGTGGCACTGATGACAGATGGTACTAATACGGGGCACTGATGACAGATGGCACTAATATGTGGCACTGATGAGAGATGGCACTCATACATGGCACTGATATCACGTGGCACTGATGACTGACGGCACTAATACGTGGCATTGATGACAGGTGACACTGATAACAGATGGCACGTGACACTGACAGGTGGCACTGATGACAGATGGCACCAATACGTGACACTGATGACAGATGGCACTAATACGTGGCACTGATGACAGATGGCACTAATGACAGGTGGCACTGACTACAGATGGCATTGGGGACAGATTGCAGTGGTGGCAGTGGGCACAGATGGCATTTCATTTTTATTTTTTAAACTTACGGCGCTGCAGTCGTTCATCTCCCCCTCCTCACATGCTGTCTCTGTGTGAGGAGGGGGAGCGGCGCTGAGAGATGATCTCATATGTTTACATATGAGATCATCTCTCATTGGCCAGGGCGATCGCGCTGTAAACGGCCGCTGTGATTGGCCGTTTACAGCGATCTGTGATTGGCCGTGTCCGAGGGACACGGCCAACACAGAATTTCCCTGCTGCGCGCTCGTGAGCGCGCACAGGGAACGAGAAAAGGGGAGGCCGTCATATGACGGCCTCACGGGATTTCACATCCGCGCTGTGGCCGCCATTCGGCTACGGCCGGATGTGAAGTGGTTAAATATATTACCTGTTAGCCAGTAAATCCACTTTGTGTGCACCAAATGGCTTTGCAACCCCATTTATTTCCTTGGAAGTTTAGTAGTGACATCATCACTGTGCTGCACATAGCCTGTGCAGAGAACAGAGCTGTGGGAGGGACCTAGCAGGCTCCACCCACTACAGGCTGCCTGCATAAAAACTACAGGAGGGGGCAGATACAAGACCTGAAAACAGATGGAAAGCAGCCAGTACTGGTCTTTATTAGTTGAAGCTCCTGTACAGGAGGTAAGGATTTACACTGAATTACTGCACAGATCTGGAAGAAATACGAAAAAAAAAAAAAAAAAAAAACGAACACCAATATTCCAGTAATGCTGGCCAAAAAAAACATACATATAATGCTGTGGGCTGACTGAAAACGGTCTAACCAATTCCTCCATGAACGCTACACAAATTGACAAATCTCCCGTCTGCGGGCTGTTGTATTCTATAGTATAGTACTGACTCATCATCTTGTTGTGACTAAAAGACAGTATCACCTGGCTGACCCCATGCTGTTATGCTCAGATAGCCCGAATATATAAAGTGTGGCAAATTCAACCTTCTCCTTGCAGTCACTGTCACTTTTAAAATTGGTGCGACTTTGCAGGGCTCTGTCCAAACAGTAGCGTCATTCATACACATGGATCTGTGAATGAACTACAAATCCTGTCTATCACCACAGCAGATGGACTTGTAGTTCCCATTGGAATACAAGTGTGGTTATCACCACACCTGTAGTCCATTGACAATTCCTCCAACTCAGTAAATAGCCTGTACCTCAGTCATAAGAGGACCAATGAGAGCTGCAGAGCTGGAGGTGTGTGTCTGTGCAAATCCAGGAAGTGATCAGGCAGCAGCTTCATCTGCCCACAGTTAAAATGGATGCAGCCAGACTCAGTGGAGGGAGATTCCTGCAGCATATTTGGCAAGTACAGAATCACAGTATATAGAAAATAATATACAAAGTGGTTGGAGGGAAGCTTCAGACTGGCAAAGATGTTTTTATGACAAATGATGTGAGCAGACTGCAGTTCCTCTTTAATGCACACTTTATATGTTCTGGCTGGGTGTAACAGCATGGGGTCAACCAGTTAATAGACCTACTTTCTGGCAGTCGGACCATGCTCATAAACAGTCAGTATTACACAGTATTCCATATAGGGCCAGTTCACACCATAGAAAAACGCAGTCCGGATGCTTTTCTGCATGTGCGTTTTTGATGCGTTTTGCATGCAGTCAAGTGCATTTCTCCCCCTCTTTTTTCTTAACTTTAAATAAAGACATGTGTTCCAGTGCGTGGAACTGCAAGCGCTGGTGTGAACTATGCCACTGAAAACCATATAAACAGACTTTCCATGCGTTTTTGATGCAGAAAAAAAAAAAAAACTGCATGTGGTGTGAACTGGCTGATAGTGTTTGTAATTCCGCTTTCTAAGTACTGGTGCCTTTATGACTTGAAGTAGTTAAAAAATAAAGCCTGCAATTATTTTACAGTCTCCTCCTTAATTAAATTGTGCAGCGCTGCTATAAAACAGGTAGGAGAGAGGAAAGTGCTGCAGTAATTAAAGCTCTCGCCCATCTACATGGTACATTTCCTTGGGCGCTTGACTACAGATCTTTCGGAACACAATCCAGGCACGCCTCTCAGTGCAGGCCAATAGCAATCCCTGAATTATTCCAAGAGATGACTTTCCATCCTCCTATTGGGTGACAGTGTCAGCACTAGAAATGTGAACTAGAGCTATGAAAGCACCGCAGTCCTGTAGTCTGTACTGTCTCTGGATCACTGCAAGCTTATTCTATGGGCAATGTATGAAAGAATAACAGCAGTTCAAAAAGGAGGAGAATTTTTATAAAATAACAGCACATGTGTAACGGCAGTATGCAATGTGCAGTACTCTATAGCAGGGATATGCAATTTACGGACCTGCAGCTGTTGCAAAACTACAAGTCCCATCATGCCTCTGGGTGTCATGCTTGTGGCTGTCTGAGTCTTGCTATGCCTCATGGGACTTGTAGTTCTGCAACAGCTGGATTTTCCGCTAATTGCATATCCCTGTCCTATAGCAAACACTAACCAGATCACTGCTGGAATAACTTTTTTTGCTCTTTGCTTGGCTTAATAAAGGCTTCATTCACATCGCTATATGCATATTTTTCTACACGGAATGGATGTTCTTGCTGGCACAGCTAGCACAAGATCCTGCACATAAAAAGTACTTGCATTACATACAATTCCAGAAAACCTGAGATCTGTGCAGCCCTGGATGCAGCCGTGTAATACTTGTGTACGCGGCTATACATGGCACACATTTTGGCATGTAGATACAGCTGTGTGCGCAGGATCATTGATCACTAGAGTGCTACATTTAACCACATTGATGCTACTTTGAAATTGCGCTACTTCACTTGAAGTAGCGCGATTTCAAAAGTAGCAGGTTAGTGCAATTTCAGGTGCTACTCGAAAGACATCTGTTTGGCTTCATGCACAGATGTCTATTGAAGTCGCATCCGAAATATGTGTAGAAACTACTTTTGCAAAAACAGGCGCGGCAAAGTCGGCGTCGCACCAATTGGAACGATGCCAATGCCGGCAATTGGCTGTGACTTATCACTCCAATGTGAACGAGGGCTTAGATGAGAACAGGTTTTTTTTTTTCTGTCTGTGTGAATGATATGCAGACAATTCATAAACTACAATAGTTTTAGAATACCAAGATCAATTCTTATTGTTTGATTTTGGTGATTTGTTTGATTTGGGTGTCAAACTCCATTTCATCACGGGCCGCATTATGGTTGCCCTCATAGGCAACCTTCCTGCTGCCCACTGCTGAGATGGAGGGGGGGGGCAAAGACGAGCCTCTCTGCGGCTGCACAGAGAAGTGCAGGATCTGGCAGAGGATTTCTGTCCTCCTCATCAGAGATGAAGGGGGGGGGGGGGGGGGGGGGTTGCAGCTGCAAGAGAGGTGCAAGGGCCATATAAAAATGTTCTGGGGGACCGTATTTGGCCCGCGGGCCTTGTATTTGATACATGCGCCAGACATGGGAGTAAGTCACACATGTGCAAGTCATAAGCAAGTCTCAAGTCTTAACCTTCAAGTCACAAGCAAGTCCCAAGTTACTGTGGCGAAAAGCAAGCAAGTCAAGTCGAGTCACTGCTAGAAGTCAAGCAAGTCAAGTCATTTATTTTGGTCAAGTCACAAATCAAGTCAAAATACTGATCTACCCCATTTCCACCTTTAAATGAGTTAATAAATGCCTCACTGTGCCCGTGTCTCACTGTGCCCATGTCTCACTGTGCCTGTGCTTCACTGTGCCCAATGCCTTACTGTACCCGTGTCTCACTGTGCCTGTGCTTCACTGTGCCCAATGCCTCACTGTACCCGTGTCTCACTGTGCCCATGCTTCACTGTGCCCGTCAGCCGTGTACCTGACCGGCGGCGTCCCGGCAGCCATTCCAGCATTCAAAAGCCGCGCCTCCTCCTCATCTGTGATAGGCGTAACAATCTCCCAGCATTCAGTGTTCCGCCTATCACGGACATCCGCTCATCCTCATAACACAGACAAGGATGAGAGGATGTCCATGATAGGCTGAACACTGCCTGCTGTAAAATTGAGTGTTCCGCCTATCACAGACGAGGAGGCGTGGCTTTTGAACACTGCAATGGCCACTGTCTGTCTGCATGACACGCTGATCAGGTAGGCAGATGGCGGCTTGCGGTTAGTGTTAGTGGGTTAGTGGTAGTGCATACCTCCCAACTTTTGAACTTCAGAATGAGGGACACTTGAGGGATGAAGTGTCCCTACGCACGCCGTGGCAAAAAAACGGTATGGCCTAATGATTATGAGTGGGAGTGGCTTATGGGGCGTAGTTAAACCAAACTCGGGCTTCCTGCTTTGATTGCTCTGCCACAAGCAAGAGTCTCACAGACACAAACCCCAGTACAATCATTTAAAAAAATGAATAAAAAGCTTCCATTACAAATGGTTTTGCACACACTATGGAAAAGTGTGTTACACAAAGTGTGGAAGGATTCAGGAGTGCATTATGTACAGAGTGAGAGGTTTAGGAGTTCATTATGTACAGAGTGTGAGGTTCAGAAATGCGCTATGTACAGAGTGTGAGGTTCAGAAATGCGCTATGTACAGAGTGTGAGGTTCAGAAATGCGCTATGTACAGAGTGTGAGGTTCAGAAATGCGCTATGCACAGAGTGTGAGGTTCAGAAATGCGCTATGCACAGAGTGCGAGGTTCAGAAATGCGTTATGTACAGAGTGCGAGGTTCAGGAGTGCGTTTATATACAGAGTGCGAGGTTCAGGAGTGCGTTTATATACAGAGTACGAGGTTCAGGAGTGCGTTTATATACAGAGTACGAGGTTCAGGAGTGCGTTTATATACAGAGTACGAGGTTCAGGAGTGCGTTTATATACAGAGTACGAGGTTCAGGAGTGCGTTTATATACAGAGTACGAGGTTCAGGAGTGCGTTTATATACAGAGTGCGAGGTTCAGGAGTGCGTTGCATACAGGAACTTCTAATTTCCCTGCAACTCAGAATATGCTGGGAGTTGTAGTTCCCCTGTCATTATGGTCATACTGGCAGTTGTAGTTCTAGTCACCCTGACCACCTTGGGAGTTGTAGTCCCCCTGTCACTCAGTAAATGCTGGCAGTTGTAGTCCCTTGTCACTAAGGCCATGCTGGCAGTTTTAAGTCAAAGTCAAGTCGAGTCATTTATTTAATTCTATCAAGCAAGTCGCAAGTCCTAAAAAAGGTGACTCGAGTCTGACTCGAGTCAAGTCATATGACTCGAGTCCCCCACCTCTGACATGCGCCCTAGACAATAAATAAAAATCGTTCTTCCAGCACAACAGCACAAATCCCTCCCCCCCCCGAAAATCCCCCCTCCCAGCACAACCCCCTCCCCAAAATCTCCACTCGTAGCACAATCTCCCCACCCACTCCCAAATCCTGACCTAGCACAACCCCCCAATCCCCCCCTCTTCCTAGCACAAATTCTGTCCCAACAGTAGTAACAGCAGCGAGGGGGAGAGAGCAAGGAGGGGGTGTGGGATGTGCACTCTCTCAACCCCAGCCCCCCCCCCCCCCCACTACTTCCCTTCCTCTACATTCAGATGGGAGCGATCCTCTGTGCTAAATTAGGAGGAGAGCCCTGTAAGGTCCTGTGTTCTGAAGAGGCAGAGAGCTCAGCCCACGCCTCCCTGCTCCTCTCTGTACTCCTGCTGGCAAGTCTTTAGCAACCAATGACAGCAAATTGGTCGGTAGGACGCGGTCAGGCGACCAGCTTGGCTTTCCATTTTGCCTCAGAGTACAGAGAGGAGCAGAGAGCGGGGTGGGTAGAAGCTGAGCTCTCTGCCTCTTCTCTACACAGGACTTTACAATACTCTCTGCCTCATGTAGCACAGAAGCTAATAGAGGATCACTGAGATCAGGCTGTTGCCGCAGCACCCCTGAGGACACCTCGTGGCACCCGGGTTGAGAAAACACTGATCTAGAGCACCATTCAGCTCTTCTAAATAAATTCTACACAGATGCATGTGTCTGGCTACATATGTAGTTTCTTGATGAACTCTGATTGTTTCGGAAAAGAAGGCATCCTGATTTTTTGGGCTCTGTATTTGGCTTTATATTTTGCATGCATAAAACAGGTAATTTTTCACTTTCACTGATAGGCACTGATGAGGCTGCATTGATGGGCACTGATGAGGCTGCATTGATGGGCACTGATGAGGCTGCACTGATCATCAGGACACTGATGATCAGTGCCTTGACTATCAGTGTAGATGTCCCCTTACCTGGTTACCGGCAAGTGTGTTTACATCATGATCATCTGTGATTGGACACAGCTGATCACATGCTAAAGAGTCGCTGTGATTGGCCTTTTACCCCCCCAATCTGTGATCAGCTGTGTCCGAAGAACACATCGATCACGGAGCGTGTGCCGCAGGGGGGCGTGCAGTTCTGGGAGGACGTCAATAGATGCCCTCTCAGAACTAGATGACCGCACTATAGCAGCTATTCGGCTATAGCGTGATTGGCATGTGGTTAAAACTTATATTTTGTTTTAAAGCCAAAAGAAAATAGTATACTGTATCTTGAAGCAGGGGCGGACTGACAACTCATGGGGCCCCCGGGCAATAGGAGATTATGGGGCCCCCAGGCAATCAGAGATTATGGGACCACACAGTATACATACATGTACACACAGACATGTTTCTATTGGCTGAGAAGGTACTGGAGAGGTGGGGCAGCTATAATCTCTGGATTTTTAGACCAAAAGGATGTCGGTAAGGGACATTTCAGAAACAGATGTAAAAAAACACAGATGATTTTTACATACTGTCCCTGGTTTTACTGAGGCTGGCAACCCTGATGGGGCCCCCTAGTGGTTCGGGGCCCTCGGGAAGTGCCCGAGTGGCCGAATGGTCAGTCCGCCCCTGTCTTGAAGTCGTATTCTGGGATAAGCAGAAATTGTCTAAACACAAAAAGGCATGTCTATTCTTGGTGTGTTTTGTGTATTTCTTCCAGATCTATACAGCAGATCTATGTACAGCACAGTGGTGAACTCACTGCTACTTTTATATAGTAATAACTCAATTTGTCACAATGTTTCAAGCTCAAATGTAGTGCACATATGGGTGCTACTGAAGTGCATATATAGGGACTATTTGACCTACCAAAGGATTGATTGATCCATATACTATGCCATACTGCAGTTAAATTTGAATTCCTGCCTAACACTAACTAACTTTTTATTTATTTATTTTTATTTTTTGAGAATCCCGTAGCTCCAGCTTATATGCATCAGGAAATGCTCGACAACAGCTGGAAATTCTGGAAATGGTAATGTCACTCATAGCCCAGTCATTATTTTTGCTCCCTCCTCTCCCCTGCAGCAGACACACTCACTGACACCGGAGAGTTGGAGCTGCATGATCACATGGCCGGCCTGGAGAGGACTGTAAAAAGTATACACATCTTTTTTTTTTACAAAGGGTAGGCAGGATAAATAGCAGGGAGATGGGAGGGGACATTTTTAAAGCAGGAGGTTCACACAAAAATTGAACCTCCGCTTTTCGGAACCCTCCCCCCTTCCGGCGTCACATTTGGCACCTTTCAGTGTGGGGGGGGGGGGGAGTGCAGACACCTAAGACAGGTATTTGCACCCACTTCCGGGCATAGTCTATGCCTCTTCCCGTCCCGCTTTGCTGTCTGCTGGGACACACACGGGTCCCAGAGACAGCAGGGACCAATCAAATTGCGCGACTCGCGCATGCACAGTAGGAAACCGGGAAGTGAAGCCGCAAGGCTTCATTTCCTGATTCCCTTACCGAAGATGGCATCAGAGGACCAAGGGACGATTTGGCCTCGGGTGCCGACATCGCTGGACCCTGGGACAGAGTGTCCTTATTTTAAAAGGTCAGCAGCTGCAGTATTTGTAGCTGCTGACTTTTAAAAAAAATAAAATAAAATTTTGCGGGACTCCCACTTTAAGAATAGTTAGTGTTAGGCAGGAATTTCACTTAAGGACCGAAAGATTTTCCCCCTTAATGACCAGGCCATTTTTTTGCAATACGGCACTGCGTCCCTTTAACTGACAGTTGCGCAGTTCTTCCCCCCCCCCCACAAATAGAGCTTTCTTTTGGTGGTATTTGATCACCTCTACAGTTTCTAGTTTTTGCGCGATAAACAAAGACAGACCGACAATTTTGGGAAAAAAAAAATATATATATATATATATATATATATATATATATATATATATGTATATATTTTACATTTTGCTATAATAAATATCCCAAAAAAAAATCATCAGTTTAGGCCAATATGCAATTCTTCTACATTTTTTTTTTTTTTTTTTTTTTTTTTTTTAAACCAAAAATAATAATACACCCCACAACAACACACATCACAATAATTGTATATTGATTGGTTTGTGCAGAAGTTATAGCTTCTACAAAATAGGGCATAGATTTATGGCATTTTTATTATAATTTTTTTTTGTTTTTTACTAGGAATGGCGTTCATCAGCGATTTTTAGACGGACTGCGACATTGCGGACAGATCGGACACACTTGAAATTTTTTGGGGACCAGTGACATTTATACAGTGATCAGTGCTATAGAAATGCACTGATTACTGTATAAATGACACTGGCAGGGAAGGGGTTAACACTAGTGGTGATATGTGTTCTCTGGGAGATGTTCCTAACTGTGGGGGGGGCTGACAGAGTACAGAGAGATCGCTGTTCCTAAACACTAGGAATGGCGATCACTCTGTACTTCCCTGTCAGAACAGGGATCTGTTTGTTTACATTGACAGATCCCAATTCTGACTCTCTGTGGAGTGATCGCGGGTGGCTGCTATAGCTGTAAAAACGGGCCGACGTACAGCTACGGCGATTTGCAGGAACGAGCCGACCCACCGAAATATAATGAATGTGGCTGTCGGCAAGTGGTTAAAGGAAATCTGTCTTTAAAAGGAAATCTAAGTATTATCTTCAATCCTACTCTACTTTGTTGATCGATTTCTACATATTTAATAGGTATCGGCGCCCCTCTCCCCGCCATGCTCGTGTGCGTGTGACGTTGGGGGTTGCGCTGCAGTGGTGTGCATTTATAGGCAGCCGTCATGGTGGGATCTGGGTTGCTCTGAGCTCTCTTGCACATTGGCCTTCATGTTTTTTCATTGGACTGCTTTTCCCCTCCCTTCAAGCACCAGGTATTTATCAGACCCTCAGGAGCCCCCCCCCCCCTCCCCTTGTCCCCCCCACTCCCCTTGCCCCCCCCCCCCCACTTTGCCCTCCTTTGCAATCGGGTGTCTTGATGGCGATCTTCCATTGTGGTCTTCCACCTCCACTGCTGCTTAGTCATAACAATATCAGTTTTCATTTCTGCACTAACCATCTTTACTATCCAGTCCACCCTCACTTTTAAATTATTAATTCCCTCACATAGCCCCAATATTGGTTCACTTGATTGACTCACTTATCGCTGATGCTTCCCATGTTTACACCAGGAGTGCTCGGTGTGCCCGGATCCACCTGGGGCATTGTCTGTGATGGGTGCCGCCGCTGAACATGCCCCCTCAGCTCCCGATACTGATGCCCTCGGGTGGCTCATGGTCCCCGACATCGCGCCATTAAGTGCACATATACCTTTAAGTGATCTTGTTCAAAATAGAAGGGGGAGGGGGGGTGGCTGTCTATCTATCCTCCCCTATATTGATACAAGTTAGTTTACTTAATTTACTCTCCCATTGCAGATACATCACAGGTCTGCTAATGAAGAGCGGCTTAAAGCCACAAAACGCGTCAAGCTACCAGATGTCGTGTATTTCAATAGCACGCCCATTAAGATATGTGCTCATATATACAATTTTTATTGTGACAGGGATCAGAAAGACCATACATAGACTGTGCAGATGCCATCTTGCAATATGTGTATATCCAATCATGAATGTTGGCGGACTCTCATCACGTGATTAAGGTTTATAAATATGTTATTACCAAATATTACTGTTTCAGAAATTGGCACTATGGAAGTGTGCATTTCTATGCATATGGAATTTAATGCATGTAAACATGCATCTATGTTTTATTAAAGTGGAGCTCCACCCTAAAGTGGAACTTCCGCTTATCGGATTCCTCTCCCCCTCCGGTGCCACAATTGGCACCTTTCAGGCGGGAGGGGGGTGCAGATACCTGCAGTGATGCAAGTAACTGAGTTAAAATAAACGGAGTTACCTAACGCAGTTACTTTAGAGGGTAACGAGTAATCTAACTGATTACTTTTCCCCTCATGGTAACTCAGTTCCCATTACTTTGGCTTAGTTACCCCAATTACATCTACCGCCACTAGATGGCAGTAGTGTAATTCCGGTGTCCTGACGAAAAAGTTCCCCCGCCGGATAAGGACCCCCTGTACTGCACAGGCGCAGGGCTTGCACAGTATGAAGGACTACGGAGCTTCCGAAAATTGCCGAACCTAAACAGCTCTGAGTGAACTCTACACCGCGCAGGCGCAGTTAACATGTAATTGTACGAGGCGATGCCGCACGCTCCCGATGCTCGTGCTACTCTGCAAGGGGCGTCTATCGTGTAACTAAGGGGCGGGTCTAGTATTACTGTAACCAAGGGGCGCATTTATTATTATTATTATTATTATTATTGTTATATATCGAGCTCTGCCCATTAATTTAACATTCGCCCTCTTCAGTAGCCATCCACCCCTTACACGATATAATAATAATAGACCCGCCCTTTACACGCTATAACAGATCTGCCCCTTGGTTACAGTAATAATAGAGCAGCCCTTGGTTACACTATATATAACAATAATAATAAATGCGCCCCTTGGTTACAGTAATACTAGACCCGCCCCTTAGTTACACGTATAGAATATTAAAAAAAAGTCAGTTACTTTGCTGTGTAACTAATTACTTTTCCAATGTAGTAACTGAGTTACTAAACGCAATTACTTTTTGGGAGAAGTAATTTGTAACTTAACTAATTACTTTTTTAAAGTAAGATGACCAACACTGGGTATAATCCAGGTATCTGCACCCACTTCCGGGACTAGCTAGCCGCCCCTAGCCGCAGATGCCCGCCCCCCCGTTGTGTCCTGGGAAACACTGCGCAGTAGGGAACCGGGCAGTGAAGCCGCAACGCTTCACTTCCCGATTCCCTGACAGAGGATGGCGGCGGGGGCAGCCAAGAGACGAGCGATTGCTCGTCATCTTCGGCCGACATCGCTGGAACCTGGAACAGGTAAGTGCTGCTGACTTTTAATATTTTTTGTGCAGCTGGCCATCCTCTTTAAATACTTTGAGAGCTCCGCTAATCAGATTCCATTGTATTGCATGGTGCTGCCAATCTAATGCTTGATATAGGATATGAATGAGTAAAGTGAAACGGTAAGGTTATACTTTCTCCTAGTCCATTCCTTACACCGGGGGGGGGGGGGGGGGATTTATTTGATCAACCTTTATCTGTAAACTGCAAATAAAGTAAGGTAACCCATCTTTCCATAATGTCCAGTAGGGGTGCCCAGACCATACAATTGGCCAAACAAATTATTTTGCAAGTAAAACAGATCACACATAATTATTTCAAATGTGTAGTTACCTTTTTGCTTGGTTCAGCTTTAAAAAAAAACAAAAAAAAAAAAACAAAAAAAAAACACACTCACAGTAGAGCATTGCGTCCAAGTCAGAATGGGTCCCTTAAAGGATAAGTTCACCTTTTCACCAAAAATGAAAATAGGAACCAGCTTAAAAATATCCTGCCCACCATCTCCAGACCCCAGTACACAAAGTGACCATGATATTGTGTCCTGCTGGTCTAGTGGTCCGTATGTTGCAATACACAGCCCCAGAGTGAGTATCCATCATAATGTATCAATGGCAAGCGCTAAATGGTCAGTGCAGCCACGTGACCATGCCAACCAAACTCACCACTCGCCATTGAGAGCATAATAATGGATACTCACTTCAGGGCTGTGTACAGTTTATGGACCACTAAATCAGCAGCACGGGGCATCACGGCTGTCATGTACAGTTGGGCCGGAGGGTTTGCCAGGATATTTGAGTTAGTTCACCTTTTCATTTTTCACGAAGAAATTAACTTACCTTTTAAAAAAGGTAAACCATCAGTAGAGAATTTTTATTTTTTTATTTTTTTTGTAATATTGTTCTGCACAACATAAAAAAAAATGATTATATATATATATATATATATTGGAGGTGTAACTCTACAATTGGACTCTATGGAACATGTTTGTCTATTCGGAGGAAAGCAAAGCTCTCTTTGACGTAGATTCTGCTGGTTGATAGATGCACTTGGGATCTTCCACCCACAAACAATGCTGCCCTTCTCTCCCCCCCATCTCCACCCATTTTTCTTTGCTTCCTTGGCCCATTACCCCTCTCCTGTTGCTCCACCTTTTTTTTTCTCTAATAAAATCTTTGCAGTACCCTCCTTTGCCACGCGATTATGCTTCACATTTACCTATGCAGTGACAATACCACCACTTTTATCTGGTGATGCTTTATTTAAATCCCATCCTCAGGTCCTATTCCTGCTGATTATATTTTTATACCTGTTCCTTTTATTGTGTAGGGCTATTTCAGTTGGCGTTTGAGGTTTCTCAGAATACGTGCACCTTGCCTCATTACTTGGTATTCTTTACATGCTTGTCAGAAGTCTATTGTTATATTCTGTACTAAACAATGCACTCTGTTCCATTTCAATGTCTTGATATGTTGGAGGTTGCTTCTTATGAATAATTTGTTAATTATGGCTGTTATGTTGATGCTTTGGCTTCACTGCTGCCTGAGTTGCTGACCTGGAACAGGTAGAGAGTTCTGACACTCAGCATGTTTGGCTCTGTTACTATGAAGTACTGAAGTGAAACACTGCTAGGTATCTAGCATCTCTAGGTGGCCAGCAATGCCAGCTCCTATAATTCTCTCATGTAGGGTTGGAGATCACACTGGACTGATTCATTAGGTTGCAAGTTGATGGTTAGGTAATGGTAGGATGGAAGAGTTTTCTTCCGATGCTTTCTGCCCAACTACACCTGGAAGGAGATGGCAAGCCCTTTTTGGGGGCCTGGGCTGCTGCCTTTGGGTACTTAAAGTAGTTTCTGCATGTACTGCATGTTTTCACATCAACAAACCAAAACCGCCTTCTCATCCCCAAAGCCCGCTACAAGGGAGAACGAAGATTCGCAGTCCAAGAACCACGGCTAAGGAATGCTCTACCCACCAACATCCGCTTGGACGAAAACCGGGGCCTTCGGAAAAAAAAAACTCAAGACCCACCTCTTCTAATAAGCAGGACAACACGGGACAAACCAAGCGCCTTGAGGCGATTCAGTTCGCAATTTGCAGCACTATACAAATCATTCATTCATATACTTCATTCATTACAGACACTTTAATGTATTCCAGTAAGGTAGCCCAGTTCATTTGAACGAGTTACCAAGACAGCACATGCACCTCTTCCTTTTTCAGATGCACCACTAAGCAAAGACAACTGATGTCTTTGCATTTTTTAGGAGTTCTAAAACAAATGTCCATTGGGTGAGTGATGAGTTTTAGGGTGCCTTTCAAAATGAATGGCATTGTAACCCACTGTACCATGGTGTGACGATGCATAGCAGCAAAGCATAATAAAATGGGTATTTTACCGCAACTGATTTCTATACGCAACAGACTGCTGCCATGTGAACGGCAGCAAAATTATAAATAGATCTGACAGAGTTGAGAGAATTTCTTCCCACAATTATATAGATTTTGTGTTATCAATAGAAAATAGCAATTACATGATGGACAAAGGACATGGCTCTGGAGAAGCATGGCTGGACAGCCCCAATTAGGTCACAAGTTGCACTAAATTATAAAGCAGTTCTGGTACATTCATAAAGCATGACAACCATTTCTGAAGGCAAAATGCTTTTAGAAGCAGTAGTGTACATGTTATAAAGCAATGATATGCAATAGCCCAAAGCAACCAATTCAATTTCCCCATTTCCAGTTTTGGGGAGTCAGACTGCGAGAGGAATACAGATTTGTCACTATGGGTCACTGTACTTTTTTTCGGTACTCCTAGCCTTATTCAGTGGCAAAAACAAAAATGTAATTGCAGCAATTACTTTACTCTGTTAGACCCTCTACTTCTCTGAAATGTTCCATGAACTGAGTGATTAAAATGATTTATGAACACACATGCGTATATATTGTGTATATGATAGAGCAGGGATTAGAACCTCTATCGGGTTCTTCTTGCTGTGCCCATTAGGGAGAGGCACCCTCTCCATTTGTCCTGGTGACCACTGTTCCTAGAACTGAAAATAAGGAAAAAAAATCTAAAATGCTAACATTGGAACACACCTGGCTGGGAAATCGTCTAATGAGGGGACCTGTTTTGATAACTGCAAAGAGGATTTCCCTCACTTTGGAGAAATGTCCTCTCACTTCCTACTGTGTCCATGGGAGAGGAAGTAAAGGGATTTTTCAGTTTAGGGATAGAGTAGGAGGATGGTTAAAACACCAGTCAGGTTTTTTCTTCCGCTCTGTATCCCAATAGGAAATTTGTCTAACGGGACACAGAGGGAAAAAAAAAACCTGAGAGAGAGAGGGGATATTATGCCCTATTTTATCCCAACCTGAAAATGTCTTGGCTTTAGATCACATGTAGCAAACACAAGGACCGGCGGCCGAATCTGGCCCACCAGGTTATTTCGTGTGGCCCTCGCACCTCTCCTGCAGCTATGGCACCCCCCTCATCTCTACCCCCCCCCCCCCCCCACCTTGTCTCAGCAAAAGAAAGGAGTTCAGAACTCCCCCTACAGATCCTGTGCCTCTCTGTTCAGCTGCAGTACCCCTCTCTGCCCCCCCTGGTCTTAGCATTCAGAAGACTCTGGCAGAGGACTCCAGCCCTCCTCCAGACCCTGCACATTCTGCTTCCCTTAGCTTTTTTTCTGGAAGCAGAACAACATAAAGAGGTGCACTGTGATGTAAGAGAGGGTGAGGGACTCTTAACTTCTGGTGGGGTGCTCTGGACATCTAGTTTTACAGATACAACCGTCCCTTTGAGGGCAACCAAAATGCTGATGCGCCCCACAATGAAATTAAAGTTTGACATCCTACTTTAGATGCACTCCTAGGGCTCATGCACCCAGCTGCTTGGAAACATACAATGTAAAGTTTAAGCATATTTGCCAGAAGCCACTGGTGCTGCATACACCTGCCCTGTAGACACGAATGGCTGTGTATTGGTTTATGCTGATGTTTGGGGTCTTGTGTCTGTATGCATGCGCAATTTTGTGCACATTTCTGCATATACCTGTGTATAGCCATGCAAAGCCAGTCATCACTGGTCATGGGGCAACTGTACGCAGTAGTACCTGTGGCTCCCAGGCAGGTAAATGTGTTTATGGCCCTAGGCAGCCATGATACGCACAGGACTAACTCACTTTGGCCCTTCTGATCATCAGCTGGACTTACCAAAACTGGTGCATGCAGAATCTGGTGCAACTGTGCATGGTAGCCAATCAGCTTCTAACGTTTGCTTGTTCATTTAAGCTTTGCCAAAAAATAAAAAAAAAAAAATAAAAACACACACAAGAAGCCGATTGGCAATGCACAGCTGCACCAGATTCTGCATGCACCAGTTTTAGTAAATCTCCCCCCATTATGTACAACATGAAAACAAACAAACAGGAGTGGTACAATAGTCATTACTGTTCTATTTAGGCCTTTAAAGCAGGTATTATAATAAAAATATCATACATGATTCTAGGGCTGAAACAAATAATCGATTAATCGACCACTAATCGATGAAATTAATCGATTACTATTTTCATAATCGATTAAATCGGCCAGTAATATAAATGGGGGTAAAAAAAAATAAAAAAATAAAATGAGCCCTTTATAGTCCAAAAAAGCAAACAATCACTACTGTAAATATTACTTTCATAGTTCTACGGTAAAAAATAAAATTAAACCCTTACAGTAGTGATTATTTGCTTTTTTTTGTACTATAAAGGGCTCATTTTAGTTATTTTTTAACCCCATTATGTTACTAAACATCTTAGACCTGGGTCACATCTATGTGTTTTTTGGTGCTTTTAGCAGAAACGTACTACAGTTCATCACATGGTTTCCTATGGGACACGTTCACATCTATGCTTTTTTCAGCTGCTGCGTATTTGGAAAGGGTCAGGGACTTTTTTTTTTTAAGGCAAAACTTTTTTTTGGTTCAATATACTTCAATGGAGAAGCTGCAGAAAAGCATGTAATGCGTTTTTGCAGCAATTTGTGTTTTTTATTCTGCCCAACAACAAATTGGCCAAAAAACAGTATGTTTCTTCTAATAGTGTATACAGTATATCTCTTCTGTCTGTTATTCTCAGAGTGGATTTGATAGTTTGCTACCTAACCATATAGTTGGTTGTTTATATTTACCACTGCATAGAGATATTTAAGAATAAATTGCCTTTTTTTAAACTTTACATATTAACTAAATTATACACCACACATTTTTTTTAAGGTTATTAGCCGATTAATCGAAACAATAAATCGACCAACTAATCGATTATGAAAATAATCGTTAGTTGCAGCCCTACATGATTCCATATTAAAATCAATTAAACCTACAAAAACAAGTTTACATAGGTTTAGTTGATCTCTCAGTGATTTTAACATGAAATTATAGACAGAGCTTCCTAAAAATTCATGAACTCCTCTGAAGCATATGGTCAGAAAATGATATAGTACCATCATTAATATGCAGCACACTCACCTTTCTGCTTGAGGAACTGTATTTGATGCCTGCGGCCCTGGAGTTCTGACAACTCCTGCAGGAATCCACATTCAGGGTTACTTCTGCTCAGAAAGGCATCTGATCCAGATGCTTCAGTCGAGCTGTCCACGCTATCCTGATATTGCCAACGACCTGTTCCAAGTCCCCCACGATACGTGTCGTAGAGTTCTGTCAGCAATCCGTTCACTAAGGATGAAGTGCGACTCCGTGCTTCCTGAGGATTGGCACTATCTGCACTGCCTCTGTCACTGGAATTCTCACTGGGCAACGCTTCATTTTCACAGTCCTCAGAGGGTGAAATCGGCCAGACAACTGGATAAGCGTTAGGCCACAGGCTCAAATTTTGTGGGAGGCCATGTTCAGTTGCATTGTTGACAAAGGCATCGTCGTCATCATCTATACATAACTCATCATACATGGGGTCATTCATGTTTCCAACCGTAGGGCACTGGGAGGACGTGTTTCCAATTCCACTAGTGTCACCCATAGCAGTATCTAGTGTAGTAAACCGGTGAAGGCCCCACGCCACTCATACCTGGTTTAGTTCTGGCCGGCTCCCTTCCAGCAACTCCAACTTTGCGACATAGTAAGTGTTCTGGGATCGTACTACTCACATTGTGGGGAGTGGAGGCACTTTTCCAGTTTTCTACGTTCAGTGCAATTCTCTTTTATTTGTTTTACCTTTCCTCCCTCTGCCTCGAAGTGGTGCAAACCCGTCTAGTAAGTTTCTCTGCAACTTGTCCAACAGGTGAATAAGAAGTGTGACGTCCCCAGTCATTCCACCTGCAGCAGCTTGCAGATATGCTTGTCAGATTGCCCAGTTGACTTAGCAGGATGGGTGGGGTGAAAAGGGATAATAAAGACACGGACATTCACAACTTTTTCCAAAATGCTTCGACGTAGTACGGCACAGGGAGAACATTGCCCAAAAAAAAAAAAAAAAAATATAGGAAATGATCCCGAAAAGACAATCTTTCTCCCATACAGCTGGAAATTAAAAAAAAAAAAAAAAATCAAATGGATTAGAACTAAAGCAGGCAGACCTTTATCTTGCTTTTACAATGACATCTGGTATTTCCTGTGTCCATTACAAGTTTTCTGGGGAAGCTTAATATCCTGTAATAAGAGTAGAAATGAAAACCTTTTTACAGGGAATGCTGACAAGCATGCATGCACACAGCACTGACAATGAGAAATGTGTTACCTGTCCTGGATCACACTATGAAGGCTCAGTGTAGCAGCTGTAGCCCAGACACCTCCTGCCTTCTCCAGGGCTCCTGTGTCCGCTGTTGTCACATGGAAACTGACCACCCCATGAGAACTTCAGCAGGGTGGAGCCAGGCTCTCCTAGTCAGGGAAGTTCAGACAGCTGACACTTGTAGGGATTTGGGAATCCCATACAAAGCCACACAATATCAGACGCCGACTCCCTTTCATTGTTTACATCTTGGTCCCATGAGCTGGGATGTGAGGCTATGCAGAGCATTGAGCAATATTATCAGAGGTTCACCTGACTTTTAATAATAAATTGCTTGAAAGAAAAATCAATAGAGTGAAAAAGTTGTGAGTGATTTATGATTAGTCCCCCCCCCCCCCCGTTCACACAGGTCAAATCACAATGGTAGTGTGTCCAAATCGGTGCGACAACCGATTTGAAAAAGTAGTTCCTGTCTTCCAAGTCGCACTGACACGCAGGTTTAAAATCATGCGATTTCAGATGAAGTCACACGATTTCAAATGTAACGCATGATTTTCGCATTCAATGTGAACGAGGGCTTAAGCTGTTTGAACGTTACTGAAACCTGACTTCAGCGTCTTTGTCATGATTAAGGATGAGCTCAGGCATGTTCGCATGGTCCACGTGCAAAGCCCACCAGGAAGTCGGCGCTGCGCTAATCACAGGCAGTTAGACATTGCCCGATCTCTGCAGCCGCGCATCGGGGCAATGTCTCACTGCCTGTGATTAGCGCTGCGCCGACTTCCTGGCGGGCTCTGCAGGTGGACCATGCGAACACGCCTGAGCTCATCCTTAGTCATGATCTTTGAATATGAATTACGTAACAAAACCTGCAGCTTCAGAGGTCTCTTACACAAGGGTTGTTTGTATCCATCTGTTGCATCTGTATCCAATTTAGCATATATTTTTTTTTTAACAGATCTGAACATGTCTATGGCACAATGCATACAGCTGCGTAAAGATCCGTAACGCAGCGATAAGCTGAAAAAAAAACATAGAAAATTTTACATTTGAGTGAATTTATGGCTCTGCGCCTGTTTACGCAAACGTATATGAGTGCATAAGTGTGCATTGAAGCACTGGCAGATAGAAGAGGAAGAAAAATCGTATGCATGCATACACATATGCACTTGCATGCAACATTTAGGCTGCTATCACCCTGCAGCCGCGGCCGCGTGAGCGGTAAGGCGACGCTCATTTTAGCGGCGCTTTACTGTTGTTTTAGCGGCGCTTTTCAGTTGCTAGCGGGGCGCCTGTTTAACCCTGTTAGCGGCCAAAGAAAGGGTTAAAACCACCCGTGTTGCGGCGCTTCTGAAGCTCTTTTCAGCGCTGCCCATGTATTCCAACGGGCAGGGGTGGTTTAGGAGCACTGTATACAGCGCTCTTTCACCGCCCATAAGATGCTGCTTGCAGGACTTTTGTAACGTCCCGCAAGCGCATCGCCCCAGTGTGAAAGCACTCAGGCTTTCACACTGGGGAGGCATTGGAGGCGGTTTTCAGGCGCTATTTCTAGCGCTAAAATGCCTGAAAACCACTTCAGTGTGGAGGGGCCTTATTCACCTTTACATGTGTTTATGGAACATAGTGTTAATCAGATTCTTTCTGCCAGCAAGATCCTGTATAAACATTAGTAAATTATTACATGGTTGATGTTTACTATTATGTGTATCATGTCATGCCATGTTTTTGTGTCCATCCTTTTTGTATCTCTGCTGCTGATCTCCTTCAGGCCTTTTTAGCTACTTCCTGTGGACATGCACTCACTCCGGTCACATTTGCATGTTAATGCTCAGAAGAGAAGAGCTAATGATAGGGACAAGAGGGACCATTCCTTTGTGTGGGTGGACTTAACCAGGGGTGTATGTTACAGGGTGACAATGAAGGAGCACAACTGGGAGAACATTGTCACAACATAACAGGAAGAGCTTTTAGACTGACTTTGTTCCAAATCAGGGACAGTTTCTCTAAATCAGGGACAGTTTCTCTAAATCAGGGACAGTTTCTCTAAATCAGGGACAGTTGGGAGCTATGGATTTTAGTAGCGGAGTTAAGATCTACTTAAAGTGATCGTAAAGGTTCTTTTTTTTTTTTTTTGTAAAATAACAAACATGTTATACTCACCTCCTCTGTGCAAGGGTTTTACACATTGTGGCCCTGATCCTCCTTTTCTGGGGTGTCCCAGGCTGGCGCTCCTGACTCCCCCTCTTCATTGAGTGCCCCCATCGAGAGACTCTTTCCCTGGGGGCACCCTTGCGAGTGCACTCACGAGTCCTGCTGCTAATGCATTCATTGACACAGACAGCAGGACTTGGCCCTGTGTCACTGGATTTCATTGACAGCAGCGGGAGCCAATGGCTCCCGCTGCTATCATTCTTTCCAATGAGGACCCGAGACATCGGTTGAAGCTGCTGTGCTCGTCGCTGGAACGATCAGGTTCAGGTAAGAAAAAGGGGGGCTCTGGGGGGGGGGGGGGCAGCTGCAGCGCAGAAGGTTTTTCACCTTAATGCATAGAATGAGAATTTACAACTCCTTTTAAAGAGGACCTTCCTTCTCCTAAACAACTCAACCTCCTCACAACCCAGTGAACTAAAAATGCAGTTTTTGTTCTGCTTGTTTACCTTTTTATATTTGTTTTATTCCAGCCCATCCCACACCTAGGGTTGCCACCTCATCCCTTTAAACCCAAGCACATATTAATTACACAGGTTCTGTGGCTGATTAAGGTGGTAATTAAACTTCCCTATAATATTATAGGGAATCTATGGAAAAGACACTAATATAAACTAGAAAAGCTAAAATTTCTGGGGAAATTGTGTGAAGTGTTCTTGCCTCCAGCTACTGGAGTGGGCGGGGTAACTGGGTGGAGTGGCTTGAGTAACTGTTGTGTGGTTGGAGTGGCTGGAGTAACCGTGAAAAGTGTTAAAAAGCTTAATATTTTAAAAAGTATAAATAGTAGTAAAAAAGTTGAAGAAGTCCCATCATTAGCTGAAAGAGCTGAATTTTTTTTTCATTTCAAAAAAGATTTTTTTTTTTTCAAGATTTTTTTTATTTATTTTTTCAAAAATAAAAAAAAAGATTTATTTTTTTCAAAAAGTATTATTTTATTTTTTTTCCAAAATGTATTATTTTATTTTTTCAAAATTTTGTATTTATTTTTTTTTCAAAAATTATTTATTTTTTTAAAAATAATTTATTTTTTCAAAAATTATTTATTTTTTTAATTTAATTTTTTTTCAAAATATTTTATTTTATTTTTTCAAAAATTATTATTATATTGTTTTAAAAAAAATTGGGGGTTGTCAGCTTTTGTCACCTCCCAACATTTCGCCATTCATTCCTATGGGACAAATTTCACCGCAAAAAGTTACGATATTTCGTGAACCATTCGGCGAAACGTTCCACAAAGTAATAGCACACCAATTGGGAACAATCCGTTAGTTATGGTATATTACTGTCTATGTAGTGTAAAAGCTGTGGGAGGAGTTAGGGTGGTAAATTTGGCTATAATAAGAATAATAATATATATGTGAGATAACAGTAAGTGGTGTTGCTATGCAAGAACACTTACTAATTGCTGGCCCATGACTCTTCTCATGTACACTTTATGGCTTATAATATTTCTGCACACTTGCAGCATGTGATGTACAGGTCCCATTAGACCTATGTAGCATAACTACATTTCTCTAGTTATAAATTGCTATCTAATTTCCTGCCATTAGTAATGTTGTTTACTTAGAACTTCCTTGCCCTCTTCCTTCCTTCTTCCTTTAAGCCATCATTAGTATCGTTAGGAGGGAATTTGGTTCCCATATCCACAATGCAATAAAGATAGGCATTTTTTTGGTAATACTATTTACCAAAGCAGTCATTACCTCTGCAAATAATATAATATAGCAAGTAATGCATGGAGATGTCTGGCATGCATAGCCTAATGCCTAGTACACACAATTAAAAATTGGCTAAAAAATACCACTTTCAGGACGATCGTCCGATAACCTGATCGTTAGTACACAGCTTTCTAGAGCCGATCAATCCCGCTCATTTTCATAAACGAAAGAATACATTACAATGCATTACATCAGCGTGGGAAGTTGTATTCTGTCTTGCGAGAATTTTCATAACTCTAATAACCTATTAGTTTCCAATATGAGACAAAAAAAAACACCGGATGATTTTTCATCCAATATTTTCATGGTGTGAACGCCGGGCTGCTGTTATAAATCGCAGGGACCCCATACAGCCTACCTGACCCCCCCCCCCCCCCTCCCACGGACGGAAGTGACATAGATTTATCAGTCCCTTTCTCTGTAGCCTCAACTGCACATATGATTGCATTGTTCACCTGGTGATTGGTACCGATCACTCACTGTGTTCATTCAGGAAAGGAAGGGGCCAATAAATTATATATTTGATGGCCCCTTCCCCCGCTCTCCATCCTGAGATTATGGGGCCCCCCGCTCTCCATCCTGAACCATTCCCCTGTGTGCCCGCTGCAGCTGCCGGCAGGAAAGAAAAGGAGGGAAGCTTGCACATTCTTCTTTGCAAAACAGCTCAAGATCAGATTGGATGGAGAGCATCCGTAAACAGCAATTTTACAAGTCTTGCAACAGATTCTCAATTGTATTTAGGTCTGGACTTTGACTAGGCCATTCTAACACATGAATATGCTTTGATCTAAACCATCCTATTGTAGCTCTGGCTGTATGTGTAGGGTCGTTGCCCTGCTGGAAGGTGAACTTCCGCCCCAGCCTCAAGTCTATTGCAGACTCTAATGCCGTGTACACACGGCCGGACTTTCCGGCAGAAAAAGTCCAATGGGAGTTTTTCATCGGACATGCCGACCGTGTGTATGCCCCATTAGACTTTTTCTGCCGGCATTTCCGACGGACTTAGTTAAAGAACATGTTCTAAATCTTTCCGTCGGAAATGCCGATGGAGCTCAGTCCGTTGGCAAGTCCGGCCGTGTGTACGCGGCATAACAGGTTTTCTTCTAAGATTGCCCTGTATTTTGCTCCATCCATCTTCCCATACAATCCGACCATCTTCCCTGTCCCTGCTGAAAAAAGCATCCCCACAACATGATGCTGCCACCACCACGTTTCACGGTGGGGATGGTATGTTCAGGGTGATGTGCAGTGTTAGTTTTCCACCACCACACATAGTGTTTTGCATTTAGGCCAAAAAGTTCATGTAGCCAAGTCCCGGGCCTCCCCAGGCCTAATGGTGACCTCCAGAGTTAGAGACAGCTGACATCCTTCTGTGTAGAGTGAGTTACGAGGCATGGTGGGTGCAATGCAAGGTAGATTAATGGGCACCAGACACTTCTTGAATGCAAAGAGATTTATTGTCTCTTAAACAGAACTGTGAGAGAGAGGTTTAGAGCCAGGACACCCTTTAGTAGTTGCAATGTTAATTTAGCAGACTCCTATAGAGACTTCTATAGGCAGACAGCCATGCAGGGAAAGGGACCTAAGAAAATCCCTGCCCATTGGCTGAGAAACCCCTTTCATTCCTAATCTGCCCTTGCAATGCCCTTGTCTTATCTAATGCCACCAGATACCTGGCCATCTAGTGAGAGAAGTGCAGCAATTCCAGAATTAGGGCAAAATCAATTGACCTCCTATCACTTGGCAAACACATTTACTAGCAACCCTGTCTAAATATCAGGGTGCTACATTCAATTTTGGTCTCATCTGATCAGAGCACCTTCTTCCACATGTTTGCTGTGTCACCCACATGGCTTCTTGCAAACAGGACTTCTTATGGCTTTCCTTCAACAATGTCTTTCTTCTTGCCACTCTTCCATAAAGGCCAGATTTGTGGAGTGCACCACTAATAGTTGTCCTGTGGACAGATTCTTTGGCAGCGCTGCCCATTGATTTCAATGGCGGGGCGGTTTAGAAGCGGTGTATACACGGCTCCCGCACCACCCCAAAGATGCGGCTTGCAGGAGTTTTTTCCCATCCTGCAAGCGCACCGCCCCAGTGTGGAAGCACTTGGGCTTTCACACTGGGGAAGCTTGAGAGGCACCTTTTAGGAGCTTTACATGCGCTATTTTCAGCGCTTAAACGCCTGAAAATCACCTTCAGTGTAAAAGGGGTCTTAAAGAGGAAGTAAAGCCTCCTCCCAAAAAAATAAATAAACGGAACCTGCAAGGCAAAGGCATAATGAGCTAGTATGCATAGCATACTAGCTCATTATGAACAACTTACCTGAAAACAAAGCCCCCGAAGTGGTCCTCATCCACGACCTTCTCCGCCGCCATCAAGCCCGGAGTGACTTCCGGGTCTCGCCGCTCCAGCGCTGTCATTCGCTGGATCAGCGCTGACGTCACTCCCGCGCATGCGCACGAAAGCGACATATCGCCGTGATCTCGGCATGCGCAGTGCACCTGCGCGCCGCTGTCTACGGCGCATGCGCCGTAGACAGCAATGCCTCTTTTTTTCTAAATATCTCCTAAACCATGTAGGTTTACGAGATATTTATTGGACCTACAGGTAAGCCTTAATCTAGGCTTACCTGTAGGCCAAAGTGGTTTGTAAGGGTTTACAACCACTTTAAGCTTGGAATATTTTTTTCTAACCTAACCCTGCTTTAAACTTCTTCACAACTTTAACCCTGCCGTGTCTGGTGTGTTCCTTGGCCTTCATGATGCTGTTTGTTCACTAAGATTCTCTAAAAAAAACTCTGAGGGCTTCACAGAACAGCTGTTTTTATACTGAGATTAAATTACACAGAGGTGGACTCTATTTACTAATTAGTTGACTTCTGAAGGCAATTGGTTGCACTAAATTTTAGTTAGGGGTACCAGAGTAAAGGGCGCTGAATATAAATGCACGCCACATTCTTTTCATATATTTACTTGTAAAAAAAAATGGAAAACCATTCATAATTTTTCTTCCACTTCACAATTATGTGCCACTTTGTGTTGGTTTATCACATAATAACCCAATAAAATACATTTACGTTTTTGGTTGTAACATGACAAAATGTGGAAAATGTCAAGGGGTATGAATACTTTTTCAAGGCACTGTAAGAGCCACAACACAGGATATCAGTGAGTGATTGAACCCACCAGTATCCACTCAGTACTAAAATATCAGTTTCTGGTGGAGAGGACCTTTAACAATAATATGATGTCCTCTGAAGACAATCGTATTACAATCGTATTATCTTCAGATTCTTTCCCAATGCCACTTGGTGAAGGGATGTGATGGGTAACAATGCAGGTTTGTTTCCAGCTCACATGTAACCGTACACTGTGGGGTTCCTGGAGAATCAACATCCTATTCATTGAAGAAGAAAGCTGCAACATTAGACAGGGACTTCAATTGGCAACCATTGTTACAGCCATGGCATTTGAAGTGCATAGGTCAATTCCATTTTAATTAGAAAATTCCTATACCTTGCGTCATCATCATACATTGCAAAGTAAAACACATAAGGACAAACACAATAACACTACCATAAAATAACAAGAAAAAACAAGGAGAAAAAGTACAGCAAGGAATAACCCACAGTAACTAATCAGAGTTTACTAAAACTAGACTAGTGCAGGACAGATTCCTATTCACTGCTATGGGTACTACACATTGAGGGTTATTTACTAAGACTGGAGAGTACACAATCTGCAGATGTGCATGGTAGACAATCAGCTTCTAACTTCAGCTTAAAGAGTAAATAAACTGTTTCAACCCCCCCCCCCTTTTTATCCCTGCAAAGTAAATGCATAACAGCACATTATGTGACACTTACATGCAATGGAAGCCCGCGTCGCGCCCGCTGCAGGCCGCATCCATCTTCACCCGTCTTCCTTCCAGGGCCACGGACTACAGGATGCGCGCGGGAGCACGACACTGTCTTCTGAAGAAACGGCACGGGTGGCCGCCCGTTTCTTCAGAGCGCATGTGCCGATGACGTCATTGGCACAGTATACAGTAAATATACCTCCCTGTATGAGCCTAAAATAAGGCTTACCTATAGGTACTGTAAATATATCATAAACGTGATATTTACAGTACCTATAGTAAGCCTTATGCCTCGTACACACGATCGGACATTGATTGGACATTACGACAACAAAATCCATGTATTGTTTCCGACGGATGTTTGCGCAAACTTGTCTTGCATTCACACGGTCACACAAAGCTTGACGGAAATTCCAAGCGTCAAGAACGCGGTGACGTACAACACGTAGGACGAGATGAGAAAAATTAAGTTCTATAGCCAGTCCGGCTCTTCTGCTTGATTCCGAGCATGCGTGGAACTTTGTGCATCGGAATTGTGTACACACGATTGGAATTTCCGACAACAGATTTTGTTGTCGATAAATTTGAGAGTCAGATCTCAAATTTTGCGCGCCGGAAATTCCGATGGAAACTGTCTGATGGAGCCTACACACGGTCGGAATTTCTGACAACAAGCTCCGATCACACATTTTACATCGGAAAGTCCGACCGTGTGTACGGGGCATTATTCTAGGCTTACCTATAGGCAGGGGCGTTGCTAGGTCTACTAAAGATCTGGGGCTAGAGCCCATAGCAGCATGGTAAAGAAAGTCATACGCTTGGGTGGGCATACACATGTATATAATATACGTGTGTGTGTGTATATCCCCAGAGAGCCCCCCTTACCTCAGAGTACCCAGAGAGCCTCCCCCTTGCAATCAGGGTCCCCAGAGAGCCCCCCTTACATTAGGGTCTGCAGAGAGCCTCTCCCTTAAATTAGGGTCCTCAGAGATCCTCCCCCTTAAATCAGGGTCCCCAGAGAGCCTCTCCCTTAAATCAGGGTCCCCAGAGAGCATCCCCCTTAAATCAGGGTCCCCAGAGAGCATCCCCCTTAAATCAGGGTCCCCAGAGAGCCTCCCACTTATATCAGGGTCCCCAGAGAGCCTCCCCTCCCCTTGGGGACCCCTGCAGAGATTCGGGACTATGGGCTCCAGATTCGGGGCTATAGCCCCAAAAGCCACCCCCTAGCGACGCTACTGCCTATAGGTACAAATCATACAGGGAGGTTTACAACCTGGAAGCTGATTTGTCCTTATGCACAGCTGCACCAGATTTTGCACTCTCCGGTTTCAGTAAGGCCTGATTCACACCTATGCATTTTTTGTGCTTTTTTCATTTTGCAGATTCGCACTACAGAACGTGTTACATAAGAAACCATGTTAAATGGACTATAGTGCGAATCAGCAAAATGCAAAAAGCACTCAGGCCTGGTTCACACATATGCATTTTTTTAGTGCATTTTCAGTTTTGCAGAAACACACTACAGTCCATTTAACATAGTTTCCTATGGATGTAGTTCACATCTGTGCATTTTATGGAAAGGGCCAGGGTTTTTTTTCTGGTTTTTGGTTCCATAGACTTCAATGGTTTAAAGATGTGTATTGAAAAACACAAAATGCACCTGCAATATGCAAACTGCAGCCTGGTCAAATTTGAATCAGGCCTTCCCTGTGGCGGCAGAGGGGGGCGGGGTCACCTATTTATGTCACCGGGTGGCTTTGCCCTCAGCTATATAACAGCTATCATCGAGAAGAAGCATCACTTGGTGGGAGCCTCCCATGGAGGCGGAACTGTTGCAGCATTTTTTACTTTTTGGTCCGTCGGGCGGCGTGGATTTACATCACTGGATATTAAAATTTTCATTTTTTAATAAAGGACTTGTCCCAAGCCGTCTCTTGTCTTTTTTACAATTTTTTGACACTTTTTTGGTGAATTGGTAGGGGTACAATGTATCCCATTACCAATTCACATAGGAGGGGGCGGGATCTGGACGTCCCCTTGTTAAAGGGGGCTTCCAGATTCCGATAAGCCCCCCGCCCGCAGACCCCCACAACCACCGGCAAGGGTTGTGGGGATGAGGCCCTTGTGCCCATCAACATGAGGACAAGGTGCTTTGGGGTCTGACCTCCCCATGTTGAGGGCATGTGGCCTGGTATGGTTCAGGAGGTACGGTCCTGAAGGGTCTGGTATGGATTTTGGGGGAGACCCCTATGCCATTTTTTTTTTATTTGGCGCAGGGTTCCCCTTAATTTCCATACCAGACCTGAAGGGCCTGATATGAATTTTGGGAGGATCCCACGCAAATTCTTTTTACATTTTTGGTTCAGGGTTCCCCTTAATATTCATACCAGACCCAAAGGGACTGGTAATGGACTGGGGGGGGGGGGGGACCCATGCTGTTTTTTTTCAATGAGTTTTCTCTATATTGCCGAGACCCGACAATTCATTACAGCGGCGATCAGTTTTAAATTACTTTTTTCCTTTAGAAATGTAATTTTGCTGCGGTGCTGTTCTAAACATTGGAAAGCTGCGCCACTTTACAGGCATATTATAGACACCCCCCAGGTACGATATTTAAAGGAATATTTCATTTTTATTGTTTCACTTTAAGCATAATTAAAATCATTGCACCCGAAAAAACTTTTTTTTGCATTGATACATGTCCCCTGGGTCAGGACCTGGGTCCCCAAACACTTTTTATGGCAATAATTTGCATATAAGCCTTTAAAATTAGCACTTTTGGTTTCTCATGTTAGTGTCCCATAGACTTTAACCTCCCTGGCGGTATGATTATTTCTGATTTTAGGTGCTGAAAGCGGTACAATTATTTTGCATGAAGATTTGGCGTTTTATATTGTAGGCCTGACAATTCTTAGGAATAACTCACTTAAATCTGTCCAAACCAGAGTCTAGTAGACATCCCGGGGATGATAAAGCTTGAAACACAAAATCATAAATTATAATAAATAACTATAAATAATTATAACAAATAATATGGAACGCTCTACCGACCTACATCCGCATGGAAGAAAACCATCAGGCCTTCAGGAAAAAACTCAAGACCTACCTCTTCTAAGAAGCTTGACAACAAAGCACGAATACAGCGCCTTAAGGCGATTCAGTTCGCATTGTAGCGCTATACAAATCATTCATTCATTCATTCATATTATAATAATAATAAAAATTTAATAATAATAATAAAAATTATAATTATAATAATGTAATCAAATCAAAAACACTGAAATTTGCTCAGTTGCAGAATTGTCGATGTCATTAGATTTAGTGTTTTATGACGAATTTCCTCACAAATCGCAATTCTGCAAGTGATTCTAATTTATTATCGGTGTTTTCTAGCTGGTCTAAAATCACTTTGGACATAAAGGGACACTTTTTGGTTGCTATGGACAATCTCCAAATTCCAGGCAGAAAAAACAGTATTTATAATATAAAAGTGCATGCAGGGCACTGGACAGACCACTAGGGACAAAGGGGATGTGTAATTTTTTTATACAGTACTGTAATCTATAAGATTACCGTATACTGTATGTATTGTGTGTTTTAACTTTTTTGAATTTGGCGCCATTCTTCGCTCCCGTGTCGCAGGGTACGGAGCTCAGCGGCACTTAGCACTGTGTGAATCGAGCAAGGAGACAGCTCGCACACACAGCGGAGAGACATCGCACATTCTAGGTAAGTAACCTAGAATAAGGCTTACCTATAGGTAGTGGAAATATCTCCTAAACGTGCGCCGTTTAGGAGATATTTCACTTGTAGTCCTCCGGAAATGGCTACGGCGCATGCGCAGGGAAGAAACAAAGCTAAAGGCCGTTTCTTCCCTAGCATATGCCGCAGGTCGCAGCTCCCATGTGCTTGCGCGGGAATGACATCACGTGGCTCCGGCAAATCACAGAGCCAGAGTCCGTGGCCCCGAAGGAAGAGGGTAAGAAGATGGACGCTGCCCACACAGGGGACGTCGCTGGATTCTTTTGCAGGTAAGTGGTACATAATGGGCTAGTATGCGATGCATACTAGCCCATTATGTTTTTCTTTTGCAGGCTATACAGGGAGCAAAAAAAGAAGTAAAACCCATCAGGGTTTACTTCCTCTTTAAGCTGGCCATTTGAGATTCTTGATATTTGAAAGTTTATATATGCATGTTTTATAAGTTTCTATTGATTTTGAGTGAAAAATACGATTGGATCAGTTGACAAACTGTGGGCTTAGTATGACAGACTGCTGAATCAATTTGTTTACAATGGTCTGCATGTAAAGTGATCGCATATACGTTCTTATACAAAATTGATACGTGTATGACCACCATTAGACCAGTGAAAGGAAGACTCCCTCACTCCATAGCTGTTAATTTTATTTAGCTAAAGCTGGCCATAGACGGTTCAAATCTCAGGCTGGTTCAGCAGGGATTCAAGCCATGTATGGGCAGGCTGATTGCAGGGTTGCTGTTAGAAACCGCAGTGATCCCCTATACCTTGCACCAGCTGGCGGGAGGGAGAGATGAAGCCATCAGTGCAGCTGGAGGGGTACGCAGGGGTGGCCCGGAAGCAGGGGGAAGGAAATTATTTACAGAAGAGATGATCAGTGTTGTGGGGGGGGGGGGGGGATTTACTAGGACAGATCCCCTTTAGTTCCCCCCTGCAGCAGCTGAAAGCTGATAGGAGGGAGAGAAGATTAAGCCAGCCTTCAGCTGCTGCAGGAAAGGCCATACAGGGGATCAACTCCTGTAATTCCCCCCTCAATACCGGTTACCCCCTTCTGTCCATGATCTGAGTCCCCCTGCTGAACTGATGGGGCCTGGGCCCCAAACAGAAGGACTGGTGGTACTTATTAGCAGCCCTGACTTGGGTACAACCAGCGTGTTAGATTTTTCATGCTGCTAGCAATAATTACTGTGTTCACCTGGCAGGGATGGCCCCCGTGCCCCCGTCCTCCCGCTGGGAGAACACAAATAGCTCTGCGGGAGGGATTCCCCCCATCAACACTGATTGTGTTGATGGCGGAATTGAGCGATTATTTTTTTGTTGCAGGAAAAAAAATCACATCATCTATGGTCAGCGTCAGAGAACAACTCTAAGAAAAATGTAACTTGTCAACCACTGGCTTTATTGACTTTTAATTATGGGGCTATTTAATGCTTGTGTATACAATTAAACACCCCTCTACATAAACTTCCTATATGTTTTGTAAAATAGATAACAGCTTTATATCTCCTGCGGTGCTTAGCAGCTGAATCAACACACGAGACTCCACTGAGGGAATAGTTGTATAAACCACCTGACATTACTGTGTTTGCAATTCCATTATACTCACACATAGGATCAGATTAGACATATAATATGTGAGAAAATATGTCAAAATGTCTCGTATGTTATTTTTGCCCTATGTGCTGATTCACCTATTGTCACTGTTGGATTACCATACTTTTTTGCACAGTTATATAGTATAAAGGGCATTATTATGGAAAAGTAGCATATCTCCTTTTAAATTTTCCTTTATGCATTGACATACCTCCTGAGATCCAGTCTGTCTGAACAGTATGATCACCTGCTGACTTAGCATCATCCACAGGCTGCTAAACTCTTCAGTAAGACACAGTAAGTAGAATCAAACACAAATTTTACTTCAGCTTATTGCAGTACAGATGATGCTTTTCCAAACTTTTGGAACTTAAGAAGACAATAACGTTCTTAAACCTTTTCTCTGTGAAGTACTAACACTGAATGAGGAGACATGGAAGAAATGGGATTTGTCTAGCTAGGACTGAATTAACTAGCATCAAACGGGAGGGGAGGACAGAGGGAGAAACCAAAATCCCATAATATACAAGTTTTAGTGGCTCAAAACTGCCACTAGATGTCAGCATACTACTGAACAATAACAACCTGATGTGGTTCAATACAACAAAGAAAAACGACATAAAAGTGGTGGCAGAACAATGATTTGTTTTGCTCAGCCACAAAAGCAAGGAAAAATGTATCTTGGGCTACATCCCATGCCTTACCACGCTGAAAACCGGTCTGGGTCTGACATATATAAAAAAAAATAATCATCCTGTTGAGGAGTAACATTCATCATTGTTTAGGTATGGTACTTTTTACATAGTTACATGTAAGTATGTATGTACCATACCTGTGGGAAGCTGGAAATCACTGTACTAAGCACCAATAATACAGTGATTGCTTCTAGCTTCCGGGAGGCCGTTCCAAGCTGCTGCCCTGCTGCTTACTGAACACCGCTGGTCACTTGCTTGGCATAGGTGCCATTCAGAGAACACTTTGCATTTTCTCATATGATTGGATGAGTTTGTGACATCATCGCCCTGCCTCTCCACTTTACCCCATAAGAGAACGCTTTGCATTTATTGAGAAGATGCAAAGAATTCCCTGATTGGGGTACCTGTGCCGAGTAAGAGACCTCCTGTGGTTACTATGCATCAGGGTAGCGGGCATTAGACCCAGAAGCTAGTGGAGATGACTGTAGTAGGGATGTCTATTACAGGGATTTCCAGCTTCTACAGGGATCCCACCGGTATGGCACATACAGTATCTCACAAAAGTGAGTACACCCCTCACATTTTTGTAAATATTTTATTTAAAAAACTGTTGTTATTTAAGTTAAATGATCCGCCCCTACCAGGGGCGGACTGACCGATCGGTGATTCGGTCGTGGCCTGTGGGCCCGGAGCCATTAGGGGCCTGTGCCCGGCCCAACGAGTGGCCCCTTAAAGCGCCTGTAATAATACCTCTAACGGCGCACTGATGGACGGGAGGGAAGGAGGGGCCGGCGGGGAGCAGCGCGCCGTTAGCGGTATTATCGCAGGTGCTTCACTCACCCCATGCCTGTATAAATACTGCTAACGGCACGCTGCTCCCCGCTGGCCCCTCCTCTCTTCTCGTCCGTCCTAGACTCCTAGCTGATACAGTGCAAGCCTTGCACTGTATCACCTAGGAGTCTAGGACGGACGAGAAGAGAGGAGGGGCCGGCGGGGAGCAGCGTGCCGTTAGCGGTATTATTACAGGCATGGGGTGAGGGAGGGGGCAGTACAGATGTATGGGGCCCGGGGAACACTTCAGTGAGCTCTCCCCCCTCCCCACACTGTCCCCCCTGTATGCTCTCCCCCCACACTGTTTCACCTGTATGCTCTCCCCCCCCACTGTCCCCCCTGTATGTTCTCCCCCACACTGCCCCATCTGTATTCTCTCCCTCACACTGTCCCACCTGTATGCTCCCCCCCCCACTGTCTGTCCCCCCTGTATGCTCTCCCCCCACACTGTCCCCCTTGTATGCTCTCCCCCCACACTGCCCCCCGTATGCTCTCCCCCCACACTGTCCCACCGTATGCTCTCCCCCCACACTGCCCCCCGTATGCTCTCCCCCCACACTGTCCCACCTGTATGCACCCACCCACACTGTCCCCCTGTGTGCTCTCCCCCCACCCTGCCCCCCCTGTGTGCTCTCCCCCACACTGCCCCCCCATGTGTGCTCTCCCCCCACACTGCCCCCCATGTGTGCTCTCCCCCCACACTGCCCCCCTGTGTGCTCTCCCCCCACACTGCCCCCCGTGTGCTCTTCCCCCCCACACTGTCCCCATGTGTGCTCCCCCCCCCCACACTGTCCCCCTGTGTGCTCTCCCCCCCACAATGTCCCCATGTGTGCTCTCCCCCCCCCACACTGTCCCCATGTGTGCTCTCACCCCCACAGTGTCCCCCTGTGTGCTCTCCCCCCCCACAGTGTCCCCCTGTGGGCTCTCCCCCCCCCCACAGTGTCCCCCTGTGTGCTCCCCCCCACAGTGTCCCCATGTGTGCTCCCCCCCACAGTGTCCCCCTGTGTGCTCTCCCCCCCCACAGTGTCCCCCTGTGTGCTCCCCCCCACAGTTTCCCCCTGTGGGCTCTCCCCCCACAGTGTCCCCCTGTGTGCCCCCCCCACAGTGTTCCCCTGTGTGCTCTCCCCCCCACACTGTCCCCATGTGTGCTCCCCCCCCCACAGTGTCTCCCTGTGTGCTCTCCCACCCCCCACAGTGTCCCCCTGTGTGCCCCCCCGACAGTGTCCCCCTGTGTGCCCTCTCCCTCCCCCAGTGTCCCCCTGTGTGCCCTCTCCATCCGCCAGTGTGCCCTCTCTATTTCCCCCAGTGACCCCCTGTGTGCCCTCTCCCTCCCCCAGTGTCCCCCTGTGTGCCCTCTCCCTCCCCCAATGTCCCCATGTGCGCTCTCTCCCCCTCCACAGTGTCCACCTGTGCGCTCTCTCCCCCTCCACAGTGTCTCCCTCCAATGTCCCCCTGTGCAGGTGTGGCTTGGGATGCAGGGGGCCCCATGATCTTCTATTGCCCGGGGGGCCCATCAGTTGTCAGTCCGCCCCTGGCCCCTACTTAAATGCCCACCACTGCGCCTAGACAAGAAATCATACCTAACTCGAGCTGCCACTTGGAATAATGCAAAATGTAAGTAGTAATTTTACCCTTAAATAAAATCTAATAAAAGGAAAAAATAATAATATATCTTTTCATGTGACAACACTGAAGAAATTAAACTTTGCTACAATGTAAAGTAGTGAGTGTACAGCTTGTATAACAGTGTAAATTTGGTGTCCCCTTAAAATAACTCATCACACATTAATGTCTAAACCACTGGCAACCAAAGTGAGTACACCCCTAAGTGAAAATGTCCAAATTGGGCCCAATTAGCCTTTTCCCTCCTCGTGTCATGTGACTTGTTAGTGTTACAAGGTCTCAGGTGTGAATGGGGAGCAGGTGTGTTAAATTTGGTGTTATCACTCTTGGAACTACATTTCCCATGATGCTCAACTACACTGCAGAGTGCATATGCTTCATGGGAAACGTAGTTTAAAAAAATCTGGGGTGCCAAGGTTTGCCATCACTGGCCTAGGCTATAAGAAGATTGCCAAGACCCTGAAACTAAGCTGTAGCACGGTGGCCAAGACCATACATAGGTTTAACAGGACAGGTTCCACTCAGAACAGGCCTCGCCATGGTCGACCAAAGAAGTTGAGTGCATGTGCTCAGCGTCATATCCAGAGGTTGTCTTTGGGAAATAGACGTATTAGTGCTGCAGCATTGCTGCAGAGGTTGAAAGTTTGCTGAAGACAAGCAGACTAAGTTCATGGAATAATGAAGCCATGTCCTGTGGTCTGATGAGACCAAGATATACCTATTTGGTTCAGATGATGTCAAGCGTGTATGGATGCAAACAGGTGAGGAGTACAAGGACAAGTGTGTCTTGCCTACAGTCAAGCATGCTGGTGGGAGTGTCATGGTCTGGGGCTGCATGAGTGCTGCCAGCACTGGGGAGCTACAGGTCATTGAGGGAACCATGAATGCCAACATGTACTGTGACATACTGAAGCAGAGCATGATCCCCTCTCTTCGGAGACTGGGCAGCAGGGCAGTATTCCAACATGATAACGACCCCAAACACACCTCCAAGACGACCACTGCCCTGCTAAAGAAGCTAAGGGTAAAGGTGATTAACTGGCCAACATGTCTGCAGACCTAAACCCTATTGAGCATCTGTGGGGCATCCTCAAACGGAAGGTGGAGGAGTGCAAGGTCTCTAACATCCACCAGCTCCGTGATGACATCGTGGAGGAGTGGAAGAGGACTCCAGTGGCAACCCGTGAAGCTCTGATGAATTCCATGCCCAAGAGGGTTATGGCAGTGCTGTAAAATACTGGTGGCCACACAAAATATTGACACTTTGGGCCCAATTTGGACATTTTCACTTAGGGGTGTACTCACTTTTGTTGCCAGTGGTTTAGACATTAATGATGTGTTGAGTTATTTTGAGGGGACAGCAAATTTACACTGTTATACAAGCTGTACACTCACTACTTTACATTGTAGCAAAGTGTCATTTCTTCAGTGCTATCACATGAAAAGATATAATAAAATATTTACAAAAATGTGAGGGGTGTACTCACTTTTGTGAGATACTGTACATACTTACATTGTTCCAAGCTGGTCTAATGTAACTATTCAAAAATTTCCATACCTAAAGAGTTAAATGTAATGGTTCCTGTGTTCTTAGAACTTTTCTGTTCTGCTTTCTCTTCTTCTTTTTCTTTGGGCCAATTTAATAGTTCACTGAACAAGCTATTATGCCCAATGCTTATGCAAAGCAGTGCACTCATTTCTAGAAGAAACTATTTTTGGACCTGTGACTTGGTGACATGTTTGCCTGCTTGCCTTTGTGTCCCTCTGTCCCATATTCTCTTTGTTTTTTTAGTTTCACTGTTTATTGAACGCAAATGGTATACAAAGCTATAAAAGTTTGCACATATTCCCAGTTACTATGTGTGAGGTCTTCTGAATACAGATATGCAGCATAAACATAAAGGCATAGATGGAGTGACAGCCTCTTGTGAGTTTTTAATACATATGTTGGCAGGTGTTAATACCCCTTTTAACCCCTCTTGTAGTGATGTCATGAGTGAAGCTAGTGCCCATATAATGGCAGCTGTGGGTGGGGCGAAAAGAGAGCGGGGTATGGGAACCAAAGACCCCAGTGCTGCACCATGTAGAGCTTAGTCCAGTAATAAGTGTGAGTGCCTGGCAGAGCAGAACTGAGAATGGGACATTTTGAGATCATGCATTAGGCTAATGGAAGGACCTTCCCATCCCTGAGTCGCAGCTTGCAAAGTGCACAGTCTATTTGCCTTTAGTAAATCAACCTCAGTATGTCAACTATGATTTAAGCTGTAAGAAGTTGCTGAATGCAGTAAAGTGTTGAAAACGTAAATGGAGTAGACATTCCTTTATTTCAAACATCGGGCCTCTGGCAAAGAATGTAGATAGAGGGCCTATGGCTGGGAGAAATGTGTCCAACATGGTAGACCAAAGACTTAGCCTGGGTTCACACTATTGCGAATTTGCAGCGGTGGAAAATACTGCGAATTCGCAGGACATTTGAAAACCCATTGTTTTCATAGGGGCACCTTCACAGATGTCCGGTGCATGCGCACTGCGCATTGCAGAAAAACCGCCACCGACTTTTGTGCGGTGCGGGGCGGATCAGGTGCGAATTCAGGCCCATTATCTTCTATGGGCACGCATCTGATTCGCATCTGGCTTGCGTCCTGAACAGAAATTTGCGCCACTCCAACACCTCCCCTTCTTCCTGTTCCTCCCCTGTGTGTTTTGAAATCCGGACTGGAACCAGCATGTCGAAAAGAGGACGAAAAGCATCATCAAAGGCGAAAGAAGCTGTGGATTGTGAGGAGTTGATCAGACTTGTGAGGGAGAAACCCATGATTTATGACACCCGGCATCCTAAATATAAGGACAACGTTGTCAAAAAACGTGCATGGCAGGACATTGCCAGAGACCTCTTGCCAGAGTGGAACAGGTGCTCTTCCCAAGTTCAGGCTGACAAATGTAAGTTTTTTTATTACCTTTTACTACCTGTATATGCTGTCCTGTATTTTTTAGATGGTGTACATTCATTTAATTTATTCGATTTTAACAAACAGCATGTGGTCACCCCCAAATCTGTACCAGGCCACATGCTGTAAACATTGTGCACATACCAGCTTTATCTAGCGACGGAGGAGTCCCTAAAAAATGCATATTCTTAGAATTTCTAAGGTTAGTAATATGACATACACCACAAATGTGAGATAAAAAAGTTGTATTTCTTATTGCCAAAATTACATTACACAACATTTTTCATACAGCACACTTAGCATTATATTATCATGCCTTTACATCAAGAAAACAAATACATATTTATTTTTAGTCAATATAATTCATCTGCCAAGGCACCTCCCCAGCTGGTGACAAAAAAAAATCTTAAATTCTTCTCTAATAAGTGTACCAGTAGTGCTGCCCCTTGGAATATTGAAATGTTCTGCCTCCATGTTATGGCTCAGGGAATCTTCAAAAAGAAACCCATCTCGTTCACGCACATAGTTTTGCAGTGCAAAGGCAGCTTTAATCGCACTGATCGCATGATCAATACTGAGGTTAATAGAAGTATGCATGAATCTCCACTTATTGCAAAGAATTCCAAATGTACATTCTACTACTCGACGTGCCCTAGTCAGCCTATGATTGAACACTCTTTTTTCAGTTGTCAGAGAGCGACTTGAATAAGGCCTGAGCATGTTCTGGGAAAGTGCGAAAGCTTCATCTCCGACAAATACATGTGGGAGGAGAGGCTCTGTAGTCCCTGGCAGGGGAGAATTATTGGGCAAGTCTAGTGTATTGTCACGCAGCATGCGGCCAAATGAGGAATGTGAAAATACACTAGAATCTGAGCTGCTGCCATAAGAACCTACATCAACATAAATAAATTTATAATTTGCGTCTGCCACTGCCATTAATACCAACGAAAAATATTTTTTATAATTAAAAAATTGGCTCCCACTAGCTGGAGGCTTGAGGATGCGTACATGTTTGCCATCAATGGCTTCAAGACAGTTGGGGAAGTTGCATCTCTCCCAGAATAGGTCAGCTATCATCAGCCATTCTTCTTGGGCTTCTTCATAACAATGTCCTTCAGTTCTTCCCATATGACTAGGCAGCTAGCATGAACAATACCACTAATCGTTGATTTTCCAACCTTGAATTCATAGTGCAAACTTCCAAAGGAATTTCCTGTTGCTAAGTACCTAAAAAAAAAAAAAAAAAAATGTCATTATGTTGTTATATATTTTTCAGTGCACTACTTACAGACAAGATGGCGTAGCATGCGTGATGCTTACAGAAAATATATGCGGCACCTCAAAGAAACAAGGAGTGGCTCGGGGCAGCGCCTAGGGTACCCTATATGTTTGCCAGGGACTTGGATTTTCTACAACCCATTGTGGAGATGAGGGAGTAAGTTTTCATGTACATCATCTATGTAACGCACAATCTGGTAATCATTAATATGCCTAGTTAATTTTTTACATTTTTACAATATAAAACAGGACAGAATCTAGTTGGGAGGAGCAAGATGTTTTAGAGGAAGAACCAGAACAACAAACAGAGGAGGAAGCACCCATTGATATTCCAGAAGACACAGAGGATTTAGCACTAATCCAAACATCTTCCAGTCTCTGGGAAACTAATCCAGATGAACAATGTTCAGGGGCAGAGGAGGCTGTCCCTGGGCCATCCTCTGCTCCTGCACACATTGGTCAGCCTGGCAAAGTGCCACGGAGGCGCCCAGCACTATCCCAACCTGACCTAAGTGAGCGCTTATTAGATATGTTAAAAAACATGACCGCAAAGGTGGATGAATTTTTATGTCCCGATACAATCCTGGCGCTCAGTTTTGTACCACTAATTAAAAAGGTACCCCCAGAGCGTTACTATGAAATATGAAAAAATATAGAAAAAATTATGCACTCCTTCTCCCAGCCACTGCAGGAACCTGCATTTAACTACCCAAATGTAAGACCTCCCCATAACTACCCAAGATACACGCACTACCCTGAGCAGCAACACCATCCTTACCCCTATAATCCACCATCATATCCCTCAAGTTATGACAAGCCAATCTCCAGATATGAAGGGCCACACAGTAACCTTCCCTATCACATACCATCTCCACTTCCTTCAATTAGGGCCCCCCCCAAACTCAGGGTATGTATGTGCAAAGTCAACATGGGGAGGCTAGGCCTGCTCCCCACACTGCAGTGATGACCCAGCTTCCACAACTCAATACTCCTATGAGGCCCCTTTCCCCAAAACATATCAAAATCTGTGATGAGGTCTGTTCATGGTTAAGGACCAACATGACACATTTTGATAAAACAGGGAAGAGGCCTACTTGACAGGCAAGTTTTTTGTTTTTAAGTTATTTCAGAGTTAATTTATGTTTTATACATGGGTAAAGTTTATATTTTTAGCATATTTTATGATACGTGAATAAATAATTATTCCTACATTTTTTGTGCCGTCATATTTAAAAAAATACCCAGGTAAAAAAACATAAAAAATACAAAAAACATGGTCAATATAACGCATGACAAATGACATGAGTGATGATAATTACCTTAATGTGATCAATAATCTTTCAGCAGGCTGGATACTTTTTCTGAAGCTCATGTTCTGACGCTCCAAGCGAGGGGAGATTAAGCCCAGCAATTTGTCAAAACTGAGTAAAAAATAAATAAATTCATAAATACATGTGGGAAAAACATTTGGGCATACTGTATAAAAAAAGAGTAAGGTAAGTGGTTAAGGACATTATTTATGGTAACAAGGCAGGCATCCTTAGTTCCAATATAATTATGGCTAAATAAGTGGCAGGAAAAAAAATGGCATATGGGTCCTCATTTCAACAAAAAAGAAGCCACTGGCCTTTTAATTTAACAGTAACAATTGTCTGAGCCAAAAATGCTAAACAAAGCTGCGTGGCATCACCACCACCCACAAAGCAACTTGTCACTAGCAATTTGGGCCAAGGTATTTGGGGGGTAAAATATCCAAAAAACAAAACAAAGGGAATATGACCTGGCTTACACCAGGAGGGGGGTGCTAGCTGACTCTCATTTTGTGCCCTTGAGGCTGCATGCTGAAATAATGTACAGTTTGTATTTTGGGGGGGGGGGGGACAAGGCTTATTAGTTACAATAATCTTAGAATGACATAATCACACATAGGTTAGACTGGATGGACTTGTGTCTTGCAAATATAATACACACTATACATCAATGGCTACAAATTAAGTATGGTTTGGCAGAAAGAGTACTCACCTACTAATTGACATGCGTGTGAAATTGAAAAATTTCTCTTCATGCCCACGGGGGTGCCCATACAAGATCATGAACTGGCCTCTCTCGATTTGCAATGATGGGATGAACCCAGTATCTTCTTCTTATCTTCTTCAAGCAAGATTGCTGCTGTTGCAGCAACAACTGTTGGCATTATCATTGGCAGAGCAGCACACATCTTGAAAAGAAACACACAAAACACAGGTACAGACTGCTGGACAACCAGGAAGTGTACACAGACCTACCAGGTTTTATAAGCAGCCAGACAATCAGCCAAAAAGCTTGCTCAGCATAAAATTAGCAACTCAAATTAGGCAGGAAGGGTTACTAATGAATTTGCAGCTGATTCGCACCTAAAACGTGTACAATCCGCAGAACAGCCGACGTTTCACTGCGCAGTCACGCAGGGCCTTCAATTCGCACCGCACTAGTCTGAACCCAGGCTTAGATGCGGTTGCTTTATCCCAAGAAGTGGGGCGGGATCTAGCTATTCTTTAGACATGAAAGTGTATATGTGTGTGATTAATACAAAATCAATACAAAATAACAAATGCTCAATATCTGTGATCACCCATAAAATTCATATATCAAAGTTCATAAATATAAAAAGTGCTCTGTGCTTATAAATAAATCAATTGCAACTGTAATATCTCAAAAAGTGTTATATGGTAACTGGAGTAAAGCCTGGTCCAGCATAGCAAAATGCTCCTTTAACACTGCCACGTTGGAGGCGGCCTATAAGGTCCTCCTGCGCTGGTACTGAGTCTCAGCCCGTAATGCCAAGTCAAACCCATCATGCAATGACAGATGCTTTCGGGTTGTGGTCAATGAGGAGATTAACTACACACATGGTGGTCCTGCACCTTGTCGGATTCTGGTCAAGGGTCTTTGGCCTATTATCCTCTCTATTTCATGCCCCCTTCCACAAGGACCCCAAATTTGCATTACTTCATTGCCCGCTCCCGGGCCTTTTCTCTCACCAACAGAAACTAGCCACATATCTATTTATCGCAGCCAAGCGAACAATAGCGAGGGCTTAGAAAAAACCTTCTGTCTCATTTGCAAAGGTAAAGGATACCCTGACGACCATTATGATCCACGAAAAATTGTCCAGCGTCCTCCATGACTCCCATGCAAAATGTCTTAAGGTATGGGCCCCCTGGTGGTCCTTTGCACACCTCAATCTAAATTCATCTAGCCTAGGTATCTAGATTCAAATTGACTCTGCCTCCAGCCTGGGGGACACCTCCTTTCTATTCCCCACTCTCTCTCTGTCCCTCTTGCTCGCTGCTCTATACCTATCATCCCACTTTCTGGTTGTTTTTTCTGATTTTAGTTTTGTCCTCTGTTTAGTTTTCATTGTTTCTCTCTTATCCATTGTGCGGGGCCAACCCCCACACCCCCTTAGCCCCTGGGTCTCATGACTCGGGCATAATGCACTGGCCCCTGGCTCCAGCTGGTGGGCCAGTGTCAGTCTCTAATCTAAACCCTCATAACATATGTTCTATTTTGCACTTTTATGTGAACCTCTTTTTTATGTTTTATGATCATATCCCCTACGTGGGAATTTGTCACCTGGTTCTTCCTTTTTTTTTTATATTTCAATAAAAACATTGTACCAGAAAAAGTGTTATATGGTAAAGTCCTTAGTCTGTGATATTTAAAATAATGTTTAGTGCTTCAGACTTCATAATATTCAGTGAAAACACTTCTTGCTCCCCATCTTTGTTTCCACACTCACCAGAACATGATGATACAAGTGCTTTATATGCAAAACCAATGGTCTTTCTTTTGCTGTCCCCATTGTCTTCTTTTGGAATAAATGGATGGATCCTCCTCTCTTACTCCATCATGCATGTATGTGAAGACCAGTGGCGTAGCGTGGGGGGTTCAGGGGGTGCCGTGGCCCTGGGCGCGACATTTAGGGGGGCGCCAGTATGTGTCACTGGCTGCCTCCTCCTAATTTTAAATTCCTGTGTCCCCCGCGCTCTGGCCGCCATGTTCAGTGTCCGGCGCCCTGTGATTGGGCGTATGGGGGTCATGTGAGGCGTAGGGCTGGCCTGTGAGCGATCGCTCCTGAAGTCACGCCTCTGCACATGACCCCCCATACACCCAATTACAGTGCGCTGCGCCGGACACTGAACATGGCAACTAGAGCGTGGGGGAGAGAAGCCATGTGAGCCACCGCTGTCTTCCTCTCCTCCTCCTATCCTCCGGACTGATGCAGGCCAGCCAGACAAGAAGGTGAGTGAGAGTGAGACTCCTTCGTGAGAGTTGTGTTACTGGCCCGGGGGGGGGGGAGAAGGTCAGTGTAGTATGGTGGTCAGTGTAGAATGGTGGTCAGTGTAGTATGGTGGTCAGTGTAGTGTAGTATGGTCAGATGGTGCTCAGTGTAGTATGGTGGTCAGTGTAGTGTAGTAGACAGTATAGTGGTCAGTGTAGTGTAGTGGACAGTATAGTGGTCAGTGTAGTTCTCAGTATAGTGGTCAGTGTAGTTCTCAGTGTAGTGGACAGTATAGTATAGTGGTCAGTAAAGGAATCAGGTTGGTCAGTGTTGAAATCAAGTAGGTTAGTGTAGTGGTCAGAATACGAATCAGGTAGGTCAGTACTATTGTATTTGAAGAGACTCAAGGAGTGCTAAAAGTCTGCAGGTTAGGGGGTGCAAATTACTTGCCTTGCTCCGGGTGCTGACAACCCAGCATGATACCGTTTATTAAATAAAAAATACTCACATATTCCAAATGCCCGCATTGCACAAGCAGCGATGATCGCATACAATGGTGTCTCTGGCATATAGCAATTATCTACGTTCCATTGACCGGAAGTGGTAAGCAGAAGTGCTGCCAGCAAGCCCCGCCCAATGCGTTTCATCACAATGACGTCATCAGGAACAGCACCATGATGGTGTATCCCGCTGCTTATCTACCCTGGGCTCCATTAACCCTTAATCATGATCTTGCATGGTAATATTAGATTCTATTTACCACTTGCTCATAAAGGATAACTCCAGTTACTTGCAAGTACATTGGGCATTGGGTGAGGCTTGCTGGCGTCACTTCCGTTTACTACTTACGGTCAATGGAATGCAAAGGATGGTTGATTGTCTCCCTCTCTGAACTCTGCTGTACAGACTGGGCTGATACCTGATCAACTTTTGCCCGGAGTTGGCCTCAAAATTATTTTTATAACATCTTGTAAACTATTTCAGACCTTCAAAATCATTCGACGTTCACCACACAATGATATCATTGGCCTCACTCCTAGTGAATAATAATGCCTTCAGGAAAAAGAACACACACAATACATCTAGTTACAAATAATGCATAGGAAGAGTTTATCTTGACTTTGCAATGTTGTAACTGTTTAAAATAGCACTGAATTCTCTGACTCATGACTAATCTGGTCTTGTTCAAATACTTACTTTGAGCAGCAAGGCTGTAGGCAGATCCACTTGTTACAGTAATCAAGCCATTTCTCTTCCACAGCTGTGACACTGGAACACAATGAAAACTAACGATACAGAACGAAGACTTCTACATCTATTTATTTGGTGTTCTGTTCATTCTTTTAGTATAGTTATCCATTAGTCTAAAATAAATTTAGTTGTACACATTTTGTCAACACACTGTACATGTTTCTTGTTACTGCAGTGTTCATCCTTTGTTTCCTGAATGATGACACAATGTATTCCTAGGAGGGCAATTGCAATGTTCATGTTTCAATCAAGCAGCGTCATTAGTAGGTTTTTAGTAGGTGATTAAAGAGAAAACCTGACACACAAAGTTCTAACAAACCAAATATTTACTAAATATACACCACTTCCATTATATATTTCAATTTTTTTAGTATATAAAATATCATTACTAAAATGTTTTACATTTTAGGTTTATTAGCCACTTGCCCTCCGGAAGATTTACCCCCCTTCATGACCAATTTTTGCAATGCGGCACTGCATTACTTTAACCGCTTCAGCACTTTTCACCCTTCCTTACCAGAGCACTTTTTGCGATTCGGCACTGCGTCGCTTTAACTAACAATTGCGCGGTCGTGCGACGTTACACCCAAACAAAATTGACGTCCTTTTTTTCCCACAAGTAGGTTTTTATTTTTTGCGCTATAAACAAAAGAAGAGCGACAATTTTGAAAAAAAACACAATATTTTTTACTTTTTGCTATAATAAATATCCCATTTTTTTAAAAAAAAAAAACAATTTTTTTCCTAAGTTTAGGCCGATACGTATTCTTCTACATATTTTTGGTAAAAAAAATCGCAATAAGCGTATATTGATTGGTTTGCGCAAAAGTTATAGCGTCTACAAAATAGGGGATAGATTTATTGAATTTTTTTTTTTTTTTACTAGTAATGGCGGCGATGTGCGATTTTTTTTCGTGACTGCGACATTGCGGCGGACACTTCGGACACTTTTGACACATTTTTGGAACCATTCACATTTACACAGCGATCGTTGCTATAAAATTGCATTGATTACTGTGTAAATGTGACTGGCAGGGAAGGGGTTAACACTAGGGGGCGCTGCAGGGGTTAATGTGTTCCCTATAGAAGTGATTCTAACTGTGGGGGGAGGGGACTGACAAGGGGAGGAGACCGATCAGTGATCCTCCGCGCGCGCCCCCCAGGCAGCCGGGAATGCGAGGACGTCATATGACGTCCACCCAGGATGGGAGATCCACCTTGTGAGCGTCATATGACTATACGCCGGTATTGAAGTGGTTAACTGACAATTGCGCCATCATGCAACACTGTACCCAAATAAAATGTCCTTTTTGTCCCCTCAAATAGAGCTTCTTTTTTTTTTACTGTATTTGATCACCTCTATGGTCTTTTTTTTTCTTGAGCTATAAACAAAATAAGAGTGTAATTTTTTTTAAAAAAAGCTATATTTTTTTTTTTGCTATGAAACATATTCAATTAAAAAAAATTTAAAAATCTAATTTCTTTGTCAATTTAGGCCAATATGTATTCTGCTACATATTTTTTAGTTAAAAAAAATCCCAATAAGCGTATATTGATTGGTTTGCGCAAAAGTGTCTACAAACTATGGGATATTGTTATTTTTTTTTTTTTAGTAATGCCGGTAATCAGCAACTTATAGCAGGACTACAATATTGCAGCGGATAAATCAGACACTAACTTACAATTTTGACACTTTTCGGGGACGAGTGACACTAATACATTAATCAATGCTAAAAAAATATGCACTGTCACTGTATTAATGACACTGGCTGGGAAGGGGTTATCATCAGGGGCAATCAAAGGGTTAACTGTGTGACTAGCTGGTGTTTTCTTACTGTGGGGGAGGTGCTTGTACTAGGGGAAGGCATGGATCAGTGCCCCTGTTTTGCAGGGACACAGGATCTATGTCTTCTGTATTAACAGAACAGCGATTTGCCTTGTTTACATAGGCAGATCGCCGTTCTCTCTCTGTACCGAAGCATCGGCGGGTGCTGGCAGGCTTCGAGTCAGCCATACCTACCGATCAAGTCCCACTGTGTATAATCACAGCGGGAGCGGGTCACCGGCGGCACGCCAAGACACGGAAGTCTCAGATCTACTAGGAACGTGATCTGGCGCAGAGCAGCTGCCCTGCCGCAGTATATCTACGGTAGGCAGTCCACAAGTGTTTTTTAAATGTAAACTGGATTCCCCATTTAAACTTTTCTTCAGTCTTTTGTTGCTCATAAAATAGCACTTAAGACAATTGTAGGACCAAGCCTGATTTTGTTAGTATAATTGTCTTTTCCTTAGAAGTTAATGTGACCTTACACAATCGGTATTACAAGGCAGGCTATGCATGAGCGATTCTTGCACAATACAGATTAGATTAATGAAATCCAACAGCAATCTTACTGCATATTAGGAGGGGAAATGCAGTAGCCCTCCCAGGTTGGTATTGATAGTAAAGTCAAAATGGGAAGCAGCCCTGGGCCCACCAGTCCAGGATGCCCACTAGAGTCAGAATACGTTCCAGTGGTCCACCTGCTACCTAAGCAATGTGCTTGCCTTCCAGGGAAGGAAAGTTGCAGGTAAAAAAAATGATTAAATAAATAATTAAAAGAAAATAGCAGCCCTCTCCGCAGACAGGGAGTAAAGGCACACTCTTCCCTAATGTTCTATTAATGTGACTATATGATATGTGACGTGACTGGGAATAGTGAGGGATTTTCCTGCCTTCCCTGTTGAGTACTATAAACCAATAAATTTGCCTGACCATTCCAAACCAAATTAATTACAAGCTACAGTGTGGGAATCGCATCTGATAAATCAATGTGAGTGCTGTGCATCAATCTCTCAATGCACAGAGCCCACTAAGCCCTAAAACATAACTTTTATTCATATACAGCTGAAATAACATATGTTGGCAAAAATGTAAAAATCATGAAAAATCATGAACCTGCAGGTACAGGCAGGGGATAAAAAAAAATCTGGTAGGAGTATTCAAATTAGGTTTTCCATGAAGGGAAACATTCCCTTATGTACAAAAACTGGTCATACTAATGAGTGCCTCTCACACCAGACTATTTTTCAATTTTACTCCCCATCCCCTGATAAAATAAAGCACATCAAAAAGTGAGCACCCCAACCCCAAAACACAGCTTGTTTCACCCATAAAAGGCTTTGTCAGGAGTGAAAAAAGTGTAATTTTAAATAAAACTTGCTCAAACATAAAACAACATGTGCAATGAAGGTGGCTGCCATTTATAACTCTTATTTATATATTTTAGTCACCACTAGGGGAAAAACAGGAATTCAGTTCATACAGGAGCTTCATCATACTAAGATAGCTCCTTTTTTCACTCCTGACAAAGCCCTCTTATGGGTGAAACATGTTGAGTTTTCGGGTTTGGGTGCTCACTTTTTGATGTGCTTTATATTAATTAATTTTATATTATTTATATTCGGGGGATACAGAGTAAAATTGAAAAAGTAAGGAAATGTTTCCCTTAATTGAAAACCTTATTTAAATACTCCTACCAGATTTTTTATCCCCTGCATTCACCTGCAGGTTCATGATTTTTACATTTTTGCCAAACTATGTTACTTTAGCTGTGTATGAATAAAAGTTTTGTTTTAGGGCTTAGTGGGCTCTGTGCGTAGAGAGATTGACGCACAGCTCTCGCATTGATTTATCACTCAAAGCTCCTAATTCACTCGCTCGTCATCTCTCGCCTCGACTACTGCAACTCCCTTCTCATTGGCTTACCTCTACATAGTCTATCACCTCTGCAATCCATCATGAATGCTGCTGCCAGACTCATCCACCTTACTAATCACTCTGTGTCTGCCACTCCTCTCTGTCAATCCCTCCACTGGCTTCCACTCGGCCAAGGAATTAAATTCAAAATACTAATAACTACGTACAAAGCCATCCACAATTTCGCCCCCAGCTACATCACTAGCCTAGTCTCTAAATACCAACCTACTAGTTCTCTTCGTTCCTCTCAAGACCTCCTGCTCTCTAGCTCCCTCATCACCTCCTCCCATGCTCGCCTCCAGGACTTTTCCAGAGCCTCTCCAACCCTATGGAATGCCTTACCCCAATCTGTCCGCCTATCTCCTACTTTATTAGCTTTTAGATGATGCCTGAAAACCCTTCTCTTCAGAGAAGCATATCCTACCCACACCTAACAACAACAACAACAACAACCGTATTTTCATTTTCTCCATCAGCTCATCCCCCCACAGTATTACCTTTGTTCCAATTGACCCTCCCTTCTAGATTGTAAGCTCCAACGAGCAAGGCCCTCTGATTCCCTCCTGTATTGATTTGTATTGTAATTGTACTGTCTGCCCTCATGTTGTAAAGCGCTGCGCAAACTGTCGGCGCTATATAAATCCTGTATAATAATAATAATAATCACTCCCCTGATGAGTACATGGGGTACATGGGATGGTCTGGCATGATCCATGGTGATAGTGCACACAGTTGATGCATGTCCACTTTACAGAGACCTGTATGGCATCTTTGGCATTCAGTGTCACACTCACTGGACGCTCTATTCTGAAGCACAAAGAGTTATGTGAAGTGTAGAGCATCCCTGTAGGAGCCGCTGGTGAATATAGTCCTATTTCCCCACTTAGAGCACACACAGCAATTTCTTCATTCCTCCACTGGCTCATAAAACAGTCTAGGGGATCTTTTTAGGGTTTTTATTGGGAATGATGAACAGGGATAGGGAGAGGGAACATGGTACACCTTGTAAGCCGTAGAACTGAATAACTTAAGGACTCCTCAGTTTTTGGCTGTACTGCACAAACTGCTGAAACTGCACAAACGGTTGAATGTCCCACAGAATTCTTTTGGCAACCTGTGCTCCTTCCAGGGTTAAAAGGTACATACAGTCACTTTCCTTCAGCACCGTGGGTCATCTGCTCATTCAGCCACTGGCTCATCGGTTGCCTCCTTCAGGAATCAGCTAGGGAGATGTAGATTTACAACATCATAGGACAGCTGGACTCTCCCCACCAACTTCCTCCCTCCTGGCTCTCTCCAGTGAGCTTCTCCAGACCCAACTTGGTTTTTGGACTTGAATTTGTGAATAAGCTAAGCCTAGATGTCGTATAACTGGTCTTGACCAGGAGATTGGTAAACACGAGTGTAGCACCCTCCTAGGTAGGTGCTAGGATTAGATAAGTTAGTATTAGTTGTGTTTTGATAGGTAAACTGAGTTGCCACACTGTTGTGTCCTTCTTTCGGACACAGTTGATCACAGGTTAGGGTAAAGGGACAATCACAGTGGCCCTTTATCATGGGATTAGCTGTGTCCAATCACAGCTGATCACATATAAACAGACTTGTTATCCACAGTCCTGCCTCAGGTGCTGTGTCTGTGTGAGGAAAGGAGTGCTGATAACCAGCAAGGCTGTCAGCACAGTGTTTACACTGATAATCAGTGTTTATCAGTGCAGCCTCATCAGTGCACATCAGTGTAGCCTATCAGTGCCCATTAGTGCAGCCTCATCGGTGCTCATCAGTGCAGCCTCATCAAAGCACATCAGTGAAGAAGGAAAATTACTTATTTGCTACATTTTATAACAGAAATTAAGATAAACATTATTTTCTAAATTGTTGGTCTTTTTACTTTTCTTTAGCAAATAAAAAAAAACCCAGTGGAGATTAAATACCACCAAAAGAAAACTCTATCTGTCTGAAAAAAAAAAGAAAAAATGTCATATGGGTACAGTGTTGCATGACTGCACATTTATCATTCAAAGTGCGACAGCGCTCAAGCTGAAAGTTGGCCTGGGCAGGAAGGAGGGTGAAAGTGCCCAGTATTGAATAAATAGAATATTACTGCAACTGACAATGTACTGTAGAAGTTCATCATTATTAGTCAAAAGAGCAGGTCCCACCGAGATTAGCCATCGCAGTCCTCATTATTAGGCTCAAATTCCCTGTAGATTCTTCTTATTGGTTTATAATCAGCAAAATCTGTAAAAAATGGCCTTATCATATTTTTCATTACTCTGAGTTTTATATATATATATATATATATATATATATATATATATATATATATATATATATATATACACACACACACATATATATATATATATATATATATATATATATATATATATACACATCTCATACATCTCCACCCTAGCTGATCAGCTCAGTTTGATTGAATCTGATGTAAATATATTTGGAAGGAAAGATATGATTATTCAGTCATTTGCTGATCAAATCACACAATTGTGATTGGATAATAAAATTGAATTGTGTATGGCCTCCATGAATCAGAACACAGGCAATTTGCATTCCACAGTGCTTAGTTGGATAATAAAAATCCTTGTTGTAATCAAACATTTCTTTCAACTTTACAAATCTCTGCAGTTTAGGGTGTATGTTTTTCTTTGAATAAAACCCTTTTGATTATATATCGCAGTATGACAGCTACTACACAGTAGATATTACTACTTCAAGAGCTTTCACAATTACCCACATATTGTGCTAGAATACAGCAGGAATCTAGATTTCTACATATTATCTTAATGATTTATTGTAACAAAGCAGAGGCTTTTGTCAAAAAAAAAACAAAAAAAAAAAAAACTGAAAATTGCTGAAACTGCTGCATAATAATAGATACATGACAATAGATTTTTGAAACTTTACTGGCATCTACTTTCTAACTTTGTACAGGTATACAATTATACAGCATATTCATAACATGGTAAAGGCCAACTATGCCCAAAATAAATATGACTATTTATTATTACTGGTAGTTATTTCCCTGACTATTTGCGAAGTACTTTACATACACATATTGTATATTCATATCAGTCCCTGCCCTCAAGGAGCTTACAATCTAAGGTCCCTAACTCACATTGTTAAGTATACTAGGGCCGTTTTAGAAAGGAGCCAATTATTATACAGGATTTATATAGTGCCAAAATTTTACACTTTACAATGTAGAGGGGGGGACACTACAATTACGATATAGTTCCATACAGAAGGATTAGGAGGGCCCTGCTCATGGAGCTTACAATCAAAAGGAACAATTAACCCACAAGCGTGTCTTTGGAGTGTGGGAGGAAACCCATGCAAGCACAGTTGAACTCCATGCAAACTGGAGAACCAACAACACAACCCTAGTGCTGCCAGGCAGGAATGCTAACAACTAAGTCACTGCGCTGAGTGGTTACTGGTTGGTTTGGCCATATGCTGGCTTTTTCTATCTCTGGGGTCTCCAATGATGATATATCTCATATTCCCAACCAGAATCCCAACCAGAATGCATATAAAAGCAAAGGAGAAGTCCTTCAAAAAATACAAGACCGAGGGATCATCATCAGCATTCCAACTTTACAAAGAATGCAGCAAGAAATGTAAGGGTGCAATCAAGCCGGCTAAGATATAACACGAAAGGCACATAGCGGAGTAAAAAAATCCTAAGAAATTCTTTAAGTACATAAAAAGTAACAAAGGGAGGTCAGATCATATTGGTCCCATAAAGAATTATGAAGGGAACCTGGTTACTAAGGATGGAGAGATGGCAAAGATATTGAATTTATTCTTCTCCTCAGTCTTCACGAGGGAATCGGGGGGCTTCAGTAACCAAAACTGCAATGTTTATCCTCATGACACATCACAGGAAGCACCTTCATGGGTAACAGAGGACAGAATTAGAAATAGACTTGAAAAACTTAACATTAATAAGTCACCGGAACCAGATGGCTTGCACCCGAGGGTCCTTAAGGAACTCAGTCAAGTAATTGCCAGACCGTTGTTCCTAATTTTTACGAACAGTCTACTGACTGGAATGATACCAGCTGATTGAAGAAAAGCCAATGTAGCAATATTTAAAAAAGGGCCAAGATACATCCCTGGGAATTACAGACAAGTTAGCCTAACATCAATTTTATTCAAGCTCTTGGAGGGGATGATAAGGGACTATATACAAGAGTTTAGTAGTGACAACTGTATCATTAGCAGTAATCAGCATTGATTCATGAAGAATCGTTCTTACCAAACCAATCTATTAACCTTCTATGAGGAGGTGAGCTGCCATCTAGATAAAGAAAGGCCCGTAGACGTGGTGTATCTCAATTTTGCAAAAGCCTGTGATACAGTTCCCCATAAACGTTTATCGTACAAAGTAAGGTCCGTTGGGATAGAAATACACAAAGACCTGGAGTCTCTGGAACATGTTTATCCTCTCCGATGAGGGGAAGATACTTTTTGGAACATAGATCTCTCATGAGATCTAAGTAGTTGCTTGCTTCTGTTGACCTGAGCCATAGTTGTCGCTTTACCTGTCTCCTTCCCCTCCCTCCTTCCCCTCCCTCCTTCCTTGGTTGTGGAATGTGGAATTCTCTGCAGCAGGGAGCATCAATAATTTCAAAAAACTATTAGATAAGCACCTGAACGACCACAAAATATAGGCATATACAATGTAATACTGACATAAAATCACACACATAGGTTGGACTTGATGGACTTGTGTCTTTTTTCAACCTCACCTACTATGTAACTATGTAAGAATTCTGAGTTTCCCCCGCTATTGACAGAAAACGGAAGTGGGATTCGAATTGGAAGTGCCTGGAGTAGGTAGAGAAACTTGGGCAGAATACACATCTTAATAAGGTTACACCTACGGAACCAGGAGTGAAGGCCCTTGTGCCAGGATTCCAACAGGGTCCTGGTTTTAGTCAGCAGGGGTGGAAAGTTTAGTACAAAGGTACGGGACAGGTCGGCTGTGACAAAAGTGCCCAGGTATTTCAGGGCGGTAGATGTGCATTTGAAATTAAAATTAGAGCGAAGCATTGACATAAGGGCAGGCGACATCTCAACACCCATAGCCTCCGATTTGTTGTAATTGATTTTCAGGTTGGATATAGCTTCATAAAGTTCAAATTCCCAAAGGAAGTTCGGGAGTGAGATGGAGGGATTCGTTAGGGAGAAAAGTAAGTCGTCTGCTTATGCTGAGACTTTATATTGGGTGTCTCCGACTGTGAGGCCTTTGATGTCTGGGTTCATTCTAACTTTACAAAGGAATGGCTCCAGGGTCGAGCAAATAAAAGAGGCAACAACAGGCAACCCTGTCTAGTTCCGTTCGTGATCAGGAAAGGGTCTGACAGGAGTCTGTTGGCTTTGACCTGCACTGTAGGGGTTGAGTAAATTTGGGCAATCCACTTAATTATGGTTTCCCCCAGCCTGATATGTCGAAGGACTGCAAACATATATTTCCAGTTAACACGATCGAACGCCTTTTCCGCGTCAATGTTAACAAACACAGAGGGCGTGTGAGTCTGATTAGAGTGTATAGGTAATCAGGGCACTGATCATCAGTGCCCTGATTACAGTGCAGATCTAAAAGTGCCTATTAATGATGCTACTCTGTGCCCATCGCCCATCAATGATGCTACTCTGTGCCCATCTGTGACACCACTCTGTGCCCATCAGTGGCACCACTCTGTGCCCATCAGTGATACCAGTCTGTGCCCATCAGTGAGGCCAATCAGTGCTGCCTTTCAGCGGTGTCCACCAGTGCCGCCCATCTGTGCCGCCTATCAGTGCCCATAAGTGCTGCCTATCAGTCCCCATCAGTGCCCCCTATCAGTACCCATTAGTGCTGCTGACTATCAGTGCTCATCAGTGCTGCATATTAGTGCCACCTATCAGTGCCCATCAGTGCTGCATATTAGTGCCTCCTGATCAGTGCCACCCCATCAGTGCCCTTCAGTGCTGCCTCATCAGTGCCCATCAGTGAAGAAGAAAAATGACCTATTTACATTTTCTGGCTGAAGCTAAGAAAATTTTTTTTTTTTTTCAACATTTTCTTAACAAGAAATGAAAAACCCAAACGTGATTAAATACCGCCAAAGAAAAGCTCTATTTGTGGGAAGAAAATTATAAAAAATGTATTTGGGTACAGCGTTGCATGACCGCGCAATTAACATTCAAAATGTGACAGCGCTGAAAGCTGAAAATTGGCCTGGGCAGGTAGGGGGTGAAAGTGCCCAGTATTAAGGTGGTTAAAGCGGTTCTTCAAACTTTTTTGGAAAAAATTAAATAAATAAAAGTAGCAGCTACAAATACTGTAGCTGCTGACTTTTAAGAAAAGGACACTCACCTGTGCAGGTGTCCAGCGCCGTGCTCACCGGAACCGCTTCTCTGCTGGGCTTCAGGTCCCCAGTGTCGGCATGTTTACTGCGGGCAGCCGGCTGTGATTCCTTTCCACTTCACAGCTGGCTGCCCACTGCTCATGCGCAAGCTGTGCTACACTTTGTGAATGGTCCCGCAGCCTTCTGGGACCTGAGAAGGTTGCGGGCAGGGATGGGGTGGAGCACTTCCAAAGGATCCAATTGGAAGTAGGAGCCTGTACCTGTTAAAACCAGGTACATGCTCCCCCTCCTATAATAATGGCAACAATGGAAGAGGAGTGGGGAAGAGGGCATAAAGCAAAACTCATCTCTTAGGGTGAAATTTTGCTTATATAATTACTGTGACAGACCTAGCCGGGACAGAGGCTGTTGGAGGGGACTGAATGCAAGCCTATTACCTTGCGATTATGGGCCCTGGCATTTGGGGGAACGGTGCTCTTTGAGCTGCAAACCTGGGACCCCTGAGCTGGTGTTACTTGGATTCAGGTCCATGCTGGCCCCCCAATACACATAGAATCTGTATATGTATTTGGCATATTAGCAATACACTGAATGACACTGATGGGACACAAGCTGTCAGATACTAATGTCATGAACTCCAGCCAGCCTGTCTGTTGTGTAAATGAGTCTAGTCGGGCTTGTAGGAGTGTTTCACCTATTGTTGTGTGTGCTAATTAACCCTGCAATTGAATGAAGGAGTCCAGTGTTGATTAAGATAATTAGCTCATGCTAATTAAGTTAGGTCTTAGTGATCTGGCTGTATATATGTGTGTGACATGTCAAATAAAAGTTAATTCCTGATGTACCCTACACTGGTGTTGTCTGGTGACTGGGTGAGCTAAGGGGTCTTGGATTGTATGGTACCAGACAGAGGAAGCATTTACGGCGGACATCTTGGGTACGAGGTCCGTCACAATTGGCTGGCAGCGGTGGGATTGTGCTTCCTTGTTGTGAACACATCCAAACCATCACCTGGATCCAAGGCCCGGATAGCAGAGGTACAGATACGTCATCATGGAAGAGGAATTCGGAAGGAGGTTGCGAGAGATGCGGATACAGCACAGAGGATCAGTATCGGTGCAGGTCCTGCTGGGATGGTATGATTCTGTCCGCCTACTACTCTTGTAAGAAGCGCTAGCCTGTGAGCAGCGACACCAGGGTAAAGTTCTCCCCTCCATCCATGTAAGGTACCGGTCGCAGTATGAAGTACGAATGCTGTTATTGGGGGAACAACCGAAGCAGGAGTGGACAGCTGAGTTAAGCAGGCTGATCCGGGCAGAAATGCGTTTGGATGAGAGCTACAGAGCCCTCCAGTGGTATGTAGCCCAAGTGTGCCTGTGGACAGCGGATGACATGCCCACGGAAGTCTTTGATTATAATGGCCTGGGATTGTTGTACTGGAGGCTGTCCGAGGACCCCGACTTTGGGAGTGATCTGGAGTAGCGTTTGGAGGAAATAATGGAACACAGAGAGCAAACATTGAACGTCTCGGAAGTGCTCTGGGCACAGGAAGATTTGGAGTTCCTGGCCGCTCAGGAATGGGAGCTGGAGATCGCCTTCATCCAGCTGCTAGACTCTGCTCAGCAGCAGGATGGGGCTCCCTTTGCCTGGGACTATCAGGAAATACCAGCAGACAGCTCTGAAATCCTGGCTGAAGAGTCAGCAATGTGGCATAGTAACAGAGTGCTTTGCCCACCTGCCCCCGCAGCTATGGATGCGGAGGTCTTATGGCGGATGCAGCAAGTGCTGACTGACCTTGACAAACCTGTTACTGCATAAGACGAGGTTGGATGGAGGAATATGCCTGACCAGCAGCATGCCAGAGAATCGGCAGTGGAAAATCTGGAGATTGCCATCCCCAAAGCTGAAGCACTGACAACAGGGCAGAGTTCTGCTAACCTCTGCCCAGCACCGATGGCATCTTCTAGGTTCCACGGACAGATGGTGAACCTCTATCCCCAGACATCAGTTGTAGAGACAGGGGATTTAATAGACTTTTCTGCTGAGGAAAAACAACCTGATGAGCCTCCATCAGAAGAGCTGGTATTAGGGCCAAACTTCACTGAGCTCTGCCCAGCACCAACAGCAGTATCCATGGAGTTACAAGGAACTTCCCCAGGTGAAGCGCTGGTCACCGGACAGAGGGTCCAAGACCTCTGCCCCACACCGGTGGCAGTTATGGAGGCTCAGGGTGAGAAGGTGGCAATCACTTCCCAGCAGCAGATACAGGGGGAGAAGGGAGAAGAGGTGTTTGTCGTCCCTCCCCAACAGTTGGCCAGGGTAGAGAAAGCGATCTTTCCTCCCCAGCAAAGATTTGTGCACCTGGGAGACAGTACCAGAGACATGTTGTCCCAGCAGCCAGATGAGGGAATGGAAAAGGAAGCCAGCCTCCTGCCCCAACGGTTAACCAGAGCGGAGGATGTGGAGTCCCCAGCAGAAGTGCTGGCAACAGGGCAGAGTGCTACCCAACTCTGTCCAGCACCAGCAACAACTGTATAGTTCCAGGGAGCCGGGGTAGTTGGCCCCTCTCTCCAGCGACAAGCTGAGGTAGTAAAGCTGCTACTCCCAGCCGAATCACTGGCAACAGGGCAGAGCGCCGCTAGCCTCTGCCTAGCACCTACAATGTCTTCAAAGCTTCAGGAAGCTGGGGCAATCGGTCACACTGTCCAGCAGCAGACGGCGCCCCAGAATGATGACACCAACCCAGCTAAAGTGCTGGCAACTGGACAGAGGGTCCAAGACCTCTGCCCCACACCTGTGGCAGTTCTGGAGGCCCAGGGTGAGGAGGTGGTGGTCACTCCTGAGCAGCAGATCAGGACCCAAGTAGAGAATGCAATCTGTACTTCACAACTGCAGCTTGAGCTGATATTGGTGGATGGGACTTCAGTCTCCACTTGTATACCCCAGGGATGCTGGGCGGTCGGCCCAGATCCCCAACAGCATGATGGAGTGAGCCCAGTCACCCTGTCTTCTCTCCAGCAGATGAAAAGACTCCAGGGAGAAGGGCCAGTCCAGGCCTCTCCCCAGCGGCGGATATGTTCTATGAGAGAGGCAGAGGTTGGCTGGGTGAGTCGTGCTCTGTTTGGAACAATTTGTTTGGGGTACTGTGTGGGTACAGGCATTAGAGGCCTGGAACTATGGACTAACTTCGGAGTCAACCCGTCTGGGGTCTCCTCCTGTGTTAGTCTCCTGCCGAAAGGGGAGAAATGTGACAGACCTAGCCGGGACAGAGGCTGTTGGAGGGGACTGAATGCGAGCCTAATACCTTGCGATTATGGGCCCTGGCATTTGGGGGAACGGTGCTCTTTGAGCTGCAAACCTGTGACCCCTGAGCTGGTGTTACTTGGATTCAGGTCCATGCTGGCCCCCAATACACATAGAATCTGTATATGTATTTGGCATATTAGCAATACACTGAATGACACTGTTGGGACACAAGCTGTCAGATGCTAATGTCATGAACTCCAGCCAGCCTGTCTGTTGTGTAAATGAGTCTAGTCGGGCTTGTAGGAGTGTTTCACCTATTGTTGTGTGTGCTAATTAACCCTGCAATTGAATGAAGGAGTCCAGTGTTGATTAAGATAATTAGCTCATGCTAATTAAGTTAGGTCTTAGTGATCTGGCTGTATATATGTGTGTGACATGTCAAATAAAAGTTAATTCCTGATGTACCCTACACTGGTGTTGTCTGGTGACTGGGTGAGCTAAGGGGTCTTGGATTGTATGGTACCAGACAGAGGAAGCATTTACGGCGGACATCTTGGGTACGAGGTCCGTCACAATTACCATATAGTTAGTTGGTTATGGACAGGTACATCCTATCCCTTCTAGCTGGGTTAAAAACCCTGATTGGAGAACTGTGTTGTTATATATAGGGGAGTTTCCAGGAAGTATACACAGAAAACTGAGCCACATGACCTTATATATACAGTAACTGCTGTATTTCACCCAGGCCAGAAGCAAAGACTATTAGGCAAGTATTTCTATGGTCTAATAGTTTAACTGCAGCTGTTCAGCTTCTTGAGTGGGTATCAAAATCCTTGTGACAGACTTGTCTCTGTCCATTGGTTATTCTCTCACATGCACAGTGCCAGATAGCTAGGTCTGTGCTACTGTATGTGTGCAGTGGTCACCTTCCAATATATTAGTAGGTGAACCTGTTTATTGCAATATAGTTTGTGTTCAGCAACTGTTATTTTAGTTGTCCCTGTCCCTTCTGGTCTGGTCTGGGATTCTATAGCTAATTTTAGCTCAGGGCTCAATAATCAGTATAGGCTAGAGCCAGGTAAGACATCCAACACTTCTACTGCTTCTGGTAGTTAGAGGTCTGGTTGCATGGCAAATTAGAAACTACTTGGGGCTATGAGGTAGAGTAGTCAGACTCTGAATTCCAGTGCCACACCACAATTACGCAAGGCGTTCCAGGCTGGTTGGACAATTATTTAGAAGATGTCCCCATTACCGTTGATCTTAATCTTGTCTTCAGGTCTCCGACACAAAGACGGACTCTGCATCTCAATCATTCTCAGGGTCATCTGCCACTAAACATTTGCTGTAACATTCACCTGGAGGTATCTTTACTAATAACTATACTGTATATACCCAGGTATACAGTATGTGGACATTTTCACCAGGACTCCTATCAGGCCCTTGGCAATAATACCTGTTTGTATATTCAATGTATGTACTAGTATTAATCTTTTCTTATATAAAGCTTATATTATTTCTATACTCGTATGCATCTACTGTATATACTTATGGTTAATGTTATATGCCGATTGCACTAATTCCTCTGCTCCATTTACTTACTTAATTATTGATTAGATTACTGGTTATTCATTTCCCAGGAAGGGAATCCCATCTGTTCACAGAGGCCCTGTCCTGGGTGGAGGCACTGCTAACTTTATTATCAAACCCACTCTTCCACATAGCAAAGGTTCTGGGGAGGGTCATTTCTCATTACCACTGCCAAAAGAGGGCCACGCAATCTTTTTAAAGTTACACAGTGGGTAGTACTAATAATATTCACTAGGTAAAACTTTTGCTAATGTCAAATACAACCTGTTTGCAACCAAGCTGGTTATAAACAGCGTCTGCGTTCCGTGCAGCACTGAATTTTTTAGTTGTAAATGTAAGAAAAAAACACAAGTAATTACAGAACAGTCAAAAAATCTGGACAAACATCCTGTTGGCATTCAGAAGAGCATGAATGTGTAAACATAAAATCACAAAGCCGAGGCTATGTGTCGTCACTGACTGGCAAACTTTAAAAACTATGTTTTGAATACCCTGGACAAAAGGATAGATTTTAATAACAAAATCAGTTTCAGTATGGTTCATACATGATGTACCAGGTTGTATAATTCTGTAGTAAAACATTGGTATAGCAATGTTTAATCAATGTTAATAAAGTGTGCCTACTAATGTGATAACGGCATTCAGTTTGGAAGGGCATGCCGTTTTACATTTCATTCTGCTTTATGGGTAAGCTCTTGAGTACAGTGTTTGCTGAAGTGATAAGAGTTAAACTTTCTGTCCCCACTTATTCATTAGTCTGTCAATTATTCAAAATATTTAGATATGCTATTGACCTAAAGGGGTGGTGCATGAGAATAAGGCAAAGTTTTAACAAGAAAACACTGTTCCCTTTGAGCGCCTTAAGTAAATATAGATAATTATATCGGCAATTATTACTAATCACTGCTGTTTTAGACAATGTTTTCCTTTCTCCTGAATCAATGACACAGTTTTGCATAGTTCTTGCTCAAATGTATTCCCTGGTGTTTATATATTATATATAATTTAAATTCATATTCAGGAAAATTGACAAATACTTATCGTACGTTTTCCTTTTCTGGATCCTCATATCAACCTCAAGAAGAGAAGAAAAGATTGATCGCACACAGGGCCGGTGCTACCACTAGGCGGACTAGGCGACCGCCTAGGGCGCACAGACGCCTAGGGCGCCCGGCCGCTGGTTACTTTAGTCCTGCAGTCTGTCTTTGTACTTATCCTGCCATTTAAAGCAGCGCCACCCCCCCCCCCCCCGCTTTCCACTGATGTGTAATGTGTTTGTTTACAGACACACAGTAATCACCCCTCTCTGCTCTGCAGTGAGCCAGTAACGATGTGTCCAGTCCAGCAACCCCCAGGGCGCTCTCTGTCTGTCAGTGTGAATGCCCCCCCCCCACATTTCCCTGAGCCAAAGGCGACCATGCCGATGTCCAGCAGCATCTGTGGGTTACAGCTCTCTGCCCGCCCCCCTTGGTGATGTGCAGCTATTGGAGGAGCAGGGCGGGCAGCATTGTACACAGAGAATGAGAGAAAGACAGCCAGGATAGATCCACTCAGACCCAGACTGGCCATAGGACACTCACTGGGCCGAGGCCGCCGGGACACTTGTCCTAGAGAGCTGGAGGATCCTAAGCAAAGCTGCTCCTGTAGCCCGCCCTGCTTAACCAGCCTCTCCGCGGCCGCCGGAGCCCGGGGGTGGAACCGAATGATCAGCTGATCTGAACGGGGAGGAGCTGGAGGAGGTTCCCCATGCAGGATCCTGAGACTGGTGACAACGACCGACGCCCGCTGCCTGACATGTGGAGGGAGCTGGAAAGAAGTGCCCCAAGGTAAGAACTTGTCAGGTGGTGGTGGGGGAAGCGCTGGGGATGAGTGCCCCAAGTCAGACCTTATCACTGGTGTGTGACTCCCTCCACTTGGCTGCACCCCCCCCCTCTTGTCCACCTGGCTCATGCCTCCTCCTGACTCCATCCCTCCACCTGGCTGCACCCCCCTCCTGTCCACCTGGCTCATCCCTCCTCCTGACTCCATCCCTCCACCTGGCTCATCCCTCCACCTGGCTGCACCCCCCTCCTGTCCACCTGGCTTATCCCTCCACCTGGCTGCACCCCCCCTCCTGTCCACCTGGCTTATCCCTCCACCTGGCTGCACCCCCTCCTGTCCACCTGGCTCATTCATCCACCTGGCTGCACCCCCCTCCTGTCCAACTGGCTCATCCCTCCACCTGGCTGCAATCTTTTCTTCTCTTCTTGATATTGCCTACGGTGATGAGCTGGGATTAGCAACTTGGATCGGGTGTGTCTATTTTTTGCCTGAAGCGGTGTGTGCACCCTTGCTCATATCAACCTACCATGGATCAACTCTGTCCCCCTGACCCTCTTAAGATCACCCCTATCTAGCCCATAAATCTTAGCCTTGACCCCCACAGATGTACGCATCACATACTTTGCGAAGTAAACCAGGATGGAAATCATAAGCTGACAGGGGGACAATTGGATGAAGAAAAACTGAGAAAAAGGAGAAAGGTAAGTGTTTGTTAACACTTTTCCTGATTTTTGGACCTCCTCATGTCATCCTGTCATTGATCTATTAACAAGCAATGTCAAACAAGGAGGGATTAGCCAAACCCCCATATACGACATGCAAGTACTGCATATAAAAGGTTCAATGGACAGCAACTGAAGATATGACCATAAAACCAAATTCATCCAAGGATCCCATCGAAACATCTAACCTGTAATGGCTGGCATATGAAAGTGATAGTAGAACTCCAGCTTGCTGCCTTGCAGATGACCTTTAGATGTTTAGATGAGGGAAATATTTCTGATGCAACAGGTCTAGGAGGTATAGAAGGGGAATTCTAGGTTCCAGGTTCATTTGTCACAATAGCAGAAACCATGGTCGACTGTGCAAAAATGAGAGATTTGCAAAGGCCTCTACTGAAAACCTGGCGCCATGATGATTGATCATAACTGCAACACCATCACAACAGCAGATCAAACAGAGACTAAGAATGCAGGTTTCGTGACTGTAAAGGTTAGGAGGGTTTATTTGTATTTTTAAGGGGTACCAGTAAATAAAATCAAACTGTGCTGCTATGAACACCATTGGATAATGTAACTGCTATTGCTTTAGGCCATTTTTGCCCCTACAAAAGCCTGCTAGAAAAACTCCCACAGATGGTATTTCTCCCCTCTGCCATGTTGCTACAGCCTTGTTATGATGCTTCAGCTGATGCTCTAGCCATTGATTCTCACCTCCACCATCTTGGATTCAAAACACCATGAATGCAATCTCTCATCCATCACAGTAGCTCTGAGCTCAGCACTGCTGCTACAGGTTAGATAGTGTACCAGGCATGTGCGAGGTTTGAATCTGATAGAACATGCTCTTGTTGCAGAGGCAAGCATAAAAGGCTGGAGTATTGTCTGAAGCATCATAGCAACATCCTAGTAATAGGGCAGGGCAGGAGAATGTTGGTGTGATCACTGTGATAACCAATCACAGCAATCACTAGTGTTAGAATTCTCCCTGTACTGTTTCCCCTGTGTGAAGCTACATTGGGGAACATTTATCTAGTAAATTAGCTAGTTAGTCACCATCGGGCTGCCTCTCATTCATCAAATTCTCGGCGACCGGTTTAAAGTCCTATGCATCTGTATTCCTGGGCAGCAAAGTGTGACAGTTTGCAAAATCCAAAGGTAGCTTTATTACCAAAAAAAAAGATGACTAAGGTCTGACGGCCGAAACACGTTAGGGTCCTTGTACCGCTTTTGACCACATAGCCAATAAAGTCATTCATATTTAGATGTTACAGAGTTGCTGACTTGATTTCACTTTTGAGATTTATTACTGAAGATAAGACAGATTTCCACTTGAACCACTTAAATACTGGACACTTTCACGTCCTTCCTGCCCAAGCCAATTTTTAGCTTTCAGCACTGTCAAGCTTTGAATGGCAATTGCGCGGTCATGCAGCACTGTACCCATGTGAGCTTTCTTTTGGTGGTATTTAATCACCACTGGGTTTTTTATTTTTTGCTAAATGAATGAAAAAAGTTTGAAAACTTTGAAAAAAATAAATTATTTTCTTTGTTTCTATTATAACATTTTGCAAAAAATTGATCTTTCTTCATAAATTTAGGCCAAAATGTTTACTGCTAGATTACTTTTGTGAAAACAACCCAAATCAGTGTATATTATTTAGTCTTTAGGACAGTATGAAAAATAAAAATTATAATAATCATTTTTTTTCAATGTTTTTCTTTCTTATTAAATGTTTTTTTATATACTGTGACTAGAACAATACAGTGTTACCATAGTAAAACTGTACTACTCTGAGGAGGTGATTAGGATTTTATTTTTACACACTATGATTGCTTATAGCAGTGAATATCACTGTTATAAACAACCATTTTTTTCTGAATGAAATCCATTCATTCATTGTGTACTATTGTGATTAGCTATGATTGGCCACAGCTAATCACATAGTACCGATGGGCTTTGATTGTACCATGTGTCTACCATGAGATCACTGTGACCAGATCATCGTAATAGTACACAATGAATGGCATGAATGGAACCCATCCATTGTATACAATTGTCATGTGATCTAATACCGGCAGAGGCCCAGTACACTGATCTGTCACCCGCTGTGCCCTAGGGACACAGCAGATGACAGATCGCGCTGCGTGCAAGGCCCAATTCTTGGAGGATGTCATGTGACAGGAGAGCTCCCACCCAGCCTATGAAGTAGTTAAACAGACACATAATTAAAGCAGAACTAAATCCACTAATTTCACTGTTACCCAAAATGTTACATTATGTCAGCTCAGCTTTCAATTCCTCAAATGGCTGTCATCATTACTGATCACATGTGCAGCACCATGGCAATTTCTGGTTAAAAAAAAAAACTTAGATGTGGCATCTTGAGCTGTAATGGATAGAAGGGTTTAGTATTTCTGCTTTAAAGCAGAACTAAACACTTCTATTCTCTACAACTTGAACAGTGCAATCTTAGACACCTTTCAGTGCTTTTTATAGCATAGTTATGCACATTTTTCATGCGTCTCCCTGCTTTATGCATTTCTGTTTTGGCCAAAGATTAAAAATATCTGTTGTGACATCATTGTTGCTAGAAGGGAGGGACTGCACCAAAATCTCACCAAAAATGCATGTACATGTTGAGGTATAGGAAGCCAAAAACGCACTTTTTTGCACCAAAAGAAGCACATACCTCTTTTAAAAAATCACACTGCACCATGTTGCATTGATGTGAACGAACACTAATGCCCCCCATTGTATCTTTTTCTATAGAGTGTGTGTAAAATTCAATAAAATAAAGATAAAATGGTTAGATGCAGGCTTGATCTAGGTTAGTGTCAGTGTGCTCTGGATATAAAAAAAATAAAAAGGTTTTGTACTTAGTGTCATTGCAAGTATCAGTATGTTCAGGTAGGATGAAAAAACAAGCAAAATGCTTACTATTGGTTCTTGGCCCTGCTACGGGTACAAAAAACAAACTTACGTGGTATCCTCATGCACGTCAGGAGTAAGAGAAATGATTTTGTTTCATTGTTTGTTTTTGTTTTTTGCATCAGGTCATGGTAATGGAATGAAATTATACTATTAAGCTTGGGCCAGTTTTCCTTATAATAATGTAATGATCTGCTGCCCTCTATTGTGTGCATTTGTAAGTGGCTGTGCTGCTAATGTTCTGTTGGCTGTTCTGCTAAGAGTTATTTATGATAATGTATCAGCACTTCATGTTTTTGGGAGGTTGGCTTGAAAACCCCAGATGAAGTGGTGAGAGAGAGTGACAACAGGAAGTGAAAGGAAATCCCTCCAAATCAAGGGAATCCCTGGATGCCACCAGGGTCACCAGGGTCCCCAGAACCAGTGTCCCCATTGAAAGATTTCACCGCTACTCCTTTTCTGGAGACAACCCAAAATTTGGGATATTCTTTTACTTTCACTTGAATCTCCCTAACGGGGACACAGATAGCAATAAACACCAGAAAGGTGTTCTAATTCTGTTCCACTCTGTCCATAACAAAGACAATCACCCCTGATGAAGTCAAGTGGGCTGTGACGCAACTAGTCAGGAAGGAGTTGGGTACATCCCTCCTAGTTTTTGGCCGATCCCGGAAGTTCATGGTTTCTGATGCTGTTGTAATCTATTTTAAATGTGAGTTACTACAATTTTTATATAATACATTTTAATTGGAATACTACACAATGAGGATTAGCTTTCTTGTATAACCATATCACCCACTGGGGGAGAGGAGAGTGGATAGTGGGAGAGAGTGAGGACAGACCCATATACCATTGCATTGCTGATTGGAAGAAAGGATATGATATAACCACCCATGGAGAGGAATTTCTTACACCCTAAATGCTTTTAGACCTTCTGGTCTAGGGAATGAGGTGAGCTGCTAGCACACGTGGGGGTGATTTACGAAAGCCGAGAGCCATCAGTAGAGGCGCACGGTGAGGCGCAACCCACATTTCCATATTTACAAAATGGTGCGCAGGTAACAGAGCTCAAATCCCCCATTTACTATAGCGATCTCGGCGCACGGGAGAATGCAATCTGTGCTATGGACATGGCGCACAGCATCTCCAAATCAATATTGACAGAAAATGGAGGTGCCAATATTATGGGGTGATGTGAGGAAGTTTAGTAACAACTGCCGAAGTAACAAATATGCCCAAAATAGAATGGGAAAAGAACTATTTCAGAGAAAGCCTGCTGTGCCTGCAAGTACGTTTAGAACTGCGTGAGATCAATGTAAGCAGTGCGCATGCGGCTCTTGCGTTCCTTTACATGCGCTTGTTCACTGCGCGCCCAAAATCTTAGTAAATGTTAAGCAACGTACATGCATTTGCATGGGTTCAACGTGTGCACCTTTAAACTTGACAATTTTTTTTTTACTCTTGTTCACCTTTATGTATTTTTTTAAGGAGATTTGCACATAGGTCATGTTAGCATGTTACGTTGCCAGCATGTGACATGCACATTGTTAAAGTTATGTAAAAAGACTCTCGCTCCTCTAGCTCCTCCTAAAAGGGTATTTAACCTTCCCCCTCTAATGCATATTATTTACTTTGGCTAGCTTTTGCTTTTAAAGGGGAACTCCACACTCCATTCTCCAATACTCTTGTCTCCCCCCTCTAATCCGTTGGATTTCCATGGGCTAACTTTTGCTTTTAAAGGGAAACTCCACACTCCATTCTCCAATGCTCTTGTCTCCCCCATCTAATCCCTTGGATTTCCATGGGCTAAGTTTTGCTTTTAAAGGGGAACTCCACACTCCATTCTCTTCCCCCCCCCCCCCCCCCTAATCCCTTGGATTTCCGTGGGCTAACTTTTGCTTTTAAAGGGGAGCAAATTTTCATTTTTAAAGGCACTTCTCCCTGTTTCGTTTTTGGGGTTGTCCAAATTGGTGACATTGATATATGTCCCTCAGGGTGGGACCTGGGCCCCCATACCCATTTTAAGGCCAATAACTAGAATATAAGTCAGCCAAGTGGGGACTAGCAAAATTAACAAGTAAGATCCCATAGACTGCACTGGTATTTGTTGTATAACTTTTGCCCATGTTAGGCTCTTTGTTTGCCCCCCTGGACCCCAGGGGGTGATTGTCCCATCTGTAATTTTGTAGCATGGTGGATGATGTGTTTAATTTTGGACTCTGAAATGTGGATAACACATCACAAATGCACTGGAATACACATGTCCTCAATTGAGAAGATAAAACTCACTGGAAAACATCAAAAACGCACATGCAGAAACACATCTGGAACACAGAAATGGTGGTGTGAACCGGCCCTTTCTCTGAGTCAAACCCCTGTACATACACTTTTTTCCAATGTAATTTCTGGGAGTTTTTTAGTCAGGCTTCAGGAGGTACGTAAATAGCCTACACCTAATAACAAGAGCAGTATTCGACTTTAGTCAAAGCTGCACAGTTTGTTTTCATCTAGACATCCTTTACCTGTGTAGCAAAGTCCTGGGCTTCTTTAGGCCTAATGGTGACCTCCAGCATCAGGGACAGCTGACATCCTTCTGTGTAGAGTGGGTTACAAGGTATGGTGGGTGTAATGCAAGATAAAAGCCAGACACCTTTTAAATTCAAAGAGATTTATTGTCTCTTAAAAAGAACTGTGAGAGAGAGGGTTAGGGCCAGGACACCCTTACATAGATACAATGTTAATTGGCAGACTCCGAGACTTCTATAGGCAGACAGCTATACAGGTGAAGGCCTCCAGCCGGACAACACTTCTGTATAGGTAGGACGCTGTCTCCTATGGCAGCACTCTTGTAGACGTTACTTACTGTAAATGTATCCAATTATTTGCAAAACAAACAGTTCTCAGCTTACCCCACAATCACTCACTGTGGGTCTTTACTCAATGAGCTCCCAGTCTCTCTGACTAGACTTCAGATGCAATAGTCACTGGATCCCCAGAGCACTTCACTTGTTAGCTGTCATGAAGATCCTGCCAGAAATCTAAACCCGGGCCGTCCATTCCATTGCGCATGCGCGCCCGGGCGCGGGCACGTGCACAACCGCGCACAGGGAGACGGGCGCGCGCTCTAGTTAGCACCAGCCGGCCTATTTAAGCCTGACTTGTGCAGACGGTCTTTGCTGTCTGCTCTACAGCGTTGTGGTGTAGTAAAACCTGATCCTGTTATATCTGTTCCTTTGACCCGGCTTGCCATAGACTATCCAGCTTTCTGCCTGTACCCGACCCCGGCTTCCTATGACCATCCTCCTGCCTGATCCATTGTACCTTGCTCCCAGTTCAGATTCATTACCTGACTTCTTTGATGAACTCTGGTTCCCTGCAAAGTCTCTGTCCAGTCTGCAGTCTGATTCCTGTAACGAGCCTGATCACCTGTTGGTCTCCAGTCCATTCAGTGGTTCTGTTTCCTGTTTCCAGTTCCTGTCAGCTCTGCTATCCAAGCTTACCTGTGAACCTGCTTGCCAAGCCATTGTCCAGTTCCTGTCCGCTCTGCTATCCAAGTTTACCTGTGAACCTGCTTGCCAAGCCGTTGTCCAGTTCCTGTCAGCTCTGCTATCCAAGTTTACCTGTGAACCTGCTTGCCAAGCCGTTGTCCAGTTCCTGTCAGCTCTGCTATCCAAGCTTACCTGTGAACCTGCTTGCTAAAGCCGTTGTCCAGTTCCTGTCAGCTCTGCTATCCAAGCTTACCTGTGAACCTGCTTGCCAAGCCGTGATCCAGTTCCTGTCAGCTCTGCTATCCAGTTTACCTGTGAGCCTGCTTCAGCTCTGCTATCCAGTTTACCTGTGAGCCTGCTTCAGCTCTGCTATCCAGTTTACCTGTGAGCCTGCTTCAGCTCTGCTATCCAGTTTACCTGTGAGCCTGCTTGCCAAAGATCCTGCCAGCTCCGCTATCCAGCTTACCTGTGAGCCTGCTTGCCAAAGATCCTGCCAGCTCTGCTATCCGGTTTACCTGTGAGCCTGCTTGCCAAAGATCCTGCCAGCTCTGCGATCCAGTTTACCTGTGAGCCTGCTTGCCAAAGATCCTGCCAGCTCTGCTATCCGGTTTACCTGTGAGCCTGCTTGCCAAAGATCCTGCCAGCTCTGCTATCCAGTTTACCTGTGAGCCTGCTTGCCAAAGATCCTGCCAGCTCTGCTATCCAGTTTACCTGTGAGCCTGCTTGCCAAAGATCCTGCCAGCTCTGCTATCCAGTTTACCTGTGAGCCTGCTTGCCAAAGATCCTGCCAGCTCTGCTATCCGGTTTACCTGTGAGCCTGCTTGCCAAGATCCTGCCAGCTCTGCTATCCAGTTTACCTGTGAGCCTGCTTGCCAAAGATCCTGCCAGCTCTGCTATCCGGTTTACCTGTGAGCCTGCTTGCCAAAGATCCTGCCAGCTCTGCTATCCAGTTTACCTGTGAGCCTGCTTGCCAAGATCCTGCCAGCTCTGCTAACCTGCTTCCTACTCACCGGTCTGTTGATCCTGCCAGGCACCCGTGCTCCTCTTCACTCCTGGCTCTCCTGTTCCCACACCAGGGGACCAGGAGTGGGAGACGCAAGGGAGGCCTCTCCCTGCAATCTCGGGCTCGCACCACCAGGTACGTGACATTAGCTCTCAGTATCTTCCTCAAGCGTCACCCCCGCTTCTCTCCTGGGTCCCTGGCTTGGCTGTTACAGATACTCTTCAAGCATCACCCCCGCTGACATGCTAGGTTCCTGGCTTGGCACTCACTGATGCTCCGCAAGCATCTCCTCTGACTTGGCACTTGCTGAAGTTTTCCCACTTCTTCACCATCCCCAGCTGGTGAGAAGTCTGCTCTGGTACTGGCCTCAGCTTACTCACAGTTGTCTCCGGTAATAAGGTGGATGGTCCCTTAGTGGCGAGAGCTTCCCCTTCCACCTCTGACCACAACTGGTTCCCCGGCCGGCAGAACCATTACTTCTGGTTGGACTACAAGCCCGCAGTCCCAACCCTACGCTGCTCTCCTGCTTCTGGATAGTCCCTCAGACAGCCTAGCAGCTAGATGTCCCTACCAGCTAGATAGGCCTTAGGCTTATGGCCTAGCAGCCCGGGGCAGCATGACACACGTCCACCCAGACAGCTGTCCAGGTGGCACAGATCACCTGACTCCACCCAAATAAATAGGCTCTCCCAGCAGGCCACAGACCCAAGAAAAGCCCTGCCCATTGGTTGAGACACCCCATTCATTCCTAATCTGTCCTTGCTATGCCCTTGTCACCAGCTACAATGCCACCTGGTGACAGAAGAGAAAAGTGCAGCAATTCCAGAATTAGGGGAAATCAATTGATCTCCTAACAATTGGCCAAGGCAACTACTGCCTGGCAACTACATTTGATAGCAGCCCTGCCTAAACACCAGGGTGCTACATCTGCATAGGCATTATTTGGTAAAGGTGAACTAATCCAATAAAAACAAGAACAAAAAGAGTTCAAAGTAAAAAGGGTAAGGTATCAGAAGGAGGGCTTTGAAAGAAGAAAAAAAGGAAGACAGAGGGGAAGAGAAGAGAAGGGAGGGAGAGGGAGAGGGTCACCTGGAGTTCCTCTTTAGGTAGAGATGTATTCAATCCAAGGATCCCAAACCTTATTAAACATCTCTGCCTTATTATGGAGGGTATGGGTAAGTTTGTCATTGATCATAATCCAGTTGAGTTTGTTTTTGGTTTGGTCGAGGGGTATGCTTGAATGTTTCCAATTTCTTGCAATTGTTATTCTTGCCGCCAGCAAGATGTAGGTTATAAGTTTCAATGATTTTTTGGGGACCTCATCTGGTAGTTTGTGGAAAAGAGCACTCTCTGGGGATCTACGAATATTGACACCCGTAACTGAATTAATCATATTATATATTATAATCCAAAATCTGACGACCAGTGGGCATTGCCACCAGATATGGTACATTGTACCCATCTGTCCGCATTGTCGAAAGCAGTTAGGTGAAGAAGAGGGGTGCATTTTTGCTATTCTAGTAGGGACTAGGTACCACTGCAGCAATGTTTTATAGTTTGCTTCGATGAGGGTGGTATTAATAGAAATTTTCGACAGTCGGTGAGCGATATCCTGCCAATCTGACATTTCGAGGGAGAGGTTCAGGTCCCTTTCCCATTGGGTCATGTAGGATAGTTTAGTGTTAGGTTCAGTGATGGAAGAGTAAATGGCGGAAATCCGTCCTCTTTGATTGCTTCTGTTTTGGCAGGTCACTTCTAAAGTGGTAAGAGTAACGGGTCCACCCCCCATTTTAAGTTTGGACGAGATAAATGAGGAAATTTGGTTGTATCTGAAAACCTCAGTGCTGGGCATTGAAAAATTTTCTTTGAAATATGTAGCTGAGTGCATTTGACTACCACTAATAAAATCTCCAATTCTCAATAATCCTTTGTTGAGCCACCATTGAAACGGTTGTGGGGCGAGGCCAGGAGGGAATTCTGGGTTACAAAATATGGGTGCTAGAGGTGTGTGGTATGATGCAAGGGATGCTCTTTGTCGTATTCTGTCCCAAACCGCTAGGGAGTGTGATAGTGTAGGACATAAGATGGGTGGGCGTTTACGGTTGGAAAGCCACATTATGGCTCCTATCGCTATTGGGTGGCACGCCAGTTCCTCTACATAAACCCATAAGGGAGCCGAGCCTTTAGCTGTTGTATGGGTGAGTTGGGCTATCTGTGCTGAATGATAGTATGCTTGTAGGTTGGGTAGGCCAAGTCCTCCCCTAGGTTTAGGAGTGTAAAGTGTTTTCTTTTGTATCCTTGATTTTTTATTACCCCATATAAAACGCAGGACTTCCTGTTGTATGTGTTGCATGTCTCCCCTCGGGATTGACACCGGTAGTGTCCTAAAGTAATATAACAGTCTGGGTAGGAAGGTCATTTTTATTGAATTGATTCTGCCAAACCAGGAGAGGGAATACTGAATTCCAGGAATAGATTGTATTGCATAGTTACATTGGTCCAGCTTGGACTAATCTAATGCCACGTACACAAGACCAGTTTTGCCGTCGGAATTAAGTCTGAAGGTTTTTTCGACGGAATTCCGACGGAGTTCAGCTCAAACTGTCTTGCATACACACGGTCACACCAAATTCTGATGGTCAATAACGCGGCAATGTACAACACGTACGACGGCACTATAAAAAGGAAGTTTAATGCTTCCGAGCATGCGTCGAATTGTTTCCGAGCATGCGTCGGAATTTTGCACGTCGGAATTGCATACACACGAACGGAATTTCCGTCGGAAAAATTGAGAACTTGCTCTCAATCTTTTGCTGGCCGAAATTCCGCCAGCAAAAGTCCGATGGAGCCTACACACGGTCGCATTTTCCGATGAAAAGCTCTCATCGGTCTTTTGCTGGCTGAAATTCCTATCGTGTGTACGCGGCATAAGTATACATGTGGGAGTGCTGTAGAGGAAAGGGAATCAGTAGTAGTAGTTGTAATCTGTAGTAGTGCCAATCCCTGCAGTGGCTTCCACTCACCCAAGGAATAAAATTCAAAGTACTAACAATAATTTACAATAATTTACAAAGCCGTCCACAATTCTGCCCCAGCTACATCACTCCCTACCCCAATCTGTCTGACTGTCCCCTAATCTATCCATTTTAAGATGATCCCTGAAAACCCTTTTCTTTAAAGAAGCCTATCCTGCTTCTAACTAATACACTGTTTTACTTTCTCCATCAGCTCATCCCCCACAGCTATTACTTTTTGTATCAATTGACCCCCCCTCCTAGATTGTGAGCTCTAACGAGCAGAGCGTTCTGATTCCTCTTGTACCAAATTGTAATGTAACTGAAATGTCTGCCTTCATTTTGTTAAGCACTGCGCAAACTGTTGGCGCTATATAAATCCTGTATAATAATAAAAAAAAAAATAGTTGGCATTACTTCAATGATTGCTGCGATCTTCCAGTCCTTGTGCCAAGTGGTCACACTGCTTTATAGTACAGATGGGCACAGGTGTGTTTGGAATATAGTCTTAACCTACCTGAGCAATCCCACCAGGAAGCCCTCACTGCACACTGCCAATCATGGGCAGTGACACATTTCCGGCTGCAGCTACACAGACACCGCTGCTCATGATTGGCGGTGTGCAGTGAGGGATTGCTCAGGTGGGTTGGGACTACGATCTGAACATGCCTGAGACCATCCTTACTGTATAGTAATAATAATAACCACAGGACGTCACATGGCTGGCTCACACAGGGGCACCATTCACAGAAAGCCTTTTTCTCAATGAATTCTAGGCAACGCTGCTGTCACTGAAGACAGTGCATACTGTATGTCCAGAAGCAGGAAAGAAAAAGTCATGACAGTATGTAATAGCTGAGGCTGGCTGCTGCACTAGTCATAGGCTCACGATGACAATATTCTATATACAGCCTCTCTATTCTTCTATGTGTGACTACAGCCTGTGTTTCATCAGATTTGGCGACCCGTCAGAATGTCTAACGGAAGTGACATTTCATCACCGCCATCTTGCTACACCCCGTACTCGCTCCCAACTGTTCCTGATTTTGAGGAACTATCCATGATTTGGAGCAATGTCCCTCATTCCTCCTCCTCCCGACGCGTATCGTCACGGTCACATGACTTTTTCAAGGGATGTTTCTTTGTTTCATTCCTAGATACTTGCTATAAGGAATATTTAAAGGCTGAATATAATCAAATGTATTACATGCAGAAAACTTTCTTTTATTGCATACATTTTTGCTAGTGGATCCCATTAGGAGGAGAGCGTGGTTTGCCATTGTCCTTAAATTTCAAACACCTTACCAATCGGTTTAGGAAGATTGGCCGGTGTATGTGGACTGAGCAACACGGTAACAGATTATCAGTATATTTATTCACGTATTTAACGTATTTATTTGGCTCAATCACTTGTTTATATTTTAGAGGTTTTTATAAACACAGAACTGGATTTATTTATATATATTATTCACTTATATTTTCTCCCTGCATAATATCCTATATCCTATAGGAACAAGTTATGTTCCAGGAAACACATTGCACTTTATCCCTTTATTTTAACTAATTATCAACACAGGAATTCACAACAAGGTCTATTAATATTTATTGATTTATTTATTTTAAGGTTGATTAAGCGCACTAATTGTTTACAGCATTGTACACTTTACTTCAAAAAAGCATTTGCAAGTTTAACAAATCTTGTTTTTAGTATCCCTTAAGGGGGCATGGCAGGGGGGTGTGTCCTGTTCCTGCATACTTTTGCTGATAGGTGTCCCTCATTCCCATTTCAAAATGTTGGGATGTATGCCTGTGTTTCATTAGATTTGACGACCCATCAGAATGTGTAACGGAAGTAACGTTTCGTCACCGCCATCTTGTTACACCCCGCACTCGCCCACAGTAAGGATGGAGTCGGAAGGGGGCAAGCAGACATCTTGTTACACCCACTGTAGTTTTGCATTTTACACTTATTTTTAACTGTAAACTGAGGTTATATAGTGAAGTACAGTACTTAGAACTCCGTTTGACTGTTTAGATGCTGAATTTTAAAAGCAGCGGCAAGCCTGCTAATCTCACAGGTTTGCTAATCTGACAGAAGTTCGCTGCTTTTAAAATTCGACATATAAACTGTCAGACGGAGTTCTAAGTACTGTCTTTCATTGTATAACCTCAGTTTACACTTAAAAATAAGTGTAAAATGCAAAACTGCGGTGGGTGTAACAAGATGTCCGCTTTCCCCCTTCTCAGTGTATCCATACTGTGGGCGAGTGCGGGGTGTAGCAAGATAGCGGCGACGAAACGTCACTTCCGTTAAACATTCGAACGGGTCGCCAAATCTGACGAAACACCTGCACAGCGTAGGAAAGCATGAGATGAGAACACACACACGCCCCCTAGTGGGCAGACACGCCTCCTGTGTACGCTGCTTCCTCCCCTCTCCCTTCTTCCTGTTATTGTCAGGCATGTGATGTGAAACTGGTCAGCTGACCAGTATAGTGCTACTTCCTCTTCTGGGTTGTGTGCATGTGTGCGCCGTGCGAGTAATGAACTAGAAGATGGGGACTTTGTATGAGAGGAGGATGAGTTGTGTGGGCTCTCCGGGAACATGGCTTTGTCTGCTCTTCTCAGCTTCCCTGTGTTTATTGGCTGTGGAGGGGGAATCCCGGAGACCGAACATAGTGCTGATCCTCACAGATGACCAGGATGTCTCCTTGGGCGGCATGGTAACTAGCTCTTCTCATTGGGGGTTATATGGCAGGGGAATGTCACTTTGTCTAATGTTTGTGTCTCCTCCTCCTTGTGTGTTTGGCACTTTTGTCTTTCTTTGGGTCACACCTACCATTTTTAGGGTTCGCCAATACAAATCCAACGCCTGATAAACGCTTTGGAAACACCCCGCGTTTTGGAAGCTTTTCCCGGGATTGGGAACTTTTAGGTTAGGTTCATATTTGTGCGATACAGAAATATCGCTTTTGCAGGTGTGTGGAGAAAATAGTGATTAAAAATGCAGCGCTAGGAAATAACCAAACACCTCCAAAGGTTGTGAGTATTCTATCATTAAATAATAAGTGGTGAGTAATAATAGAAAATATATGAGAGTATACTAAAAAAAACTTAAATCTATAAAGGATGGAGAGTAATCTCATGCGTCCATGGCACAATGACGTGCTGATAGCATATGTGGTCATATATAACGAAAGCCAATCAAAGTGACAATGAATCATATAGTAAACAAAGAAGATTCCCCTATTCTTCCAAGTTATCTGGATAACAACCTACCCAGAGAGATGCAATAAATCCAGTAATATCTGTCAGAGGTCTATTAACACCTGTCAGCTGGAGCCCTTCCTGTAAACATCCAACGCAGATCTCCCTGGATACAGATGCAGAGATACTGTCCTAAGCGCAACAGTTCTAGTTCAGGCCTTAGTTGGAGACGATCGATTCGCCCCTGGATATTGAAGCAGAGGTCCAGTGTCCTAACTGCGACAGTCCTGGCTGAGGAGTTCATTGGGGACGATCGAGTCACGCTTGATTGACTCACCGCTGTAGGCGTGTGTGTCCACGCTTTAGGGTAAGAGTATTCATTCCGCTTCTTTGGTGTTTGATGTACAGCCCAGATTGTCGTGTGCGGATGTCGGTTCATACATTATACACCTTTTTTATTTTTCATCACAAGAAGGAATATTTCCCATTGTCATCTCCAATTGGCTTTATAGCCTCATGTAGAGGAATATGGGGACTCTTCTTTGTTTACTATATGAGCCATTGTCACTTTGATTGGCTTTCGTTATATGACCACATATGCTTTCAGCACGTCATTGTGCCATGGACGCATGAGATTACTCCCCATCCTTTATATATTTAAGGTTTTTAGTATACTCTCATATATTTTCTATTATTACTCACCACTTATTATTTAATGATAGAATACTCACTTCACATGTAACCTTTGGAGGTGTTTGGTTATTTCCTATTTACTTCACATACAATTTGTCATATTGTTAGTGGTTGTAAACCCTTACAAACCACTTTGACCTACAGGTAAGCCTAGATTAAGGCTTACCTGTAGGTCCAAGAAATATTGTGTAGGTTTAGGAGATATTTGCAAAAAGACAGGCACCGCTGTCTACGGCGCATGCGCCGTGGACAGCGGTGCGCAGGCGCACTGAGTGTCCCGCTGCTAACAGCTATATGCAGTGAGTGGCGGCTCCCATGCGCATGCGCTGGAGTGACGTCATCGGTGCTCCGGCAAAAATACAGCGCCGGAGTCGCGATACCCACAAAGAAGATGGAGGCTCCGTACACAAGGGGACAGCGGTGACTTTGCTGTCTCCTGTGTCAGATAAGTGACACATAATGGGCTACTATGCGATGCATAGTAGCCCATTATGCTTTACCTTTGCAGGGAACCAAAGAGGAAGTAAAACCCATCAGGGTTTACTTCCTCTTTAATGCTAGCTGCTGAGTTTATGTAAATCTTTCTTTCTTCTTTCTTCTTCTTCGCAACTTTTTTTTATTACATTTTTCTATCAGGTGTGTGGAGACTCTGTTCTTCTGTAATGGAACCTGACGCACTTTACTAACATGCGCAGAAAATCGCATGACGTAATGTAGGGTAACTAAGTACTATGCGTTTTTGATGCAGCAAAATAAAAAAACAAAAAAATAGGGTCATGCACTTCTGTGTGATTTGGATGCATTTGGCAGCCTAATCAAATTAATGGGGTGCCCTACTCCTCATTAAAAAATTGAGGCAACGCATGTGCACCACAGCATCACATGGGTGAGCCCAGCCTTAACGCACAGGTCTGGGCAAAAACTAAAGTTTTCGCATCCTATAACCTATCATATAGGGTTTTTTGCCCCCATATAGTAAAGCAAGATAGGCTGGCCACACATGGTGCAAAAATTTTTCCTGCAACCACGGGTTGCAAGAAAGAAATTCACACGGTTTCCCCATCAACACAGATAGTGCTGACAGGGGAATCGGCAATTGTCTTCTCCTGGGGAGACGGGTGTGGGAAGCTGTCCTTGCCAGGAGAAGACAGTGATCATCGTGAGAATCCGGCAGGCTGGTTGTACCCAAGTTGATTGATCAGCTTGGTACATTCAGCCTGCCCAGTTATGGTTCGAATCTCGGCCTGTTCCTGCTGAGCCAGCCAAGATTCGAACTGTGTATGGCCGGCCTAAGTCTACAATCCAGGTCCCTCGCCAAAGCCGTTTCCTGCTGCAGGGACCACCAATCCAGATGTGCAGGTTAGCCCTTGCTGTGTGGTGCCCTCACAATCATGTCATTCCTCTTCTGGATTCTGAGGGGATCCAGCTGCTGGACAGCCAGTAGGAAGTGTCCATATCATGGGGGCAGTGATGTGAAAGTCAGAAGACGGACCCCATCATAAATGAAGGATTGGGACCTGAAAGACGCCAGCCGTGGGACATAATTTGTGCCACCGACGCCAGCCGTGGGACATAATTTGTGCCACCGACGCCAGCCGTGGGACATAATTTGTGCCACCGACGCCAGCCGTGGGACATAATTTGTGCCACCGACGCCAGCCGTGGGACATAATTTGTGCCACCGACACCAAGAGGGGGGTACGCTGTTCCTCCCCCTTTAATACCGAAGATTGGGGACTGTTCACTCCCACTGATGCCAGAAAAAGTTATTATTTCAGATGGCCGCAACCCCGAAGGACAGTAAACTGGCCCTTTGTTTAGAAAGTTTATAGATCCCTGGGTAGTGAGGAGGGGGACAAAGTACATGTAGTACATTGCACCATCTTCCGACGTGCTGTGGAAAGCTAGCTATGTGGTTGGACAAGTTGCCCTTTCCCCTACCCCCACATGCAGTTAGGAAGAGGAGACTGCATTGATAGCTGGCACTTATCTCTTGCTCCAGACACTTTTCTGAGACTTAAGTGCTGGCAAGAGGAATTCAACTAAGGGGATGTGAAATTCTTTTGGCACCCTCCTAAAAAGTATATTTCATCTATGTAAATATTAACCTGTGTCCCTGGAATTCAGCTAAAAACAAGATCTGGACTCCTGACCCCCCCCCCCCCCCCCTCAAAGAGGAACAGCCTGACGGGGAAGATCAGTATAAATAGAGGGGGGGGGGGGGGGGGGGGGTCAAGAGACGTTCAATTGAGCTTGAATAAGGAAGGTAACCGTCTCTTTAAATATATTTTCTCTTCAGCAGACCACATAGACGAAGAAGAGCGAGTTCAGCAGTTTTTTTTTTTTTTACTCTGAAAGACCATAGATAAGGAATTTGTGTGCACTCCAGCAGCCTATGGAGTCGTGTAGATGGACTCTGTTTTTCTGCCTTTGAGTTGTGTTTTGAAGCAGGTTTAACAGGCGTGCACATTTCATTTACTAGAGGAAATCTCCCTTATCATAAAATGACAACAAAGAAACCATTAGAAAGTTTTAGTAATCACAATCTAGAAACAGAAAAACAATAATGATTGTTTATTACAGGCTTCTTGTCCTCCCTGTTCTACTCATTGTGGTCATTTTGCAGGAAAGAAATTCAGGCGATTACCCCATTAACACAGACAGTGCTGACAGGGGAATCCCTCCGGCTGAGCAATTGTCTGCTCCCAGTGGGGGCGGTTAGAGGAAGCTGTCCAACAGGCAGGTTGCACCCAAGTAGCCTGCCAACACACAATTAAAATCTCGGCCAGTTCAGCAGGTTTCAGATTCGAACAGTCTATGGCCGGCCTTAGGACAGCGTAATCTATCTCCCTTTACTTCCTGGAACACATGACAATGCACAGGAAGGCGCTGTTGGTGTAGCTTTTCCAAAATGCAGCTGTGAGGTAGAGCTGTACGCTTATTCATTAAGAATCAAAATCGCGGTCTTTTTCCCTTTCCGATCTTCAGAACAGCATGTCGCGATCTTTCTAACAAGTGCAGAGAGTTCTCACAGCTGGAAAAAAAAATCCAGGCAGCCTGCCAAGTTTTAGTACAACACACACATTTTTTCGTTCTTTTATCAAACCACTTGCCAACCGACGCACGCTGATGTACGTCCCTACTTTGGGGACGGATATCGTTGTTATGACAGCAGCTAGCTGCCATATCCCGGTGGTCAGCTATCGCCGCAACATCACTTTTATCGGTGGCGGGAGAGCCCTCTCCCGCCGCGATCCGGTGCCCTCTGCCACTCACCGGAGCCATTGGCAGCGGCGGAGGCGATCGCGTCTGTCTCCTTGCTAGGTATGGAGACGAGTGAGGGAAAGATGGCCCCCACCCGTCTCCATACCATAGCAGGGCGGAAGCGACGTCAAAACTTCACTTTTGCCCATACTTCTTAAAGGCACATTTTTTTTCTCCTGTCATGCTTTTTTCTATTACAAGGGATGTTTCCATTTCTTGTAATAGGAATGAACATGACATATTTTTTAAATTTTTTTTTAAACAGTGTAAAAATAAAAGGTAAAGTAAAATAATAAAAATATTTTTTTAAATATTTTCCCGCCGAGCTCGCGTGCAGAAGCGAACGCATTCGTGGGTAGCACCTGCATATGAAAACAGTGTTCAAACCACACATGTGAGGTATCGCTGCGATAGGTAGAGCAAGAGCAATAATTCTAGCCCTAGACCTCCTCTGCAAAACATGCAACCGGCAGAATTTGTTAAATGTTGCCTATGGAGATTTTTAAAGGATAAAAGTTTGTCACCATTCCAAGAGCGGGCACAATTTTGAAGTATGACATGTTGGGTATCAATTTACTTGGCGTAACATTATCTTTCACAATATAAAATAAAATTGGGCTAACTTTACTGTTGTCTTATTTTCTAATTCAAGCAAGTGTATTTTTTTTTTTTTTTTTTTTTTTTAAAGTGCGCTTGTAAGACCCTGCGCAAATACGGTGTGACAGAAAGTATTGTAACGACCGCCATTTTATTCTCTATGGTGTTAGAAAAAAACATTTATAATGCTTGGGGATTCTAAGTAATTTTCTAGCAAAAAAAATGTTTTTAACTTGTAAACACCACATCTAAAAAAAAAAAAGAAGTAAAAATCATTTTTTTCTGCTAGAAAATTACTTGGAGCACCCAAACATGATATATATATATATATATATATATATATATATTTTTTTTTTTTTAGCAGAGACCCCAGAGAATAAAATGGTGGTCGTTGCAATATTTTATGTTGCACCATATTTCCGCAGCGGTTTTTCAAACACATTATTTTTTTTTATTTTTTTTAAATACAGTGAAAGATGTTACACCACAATAATTGTGATCTTTATTCTAAGCAAAAAAAAGTTGTGATTCTCGTTTTAGCCAGAATCGTGCCGCTCTACTGTGAGACCCTGGTAACCTCACCAGTGCCTCACTCAACCAGGAAGTGCAAAAAACAGTAGTTGCAAGTAAAAGTAGAAATGTTTAGTGAATGTAAGATGACTTGTTCATTAGTGATCCAGTGACCACTTTCCATTTGGAGGTTTGTTGTTCCAAGGGCTGTGGACAGTTTTCTTATGTCTCCTCCTGCTCACATCACAGCCTTTTTTTGGCAAAGGACATGAGGTCTATGCTACAGTAGGGAAGTACATTTTTGCTGTAGCATAGTCACATGGTGTGACTATGCTACAGTAGGGAAGTTTATTTATTTTTGCTGTTTATATACTATTTGTAAGAATTCCACCACTTCGGTCCGTCTCAGAGATTCAGCAGGAAAAGTGAGGGGCATTCCATTTGTAGACTGTTCCCAAAACGGGCATTCCCCTCTGGAGTTGAGCCATGAGCTTGGTGACATTTTTTTTTTTTCTATGCAGTAAAAGTGATCAAATATACTTGCATATTTGGGTACATTTTGCTATTTGCAACACTTAATTGTGTAGTGTGCGTGATGCTGATTTTGACCTGCTTTATGTTAGTTTGGATGCAGCCGGCGTTCTGTCGGATAGTGTCCGCTTATCGTATAGTGTCCGGGTTGTACTACGCAGGCGCAGCGCTTGCGCAGTACGGAGGACAAGGAGATTCGGAAAATCGCACACCATGCTTCGGAAACGGCCTTGCTGCGCTCGGCTCTTTTTTATTCTAACTCTATGTCCACTTGGATGGCGGGGCTTGAACCTGGACTCACCGCGCAGGCGCAGTTCATCTTCGGCGCAGTACACAGCGGACAGTATATGATGGGGGACACAATCCGACAGGACACCGGTCCTGTTAATCTGTTCTTGTGGTTTCAGAAGTTGTGCAGTCACAGGTAAAAGCTGATAAAACATGGCTATACTAGCAGGTGAACTGCTACTCGGATGCATGTACTGTGCATGGCTGAATTCAAGTAGCTTTGTGTTTGAGAAAAAACGCTAAGCTCATCTACACAAGCCCTGATGCATTGTACTCATTTATTGGAAAAAAATAAAAAATAATTTCAATATTTTAATCGTATCTGAAAAATAATTTATTAGCACTTGTTTGACCCCATTCCATCTATTTCACAATATCGCAAATGGCAGCTAACAATTGGAATGTTGGGAAAATTTCAATTTGTTTCTTTGAATGATCACACGAGTGTTTGTCACCAGGTCAATTTAGGCTGAGAAAAGCAATCAATTGAAAGTCAAGGCCATAGTTTATTCTTCCAGAAAGGTATAGGGGTCTGTTGACACTATGCTATTACGCTGCTATGTTTATGTACAGCAGGGGTCAGCAACCTACAGTCCGCGGGCTGCACCCAGACCTCCGCCGCTAAATGTCCGGCCTGTCAGTGCCCATGATAAATTCCCAGGCACCTGGCCTATGGACATTTTCTCCGCTCTCCTCTTCATTGGACAGCAGCCGGTATCACAGGGCTGGATGGGGGCGGGAACTGCTGGAGTTAACTTTTCACATTAACCACATGCCGACCGGGGCCATAGCCAAAAGACGGCTACAGCGCGGTTGGCTTATTCTGGGTAGACGTCCGTGGGGAGTCCTCCCAGAACCTTGCTCCAGCGCACACTTGGGAACATCCGTGACCGGACCCGGCACATTACGGTAAACGGCCGCTGATAGCGGCCGTTTACCACGTGATCACGCCATCAAATGAAGTAGTGATCACATGTAAACGAACCGGCGTCGCGTCATGCCGCCGGTTCCTCCCTCCCCTCTCTGTACCGATTGGTGCGGAGAGGGGGAGAGATGGCAGCAGTGCTGTGGGCTGAATGTGTAGTGCCCACAGCATTGCTCAGTGACAGTACTCTGCCAGCACTGTGCAATACTCTGCCACTACTCTGCAATAAATTGTAATATAAACCAAAGAATTTTTTTTTTTTTTTTTACAGAATTTTAAGTCTCTTTGATTTATAGCGCAAAAAATTTAAAAAAAAGCGGTGATTAAATACCACCAAAAGAAAGCTGTATTTGTGTGAAAAAAAAAGGACAAAAAATTTATTTGGGTACAGTGTTGCATGACTGAGTAATTGTCATTCAAAGTGAGCACCCAAAGCTGAAAAATTGGTCTGGTTAGGAAGGGGGTTTGCGCCCAGTGGGTAAGTGGTTAAACAGTAGGTGATTGGTTGTCGGGCGATCCTAGCAACCAATCATCGGCCTGTTAATGTGAAAAGTTAACTTCAGCAGTTCCCGCCCCCATCCAGCCCTGCGATACCGGACGATCTCTGCTCTGCACCTGTGTAAGGTAGGAGAGTTCTACACACAGTGGGTGGGGTGCAGGGGGGGGGGCAGAGGACATTGGGGGTGGGGTTTGCAGGGGGCACAGGAAACTGCTATGGGGAAGGGGGGCAGAGGACACTATGGGACAGGAACCTCATCTCCCCTAGGGTTGGGGCACCCATCTCCCTTAGGGACAGGAACCCCATCTCCAGACAATGCTGGATGCCTTGGGTGCCAGGATGGGGTAATAAAATCTGAATCCCCAGCCACATGCTCCCAGGGTGAACTGGCTTTGTATTAGTCAAGCACCTTAAAGTGAGGTAAACCTGTACTAATATAATTACTATGTTAGGATTATTATTATCTTTGTTTATTAGCAGGGGAGGTGAATGCAGCCACTCCATGCATTCACGTACATTGAATCCGGCCCTTAGGTGGAAAAAGGTTGCTGACCCCCTGATGTACAGTTTAGTATTAATCCCATCATGTTACAGCTTGTGGGCTGGTATACCCAATGTTAAGAGTAAGAGGACAGTCACCCCCCCCCCCCTTCTACCTTAGCTGAAACCAGCTCATGTGCCCTTTTTGCATAGAGCAGGGTGCTTTTAGAGGGCTCTTTAGAACCAAAACACTGGTGCCAGGTGCTCTTTAGAACTCCATATGTCTTTTAGGAGTTCAAGCATAAGGGTTTTATGTGTAACCTACCTGCCTTCCACTTACCCATAAAAAGGTGTGTTGCCTACCCTTTAAGTGGGTAGCACTTCCGCCCAGCAGCGCTAGGGTCGTTATTTGGAATCCCAACCACTGCTCTACCTGCCTGGAGTTTGCATGTTCTTCCTGTGTCTGTGTGGGTTTCCTCCGGGATCTCCAGTTTCCTCCCACACTCCAGACATGCTGGTAGGTTAATTGACTCATGTCTGAATTGGCCCTAGTATGTGTATGAATGTGAGTTAGGGACCTTAGATTGTAAGCTGCTTGAGGGCAGGGACTGATGTGAATGTACAATGCATATGTAACATAAATTGACAACGCTAGTACATGTAATAAATAGTGTTGACAATGGTTACATAATTCATTATCAATTTTTAATTATTATTTTTTTAATGTCATAATGTGGAGAATAGGATTTCCTTTCATTTGAACCCAGTCTTGCCACACAGATTTACTCCAGCCCTGAGAAATCCTCTTTTATTGTTCAGTTAGAAAAATCTTGACAAAGTGCTGAAAACTTTGTCAAAAACGCCCCCTTGCTGTGAGTGACAGGTGATTTACATATCTCATGCACTAGCCTGAGACAGGCACATCCTGTGTAATTATAAAAAGTGAGAAATCCACCCACATAACATTCCTTTCCATCACCAGGATTTGTTATCTGTGATCAGGTGACCTCAGACACACACACTGCACTATAACAATCATCAGATCACTGCATGTTCTACTCTGCCCAACTCTGACTACATACATCTCCCCTATATTCTTCTTGCTGTTCACTCGAGAATAAATTTCCTTTCACTCTGGTCTGTGGATCTGTGGTCTGTGCCTGAGATATGTATATCACCTGTCACTATTCTCTACATTATGACATCAAAAAAAAAATTTTTTTTTTTGGGTTTACATCCACTTTAAGCACATATATATTGTTAGGAGGTGTATGTATGGTAGTCCCTATATGGCAGGGATATGCAATTAGCGGACCTCAAGCTGTTGTGAAACTACGAGTCCCATCATGCCTCAGCCTCTGGGTGTCATGCTTGTGGCTATCAGTCTTGATAAGCCTCATGGGACTTGTAGTTCTGCAACAGCTGGAGCTCTGCTAATTGCATATCCCTGCTATATGGGATATATGTATCACATTATAGCTGTATTGTTTTAATGAACCATTATACGCATGACGTGTGTGTGTGTGTGTGTGTGTGTGTGTGTGTGTGTGTGTGTGTGTGTGTGTGTGTGTGTGTGTGTGTGTGTGTGTGTGTGTGTGTGTGTGTGTGTGTGTGTGTGTGTGTGTGTGTGTGTGTGTGTGTGTGTGTGTGTGTGTGTGTGTGTGTGTGTGTGTGTGTTTTTATTTATTTATTTTTTTATTTGTTTATTAATAAAGTTTTGATATATTTTTATATACATTTGAATCCGTGTCATGTGGGTGCTAGTAAAATCCGTCAATAGCAAGACTCGCACTCCATTCTCCACCAGAGAAAATGTTAATTGCAGATTTAATTAACAAGGTAGTGCAATTAGCAAAGCTACAAGTCCTGTAGTCCATAGTAAGCCATCAGATTATAGTTTACTGATTCTGTGAGGTTGATCTGGATTAATACACTTTGCTTTATTGAATAAGTCTGTTGGAGCCTATTTGCTATGGATGAAACGCAGTACTTCTTACTGGCAATTACATACCCGATAAGAAGTGCTACTTGTCTTTACCTTTGAAGTGACAACTGTAGATGACACTTAAAGATAACTTCACCTGTGTTAAAAAAAAAAATTAAAAAAAACGTGAATTTTATTTTTTTCACTATGAGCCTGCAAAGCATTGCACCTGCGATCAGATCGTGGGTGCTATGTGGGGCTCATGCATTCTGTGTAAGCTGTCTGCTCCTACTTTTGTACAGGAAGGCAGTTGCACACTGCCAGGAAGACTCCATTAACTACCTAGAGTGCTCAACAGCACCCTGGTAGTTCATTGAGAACTACAAGCCGAGAGCCTCAAAGGCTCTGTGAATGAGTGGCGTGGCTGTCCGGTGCTGGTGTAACATGTTACAGAAGGCAAACTTCTCCTTTTTATAGTGTAACTAAAAGGCAAAACTTTTTTTTCAGAATATAGAGTGAAGAGAGATTAGAACATTTTACTTCCTGGAACCCCAAATGTGCCAAAACATGTGTCCGTGCACATCATTTGAGGTAGCGTTCCCTGGATGCATCAGTGAGGCCAGGGTTATGTCAGATGTGCCCCCCAACCAGGAAGTGGAAAAACAGTAATTGTAACTAAAAGAAAAAAAATATTTACCTAATAGAATGTAAAATGATTGCATGCGGAGCTACATGCTCATATGATTTCTAGTGAAAGGGGGGAAAGTCCATTTAACAATGTTGCTGGCATTAATGGACGAATACCAGATGGACAGTAATACTTTGTTAGTGATGGAAGCACACAACTACGTACTTTATATTTGTTTAGTCTGTGACATACATCTGCCAATATACTTGTAATATATGGGGGTTTATCCTTTTAGGTGTGTACTGGAGGTGCCTCTGGTTTTCTTCATCCCCCGGGGCTTTCCCCTCCTCTTCTATTATGAGACGCGGAGGGAGGGGCGGGCGCCTGAAGCAGATCGACGGAACGCCCACATGCCGAGTGGATGACGTCACTTCGTCACGCCGACATGTGGTGTTTCTCCAGCTGTGTGCATGAGAGGGTTTGGATGCAAATCGCTTGGCATCAATGGACGCCCAGACACTGACGCCGCCTCCCCATTGACCACGCACCATGACGTTGGTGGTTATCTGTGTCCGATTGCCTTTGCCAATACCACACCCTGATGGAGTCCACACTTTGTTTTGTCTTCTACCCTCCTTTGAGACACTGCACTATCCTGGTTCATGTTCTTTATTCCAAGTCTAAGGTACTATTTGGTTTCCATCGTTCACTCACTAGCTTCTACACGGTAACTTTTTTCCCATCACTCCCTTTTAGCCCTGGTTCACATTGATGCGATTTGACATGTCAAATCGCATACCAAATCGGCGGCAATTGGTGATTTCGGGGCAACCCGCACAGATGTCTCTGAAATTGTGCCCCAAAGTCTGGACTGACATGTGGGAATAAAATACTCGCACAATTTTATTCCCGCAGTCAGTGTGAACCAAGGCTTATGGTGAGAGACACAATCTAAAATCACTTTGCACTTGGCTTCCTTGCCACGATTATATGTCCTTGTGGGTTACAGTTTCTTTTCCCCTTAGTTTATCAGTTGTGCAATCACTCCATTGATTTCTTATTTCTCACAGAAGCTCTTTGGAATTTTATATACTGCATCAATTACAAATCGCAACTGGTAACCACATTCCACTAGATGTATAACTCCAGGTGTTTGTGCCACCTTTTTGCGGTGGATATTACCACCTCAGCTCCCAGGGATGATGTTTTTCCCACAGTTACTGATATCATCAATAGTTTTGGTCTATATTATACTCATAAGTAAGAGTGCAGGGATCCAGTTGTTGTCTCTGTCTCTCTCTCTCTCTCCCCCCCCCCCCCCTTTTCTTAATACCAATCATTCTACTATTCTGGCATCTTTTATATTTTATTATAGATACGCCTAATTTGCATCTGCTCCTGATGAGTGGAATGTATGCACGAAACGCGTAGAGCTTTCCTATGATGCTACATCACAGCAACTATGTGTTCAGTATTACAATATTTTCGACTCATGAATCGATCCTATACATATGATCATTTTTCATATCCAACTATGGTCATGTTTACTTCTAGGTATACTTACCAAATATTTACTATACAATATGTACTATGTTGGAAAATGCGTGTGTGTGTGTGTGTGTGTGTGTGTGTGTGTGTGTGTGTGTGTGTGTGTGTATGTATATATGAATTGTTTAGATGATATTTATTGAGACCGATAATTTAACTGTCATTAAGGTGTATGTATGTAATAAATGTTTTGCTGTATATCTATTGTTTCATTCATTCTTAGTTGTGTGCTTCGTATAAAGTCCCACAAACGCCCCTTCCTTTATGATATGTAACAGATGGAGGTATGTGAATCTGTCTAGTCACTGCCTCATATAAAGTCACAATTTTCTTTCCTCTTCACTAATACTTTGTCAATACTTCGTCAAAGTGCCTAGACCTGAAATATGTGAGCAGCACTGATGGAAACCTACAATAGCATTTTCTCCAGTAAAGTATTTCAGCCTTTCTATTACCCTTTATTTATCCATCCTTGAACAGCTAACGTAGCTTTTAGGAAAGGCCTTGTGTACATATTTGTTCTACATCAAAGTATTACAGACATTTTATATTTTTGCCATTTCTCTCTATTATGAAAGTAGGCCATAGGTGGTGCAAATTTTTTTTTTCCTGTAGCCTCGGGTCGCTTGATTCCCCCATCAACAGTCAGTGTTAATGGGGGGGAATGCCTACTGTGGAGCCATTGTGTTCTCATGACAAGGGGTTGCAGGGAGATCACAGTGATTATTGCTAGCTGCTATACCCACTGGCAATAATTGTATGAAAAATCCGACATGCTCGTTGTACCCAAGTAGATCCATCGATCAATCAGCCTTCCCATAGATGGTCCGAATCCTGGCCGGTCCCTGCTGAACCTGCCAATATTGATATTCTAACCATCTATAGCTGGCATAAGAGTCAGACTTCCAGAGCAGATTTGCATTGGATCTGTGGCTGTGAGGAACTTCATACTTTCTGATGTTCTAATGAATCAGGATTTCTGATTGTGACAGACAAGGAACCTCTTCAAGGCTTAGTTTTCCATTATTACTGACGTGAATCATTGAATATTTTATGCTTAAGTTATGTACATAGAAAGTGTTCTAATAGTGCAATGTTTATTTGTAGCACTTTATACTATATAAACAGATATTTTAATGATGGTTGAACAATTGTTAATTGTGCAAATATAAATGTGCTTTTTTTTGCAGACTCCATTGAAAAAGACTAAAGAACTGCTTGGAGATCTTGGTGTTACTTTTACCAATGCGGTAAGTGTTTCATTTGTGTTCACAAGAATTTAAAAGCTCTCTGACATGTTGTTGAATTTACATTAGCAGGCTAATGTAAATTCAATGTAGAAATGATAATACATAATGTGCCGATAACTCGTGGAATTATAGTCATGATTGTATTGCAGCTGTGCAAATAAGACTTTTAAAAAGTGTTTCTAAAGTCGGAAGGTTTTTTACCTTCATGCATTCTATGCATAAAGGTAAAAAACCTTCTGGCTGCCCTCCCCAGTCCCCTTTATACTTACCTGTAGCGGTGCAACAGATCAAAAAACTCACGGATCGGATCGTTCCTCAGATCAGAGTCACGAATCGGATCATTTTTCGGATCAGCAAATAATATGAATGAATTGAATTTGCAAAAACCTTCATCCCTCATCCCTGGAAAATTCCACCACCATATAGTCCCCACTGTAATGGGTACAGCTGGGTATCACCGAGTATTGTTGGGTACTGGCAGGGTATTGGCAGAGTATGGATGGATGTGACTGCAATTGTCACAAAGCAGCGCTGTGGGAACTACAGATCCAGCCCACAGCACTGCTGCCATCCCTTCTCTCCCCTCCACTGTACAGATCAGTACACAGAGGGGAGAGAGGTTTGTTTACAAGTGATCGCTCTGTCATTTAGCGGAGCGATCACATTGTAAACGACCGCCGGGTGTACCAAGATAGCTGCCGCTTCGGAGCTAGGCCGAAGCCACGGATCGCGGGGTGTGCCGATCCGAACAGGGTGACACGTTCGGATCGGTGACTATCCGTTGCACCCCTACTTACCTGAGTCTCATTTTGATTCAGCGATGTGCATGAGAGCAGTGACACTCCCAGGTGTGTCTCTCCTCATTGGCTCACACAGCAGCAGGAGCTATTGGTTCCTGCTGCTGTAAGTCACAGTCAGTGAGCCAATAAGGAGAGAGTGGGGAATGGCCTAAGCTGCGCTCCATGTGTGAATGGACCATGTCCATTCACTGAAGCAGGGCTCGGGAGCGTGCCTGCTCAAGTGCCCCCATAGCAAGAGGCTTGCTATGGGGGGGAGGTGACAGGACCGCTGGCGGGGGACCCAAAAAGAAGAGTAGGATCAGGGCTGCTCTGTGCAAAACCACTACACAGAGCAGGTAATTATGACATGTTTGTTATATTAAAAAAAAAAAAAAAAACACGAGCCTTTAGTATTACTTTAAGCTCATTTTTATTTTTTATTTTTTTTATTTTGTATAAGTGTGGAGTAAAACATCTTGTAGCGGAACAGATCTTTTACTTTACCGTAATTAAGGCCTTGTTCACACCATAGTGCAGACACATCAGTTTTTATGCACGCATTCTGAAATCGCACAAAAAACAATAGTTCTCTTTGTGCTCGGTTTACACCACAACACTGGAATCGCATGCAGATTTTTTTTTCTGCGCAGGAATTTGCAACGTATATGCTGTTTTCTGCACAGGGAAAAAAAACATGACATCAACATTGGTGTAAATAGGGCACATAACTGACACGCATGAAAACTGAGGTAAAGTGATGTGAAACTGATGTCTCTGCAAGTGAACTCTGTGTGGTTTTCCCATCAGTTGTCATCAGTTTTCATGCATGTATGGTGTAAACGAGCCATAAGATGAGTATCCCATTACAGGCAGTCCCCTAGTTACAAACATCCTACTTACAAATGGAGGGAGACAACAGGAAGTGGGAGGAAATCTACCCCTAGGAAGGGAAATTCTCTCCTGGAAGAGTTAATATGGGAAAAAGGTGTCTCCTCTGATGCTTTATCACCAGTCAATGTTTCCCTAACAACCCAAAATTTTCAAAATCCAATTGTCATTGGAACAGAAAGTGAGGCGAAGTCTTCTGAACAGGGACAGACTGCAAAACGAATGTTATAGTGGGGTTAACCCTTCCCTATGCTATCCAAATAGCTTAAACACTTGTATACTTAAAGAATGTACCTGTTCCGACTTGCAAACAGATTCAACCTAACCACTTCAGCCCCGGACCAATTGGCAGCCAAAAGACCAGGCCCCTTTTTGCGATTCGGCACTGCGTCGCTTTAACTGAAATTGCGCGGTCGTGCGACGTTGCCCCCAAACAAAATTGGCGTCCTTTTTATCCCCCACAAATAGAGCTTTTTTTTGGTGGTATTTGATCGCCCCTGCGGTTTTTATTTTTTGCGCTATAAACAAAAATAGAGCGACAATTTTGAAAACAATGCAATATTTTTTGCTTTTAGCTATAATAAATATCCCCAAAAAAATATATAAAAAAACATATTTTTTTCCTCAGTTTAGGCCGATACGTATTCTTCTACATATTTTTGGTAAAAAAAATCGCAATTAACGATTAGTGATTGGTTTGCGCAAAAGTTATAGCGTTTACAAAATAGGGGATAGTTTTATAGCATTTTTAAATAAATTTTTTTACTAGTAATGGCGGGATCAGCGATTTTTTTTTTTTTTTTTTTTTTTTTTTTATTTTATTGTGACTGCAACATTATGGCAGACACATCGGAAATTTATGACACATTTTTGGGACCATTGTCATTTATACAGCAATCAATGCTATTTAAATGCATTGATACCTGTATAAATGACAGTTGTAGTGAAAGAGTTAACCACTAGGGGGAGGGGAGGGGTTATGGGCTGTGACATGTGTGTTTTTTTTACATTAGGGGGCGGGGTTGACGTCATTCATCGGCTTTCCCGATGACCGGGAACAGCCGATCAATGACAGGCAGAGTAGGAAGCGCGGGGAGAGGTTTGTTTACACATACCTCTCCCCGTTCTTCAGCTCTGTGACCCGATCGCGGGACACCAGCGGCGATCGGGTCCGCTGGTCTCGCGGCCGGGGTCACGGAGCTCCCGACCGGCGGCGCGCGCGCGTCCCATGGGCAGGCAATTTAAAGGGCCACGTACAGGTACGTGATTTTGCCTGCCCGTGCCATTCTGCCGCAGTATATCTGTGAGGCGGTCGGGAAGCGGTTAAGAACAAACCTACAGATCCTATCTTGTTTGTAACCCGGGGACCGCCTGTATAGTGGAAGTCCGTTACCTGTCCAGCTCTATTAGGCCAGTTCTGTCACCATGGATCAATTTGGTCTCACTGTTTTGCATGCATTTCATTTTCAGATTAGATCTACTCATTTTTAATAAAGAACTTTATTGCTTTGTAAGTACCTACATGGTTAGGCACACGGACCACATGCTGCCAGGCAAATCGTTTTTTTTCTGGTCTGCATTAATAGTATTGTATCCAATTTAAGGCTTCATTCACACCTTCAGCTCATAAAACACACAACAAGCAAAATCCCATTCATTTAATTTGGTACCTGTTCACATCTGAGCGTTTTGTCACCTGAAGCAAAACGCCTTAAGCTCAAAAAAGAACATGAGCTTCTTTGGGGCAGATTACAGGCGTTTTTCTGCTTTTTACATTGGTGACCTGTACAAAATCGCAGTAAAAACGTGCGACTTTGAAACGCTCGGGTGTGAATGCAGCATAAAAACTAAGTTGAGCTAGTTTAGGAAAACAGCTGCTGTGTGTGCGTACATGCCAGGTGGTGGCTACATAGGCTGTTTTTCAGGTTTGGCCTCATTAACCACATGCAATGTTTAGTGAGGGGTGGCAGACAAATTACAAAACGGCTTATGCTCTTCAAAAACACCAGCTCTGCATTTTAAGGTGGTGCCATCTTTGCAGACCTGTACCTTTTACAGTATCCGTTTACCAGTTCATAAGCTTGTATGAGACCTCCTAGGAATGTAGATTGCTATAATGCAAGCGGGGCCCTGCATTGGGTGCCCCTCTCAACTCTGTTTACCTAACAGCTCTTCATTGGCTGAATGATATCATTCATCCTGATCTTCAGTAAGGAGTTAGTATAATATATAGTGTGTGGTTGTTTGTGTTGAACATTTATTATAGTTTTGATTATCATCCACTTTTATTTTTTATATATATATATATATATATATATATATATATATATATATATATATATATATATATATATATATATATTTATTTTTTGCACTTTGCCCCTCTATTATTCTTAGGTTTTAGTACTTTGGTCGTGCTATTGGAGGTATTCTAATGGATTAGAGTTGACATGCTTATCTTTGGACATAATAATAATTGTATTATTTTGAAGACCGCAAAGAGAAAGCGTTTGGGAGCGGTTTCCGCACTGTAGCTAGTTGCATTAAAGCAAAAAAAGCCTCAGGCTCCGTTTACATATATGCGGCTCCGTTTTTTGCACCTGAACCGGACTGAAAAATATACAGTACCCTTTTAAAATTTGCGCTGCAACTGACCTGCAAAAGCATTGGGACACCTGCCTTTACATGCTTATTATTATACAGGATTTATATAGTGCCAACAGTTTGCGCTGTGCTTTACAATGTTAGGGCAGACAATACAATTAAAATACAGCACATGAACTTTAATGGCATCCCAGTCTTAGTCCGTAGGGTTCAATATTGAGTTGGCCCACCCTTTGCAGCTATAAGCCCACGTTCACATCAAGGTGATTTAACATGTCAAATTCCATGTCAAATATGCGGCTATCGCCGGTGTAACGACATATTTGACCCATAACAGTTTGCTATGGAAGTGACGTTCTGTCGCCGCCATCTTGCTACACCCCACACTTGTCCACAGTAAGGATACACTAAGAAGGGGTGAAAGCGCACATGTTGTTACACCCAGTTTGGCATTTTAGACTTATTTATAACCGTAAAGTCAGTTTATATAGTGAAATACAGTACTTGGAACTCCGTCTGACTGGTTAGATGTTGAATTTTAAAAGCAGCGAACTTCTGTCAGATTAGCAAACCTGTGAGATTATCAGAGTTGCCACTGCTTTTAAAATTCAAGATCTAAGTGTATATATATAAACTGACTTTACTGTTATAAATACGTGTAAAATGCAAACCCTACGGTGGGTGTAACAACGTGTTCGCTTTCCCCCTTCTTAGTGTATCCTTACTGTGAACGAGTGTGGGGTGTAGCAAGATGGCGGTGATGGAACGGCACTTCCGTTGCAAACTGCGATGGGTCGCAGAATATAATTTCTCCCGAAGTCGGACTGACATGTGGGTATGAAATCATGCGATTTCAGCTGAATTTGCCTGATTTCTAACCTGCAGTCAGTGTGAACCTAGGCTAACTGCTTCAACTCTTATGGGAAGGCTGTCCACAAAGAGTGTGTCTGTTTGACTATTCTCCCAGAAATGCATTTTGTGAGGTCAGTCACTGATGCTGGAGGAGAAGGCCTGGCTCAGTCGCTGCTCGAATTCATCCCAAAGGTGTTCTATTGGGTTGAGGTCAGTGCAGGCCAGTCAAGTTCCTCCACCTCAAACTCGCTCATCCATGTCTTTTTATGGACCTTGCTTTGCACACTGGTCCAAATAATTTTGGTGGAAGAGGGGATTATGGTGTGGGATTGTTTTTTCAGTGGTTGGGCTTGACCCCTTAGTTCAAGTGAAGGGAACTCTTTTTTTTTTTTTAATTCTTTATTTGATTTCTTCAGCGAATCTCCAAGAGTCTTTAAAGATTTCCCAACTCTCCCATTTCCCCTGTCCACTCTCCGCTCTGGCTCTTCCAGTCCCCCCGCTGTACACACGTTCTGGTCGCGCCAATGCCCTGCAATAAGATTTTTTGCTTCATTTAGGAGTATCGGGATTGTGGAGGACTTATACTGTCTCATGGGTATATCGGACCCATGGAACAGCACAGTCCAGGGGTCCTCTGATATGGGTTTCCCTATAATTGTTTTAATTAAGTCTAGGATTTGTTGCCAATATTTTTTGATTTTGGGACTCCGCTGGACTTTCCAGCTGGGTCCGCTGGACAAAAATGTGATTCCCAGTTCCCCTTCCCATCTCTTGACGCCTGGAGGGACCCAGTCAGTTTCTTCCTGAGTCAGCAACTTGTATATACGTGATATGTTGTTTCTTGTTGAAGTTCGCAAACAAATTTTCTCCAACACTGTGTACTCCTTTCCATCTCGGATTGGCTGTGGGAGACTGTCTTTAGGGGGGTTAATTGTTTTTTATAAAAGAGCAATTTAATTAACCTCAGAAAAAAAATGTTATCTTTTAAGTATATTAAGGGTGAGTTATAAATCCATTTATTTTTCCTGTATAATCTGTCCCATTCTCTTAGTGTAACCCGTGTAATTTCATGTGACCCGTCTCCCAATTCTCTATATTTTGGGGGATTCCATATAATGTGACCTAGTTGCGTGTTACTTTGTGCGTTCTCAATATTTACCCATCTCTTGTTGCTTCCCCCTTTTATCCAGTCCATTGCTCTAGAAATTACTATGGCGCTAAAGTAGTTCTCGAAATCGGGGCTGGCTAAGCTGCGCAAAAATACTAGAAAAATACTTGCCTCTTCATTTTTAATCCAATTACCCCTACTGAGCATGCGTGTCATTCTTCTAATTTCTGCTTTGACTTCGTCCAACCTTTGGGGAGAGTAGTCCTGGGGTGCGTAATAAAGAAAAGTACATCATCGGCGTACGCCGCCATCTTGGGTCCGCCGGACCTAGTGTGTTAATCATGTGCCCCCAGTCGATCCTATCAAAAGCCTTCTCGGCATCCAGAGATAGGAGCAGGCTAGGGGCCTCTCCCTTTCTAGCCTCCTCCAATAGCAACAGGGCCCTGATCCCGTTATCCCTCCCCTCTCTTCCCGGGATAAACCCGACTTGGTCCGGGTGGACCAGCTCTGACATATGGATTTTAAATCTGTTCGCCAACACTTTGGCGAACAGCTTTGTGTCGGTATTGAGCAGGGCAATGGGTCGGTAACTGGAGCAGAGTGTCCTGTCTTTCCCTTCTTTTAAAATCACTGTAATAGACGCCATAAGCGCATCAGTTCTCATAGCTCCATCCGCACCGAGCCCGTTCCAGTATCGACACAGTCTTGGGGCAAGGATATCTTTGAAGCGCTTATAGTATGTTAACGTGTACCCATCCATACCCGGGCTCTTACCCGATGGGGAAGATTTTATAGCTTCTAGTATCTCTTCCTCAGATATGGGTCTGTCCATGTTTAAACTGTCCAATTCTGATAAAGAACTGAGCGAGCTCTTATTGAGGAAGTCCTGACCCTGCGTAGTCGGCCCCTTGTGATGTTGTTCCTTTGAGTTAACATTATAAAGTGTTTCATAATATGTTCTGAACTCATTGGCTATGTCTTTGGAAGAGTTGAGCATTTGTCCTGTTGAGTTTTGAATTTTCTCACTATAATTAATTTCTCGTTTCTTTTTTAAAATTCTTGCCAAGTGCTTCCCTGACTTATTTCCCCAGTGGTGTCTTTCTTCCGCGATTTTATAAAACCATTTCCTGGAGTCTTCTTCTAAGATGGTTTTAAGTTCCTCCCTTTTGTTTAGAAGTCTATGAAACGTCTCCTGGCTTTGTGTGCTTTCCAGCCTATGCTTTTGTTCGAGGCCGTGGATCTCTTTCCTTAAACCCTCCATGTACCCTTTCCTCTCCCGCTTCTTCGCAGCGCCAATCGAGATAAGTATACCCCGGATGTAGGCTTTATGCGCCTCCCATAGTGTGCTCTCTGATGTCTCTCCCGTGTCGTTGGTCAAGAAAAAGGATTCAATCTCCCCTCTTATAACTTTTTCCACTGCGTCCTCTGATAGAAGGCTGTCGTTCAGGTGCCATGTAAATGGGGGCCTTTGCACTCCACGGAGCTTAATGACCAACGACACCAGAGCATGATCCGACAGGGTCGTTATCTCGATCTGCGTCGTCTCCAACAGCTCTAGGGCTCTATGTTCCACCAAGAAATAATCTAATCGTGAATGTGTACCGTGAACAGGTGAAAAAAAGGTGTAGTCTTTGATACCTGGATGTTGTACTCTCCAGGCATCAATCAACTGGTGCTGATAAATTTTCGATTTTATTTTTTTGAGCTTCGCATGGCTCATATTCAGGGTACCTGAGGAACTATCCAGTTTAGGGTCCAGAACGAAGTTCAGGTCCCCAGCCAGGACAATCTCGCCCTCGTGGAAATTCGCTAGTCGACTCAAGACCCTATAAAGAAAATCAATGGGGTCCTTATTTGGGGCATAAAGGTTCGCTAGAGTCATTATATGCTCTCCTATCTTACATTTAAGAAACAAAAACCTCCCTTCAAAGTCCGATAGTCTGTCCAGCAACTTGAATTTTAGGTTTTTTGCAACCCCAATAGCCACCCCTTTAGCACCTCTTGTTGGAGAATCGCTGCAAAACCATGTGGGGTATTCGAATGAAGAAATCCTAATATTATTCTTATGTTGAAAATGTGTTTCTTGTAAAAAAATGATGTCTACATGATACTCGCTCATTTCTTTAAGAATTTTGAATCTTTTCTCTTGTGAGTTGATACCCTTTACATTATACGTTACAATCTTGACTGAACCTTCACCCATATTTAAACCAAGCGCTTATGGCCCTAATGGGCCCTTTGGTCTTCCTCTTCATTTTGCGTTTTTGCCCGGCAGGGACCGCCACTTTCCCCCTCCCCCTCTCTCCCTCCCCGCTCTCCTCCCGCCCTCCCCTCCCTCCTCCTTGGTCTTAGCCCGACCCTATGTATACCGCGGGGAATCCCGTTGGGGTCCCCTCTGTATACTGCCCATTCTAGGGGTGGGGTTCCGTGTCGGGCGGAGATCCACCCATTCTCCGCCCCTCTCCCTCTGCACTTGGAGGGAGAGGGGTGGAGTCAGCCAAGTCCCTGACCACCCCCAAGGTTGCCCGCCGCCCCTCGCATTTTCTGCCCTCCCCCTGCCCTTTATTAATTGCCAGTACAAAAAAAAAAAAAAAAAAACCCTATGACTCGATCGTTTAATACTTAAGAAAGTATCCCAACCCCGCCCCCTCCCCCTCCCCCACCCCCTCCGCCAACTTCCAGCCTATTTTCGGGGGGACCAGGAATAATGGGTGGGGTAATCCCCAGCTCCTGACAGAAGTTCATCATCTCATCCATGAATTTCAGTCGTGATGTTCGGCCTTCTTTGGTGACGATCAGTGCTGCGGGGAATCCCCAACTGTATTTAATATCTAGTGTCCTTAATATTTCCAGAAGGGGTTTCATCTGTCTTCTTCTTGCTAGGGTGCCAGCTGAGAGGTCGGAAAATATCTGGAGTTCTATTGTTTCAAATTTCAGGGGCGGGATACCCCGGAGTTTACTCCACACCTGGGATTTCTCTTCATAAGAGTGGAATCGAACTAGCACATCTCTAGGGGCCTCTTCTCTTACCCCTGGTGGTTTTCTGACCCGGTGAACTCGGTCAAATTTAAAATCTGGGGCTTCCATTGTGCCCAATAAGGGTTTAAAAATACTGTTGAGTTTTTTCGCCAAGTCTTCCCCCTTCTGTTCTGGAAGGGATCTAATCCGGAGATTTTGTCGTCTGCTCTGGTCCTCTAAACTCTCCATCTTGTATATCATGTCGCGTTGCTTAGTTTGCAATGCTTCCGTTTGTTTTCTAAGATGGTGCAAATCTTTGATTTGTTCAGCAGCAGCGATTTCCATTGATTCCACCCTTTTTATTATTTGACCCATATCCACCCGGACATTTTTAATTTCCGTTTTAATTGAACTTTCGAGACAGGAAAACATTTCTGCCATCTCAATTTTGGTAGGTATTTGCGCCAGATCCCTGTGTGTCATTTGGGCCCCCGGGCCACCAGCCCTTTCTTGTTCGAGCTCCACTCTAGAAGCTTCCGCCAGCTCTTGTTTCTGTTTTTCTGTATCTTTTTTCTTTCCCCCAGTTGTTGTTTTTTTTTTCCATCTCTGGGCTCCTTAGACTTATATCTTTGAGATATTTTTGGATTGTGCTATTATTTAAACTGTCCTTAGGGGTCTTGGGTTCTGTTACCTTTTGTGATCTTCCCTTCATTGTATTTGCTCCCTTACTGCGTTTCCGTTATTGCTCCCTTTTTGGGAGGGGGGGGAAAAAAAAAAAAAGGGGGGGGGAGAAAGAATAGCAGCAGCCCCTTTCCCAACCACCTGATTTATATGTCAGAAGCCAACGTGAGGGAGACCAATCCGGTACCAGCAATAGTCCTGTTCTTGAACCTTTTATTCGGTTTAGAATTTAGGGCACTCTGGGCCTATAGTTGCTTGTGGTTATCCGTTACAGGTGTATTGCAGGATTGTGTTTTCTCCTGATTTTGCCCTCTGATATTTTTAGTGCACACTTTGGTTGTAATAGTCCTGATCTAATCCTTTTTATATCCTTTTACTTTTCTTCACTTGTAAATTAATAGGGCCTGGAAGAGGACACTCCATGTGATTTCGAAGGATTTGTCGGGCATTTATTTGAGTCTGATCAGTGTGTGCTGTTAACTGCCCGTTTTATGTTAAAGCTGGTGGGGGGGGAGGGGGGGTATACCTTCCCTTTTGTATAAAATACTCCAGCAAAACCTTCTCCCTTTATGCTGCAAAAAGGCTCTCTTTTTCTTTATTCCTTTCCTCCTTCTTCTCCCTCCTATTCCTTTTTATACTTAGGCACTCTCCACGGTGAATATGAGGGCCCCTCAACACCGCAATGTGCCGCCTTCCCAGGCCCAATGTCCAGCTGGGTTGCAGAGCCCCAGGAGAGGTGATTTACATTTTAAAACAAAACTTAAAACTAGCCAACAAAAAAAAAAAAAAGAAAATAGTCCGCCGTACTTTGGGCAAAAAAAGTCCGCCGGCGCCCCCACACACGAGGGGATTATCCGCTCGACTTCGGTCCAGCGGATAATCCCGCGGGATAGTCCCTTCAGGTTCATACCTTGTGTACGCGGCATTATGGTGTCAGCATGTTACCAAGACATTTTGGACAGCGTGCGGCTTGTGTCTCCGTCATCTACGGGCACCTCCCCCTACGTCGAACGTCTCACGTCACCCAACTTTGAAGGGGAAACAGTTCCATTCTCCCAACTTTGTGGAAACAGTTGGGGATGGGTCCCTTCCTCTTCCAACATGACTGTGCACCAGTGCACAAAGCAAGGTCCATAAAGACATGGGATGAAAGAGTTTGGGTGGAGGAACTTGACTGGCCTGACCTTAACCTGATAGAACACCTTTTGGGGTGAATTAGAGCGGAGACCTCACAAATCCGCTTCTAGAAGAATGGTCAAACATTCCCATAGACACTCCTAAAGACTCCTAATCCTTGTGGACAGCCTTTCCAGAAAAGTTGAAGCTGTTATAGTTGCAAAGAGTGGTCCAACACAATATTGAACCCTACCGACTAAGACTGGGATGCCATTAAAGTTCATGTGCTTGTAAAGGCAGGTGTTCCAATACTTTTGACAATAAAGTATATGTGAACCGGTTCCATTGAAGGCCTGTCTGGTTCACATGTTACGCAAATCAGATGCGATTCAAAAACGCATCCAATTCACATTGTGACCAGAGCCTCAGGGTGTATGTATACATGCTTTAGTTCATGTCAGAGCTATATTTTTTCTTATATCAATCAAGTCAATGAGAATGCAAAACCTGTTTGATGCAGCTCTATCAAAGGCTAACTGATTTCATGTGAAAGAATATGCTTATTCTTTTCTACACCTGCCCTTATTAAAAAATAAATAAAAAATAGGTTCCTATTTTTAAGTGCACTAACACATAGTAAGCCTGATATTATCTTGTACTGGTCTGACATCAACAGGTTGCATTTTAATTGGCTGCTATTGGTTACTGTATTAGCATTGAGGCGGTATTAAACCCAAAACCACAAATCTGATCTGGCCAGTAACGCACCTCCTGCATTAGAGCGGTGCCACTCTGGATGAAGGAGCACATGGGACACTTTTTTGTATAGCAACATTGTCAGCCTGGGCGGGAGGAGTCCTAGATTTACTAGCAGGTATACATACATTAACAAATTGAAGCCAAACTATAGTAATATGTTATAAGCGGTTACCGCAAACTATAGCTTATCATTGTACGCACCCCAGTGTGAAATAATTTGCCTCATCTCTCTGATACATTCTGGAAAGCTTGTTCTTTAGAATAACAGACTTATTGTCTGGATCACCAGATGAAAATGAATGCAGCCATCACATCTAAGGAATGGTAAGCTGCAATATAATGTTTGCTTTTGGGTTTAATATTACTTTAAAGAGGAAATCTGTATAAAACAAACTTCATACTGCTATTCTAATTCATGTGCTTATTTCAGCTATTAATGAGAATGATTTACTGATCCAACAGTGAGCATACAGATTGAGGGCTGTAAAATAATTGCCAATTTATATAACATTTACCCTTTATTCTTTTTTGCAGTATGTTGCCAGTGCTCTGTGCTGCCCAAGCAGGGCCAGTATTCTGTCTGGAAGATACCCACATAACCACCATGTTGTCAACAACACAATAGAAGGGAACTGCAGCAGCAAAGCCTGGCAAAAGACCCAGGAGCCATTCGCCTTTCCGGCTCTTCTTTATTCCATTGGCTACCAGACGTTCTTTGCTGGAAAGTACCTAAATCAGGTACTCCTTTTTTATTTTTTTTATTTTTTTCCCCCCATTTAATTGTACCTTACGCGCGCACACGCACGCACACACACGCGCGCACACGCACGCGCACGCACACGCACGCACACACACACACACACACACACACACACACACACACGCACACGCACGCGCACACACACACACACTTCAAAATCCTGCACACTGCTACATACATTTTTTTTTGGGGTCTTCTGTTATATCCACTAAGGCTCTATGTGTTTTTCTTGAACACATTCAGGGAAATAGGAAACGTTATGGCTCATGCACGCAGCAGCTCAAGGAGTCTCCTACAGGCTTTTGAGCTCTTATTGTCCCTGCTTGGAAAAGCCCCTCAATATTAGCCAATGTGTCCATGCACGCCATGGCTTTTTCAGGAGTTTACAAGCCGAACCCCCCCCCCCCCCCAAACAAACAAAAAAAAATTATATATATATATATATATATATATATATATATATATATATATATATATATATATATATATATATATATATATATATAAAAAATGGGTTTGTGAAAAAGGGTGCTTTGGGCTCAAAGACACTTGACGCTCAATAAAAGGGCGCAGAAATAAAAGCTCAAATGCCTTTAAAAGCAGTGTGCAGAAGCCCCATTTCCAATGATATTGAAAAACTACTACAGTTTGAAGGCTTGTTTATGAGAATACTTCTTTTTAGTTAACAGGTGAAAGATTAAAGAACTAATAATTTGAATGATGTCAGTACAATTCAAACACTTTGAAGGTGTTAGGGGGCACACTGAGCACTGACCAGCAATGTAAGAGGTGACTGACCATCAAGTGTAAGGGGGTGCACGAAGTACAGACCACCATATAGGGGGAAGCACTGGCCACAAGTGTAAGGGGGTGCACGAAGTACAGACCACCATATAGGGGGAAGCACTGGCCACAAGTGTAAGAGGTGACTGACCATCAGTGTATGGGGACATGCTGAATGAAGGTAGCACACTGACCTCAAACATATGGGACCACTTTCTCCCCTGTCCTCTACAAGCTTTACTGTGCAATTACATAGCCCTGCACCCTGTTGCACAGCACGTGATATGTTGTACGTTACATTGTCCAGACTGCTGCAGTGTATACTCTACATCAGCCTTCCTCAATCTTTTTACACAAGAGGAACCCCTAAAATAATTGAGGTCTTGGGGTACCCTTAAACCAGTTAATTATGGGTCAGTGGCAAAAATATCCCATATATCTGGGTCAATAGCAAGATTGCAACCTTTACAGTGATGGTCAGAATGCCACTCTTACAGACAGCTAAAGATAATTGGTGCAGTGCGACTGTCTTTGGTCCTGGAGCTAAGCAGATACCGCTTAATGGTAGAGGTTAATTACCCATAGCTCAAGGAACCCCTAGCAACCTCTGGAGGAGTCCCATGGATCCACAGAACCCTGGCTGAGAATGGCTGCTAGACATGATAGGCTTATGTGGATCATAATGCTAGAATTAATGAGTATCAACTTTTATTTTGGGTCATGGAAGCATTTTTTTTTATTTTTATTTTTTTAAAGAATTGACTGGGCTCTGGTTTCACAAAGGTTGAGAACCAGTGTACTAAAAAACGAATGTCCGTACAGTGCAAGATGTGCCTTAGGCCGGATTCACACCTACACATTTTTTGTGCTTTTTTGCATTTTGCAGATTTGCACTACAGAATGTATTCCATAGGAAACCATGTAAATGGACTGTAGTGCAAATCTGCAAAATGCAACAAGCACTAAAAATGCAAAGGTGTGAATCGGGCCTAAGACTGCAGGGTGCACATGTAGCAATATGTGTTACTATATATTGTCATTTTGTTTATTTTTTAATTTGTAATTCTTTGTTTCTTTATGTAGTATGGAGCAGATGATGCAGGTGGAATCGGTCATGTGCCTCCTGGCTGGAATTACTGGTTCGGGTTGGTGAGTCTTACTTTTAGTAAATAAATCCTTTAGGCGCATTCCATTGCATCTGGTTCCTATCTATTTTTTTTGTTGTGTGTAAATGTCTTGATTCACTCAGTCTGCATTTGAGAGTGTTGTGAGCTGTAAGGCAGATCTCAAGTGGCAGAATACCCTCTTGGGTGACAATAAAAGCAGCAAAAGCTAGAGGAGAAAGGTTGTAATGTAACGAGCAAATTAGTAGGCTAAATGCACTTTTAGTGTATTGTTCTCATTGTATACAGACTGAAGAGGTACAAAGTGTAAATTGCATTGTTGATCACTTGACTCATGTCCAAAATGGGGCATGAGCTTCTTTAACACATTTTTGGAGCAGAAAGAGGCCCATTCAGATGAATGGATGAATGGTGCCACTTCAAAAATGCACTAAAAAAGGCCCAAAATCCCCCCCCCCCCCCCCCCCCCCCCCCCCCCCCCCCCCCCCCAAAAAAAGACGCACTGCGGTAGCATTGCTTAGTCGTTGTAAAGGATGAAGGTTTTTTTATTTTATTTTTTTATTAATGCATTCTATGTATTAAATAAAAAAAACCTTCTGTGTGCAGTAACCCCTCTAATATTTACCTGAGCTCCATCTCTATCCAGCGATTGTTGCTGGAGTGTCTCAGCTGCCCAGGACTCCCCTCCTCCTTGGCTGACAGCAGTGCGGCGCCTTTTGGCTCCCGCTGCTGTCAATGGAAATCAGTCAGCCAATAAGGAGTAAAAGGGGTCGGGCAGGGCCGGGCTCCGTGTCTGAATAGACACAGGGAGCTGTGACTTGGGTGCCCCCTTAGCAAGCTGCTTGCTGTAGGGGCACTCAACAGGAAGGAGGGGCCACGAGCACCGAAGAGGGACTCGAAGAGGAGGATCTGGGCTGCTCTGTGCAAAACCACTACACAGGGTAGGTAAGTATAATATGTTTGTTAACTAAAAAAAAAAAACAACAACTTTAGTATCGCTTTAAGGGTGATTGGGGTCTTTCACCCTCTCTCCAGATCTAAAAAAAAAAAAAAGTTTTGGTTTCCACTTGCCACAGGAACGTCGCTGGACTGAAAGTGGTTATACCAAAATGATGCCTGTAGCTGCAGGCATCATCCCAGTACCCAGTTTTTTTTTTCTTAGAGCTGACAGTTGGCTCTCTTTTTATAAAAGCAATCCTATTGGCTAACTAGCTGCTGGATTGATTTTACAAGAAGTGGGAGGGAACTTGGATGTGAATGGCACCATGGTTTTTTTTTTTTTTAAATCTTGGTGCGAACAAATGCTTTTTAAAGGCCAGAGGCGGTATCTGGGGTCTTGTAGACCCCATATCTCTCCATGAACTCATGTCACCTGCCTATTGCTGTCAAAATGGATGTTAACATTCCTTGTGACAGCAATAAAAGTGCTAAAAAAAAAAAAATATACAATTCAGGTAACGGTGTAAAACAAAAAATAGTTAAAAAAATAAAATAAAAATTGTAAAGTCTCCCCCATATCTAATGTGGTAACTTGTACATGTTTTTATAGCATCTCCTATGGATATTAAAATTTACGTCATTTGTCGCTGTTGCATGTGTAATTTTAAAGAGTGACATGTTTGTTATCTATTTACTCAGTGTGACATCTTTTATATTTTACCAAATAATTGGGTTATGTATTGTGGGGTGGTTTTTATTTATTTTAATTTTTTTTGCATTAAAATAAAAATGCGTTTGAAAAAAACGCTGCACAAACACTGTGTGCCAAAAATTGCAAAACCCACCAATTTATTCTCTAGGGCCTCTACGTTTAAAAAAGTGTGTGTGTGTGTGTGTGTGTGTGTGTGTGTGTGTGTGTGTGTGTGTGTTTAAAGTAACTTTGTAATCCTTCTTTTTTAAAAAAAAATTTTTTCATTTTTTTTTTTTATACTATCGTAATATAAAGCCTTTGCAATGATTCTTGAATGTAAAAATAATTCATACAATGTCTCTTTTCTAGGAGAAGAATTCAAAGTACTACAATTATACCATGTCAGTGAATGGTCATTCTAAGAGCTTTGGACAAAACTACAGCGTGGATTACCTAACTGATGTCTTGGTGAGAAACTGTTTTATTGCCATTGAAGTAGGCAGAACATCTGTCGGTTGTTTAAAGCGGTTGTAAATCGCTGCGCGTTTTTTTTTTTTTTGTTCTTTTACCTGCAAGGCAAAAACATAATGTGCTAGTATGCTTCTCATACTAGCACATTATATGAAACTCACCTGAAAACAAAAAGCCCTCCAGCAATGCAATGTCTTTGCTGGAGATGGCTTACATCTTCACCCATCCACCTTCAATCTAACGCGTGGGAGCCGCCGTTTGCGGAAAAAGGGCTCTGAAGGAAGAGCACGGGTGGTCGTTCCTTTAGGAGGGCATGCGCCAGTGATGTCACTGGCTGCATGTACAGTAAATATCTCCTAATCGGTGCATGTTTAGGAGATATTTACACTACCTGTAGGTAAGCCTTATTATAGGCTTACCTATGGGTAAATGTCTGCAGAGGAAGTTTACTTCCTCTTTAACTTGAACTGCAGAGGGAGTTATCATGGGCATTAGCAAGCACTCTGTAATGAAAAAAACTGTTTTAGGCATTAGCTTTTAGACCGTAAAGTTGATCAAAACTTGTTTGTTATTTTAAAAAAATAAATAAAAATGTCATACTTGCCTTCTCTGTGCAGAACTATGGCACAGAGCCCTGATCCTCCTCTTCCTTGGTCACCCACTGGTAATCCTGGCCAATGGCTTCCCGCTGCTGTCTCTCAGCCAGTGAGGAGGAAGAAGTCAGACATCTCGTCTCTCGTGCTCATCGCTGGATCGAGATCTGGCTTGGTTAAGTCTAAGGGGTGCTGGAGGGGGAACTGCATGCAGAAATTTTTTTATTCAAGTAAACAACCTTCTGCCTTTAGAACCACTTTAAGAAATGTTCTTTCAGAAAAATGCTTTTTCTTCCCAATATTTTCCTGTTTCAGACAAGTGTTTCATCTGCCTCTTCTTTTATTTTCTCTCATGGCTCTAGACTGAACACAATGTATCACCATGGGTGGCTGGATGTAAATGGATGTACGGCCGTTTACATCTGCACACATCCAAATACTTTTAGGTCAGCAAAAACAAGTGTGTTTTTTTTTATTTTTTATTTTTTTTGCTGCTTTTTTGCATAAACCGCAGTCTTGGTTGAATAATGGGTGTTTACAAAAAATGACATTGACATATTTGTAGTTATATGATCCATATAATTCTCACACATCTTGTATTTTATTTTTTTACTAACAGGCCAATTTTTCCTTGGATTTCTTTAATCATAAATTTAATCACGTGCCCTTTTTTATGATGATTGCCACCCCAGCTCCACATTCTCCCTGGACACCAGCTCCACAGTATGCAAACTCCTTCCAGAATGTCAGTGCACCCCGCGGTGGCAGCTTCAATGTTCATGGCAAGGTACAGTATTTAGGGATATTTTAACACAGGAAACTGTCCAACCTGTACACTCTCTGCACTATTTCTATCAAACATGTTTGTACTGACAAGTTATGTAAGTAAGATTCCCTGTACAGCATACAGTTACACATTCTTTTGGAGCATTTCATGCTGTTCAAATAGATGTTATCTTTTTTGTTAAAGCTTACCTGTTAACCAAATATAATGAAACACTATGAAAAGAATATATGGGGGTTGATTCACTAAAGGAAAATGGTCTGTGCAATTGTGCTATATCTGAGAGAAAGCTCTGCTGATTTTTTTTTTATTTCTTTTTCCCTTTCATGCCCCCCCCCCCCCCTCAGATCTAGAGCGACTGCGCTTGCAGTGCACAGACTATTTGCCTTTAGTAAATCAACCCATAATGTTAAAAGGTCAGTTCACCAAAAGTGATATTTTCTATATTAGTAGAGCCCAGTGGGCTGAGTTAAGCTCTGTCTTTCTTGTATATCTTGGATTTTGAGCTCCCCATGCCATCATTCTCACCTCTGTTCTGGTCAGCCTGGAAGAGTGCATGTCCCTGCCTACTTTTGTGTGTTCCTGTAACTCTGCTGTTATTATTTTATTACAAGTACTTCTATAGCGCCGTCAATTTACGTCGCGATTTACACATACACTATATTGTCAGAATTATTGGGACTCCTGCCTTTATATGCACGTGAACTTTAATAGCATCCCAGTCTTGGTTCGTAGGGTTCAACTCTTCTGGGAAGGCCGTCCACAAGGTTTAGGAGTGGGTCTATAGGAATGTTTGACGCTTATTCCAGAAGCGCATTTGTGAGGTCAGGCACTGATGTGGACAAGAACACCTGGCTCGCAGTCTCTGCTCAAATTCATCCCAAAGGTGTTCTGTCGGGACTCTGTGCAGGCCAGTCAAGTTCCTCTACCCCAAACTCGCTCACCCATGTTTTCGTGGACCTTGCTTTGTGCACAGCCATGTTGGAACTGGAAGGGGCCATCCCCAAAATGCATGTTCGGAGCATGAAATGGTCCAAAATGTCTTGGTATGCCGACTCCTTAAAAGTTCCCTTCACTGGAACTAAGCCAAGCTCAACCCCTAAAAAAACACCTGTGTGTGGTATCCATTGTCAGACCATAACCCCCCCCCCCCCACCAAATGATTTGGACCAGTGCCCAAAGCAAGGTCCATAAAGAACTTGGAAGAGCGAGTTTGGTGTGGAGGAACTCACCTGGCCTCAGTGCCTGACCCCACAAATGCGCTTTGCGTAAGAATGGTCAAACATTCCCATAGACACACTCCTAAACCTTGTGGACAGCTTTCCTAGAAGAGTATATAATGTGTGCATTTACATCAGTTGCTGCGTTCAAGGAGTTTACAGTCTAAGGTCCCTAACACATTAATTTATACAAATACTAGGGCCAATTTCGAAAGGAGCCTAGTAACCTACCAGCATGTCTTTGAAATGTGGGAAGAAACCCGCACAGGGAAAACATACAAACACCAGGCAGGTAGTGCCGTGGTTGCGATTCGAACCGACAACCGTAGTGCTTCTAGGCAGAAGTGCTTACCACTATGCTGTTGTATTCCTAATACATCAATGGCAAATGCAGTAGGGATTGAGGAATCCTCTCATAATGGCCCCATCAGGTGATGAGATACAGGAACTAAAGACTCTTCACTTCCAGAGTCCTTGCGAAAGATAAGAAATTATCAGGTATGTAAAGAGACCCTGTCACTTTACCCATTCAAGGCAAAATGAAAGTGTCTGTAGACACTGGTAGCTTTATCTGTACAGTTACTTTGTTTTTCATAATTGTGAATTTTGCAATAAATGAGCATATGATAGCTTTAGATATTACTGTTTTGATTTTCTCATGTTCCGTGTTTTTTTTTTTTCTCCTGTCTTTTATCAGGACAAGCATTGGTTAATAAAACAAGCAAAAACCCCTATGTCAAACTCCTCTATTCAGTTCCTAGACGATGCTTATCGCAAAAGGCAAGTTGGTTACTTGAAAACTGATTTGAGTTTAAATTTGGTCATCTTAGTGCACATTTTCTAGCAATGTGCACTAAGATAAATATGCAGAGTGCCATTGTTGAATTTCTTCTGAAAATGCTAATTGCCTGGACATTCTCTGTCATTGACTTGCAACAGGCATGCAACATGTTAAGTCACAATTCCTAATTTGCATATTTGTTATGGGTCAGTAACTCCAAATACATTTCAAGTAACTGGTTCATCGAACAGCCATGGATGGACTATGTATTTCTTTCAGGTCATGAGCTGTCATTTCTGAGAGTGCTTGGATTCAGAAAAAGATGTACAGCCATTTTATCCTTGTCTTGCCATGAGGGGCACCTAAACTCCGGGTGGTACACAAATGCAGGTTACTTTAGTGAAAGGCGTCACATGCTAGCCTTTAGGAAGGTGACCCTGGATGTGACCAAGGCCCATTAGGTGGCTGACTCTTGCTGTAGTGCATACTATAACCCAGCTATGGACCCATTGCTTCTCATACTGGGAGCATTGATAACTAAACAACTTTGTTTTGATTGCACAGGCTTTCTCATTGTGTTCCAATATATTGAAATATACACTTCATCCTTTACTAGTATGCAGTATTACACACATTTTTACCATGTTTCCGCTTGCCTATGGGATATATATATATATCTGTGCTGTTTAGCGATGGGGGAAAAAAAGACATGTTTATACTGAGCTGAACACAGTTGCATTGTTTATAGAATAATGCAAACAGCTGCATAAAGATCAGTAAGGCCTCATATACACTGCTGCTGCCATCCCCCCCTTTTAGAGCCTGGCGTATCACCCTATACAAGTCATTTCTAAAAACTAGCGTTGTAAATACCTCTTTAGAGCTATCCTCAGGTCGGTCACTCTCAGACACTTTACAGCTCCAACAGGGCTTCTGCGGGAGGCCACATGATCTCCCCGGCTGACGTCAGATGGAAATCTCAGCCCCTTGGGCAGTAACAGCCATGTATCGGAGCTGTAAAGGGGCCACGAGTCAGGGCCTGAAGATGGCTCTAAAGAGGTATTTACAACGCTTGTTTTTAGAAATTACGTTCATAGTGTGGTATGCCAGGCTCTAATCATTTAGACTTTACAAACACTTTAAGCAGTACAGGTTAAAGTGGTTGTAAAGGATAAAGGTTTTTTTACATAATACATTCTCTGCATTAAGGTAAAAAAAAAATCTCCCATGTAGTGGGGCTGTACCTGAACTACAAAGGTCAACTGCTCATTTAGGTCTAGGGGGCATAGAGCTTTATTTACCCAATTCCCCCCTCCTGCTAGACCTGTTTCTACAGTGTCTTCTCTCCCATGTCCGGCAGTCTAAAGTCCTTACATCAAGACCGATGCAAGGTCTATAGCCCTGCACTGGACATAGTTGCTACAGAGGAATAGTGCTTCCCCCATGCTTCAGCGATGGACTGTCTTGTCACTGTCAGGGGAGCAGAGGATCAGGTAAGTAAATGTGCCATTACTCTCCCCTAGAAATAATCAGCAGATAACCCTTGCAGTGCGGGCGCAGCCCCACTGCAAGAGAAAATTCTCAGATTTCCCAGAGTTGGGCTTTAAAGTGTTTGAAATCAGAATGCCTAATCTGCATGCTTGTTTCAGGTCAGTGACTCATAATGTATTGAATGCGCACTGTATTAGTATAATAGGTAATGAGCATTTCCAAAGGTCATCTATTGTTGCCCATATAGTTCTCAGCACAGATGTCCTTTACCCAAAATTGGTAATACGAACTTATGTATAACTCCCATATTTCTGTCTTGAAGGATGCCAAACATAAAAGTTTTAATTTTTATTTATTTAATTTTGGATATCCAATTTATAGCCCCCCCAGAGGGTGTACATATAATTGTGCTGCATAAATTTCATTGAGAGCTGGTGCTGGACACTTAGAGGACAGTGTAACATTTGATGAACACTTCTAACTACTGTGGTAAATTGGGGGGGGGGGGATAATTTATTGCATTGCAGCCCTTACCCTGACACCAGCTCTGTTATCTGGAGTGTGCATTGCACATTGCCGTCTTGTTTTTTCTTTGCTTGGGCATTCATAGTGCCATGGAGCCCTTTTCTTAATGCAGTATGTTTGGTGGTGCAGGTGGCAAACTCTGCTGTCTGTTGATGACCTGGTGGAGAAACTTGTGAAAGAGCTCCAGAATCGGGATGAGCTGAATAATACATTTATCTTCTTCACATCTGACAATGGATACCACACAGGTAAATCGATTTTTTTTTCCTTCCATTTTCACTATGAGAATCATTGGCCCTATGCTATGCATAATGGTAAAAGGGCCGCACAGAAACACATAAAGCTCCTAGCCAGGAAGCAGAAGTCTCATCTTTATTTTGCACTGAGGAGGAAATGTGACCATTATCTTGCTCATGTGATTGACATTTACCCGTGAAAATTGTTTTGCACAATATAGATGACCAGATGTTTATCTTCTTTCATCTGCATACAGTAAATGATACTGTGATTGTATGTAACGGATTAAAAAAAGTAGGCCTTAAAGTGATTGTAAATGGGTTGTTTTATAAGGTGATCATTCAGCAAATGCAATGCAAAAGATTTGTGTGTACCGTAAATATAAAACAAAAGCCCCCCTGTTCCTTCTCTTCACAAAATTATTATTATTAGTGATTAAATTCCCTTCTGTTCTCAGCTGCATAACAGCTGTTTGGAGGAGAAACATAAGCTCACCACTGATCTTCCCAGTTAAAGGCTGTGTAGAGGAGGTGTGTTGGGACAAGTCTAATCATTGGAGAGCACACTGAGTTCCCAGCATAACTACTGTGTGCTCTCCTGCTCAGTGTAGTCAGTTTCAGGAATATGAAATGCTAGGGTAACAAGCACTTTAAAGAGGAGGGCCCACAAAAAAAAAAAATTAAAAGTCAGCAGCTACAAATACGGCAGCTGCTGACTTTTAATAATCAGACACTTACCTGTCCCAGGGTCCAGCGATACGGGGTCACGAGACCCCCCCCCCCCCTGTTCCCCGCTCTGCTCGCGGCACCGGAATTCTTAATGTGAAGCCAAAGCCGGGCACCCACAGTGCATGCACGAGCGGCGCCGCGCGCTGTGATTCACTCATATGGGACACATGACAGGTCCAAGATGATTGTGCGGCACTTGGGGAAGTGATGTCATTGCCCAGGCAATGAAGGTGGCAGACTACGAGGGACCCCCTAGCAACAGGCATTTAGAGGTGAGTAAATTGAGTATGATTTTTAAGCCAAATTTTTTTTTTTTGGTGGCAACACCACTTTAAGGTCTTGGCCCCGTTCACACGGAATTCGGTGTGTGCGACGTCATGTTCAGATGTCTATGCAAGTGAAATAGCCAAAAATAGTGCAGGAACCTTCTCAAAATTGGTGCAAGTCGGAGTCGCACTGATTTTAAGCAGTTTCATAGGCACAAATGGGGTGCAACTTGTCCTGTGATTTTAAACGGTCAAATTGCATGACAAGTCGCACCAGTGAGAACTGGGGCTTAAGGTAAAAAATCTACAGTTTTCCAAATTATTTACAAATACACAATTAGTCTTTATTTTTTTTACTTTTTATTTAGAGGATTGCAACAGATAACAATAAAAAACATTGGCCCCATACAGTTGTTGCGCATACATTTCAAGGCACTGCAAGGCTAAGTTCAAAATATATCCACAGAGGAATACAGCATCACCTATAGAGACCATATTGATCAGTAAGAATCTGTATACTGAAGTATCAGCGGCCTATCCAAACATAAATCACCTGGTTAATTGGGTGTCAAAGGGCCTCTGGGATTCTGAGACTGGTTACAGGGTAGGAATGTGTGCTCAGAAAACCTCAAAGCACAGTAAAACAAAAATCTGTATACCTATGCTTCCCTGAATCTGCTTGCATCCAAAATGAGAGAGAGAGAGAGAATCGGTGGGTGACCAGTAGGAACAAAGTAACTGTACGTATTCATCAGAGAAATGGAAGACATTCCAATAGAACCACCTGGTCTTGTGTTCCTCAGTTTTTCTCAAAGGGCCGTGGTCATGTCCTCCAGTTGTTCAATATCATTTACTCTTGCGAGACATTGTGAAACGGTTGGGGCACATTGTTTTTAGTATTAGGGATACAAGCTTATGCTGCGTATAATAGGTGCTTAAGCAGAGATTTATGATATTGCTTCCTTGACAATGGAGTGAGATTAGGCAATATCGCTGTAGGGTCATAGGAAATGTCAGTGAATTTGTGGACAATGCATAAAAGATGCCGTAATAAACATATATCACAACATACAGGGCTACATAAAAAATACCTAAAAGTATTTTAGTGCAATTAAATGTTTAGCAAGCAAATATGTGCAAAAAAAGTCCCAAACAAAGTCTGTAGGGAAGTATTGCTCAGTGAATCCTCAATAGTATGAAGAAGCATCAAAAGCCAAATGCCATCACCAGAAAGGAACCTTGTGCTGAAAGGTGATTCACCGTTGGTAAATGCAATTACCACAAACTGGCTAATATATAGCCTTGTTATCTCCAAGAACACATAGATGAGAATCTATTCTGATGGTCAATTCTTCATGAGGTGCCGGTTAAGGTATAACTCAATCTCTCCTTGTAACATGGAACACAATCCAGCTGCTAAGCATTTCACAATGATTTCTTATGGTTGCTCACCCAATAACCATGGAAAGAGAGATGAGATGTATATAGTGTAACACAGTTTTATTTAGGGAACATTCCCCACAACCAATAAAATATACTTGTAGTGTGATGAAATTAAAACGGCAGTTCACAGCAATGGTATCTGTAATGAGTCCGCTCTGCACATTGCATGTCAATCTCACCGCTTCCTGATGTTGGTGAACGCAGGGGAGTCCCGGGATGACACGAGCAGTGCTGGCAGACAGGGGAGCTGCGTGGCCATGCCCTGATTTTGATTTTGAATTTGTGGACAAGTTGAAGCACAGGTTGCCAGAATGTACTCCGTTCAGGGTAGTCCCAAAAAAATGTGTTAGAGTGTGCTTAGACGAACCACATCTTCAGCACTGTTGAGGAAACAGTTTGGCAAGGACTGACAGTCCTATACCAACAGGTCACAATTTTGTAGTTGGTCTCCTGGTATCTGCTGCACAAGGAAGATTTGTGTGCAAGTCTTTATTATACAAGTATTTACCCCCGTTGTACTGAAATCTTCACATAAGCTACATTGCTACAAGCTACATTTTTAGATGTCAAAAAATATAGTTGTATGAAGTTGACGTGTGCAAATGGTGTCGCATGATCTCAACATGAATACATCTGTTTCTGGAAGGTCCTAGTGCAGCATTTCTCAACCCTTTTACCATGGAGGAGCCTTTGAAATAACCTTTCTGGCCTAGGGGACACCTGCTATAAATGACTGTATCCACAGCTCAAAGTGTATTAGAGTAATGGTCGCTGGAAAGAATGCTCCTTAAGCTGGCTATGGACGGTTCGAGTCTCGGCCAGTTCAGCAGGAACCAGCTGAGATTTGAACCCTGTATGGGCAGGCTGAATATACCCATGTTGATCGATCAACTTTGGGTACAACCCGCCTGCCAGATTTTACATGCAGTTTATTGCTAGCGGCAGTTATAGCCCTTACCAATAATCACTGTGTTCTCTCGGCCGGGACGGCTGCCCCTGCCCCCCATGGTTGTAGGAAAGAAAATTCATGGTTGTCTGTACATTGATGGTCATTGGAAAGAAGCCCATAGCGCTAAAAAAAAGATCACTGTTGTCAATGGTTACTCATCTGAGAGGCAAAAATTGCTCAAGGAACCATTAGCAACCCTAATTGAGAAAAGCTGCTCTGTAGTTTAGGGAACATCTTTAAACAAATCAGTGTTTGTAATCCAGTCTTTCCAAAACTCTGCTTTGTGGCCTACACCAAATTGAAACTTTTGGAGGGGTGCCATTTTTAAACGGCAAAAATTTCATTCCAGATATTAAATGCCATAAAATATAATTTTTGCAAGGTTTGGGAGATAATTTGGGACAATATGCCCCCTTTAGCAGTGGAGAAAAAAAATGTGGCCTGAGTATTTGCATTTGGGGAAAGGCAAGAAAGATGTCTTATCTGTTGCCAGCTGTTAAACATGTAGAGAACTGGCCGTGTTTTATTTTTATATTGTTCTTCAAGAAAAAATGTATACATTTGCAAATGAATCGTCAAAGCAAATGAATGGCCCATATCTTATCGGGTCCTTAATAAAATATTTGATATAGCTATTATGTTGACCACTGTGTACCTATGTTTGTATTGTATTATACCTGAAATAATATCTTCCCCACACTGTCCATATTGCAGGTCAGTTCTCACTGCCAATAGACAAAAGACAGCTGTATGAGTTTGATATTAAAGTTCCACTACTTGTTCGTGGACCTGGCATCAAGCCTAACCAAATAAGCAAGGTAAATGGACAGAACTTAAAAACTACTATCTCTTTTGATATAGGGTTTTGTTGATTTGTGATCATTTTAAATGCTTTTTTGTATGTCACCAAGTGACTGAAGGAAATGTAATAAATATTGGTTGAGGTAGATAATGACTGGGGATTTGCTTGAGACATAACCACCAGTCATGTGCTTCTGCCTATTTTCTAGCTTCATACAAACTGACAGATGGAGTCTGGCTGCTGTGGACAGCACCTCTACTTTCCTTTATTCCATTTTCAGGAGCCCTGAGGAGCAGAGAAATGCTGCATTAGCGGAAAATTCTACAGGACATACTAACCACTTGTCTACCAAGGTACATGGTAACAAGTGGTTAAATCCAAGCTCACAGCTGGTGCTGCATGCGTGAGCGTGGTACCGGTTTTAAGAACCATCAAAGGGCTTTCTGAGAAGTAATTGGCTCCCAGAGCCACCCTGGATCCCTCATACGATCCTATGTATGACGTCACTTCCAGGGTCACAGCTGTCATTCCTCAGCTAGTGTAGCCAAGGATACAGCTATTTTTCCTGCATGATCTGTGCTGGAATAGCTGCATTGGAGGGCATGGGAGAGACATTGGGGGCCTACATAACGAGTACTTGTCATCTGCCTGTGCTATCGCATGGGGGCGTTAGCCCACTTGTGGTAGCAATTAAGTAAATAACAAAATTGTAGTGAATAAAAAATGTAAAACAAATTACAGGCACCCCAGTCACTTCTGCACACACCCCATATAAAAAGCGCAGCATAAGGTGCGCAAGTGTATGTAAACATCAATTGCATCACGCATGAGGAATCATTGCAAACGGTGTAATGAGAACAATAATTCTAGGGCCGTAATTTACGTTTAATGCTAAACTGATGACTGACTTGTAAAGGCTTTTAAAGTGTTGCCTATGGAGAATTTTGAGTACCATAGTTTTATTTGCAATTCCATGGGTGTGCACAATTTTAAGACTTGATAAGTTTGGTATCTACTTGATGCAAGTACCAAAAAAATGTGTCTACGCTAAAAATCATTTTAGTGTGTTTTTTTGAAAATTTGCATTTGATAAATGCGCAAATATCATGTGACATAAAAAATTGCAACTACCACCATTTTATTCTCCATGGCCTCTGATTTTGGAAAATATATACTTTTTGAGGTTCACAGTAATTCCTAGCAAAAAAAATGCTAATTTTAACGTGCAAAAAATGCAGGTCCCGGCCAATAAAGAACTGGACCTGCTGATCTGCCTAGTAAAGCACAGTACAGAGCCCTGTGTTTACTAACACAGGGCTCTATACACGGAGCAGCGTTGTGGCTTTACTTAATTGTGATCATTGTCATTGTGTCATTGTTAGGCGCACAGTTAACGCCTCAATTGCTCCAAATTTTAACCCCTTCCCAGCCAGTGTCGTTAGTACAGTGACAGTGTACAGTATTAGCACTGATCACCGTATTGGTGTCAGTTAGTGTCAGATTTCCCTTTGCACTATCGCGGTTTTGCTATAAGTTGTTGATCACCGCCAATACTAGTAGTTGAATCTGTTTGTAAGTCGGAACAGGTCAATTTTTTAAGTGTAGCTCCAGCCAAAAAATCGATTTTTAAGCTTTTTGGAGAGCATAGGGAAGGGTTATCACCCCTGTAACATTTGTTTTGCTGTCTGTGCCCCTGTTCAGAAGATTTCACCTCACCTTCTGTCCCAATGAAAATTGGATTTTGAAATTTTTTGGGTTGTTAGGGAAGCATGGACTGGTGATAAAACATCAGTGGAGACACCTTTTTCCCCATATTAACTCTTACAGGAGTGAATTTCCCTTCCTAGGGGTGGATTTCCTCTCACTTCCTGTTGTCTCCCTCCGTTTGTAAGTAGGAGTCGTTTGTAAGTCGGATGTTTGTAAGTCGGGGGACCCCCTGTATGTGTGTGTGTGTGTGTGTGTGTGTATATATGTATATGTGTGTATATATATCTCTATATCTATATATATCTCTCTATCTCTCACAAAGGGACACATTCTTCAATGCAAAATATTTTTATCTGATTGCTCTTCAAAACATGACAATGTAAATGCTGCTACTGTACAGTTACAAGCATACGATGCTCTTCATCAGGCTTTGTGCAATAATCTACAAAAGACCTCATGCTTTTATACCAACACCATAGGGTGTAACCTCACAGGTGTATCCCATAATGCCATTGCCACTCTAATTTAACCCTCCACAGACTAAATCTAAATAGAATCTATATAGTGCTACTACAAACTATATCTATATATTGCTAATATTAAGATCTGAATCCTTTCTATTGCTCATCTAATTCTTCACCTCCTAATATGAGAAGTTTAAATTCCTGTACATATTTACACTAAAGGGAATTGATCATATCATCACAAGAAAAAACAAAGCGAAAAACAAAAAATAGATCTCTGTTGCCTGATGAAAGCCTGAAGAGCATGGTATTTTTATATTTTTTTTGTAATGTTTGGTCTTTTTATTTTTTTTCACTAAAAAACCAGAAAGCTTGTGTGAACAAAAATTATATAAATTGAATTTTGTGTACAGTGTTGCATGACAGCGCAATTGCCAGTTAAAGTAGCACAGTGCCGAATAGCAAAAAATGCCCTGGTCATGAAGGGGGAAAAATCTTCCAGAGGGCAAATGGATAAGGAAACAGATAATTGCTCTGATCAAATGTGTAATTAATGTCAGCACATAGACTAATAAGGTAAATAACCATATCCTTTCCTAGAATGCTGAGCAACTATCCTTCAAAGTATTTTTTTTTTTAGGCCAGGGGTTCAGCTTACACAGTATCAAAAATGAAGAACAAAGAGGAGACTAAAGTCCCATACACATGGGTTGGATGACATCGGCCGGTTCAATAAAAACTGTCCGACATTCAGCCCATGTGTATGGCAGCTGGTCCAACAGAACAAGCATGCTGGAAAACCAGCAGCTGATCGGACTCCCGCTGATCGGAGTGTTCTGTTGGGGGAGGAGGGGGTGTCCCCCTGTCGGAACACAACAGCTCAGCGGGGGAGATCGCTGTACTAATATGGGAAGGGTTGAATGGAAAAAATCTGTGTGTACCAGGCTTTGGAATTTGCATTAGTCAATTTAGTGTATTTGAGGGTCACACCTTTTGTGGTGCGCTACATGTTTAAAGACAGCCCATTCATTCTTATAAGCTTCCAACACAGCACAATGAAAACTGGACCTGACCAACTTTTCTCAATGCAGCTCATCACAACACATGGTAGTGCATTACATGTAGCAGCTTGGGTCTGTTACCCTAGTGTGTTGGCGTGTTATTTTAAAAGAATGGCACCGCTGCACTATTTGTGCCCTAACCTGAACATACAGTGCATCCGGAAAGTATTCAGTGTTTCACTTTTTTTCTTCATTTTGTTATGTTACAGCCTTATTCCAATTTTGGATTAAATTCATTATTTTCCTCAAATTCTACAAACATTACCCCGTAATGACAACGTTGAATAAGTTTGTTTTGAAATCTTTGCAAATTTATTAAAAATGAAAATAATTACATGTACATAAGTATTCACAGCCTTTGCCATGACACTCAAAATTGATCTGGGGAAGGATACATAAAAATGTCTGCTGCATTGAAGGTCCCAATGCGCACAGTGGGTTCCATTTGTAAATGGAAGAAGTTGGAACCTCCAGTACTCTTCCTAGAGGGGGCCGCCCGGCCAAACTGAGCACTCAGGGGAGAAGGGCATTAGTCAGGGAGGTGACCAAGAACCCAATGGTCACTCTGACAGAGCTCCAGCATTTCTCTGTGGAGAGAAGAAAACCTTCCAGAAGAACAACCATTTCTACAATACAGGCCTGACTGGTGGAGTGCTGCAGAGTGACCAGACGGAAGCCACTCCTCAGTAAAAAGCACACGACAGCCCGCCTGGAGTTTTCCAAAAGGCACCTGAAGGACTCTCGGACCATGAGAAACAAAATTCTCTGGTCTGATGAAACAAAGATTGAACTCTTTGGTCTGAATGTCAAGCGTCATGTCTGGTGGAAACCAGGTACCGCTCATCACCTGACCAATACCATGCCTACAGTGAAGCATGGTGGTGGCGGCAGCATCTTGCTGTGGGAATGTTTTTCAGAGGCAGGAACTGGGAGACTAGTCAGGATTGAGGGAAAGATGAATGCAGCAATGTAGAGAGACCTCCTTGATGAAAACCTGCTCTGGACTTCAGACTGGGGCAAAGGTTCATCTTCCAATAGGATAACGACCCTAAGCACATAGGCAAGATAATAAAGAAGTGGTTATGAGACAACTCTGTGAATGTCCTTAATTAACCCAGCCAGAGCCCGGACTTGAACCTGATTGAACATCTCTGGAGAGATCTGAAAATGGCTGTGCACCGAGGCTCCCCATCCAACCTAATGGAGCTTGAGAGGTCCTACAAAGAAGAATGGGAGAAACTGCCCAAAGATGGGTGTTCCGAGCTTGTAGCATCATACTCAAAAAGAATTGAGGCTGTAATTGGTGCCAAAGGTGCTTCAACAAAGTATTGAGCAAAGGTTGTGAATACTTATGTACATGTAATTTTTTTTTTTTTTTTTTTTTAGAAATTTGCAAAGATTTCAATCAAACTTCTTTTACATTGTCATTATGGGGCATTGTATGTAGAATTTTGAGGGAAATAATGAATTGAATCTATTTTGGAATAAGGCTGTAACATAACAAAATGTGGAAAAAGTGAAGTGCTGTGAATACTATTCCCATCCCTTTTTAATGCATCAACATAATTGTATGAATTTTAAAATAAAACCTTCCAAGGCTTTTTTTTTTTTTTTTCCGAATAAGCAATTATGTACATTTCCTGCCATTTAAGAGGAAAACTCAGTTGGAAGCTTTACTGCAATTCTATTTGCCTGGCCCCAGCCAGCTGTACTGTGTGTGGGGCGCTTGTTCCAGCGTTACTTCTCAATCCAAGTGATGATTAAAGACAACTGCAGCCAAAAAGATGTTAATCTGCACCCCATAAATACCTGTGTTTTGTTATGTTCTCTTTTCAGGCACTTGTAGAAAACATTGATCTCGCTCCAACCATTCTGGATATTGCTGGCTATGACCTCAATAAGACCCAGATGGACGGGATGTCTTTCCTCCCAGTCTTGGCAAGTAAAGCCGCAGGCTACAATTTAAGATAATTGCAAAGATGTTACATGTTTGATATTTTAGAAAAAAACGATTAATGACTTTAATGGCATCAAGAGGAAATATCAAACTTATTTTACAGTCTTAATACATTTAGAATTAATAGAAGTACATTTCTTTTACAGAGAAATCAGAATGTTACTGGGAGAACAGATATTTTGATTGAATATCAAGGAGAAGGATCTGATCGTACTGATCCCTCTTGTCCAGCGCTAGGACCCGGTGTCTCTGTATGTATTGTATTGTTAATCAAAATATCCCAGCAGAGGGTTTTTTTATTTTTTTATTTATTTTATCGCAGTTAAAGCGGTTCTGCACATATTTTTTAAAGTTAGTGGCATTGTGTTTAATATTCTCTAAATAGTGCTCAATGCTCCTCTTTTTTTTTTTTTTCTCCTACCTTTCGTTCTCTGCTGGTGTTGGTTGTCCTCCAAATCTTTCCCTGCGGCTATGGGGGTGGTTTCTGCGGGTATCGGCATCATTTCTGCTGCTCTCCGCACTGTCTCCTGGGATCTCATATAATTCATCCCAGGAGTCAGTGCGCCTAGCCGAAGCGAAATCTCACGTGATTTAGATGACGTGACGTCATCACGCCCGCCACGTTTGGAGGGCGGTTTGAATTTCTCCATTGTACTCTAGTAGCTATAGCCACTGAGCATGCGCGGGAACCAGCAAGGAATGCTGGTTCCTCCGAATGAGGGAAGGAGGAAGTAATTGCTTGTGGGCTTCAAATGCCCACAAGCAAGATGAGATCATCCGAAATTATTTTTATAAAGAATCAATTATGAAGAAAAAAAGAACGTGGATAACGGGCGAAGACCTTACAAGTAAGTATTTAATTAACATAACCTCGTTTTTAATGATTTAGGAAAAAAAATTACAAATTTTGTCAGTGCAGAACCGCTTTAATTTCATACCATGTATCACTTCTCTTGTTGAACATAACTGTCTAAAACTGATGCCATTTACTGTATGTAATTAAGTACAATACCATAAAATTGGGCCGCTATGGTTAGATCAAACTGCTTAAAGTGGTTGTAAACACTTACAGACCACTTTTACCTACAGGTAAGCTTAGATTAAGGCGTACCTGTAGGTGCAAGAAATATCTCATAGACCTACACAGTTTAGGAGATATTTGCAAAAGACAGGCACCGAGGTACCGATGCCACGCTGCTAACGGCGATCATGCAAATGCGTGGGAGTGACATCATCGCGGCTCCGGCCAATCACAGCATCGGTGACATTGCAGGTTCCTGTGTCAGGTAAGTGACACATAATGGGCTACTATGCGATGCATAGTAGCCCATTATTATGCTTTACCTTTGCAGGGAAACAAAGAAGTAAAACCCATCAGGGTTTACTTCCTCTTTAAGCCAGCTTGGTCTTGGACAGACAGACTACGAATCTGTTATTTGTTCATTTTATTATTGTGGTGTTTTTTTATTTTTTTTTCCCCTTACATTTGATATACACTAAGGCCAGCCATAGACTATCAATTTTCTTTCCTGCAGCCACAGGTTGCAGGAAAGAAAATTGCTTACTTTCCCCATCAATGCAGACCATGTGGGCAGCAGAATCCCTTAGAGATGCACTGAATTTTCGGCAGCCGAAACATATCGGGCTAAAATATTGTTGTTTGCATTGTGCCAAAAATTCACGTGTTTTTTTTCCGTGGTTTTGCCACGATTTAACTGTGCTTATGGTGTGTTGTTCATAGGTCATGTGACTCAAAAACATAATATGGGTGCGCTATTGATGCATTCTTGCTGCGTTTTTAATGCATTTCAACGGGGAGGTGTGTTTTTGGTGCTATTTTAACTGACCAAAAATGCAGCAAGCAGGATTTTTTAACACCACAACGGACGCGGAACGGACCAGTGTGGAGACATCCATATAATTTTTAAAGTTATAAGTTCTTTCTTGAGCTTATCTCGTGCCTATAATGGCCGACAATTTCATATTTATTTTAAATTCATGATATCAATTAAAAAGTTGCATATAATCCAATTTTATATATATATATATATATATATATATATATATATATATATATATATATATATATATATATATATTTTTTTTTTTTTGTAAATTTCGATTTCCGGCCAAGTGCATCCTGCATTTTCGGTTATAGCACCAAAATTTCTGTTCGGTGCACCTCTAGAATCCCTCCCGCTGGAGAACACAGTGATTATTGCTAGGTTCTAGCAATAATCACATGTAAAATCCGACAAACAAGATCGCTCAAATAGGGTACATTCAGCCAGCCCATACGTGGTTCGAATCTTGTCCGGTTCCTGCTGAACTGGACGAGCTTTAAACTGTGTATAGCCAGCCTAACATTGTTTGTTTTGTTTTTTATCATACCAGATCAGATAATCTTTTGAACATCTATTACTGGCTTTAGCAATGGGTATATTACTCTTGGGGGGGGGGGGGGGTTTTATCAGTTTCAGTAAGGCAAAAAGCCAAGTAAGTTGCAATCTCTGTGTATGGGCATACATTAAATAGGTATCGTTGCGCTGCTCATATACACCTCTGGATTTCATGGCATTCAGCCCAGGTTCACACTGCTGCGGGTTAGAAATTGTGCGAGTTCAGCTGGACTCGGACGATTTCAAACCGGCAATGTGGTCTGACTTCGTGGGCCATTTGACATACTTTTCAAATCATCGCCAAAAGTAATACAGGAACTACTTTTGGAAATCAGTGTGGTGGCGCAAAGTCTGCGCCACAACGATTCAGACGGTGCCTTTCTTTCAGCAATAGCCGCCAAATCGGCCCAATGTGAATGTGGGCTCAAGGCAGTTTTTGGCAAGTTGTGTGTAGCCAATCTAATCGGCAAGTACATATAAATCAGCTTCTTTTCCCCCTCCCATGTGTTTTTAAATGTTGTTTATTTTATTTAATTTTTTTTTATTTTTTTCTATTTTTTTTAGCAATGCTTTCCAGACTGTGTATGTGAAGATGCTTATAATAACACATATGCTTGTGTGAGGACAATTTCAGAAGCTCAAAACTTGCAGTACTGTGAATTTAATGGACCACAGGTAAGTTCAGCTTAACACGTCGCAACTTTAAAAATGCACTTGTTATTAAATGGCTCTAAATGTTTTATTTCCTGGTAAAACCTCTGTGTAGCCCACTGATCAAAGTCTCCCTCTCTACTACAAGGGCAAGAGCTGTCTATAAACACACACACACACACACACACACACACACACACACACACACACACACACACACACACACACACACACACACACACACACACACACACACACACACACACCATGGGGAGGGCAAACCTATAAAATGTTTTTTAACATAATGCAAAGAATGCATTAAGGTAAAAACATTTTTAGAACAACTTTAAGGCTGAACACCAGACTGATATAACAGATGCACATTGTTGCAGCACTCTTTATTAAGTGTACTGTATATACTGGAGTATAAGCCAACTTTTTCAGGACGTTTTTATGCTGAGAAAGCCCCCCCTTGGCTTATACTCAAGTGAGGCTCTCCTGCAGCCTCACTGTGCTGCCCACCTGTACCTTTTTTGATAACCAATACAGCGGGGTGTATACTGCTGTGTCATGCAGTCTAAACTGTTCGGCGGCTGTCCACTGTAACAAAGCCCAGCCATCCGGGATAGACGGAACACTGATACAATGCTGGGAAAATGAATCCGTGTTCCGTCTATCATGACACAGCGGGAGACGCCCACTGTTTTGGTTATCAAGGGTACAGGTGGGCACAGTGAGGCCGCAGGGGGGCCACAGTGAGGCTGCAGGTGGGCACAGTGAGGCTGCAGATGGGCATTGTTTACCCAGTAGCTGCTGCATTTCCCGCCCTAGGCTTATGCTTGAGTCAATACATTTTCCCAGTTGTTTGTGGTAAAATTAGGTGGGTCGGCTTATATTCGGGTCAGCTTATACTCGCGTATATACAGTATTTAAATACAAACCATGTAAGTACCTGCATTTGACCTGGCATCAGCCTGTTGCTATCCCATGTAAGCCCTGGTTCACACTGGCGTGACTTTGAATGCCACTTGCCACACACAGCCGCACGACAACTGAAATCACATTATGTTCAAAGGTGGCTGTTCCAATCAGTGCGACTCTTGCATTCCTTTGTTGCGACTCTTGTGCGATTTCAGCACAGAAGTTGCATTCGATAAGCCATTCCTATTACTCTGATATGACAAGTGTTTTTGTTTAACCCTTGCCTGTCCTCCCTAGTCATCCTTGCTACCTAAAAACTCTCCCAAGCACATTCCATTCACAACTGAGCGTAGCGGAAACGTGTTTTTGCATGTGTTTTTTTGCTTTCAGCGTTTTTGACATGTGAACACATGTCATGCATGAATGGGCAGCCACACACATGACAAACGCCCTACAGTAGCTCAAACACTTGTTTGGTCGTGGAGCGTCACACGTTTTTTCAGAGCACGTTTTGGGACGATTGTAGTGCATTTTGTTGCGCAGCAAAACACACGTCCTCTAACCATGATTGGAGTGTCAATAACAATTAGACTGAATTCACATCTGCACATTTCCGAACACGCGGCAACCGATACAGAAAATGCGCTTTTTGCCGCAAGTTTTGGAAACGTGCTGCAAACACGCTTGTGTTGCCATTATGATGATTTTGGCAAAAAAAAAAAAAAAGAGTATAAAAAAAAATGTAAATGTGTAACACTAACCAATAAAGGTTCTTGAGCTACTTTGGGGCAGTTGTCGTGTGTAGGGCAGCCCATGCATGACACATTTAGTTTGCGAGAACGCTCAGGTGTGAATGGAATGTGCTTGGGAGGAGAGTTTTTAAGCAGCAACGACGACCTGGGAGGAGAGGTGAGGGTGACCAAAAAAAAAACCCACTGCTCTTATCAAAGTTCAATGCTCCTTATCTAGTTGGAAAACATCTAGGTCACAGGAAAGAATAGAATGACAGATGAGCACATTGGTCTGCTGCTTTTCGATTCACTGTCCAGTCACAGGCTTGGGGAGGGACAAAACCTGGATTACTGCAGGTAAAAATCAGGTCTCCTCCCCTGCTAGACATGGCTATGCTGCATTGCAGAGCTGTGTACATCTCAGACTGGATGGGCAGAAAAACAGATCCATTGGCAAGTAAAAGGTCTTCCGTGCATACTTTCCATGTGTGTATTTAGCTGTTGGTTTGGAGTTCAGCTTTAAAGCTTAAGGCCCCTTTCACACTGGGACGGTGCGGGCGTCGGCGGTAAAGCAGCGCTATATTTAGCGCTGCTTTACCGTCGTTTTAGCGGCGCTATTCAGCCGCTAGCAGGACAGTTTTAACCCCTGCTAGTGGCCTAAAAAGGGTTAAAACTGCCCGCAAAGCAACGCTGCCCCATTGTTTTCAATGGGAAGGGGCGCTTTAGGAGCGGTAAATACACCGATCCTACAGCGTTTCAAAGATGCAGCCTGCAGGACTTTTTTGACCGTCCTGCAAGCGCACCGCTCCAGAGAGACAGCAGCGGCTGTATCAGGGCGATTTGCATGCGCTATTTTTAGTGCTGCAGCGCCTGCAATGCGCCCCAGTGTGAAAGGGGCCTAACTCGGCTCATCTGAGCGTTTTAAAGTGTGCATATCCTGTAGTTTCCCTGATTAGGTTATGCCAAATTATTAACAAATTTTTGTTCAGGTCAGCACTGCGGTTGCAGTTATATTTAACTACTTGGCGCCCACCCACAATGCACTGCAGGTGAGCAGCCGCTGTAGGCAAAGCAACATACCCGTATGTCACTGCCTACTTACGGGTTTAGGGCAAGTGGATGCGCGCCCCCCTGCTCTGCTTCCAATATGATTGATTGTACACATTGGGAGCAAGTCCTGGCCAATAATTCACGGCCGGGACCTGCTGATTGGCTGTGTGCAATCGCAGCCCAGAGCTCTGTACAAAGAGAGCATTCTGTCAGTTTCTCATCCACACATTACACATAGGCACATATTTAACCTTTTGATCGCCCTAGATGTTAACCCCTTCCCAGCCAGTGTCATTAGTACAGTGACTGTATAATATCACTGTATTAGCGTCACTGGTGAGGTCAGTGGCAGTTAGTTGGTCCCACCACACCATCACAGTCCCATTATAAGTCACTGATAGCCGCTATTCGTATTAAAAAAAATTAAAATGACCTCCATCTCCATTCAGATGGGATTGCTGCACTTAAAAATTTATTTTGAAATTTGCAAATTCCATTCAATATCAAATGCATTATTATTATTTTTTTCCCATGTTTTTTCTTTATAGTAACGTTTCTTTTTCATATTCTCCTTTTTTTTTTTTTTTTTTTTTATAAAAATTCTTTATTATATGTACATATGCTGGTTATGTACATGTATTCACTATATGTGTTTTGGTTCTTCCTTAGCGCATATCGAATGTAATAGAAAAAATGATGGCGCCTGATGACCCATGATAACATACATGCCTACATGTTTTTCTTATTTGTTAATTATCTTGATTGGTATTGATTAATTGATCCTATATGAGACAGAAGTGTATGAATACGCTTGTAAAGATCATTGTATATGTCTTGCTCTGAAGAAGGGCGTTATCTGTATGGCCCGTAACCGTTATGCATTTGACATTGAATAGAATTTTGCAATTTCAGAATAAACTTGTAAGTGCAGCAATCCCATCAGATTTTTTTTCTATATATGACCTGTGGAAGGGTTTGCTTGCACTATCATAATTGGCTCGTGTAAATTGCGTTTCGGGTAAAGTGTTGCATGACTGAGCAATCGGCAGTTAAAGTAGCACAGTGCCAAATAGCAAAAAATGGCCTTGTCTTGAAGGGGGTGAAATTGTTTAAAGGGTATCCCAGTAATCTGTAGAATACATGTAGCTGTGAAATTTAGGCATTTCGGATAATTGTTTCAAAGGAATACTTGTATTTTACTTTTTTTTTTTTTTTCCCTACAGCTCTTTGTGGAGGTCTATAACCTGACAGCAGATCCACACCAGTTGACAAACATTGGTAAAACGATCGAACAGCAGATCCTTGAGAAGATGAACCACCGCCTGATGATACTGCAGTCGTGTAGCGGAGCTTCATGCCGAACTCCAGGAGTCTTTGATCCTAGGTAATAACATGTCAGTTCTGAGCTATGATCACTTCCCCCGGCTTCTGTAGTGTGTAACGATTTTGACGTAATGGAAATGTCTTGTATTCAGCGGGTATGTCAGCAGGAAATGTCTTGTATTCAGAAAGGAGTGATTCCTTTCTTTTTACACAACAAAAACTGTTCTGTAAAAGCATTTGCTGGGCTCCTCAGTTAGCATCTCATTACCCAGGGTGCTTTGAAAGCCACTTTATTTGTAAAGCACAACCTTTTACTGTGTATTTCCAAAACTGCTGCATTTTTTTTTTTTTTTATAATGCGAACACTGAAATCAGTAGGCTATAGCAAGTAACTGCATTGTGGTAGCATTTGCAGCTGCTGATATGATTGGCAGGTCTATTTTGTGTGATTTAAAGCAGAGCTCCACCCTAAAGTGGAACTTCCGCTCATCGGATCCCTCCCGCCCTCCGGTGCCACAATTGGCACCTTTCAGGGGGAGGGGGGTACAGATACCTGTGTAATACAGGTATCTGCACCCACTTCCGGGTGTAGATAGCCGCAGACTCTGCGGGTTTTTTACGCCACTTCCTGTCATCCCCCGCTGTCTGCTGGGAAACACACGGATCCCAGAGACAGCAGGGAACGTCCTTATTGCGCAGCACGACTCGCACATGCGCAGTAGCGAACAGGAAAGTGAAGCCACAAGGCTTCACTTCCTGATTCCCATACCAAAGATGGCGGCGGCAGCACCCGAGAGACGATCGAGAGATCGGCTTTCGGGTGCCGACATCACAGGCGCGCTGGACGGGTAAGTGTCCATATTTTAAAAGCCAGCAGCTGCAGTATTTGTAGCTGCTGACTTAAAAAAAAAAAAAATATTTTCGCCGGACTCCCTCTTTAAAGTATAAACAATAGCTGGTGCGAGTTTAGTTCTACTCCAGGATCTTGCTCATTTGGTATTACTGGATCCCTCTCCCCTATGCTCATTAACCACTTAAGCCCCGGACCAATTTGCAGCCAAAGGACCAGGCCTCTTTTTGTGATTCGGCACTGCGTCGCTTTAAGCCGTTCGGTTGTTATACCGGAGGAGCAGGAGGGGACGTCCACCCCTCCCGACGCCTCGCGCCGCTCTTACCGGGCCTCCCGATGAGGCCCGATCGAACATCCGCCACTTCCGGCGGCTAGTGAGAGACTGGGACGAAGCCGGAAACGGCTTGGTTCCAGTCTCCTTGATGTAAACGCGGAAGCGACGTCACAACGCCACTTCCTGTTTACTCGGCTGCCAATGGCGCAGAATTTAAAAAAAGTACACAGTATTCAGATACACCGTTTTCAGTGATCTGAATACTTTGAAGTGCAAAGGAGGGATTTGGGGTCTTTTAGACCCCCGATCCCTCCATAAAGAGTACCTGTCACCACCCATTACTGTCACAAGGGATGTTTACATTCCTTGTGACAGCAATAAAAGTGATCAAATTAATTTAAAAAAAAAAAAAAAAAACACAATTGAATTATCTAAAATAAAATAAAATAAATAAGAAAAAAAATATATAAAAACATTTTAAAGCGCCCCCTTCCCCGCGAGCTTGCGCAGCAAAGAAAACGCATACGGAAGTCGCGCCCACATATGTAAACGGCGTTCAAATCACACATGTGAGGTATCGCCACGATCGTCGGAGTGAGAGCAATAATTCTAGCACTAGAACTCCTCCGTAACTCTAACCTGGTAACCATAAAACATTTTTAAAGCGTCGCCTATGGAGATTTTAAGGTACCGTAGTTTGTCACCATTCCACAAGTGCGTGCAATGATAAAGCGTGACATGTTTGGTATCTATTTACTCGGCGTAACATCATCTTTCACATTATACAAAAAAATTGGACTAATTTTACTGTTTCATGAAAGTATATTTTTCCCAAAAAGTTGCGCTTTAAAACACCGCTGCAAAAATACCGTGTGATATAAAATATTGCAACAATAGCCGTTTTATTCTCTAGAGTCTCTGCTAAAAAAGTCATTTTCTAGCAAAAAATATGGATTTTAACTTAGTCATGAAAGGAATATATATGTGTGTGTGTGTGTGTGTGTACGTACGTACGTACGTACGTACGTACGTTTATTATCTCACACACGCGCATGTTTTGCATAGATGAATAAACACCTTTGCGTGAGCACATGCGTCTATAGCATGCATATTCTATAGACGCACGTAAAAATATATGTTTATTTACATTAGACTGTATGGATATTTTTTTTTTTTTTTGCCTTTTCCTGCATACGTAAATGCGTGAACAGCGAGAATACTTATACTTGCATTCCTAGGTACCTACATAACTGCATACCTGGGTACTTGCATACCTACTGTGTTGTATAGCGGTAGACCAATGTTGTCTATGCCTGCATCCTTGTGGAACTATGTATTTTTCTCTAATATAGTCACTTTATTATGTACCTGTTAGACTAGCTAAATGACTCCCAGAAGGGAGAGGCGGCTAGGGGAGTCAGGTATACACTGCCCTCGGGTCCGGTGATCTGGCGGTGTTCATGTCTCCTGTTGGACCAATGGCATCAGGGGTATCTGAGCCACTGTGGCGCCTAATCTCGGATCAAGCCTGGTTAGTACTTGGATGCGAAACTGCCAGGGAATACCAGGGGCTGAAAGTTTTTTTTTTTTTTTTTTTTTTTTTTTTTTTTTTTTTTTTCCCCTCCTAAGTGAAAGAGGCATCTGAGGCTGCAGTGTTTTGAGAGTATCTCAGACCATAGGTTTTTAGGGCAGTCTCTGAGGTGGTTTGCTCCTTCTTTAGACAGCAGAAACTTGGTTAAGTGCACCTCTTGGGACTGTCTTTGTTTGCCACAGAGTCGTCAGTCTTTTGCCTTGCATTGGCTCGGCCCATTATTGTAAGACAATTAAATGGTAGCAGTTTCAAAACCAAATAGGGATATGAGGTCTATCTTAAGATCTCAAGCCGCTGAGCATCCTTCTGTTTCAGATAGGCTAGGTCTGTTCAGTGATGACCTCTCTGAAAAGGGTAGATTTTGGGGTCCAAAATCAGTAAACGCACGTCTTCATGTAGCGGTTTGTTTCCAGGCGTATCAAAGATTTCTGTAATTGCAGTGGAAAGTTTTTTTTTTTTTTTTTTTTTTTTTTTTTTTTTTTTTTTGGTGAATCTTCCATTTGGGTTCCAGAGGGTTCACAAAGCTTCTAGCCCCAGTGCTTGCCTTGCTGTAGACACCTAAATGCTCATTACCTCAATAATCTTTGCTCAGGAAGCAGTCGATTCCAGGGGTCCCTTCGATATATTTCTGCAGGAGGGAGCTGTGTTTAGGTCGAAGCACGTGCCCTACATACAGTCCTACTCCAGGTCTTGGTAGAGGATCATTCTCTCTGTCTAGAACTTGACGATCCAGGCATTGGATTGCCAGAGGTTCTGTTCCCGGGGTGTTGCAGAGCAAAAATTAGCGGTTCATATTCTTCCTTTTCAGGAATTTGGAAAATAAACACTGATGCCAGTCTCTCCAGTTTGAGGGTAGCTACAGTTCAGTGGACTTGGTCTCCACAGGAGAGAATACTGTCTACCAATATCTTGGAAGCAAATCAGTTGTAGGTTCTTTCCCTGTTTCGGTTTCTGCCACATCTTTTGCAAAGAATCTGGGAGCTGGTAACACTGGTATTAGTGTTGCCCGAATTAGCCCAGGATGGCTTGGTACACTGACATAGCGAGTCTTGTGGGGGTTGCTCCTTGGACACTCCCAGTCCAGCGGGACCCAATGGTCTTGAGTCCTGTATTACTATTGAGCCCCTCGAAGCCAGCTTTGGGGAACTTCAATTGCAGGACTTGAAAATATTTTTTTTGCCTGGGATGAAGCCAGGAAGTGGCACCTGCAGAAATATGTGAGTGGGAGATTCTTTTTTTTCCCCCCAGATGCCATTGTTTTTCACTCCTTGATTCATACTTTATACAGTGGGTAATGTAGTCAGTCCTGCCTGTCAGGTGACTCTTGTGTCCTTGGGACTTGAATTTGATGCAGAGGCCACTTTTCTGAACCTTCTAAATCTGGAGATTCTGTTGGTCCTTTATCTGGGAAGGTTGCTTCTTTGGTGGCTATCGCTTATCTAGGTGGCGTGTCAGATTTGGCAGCTCTTTTATGCAAGGAGCCGTTCTTGGTCTCGCATCATAAGGTGTTCTCATCCATTTTTTGCCTAGAGTGGTGTCTAGTTTTTACTTGAATCAAGACAATGTCTTGCCTCAGTTGGTAGGAGTTGGATCACTGCATGAGGTAGTTCAGATGGTCAGAATTACTTGATTTGTCGGTACAGGTCAGGAATCCTGGTTTGTGCTGCCAGTAGAGCCCAGGATGGGCAGGAGGCTTCCAGGTTAACTATTTTCATTGGATTTGCCAGTAAATTATTCAAGCCTATGGCTTGAAAGGGCAATGCCCCTCATCCCTTTTTTTTGGTAAAAGTGCTCGCTATCAGGGGGGTGGGGCCATCTTGGGCCATCCACCATCAGGAGTCGGTGGCTCATGATTTTAAGGCCATTACATGGTCTTTTGTTCATACATTAAAATAATTTTACCAGATGGATATCAAAGCCACAGAGGATACTGCTTTGGCCACAGTATGTTTTGGGTGGCAGAAGGAGTCCTTATCAGGTGGCAGTTTGTGTCTCCCTCCCCTCAAGTGCATTGCTGTAGGACATCCCATATAGTTAGTCATTATTATGGTTGCTCTGTGTCCTGTGATGTTCGATAAAGAAAATAGGATTTTTTTGTCATACTTGTAAAATCCTTTTTCTTGGCGTACATAACGGGACACAGAGGTCCCTCCCAACTTTTTTGGGCTATTTATTGCTTTGCTACAAAACTGAGGTCCTTCCTGTGTAGTAGAGGACTTCCTGTTTGACTATCTGCCAGTGTCCATCCACCAGTAGGTGGCGTATAACCCATATAGTCATTATTATGGTTGCGCTGTGTCCCGTGATGTACTCCAAGAATTTTTTTTTTTACAGGGAAGTATGACGAAAAAAAACTTTTATTATTATTCAGGATTTATATAGTGCCAACAGTTTGTGCAGCGCTTTACAATGTTAGGACAAACCGTACAGTTACAATACAATTCAATACAGGAGGAATCTGAGGGCCCTGCTGGTTAGACGTTACAATCTAGAACAGGGGTAGGCAACCTCGGGCCCTCCAGCTGCTGTGGTAAAACTACAAATCCTATCATGCCTCTGCCTCCAAGAGTCATACCTCTGATTGTTAGGGTCTTGCAAGGTCTCATGGGACTTGTAGTTTCACTACAATGGGCCGGAAATGGGAGTGGGTGCCTATGAAAACTAGGTACCCGTTTCCCCTCTTCCCTCCAATGGAAGTGCCAAATGTGGCAGTGGGGGGGGGTTTGCCAACAAGCGGAGCTTCCCCTTTTGGGTGGAGCGCCGCTTTAAAGTGTTGCTGTTACAGCTAAAAGAGAGCACCCCCAGCCCCATCTTCCACCTACAATCATCTTTTTTCCTAAACCTTTGAGATATGCTTTCTCTCATATGGCCCAGCCACTGGTTAAAAACTATTTTAGCTGGGCCTGTGCCAGTTGGGGATTGCAAAGCGTGTATGTGGGCCTGACCGAGAGTGATATCTTGCTGGAACGGGGACAGATGCGTACATGACTAGGTGGTGGACAAGCTTTCATAAGTGTAGTAGTTTATACTTCAAGCGCTAGGCTTTTTATCTCTGGAATACAGGTTTTGTTTTTAACTTCTTCTGATGAGATATTTCTTTTCCAGGTATCAGTTTGACCCAGGAATGATGTTTAGGAATCAAGATCAGCAAGGCCACCTTTTGTCCAGCAAGTCTTTGCTTTAGAATATTTCATCTCCTCACTTATCTCTGGTGAAGTAATTGAGCTTCTCTCTGCCAGCCTTGAAGGCTTCAATGATTTGGCTTATCTGTGTCATTTTTGTGCAGGACCTAATCAAATGCCAGCTGGCTATGTGAAATGTGGCTATGTCAGTGAATTCCTAAGACTCTATATGTCCTCACAGTTGGGCTTCATTCTCACTGCTGTGATTGGTTGGTTAGAGATATTAGTTATAATCTTTTAGATAAAGGGAACCTTTGCCACTTTATTCTTGTCATAGCCAGTCCTCAAAACATTGAAGCTCTCTTTGATAATGAACTAATTATCAATGCTAAAGCCTATTGCTGTACTAATACGTCTCAAGTAAATTATTTTTTTAATGAGATGAGACTATTTTTGTTAAGAAAAAATACTGTAATTCTGCAGTTGTTCAAAACCACTAAGAACTTGTTAGTTCCCAATAGCCAGAATTGGTTCTAAAGTTGCTTAACTGTTTGGCAGTTTTGTTAAGCATCTTAATGTATCTAAGGTAAGCAAATTGGGAACATCCATCTAATTTATCGAACACATCCCTTTTCCGAAGAAAGAAAAGTCTCAGAATTGTCGTTGACAGAAATCTAGCCCTGGTCAGAAAGTGATAATGACTGTTTTTTTTAAATAAAAACTTAACCTGGCTTCAAGTTTGATGACTGAGGCTTTAAAAGTGGTACAGTCCAAATAAACTGGATTATAGATTAAAGTGTTCTATAGTGTGATAATAAAATGATAATGCAGATTTTGCCTATGTGTGATGGTGCTTCTGAATAATCGGTTTGGAGACTAACCTATTATTTTATTTTCAGCATAAAACCCATTTTTGTATTGTATATGCATTTTTCTATACAAGCTGATAATGCAAAGATGACTCGAGACTTACATTTTTTAATTTTATTTTTTACCCCTGAAGCCAGTACTTTCTAAAGCCATTACATACACTTAATGTTTGTGTGTCATGTACTTCATATGTATGTTCTTGACAGTGTCCCCACCATCCTAATTTTTGAACTTGAAGATATATTTATCATGATTCATTGTTCTTTTTTGGTACCAGCCTATAATTTGAGTAAGGGAATATAGGTTTCATTTTATAGGGGAGTTCATTCAACTTCAATTTCTCAGTGTACTCAAAATCCAAAACTGAAGTATAGCGTGTGTCATTTCTACGTTTCCCATAGCCATAACCAATGTTCACAAATGCCCCATTATGCCTTGCACCAATTTGCCCACTAAATGATCCTTCAGAACCTCACAGTAAGTGTTCTGTCCTTGGTCTTGCCTCTATATGTACATATTTTATTGTTCAGCTTGCCCTATGGGTTTTTTTATAACTGAAAATGTATAAGCAAACATGGCTGTCCCAAATGTTTATTGAACTTCAGAACAGCTAAAACTTTCTGAATGACACAGGATTTTTATTGCAGTTAGCCAGCTTCATCTCTCCTTGTTACGTGGCTTGGAGATGACCCAGTCAACTGATAGCTGTCTACCACCAATCACATTTTGTGAATTATACCTTTCCTCCTTCATATCACAATTTTTTTTTTTTTTTTTTTTTTTAAAGCATGATTTGTGTGTGTGTGACTTATTAGAAGTGTTTATTACCGTCAGAAGAACAGTGACAATTCATTACATTTTTATGTTCTCGCTTCCCATACTGTGGCAAATTGGGAAAATGAATTGCATTATTATAGGTAGAATAGAAATTGGCTATTTTACTAGATTTTAAAGCTGCGCGGTGGTGGTTTGATTATACATGGCGTCTGATTGATTAAGTTCTAATGAGTGATTCTATTTGGATGCATAGCCCAGTTTCATTGCTTAACGAACCTCTTTCACTCCCTCTGAGATTATGGCCAGGGATCTGATGGGACCAGAGAACCCTCAGCAATGACATCAACCTTTCAAAATTGTCCAAATTATATTTAAAAATTAATACCTTCAATCCTGAGGTGGGAACCAGTCTGTGGACCACTGTTCAGAATGTTTCAGCTCTGCTTTCATTTTATGTGAACTTGAAAGAAAGTTTTTTTTTTTTTTTTATTTAAACTAATACAGAATTGCTTGGCTGAGTTTTTTTTTTTCTGCAGGCAGTTAAAGCAACGTTTTAGTTCATATTGACCCCACCATCATGATTATACTTTTCTATAACTGCAATCCAAGCAAGCATGGGCCATGCTAAACAATAAAGGGATGACCTCACGGACTGCCTATAATTCAGAAGTGAATAGGTTGCCAAGGAACTATTTTAACTCCACATTCAGAAGGTTCACAAAACTATAAGGCGATGCCTGACCAGTAGGGATAAATGGCCATCTGCAAAAACAAAGCAACCATAACTTTGCACTGGTAAACGTATAGCTGCTACATTAAGATTTTGGGCTTAGGTCTTCATTTTTTGATTTTATTATGATTTGTGTTATTATATTTGTGATCTACAGATAATTGTAATTTTGCTTTTGCCTTGTGAAACTGTTATCCTTATAGAAGTGCCCTTTAACTGATCCTTTTCACTGCTGCACTTTACAATAAAATGTTGAATCTCTATGCATTCTGTATTCTTTCCTTGTTTATCAGAAGGATTTAAAAGCTCTTTACTCTTAGCAGCTCAGACTGCTTAGATGTAGTGAATATCTTTTGCTTTATCTAACCCATGTATAAAAAACTGTTGTTTCTCCTTACATGTGTGAATGATAAAACCTCAAAATAAAAAAAGATTGCATATAAAGAGCATAGAGTGCCATAAACTATACACCTAAAAAGCACATAAAGAATCGTCCAGTCCTTCCCAAATGAGTGAAAAAAAAGTCTCTGCTGATATGCAACAAATACGCGTTTTTGTGACAAAAGAGCTTCCAGTGACAGTCAATATCTTCCAATAAAATCTTTTATACATGGTATGACACCGCAGTGCTCTAGTGATTCCCACCACCGTTTCCGCTATGCGCTCACCTCCCAAGTTGGATCTGCTAATAGCAAGGTCTAAAAACGCCTTCCCCTTTTGGTAGGGGGTGCCTTAACAATGCTGCTCCAATTTGGGATACTCCTTACATGCTTATTTCCTCCGCCTTTGAATGTTCACATAGAGTGTATGGCCCTTTAAATTTCTGTGCATCCGTCCTATATTGGGCTCAAATGAGAGAGGATCCCCATAGCGTAAAAGGTTTAAACAGCAAATTTTTATTAAAATTACACTTGGGCTGCTTTCACACTGGGGCGGTGCGGGCAGCGACGGTAAAGCAGCGCTATATTTAGCGCTGCTTTACCATCGTTTTACCCGCGGTATGCGGCCGCTAGCGGGGTGGTTTTAACCCCCGCTAGCAGCCGCAAAAGGGTTAAAAACCTCCGCAAAGCGCCGCTGCAGCGGCGGTTTGCGGGCGGTATCCCCGCGGTTTCCCATTGATTTCAATGGGAAGGAGCGGTATAGGAGCGGTAAATACACCGCTCCTTCACCGCTCCAAAGATGCTGCTAGCAGGACATTTGTTGCGGTCCTACTAGCGCACCGCTCCAGTGTGAAAGCCCGCCGGCTTTCACACTGGAGTGAATGGGGCCGGTTTTTTCAGGCTGTGTACAGGCGCTATTTTTAGCGCTGTACCGCCTGAAAACCGCCCCAGTGTGAAAGCAGTCTTACAGATGTGTTAAGTCTGTGTTAAAAACTGTGGGGCTCCGGCTCCCGCATCACTTCTGGTTTTCGGCAGTCAACTTGCTCCACCCAACGCATGTCGTCACGTGCCTTTCTCAGAGGTACCTACAACTTTTTTTTTTTTTTTTTTTTATTCACTCACTCATTGGGAAGGCTTGTATGCTTCTTTATGTGCTTTTTATGTTTATAATAGGATATGAATTTATGACACTGTATGCTCTTTTATATGTGATATTGTTTTTTTTTTTGAGGTTTTATCATTCACACGTGTAGGGAGGCGCAACAGTTTTCATGGAAATTGAAAGTTAGGACAACAGGAACAATTTTCATACACATTGCCTACCTGGAAGTCGCACATTACTGTCAGTGCTTTTGCCACCTGAACATAGAATCTGCATAAATATACATCCCAAGGTAATAGAAAAACGTCCCCCTTCACAGTATGGTAAAAATGACAGTGATTTTAGAGCACCTGGATCTCTTTTACTGTTGGGAGCTGACTGAAAAGAAGGTTCATAGTTGCAGTTAACCCCTTAAGCTCAGGTTGCATATAAATGGCCTAAGGACAGCAAGTGGTTAAACTTATTTATATACAAAATGGATAGCTGAGACCAATACTTTAACACCTCCTTAGATTAGTAACATGAGGTGTGGATGTGGGTAACTATCCAGAGCTTGTGCACAAGGAGTACCAGTGATTTATTATCCAGATGGCATGTGCAAGGACTGAGCAATAGGAATAGGTGCAGTTGTCATATACCAGACTATTTATATGGAATACTGTACTAGGCTTTTAATATGCTTTGTTCAAAGCCAAATGACATTTTTTTTTATTAAAGGGTTAGTTAATCTTTACATAAAATCTGTAAATGTGACTTAACACTGAACCCCACCCCCGCCCCCCCCCAAGGTCTCCATTGTACTTTACTCTTGTGATCCTGTGCTGTCAGGGCTCTTGCAAGCCACTCCACTAGTCCAAGGATTTTAAATCCTTGCTGCTTTCTCTCCTCTCCATCCAGCGCTACAGGGGATGGTCCAGACAGATCCTGATTGGTCACCGTTGTCCATGTGGAGTGGCTTGCAGCCATCTTGACCACTCAGGATCACAGAAGTTAAGTACAGAGGGACCCAGGTGGGAGGGAGGGGTTCCAGTGTTAGGTCACCTTTTACTGTAAAAGGTGACCTAACACTTTAAAGGGTAGCCTGTGCTGACCTTTCTATTAGCTGCTTGGCTATTGTGCTAAACCAATACTTTGAGACACTGACCTGCAGCAAGTATCTAGATCAAGGAGCATTTTTATTTCTGGAAATTTTAGTTTTACTTTATACTCCTGCACATTTGCCCTACAAACTTTTTTTTAGCTGTTATGAGTAAATATTTAAGTGTTTTTTTTAATTTTTTTTTTTTTTTTTTATTCTTTATGAATGTTTAAAGGGGTGCAACTGGCTCTAACAAAAAAAGGCGATTGTTTCATAAAGAAGTTGCATCAAGCTGAGTGTGCCGTTACCAGTCCAAAATAATTTGTACCAAGTACATCACATAGACCACTATGATGACAGGGTTTGTGTGGGCATGGAAGACTGATGAACAAAAGAGGATGGATTTTAAATACACGGTCTAAAAAAAAAAGATTGTGCATAGTTTTAAATTAACCGACATGTACACAAATAGTTAAATTTTTTATTATAAAAATAAAAAATACATATACAAGTTGCTTATAGAATCTCTTAATGGACTATAAACATTATCCTACAAGTAACACAGAAAACTGGAAGAATGCCCACAGGAGTTCAAGTATAACTCATGCCAAATGTTGGTTAAAGAGCGGGGAAGAGTAAACTGGCCATACAATAGCTGAATGTCATACTTTTGTTTTTTAAATCCTCTTACATTTCCACATTTAGGGTAACATATCTCCATAGTTATAGATAAAGTAGCATTTTAAAAGGGATACAATAACCATACCATTTGAGTACGTGATCATTTTTTTCATTTAAGATTTTGGGGGCTTTTTTTGTTGTTGGGGTCAGATCAACAATTGTTTTGGACCACTGTGACCAGAAAATTTAAAGGAGCAGGCTAGAAAATTTTCCCAAACCAATACATTTCTGACAGTGTATGTGGTTTTTGGTAAGAAAAAAACATATTCATTCCAAAACAAAATGTTAACCATGTCCATATGACGTCCTGGGCTTTCGGTGGTGATATCTGAATGATCGGTATCATTCAGATATCGTTTTTTTTTTTTTTCAGCCAGCGGTTCCCTTCACCGTAAGAACAATCCTAGCAGCTGTTCAGCCACTTGATCATTCCCTTCTCCGGTGCGTCTACCGGCTTGCCCGTGCAGGAACTCGTCAGCACCAGAAGTTCGGCATAGAGAAAACGGAGGGACAGATGATCCCCGGCAGTCTCTGACTCTTGGAGGCCCAGGCGCAACGTTATGCCTTTACGTCTGATGTAAGTAAACTATGCCGGGGACTCTGCTGGAAAGCCTGAGATCGTAATTTTTTTTTCTTTTCATCTCCGGCTTTCCAGCCTGGAGGAGAGATGTGTGGGGTCTTATTGACCCCACATCTCTCCATAAAGAGGACATGTCACGCACTATTCCTATTTACAAGGGATGTTTACATTCCTTGTAATAGGAATAAAAGCAATCGTTTTTTTTTTTTTTTTTTTTTAAAGATAAAGTATAAAAAAAAAAAAAAAAAAATTGGTAAAATAATAAAAAAAAATGAAATAAAAATAAACCGCCCACAGAAGCGAACGCATATGTAAACGACGTTCAAATCACACGTGAGGCATCAGTGTGAATGTTGGAGCGAGAGCAATAATTCTAGCCCAAGACCTCCTTTGTAACTCCAAACTGGTAACCGGTAAACAATATTAAAGCGTTGCATCTGGAAGTTTTAGGTACCGAAGTCTGGCACCATTCCACAAGTCTGCACAATTTTAAAGCGTGACATGTGATCGATTTACTCAGTGTAACATCATACAAAAAAATTGGGCTAACTTTCTACTGTTTTGGGTTTTTTTTTTTTTTTTTATTCATGAATGGGTTTTTCTTTTTCCAAAAAAGAAAAATCACGTTTGATGTGCAAATACCGTGTGACATAAAAAGTTGCAATGGTTGCCATTTTATTCCCTAGGGTCTCTGCTAAAAAAATATTTTTTTTTTATATAAAAAAAAAAAAAAATTTTGGGGGGTTCTGAGTAATTTTTTAGCAAACAGATGATTTTTACATGTAGGAGAGGAGTGCTGGACTTTGTGTGGTATGGAAGTGGTTAGAAGCAAATAAAAGTTTGACGTACTTTCAGATGACATTCCTCAAATGTACTGAGAATTTCCATTGAAATAGTCATAAGTAAATCTATGTGTGTATGGCCAGCTTTAGAATCTGTCAGATTTTATTGTCCTCTGTATACCCGAGGAGGAGTTTTATTTTCTCTACTCCCTGCCCCAGTGCCCCCATACTGTTGAATCGTCACTTCACAAAACAACAATAAAAAATCTGAAGATCATTTGTCCACTCAAGTGCAAGTTTAAAAAAAAAAAAAAAGTGTAATTTTAGATTGCTAATTAAGTTTAACACAAAGTTAAATTCCTCGAGTATTTTTCAGTCCTTTGGAGAATTTAGCACGGGGACCTGACTGACAGACATGTTGGTATGTGAAGTCAAGTGGATGGATCTTCTTAATGGAGTGCTGGAGACAAGTAAATGGCTGTTCCTAACATACTAGGTTTCAGTAGCATAAGCCTTTAATCATTTTCACTCTCTGGTGCACTGTGACTGTGCTTGTATTATGCAGGCACAGTATGTTCCTTCATATCCTGCTACCAGCATATGTATTGCAGATCTATCAAACAAGCAAGATGGTAGGTAATTATTCAATGAACCCAAAGACTGATTAATTTTGTTAATGAAGTGCAGTAAACAAGATACAAAAATAGAACACTTTTGCATTACATACTTAAAAAACAACAAATCTGTCTTTAAAAATACAGCATGTAAATGGGGGGCAGGCCCTCTTTCTCAAACGTAATCCCTAAACTGCATAACGACAATTTATAATATGGATTGTAGCGATTGTACTTTGGGGGGGGTTAATAGTTCTTATTTTTCAGTCTTTAGGTTTACAGATTATGCATCTTTTAGGGGATGCAAAACATGGGTATAGTGCAGAATAGAATATTTAAAAGGGGAAGTGTCAATTTTTTTTAAAAAATTTTTTTGAATTCTTTTAAAGAAAAGGAATAAATATTCTGCTAACAAACTTCCAAACATTAGGGCCTCATGCACACTAGATGCTTCTCTCCAAGCAGTATAAAAAAAATTCACCTAAAGCCCCGGTTTACAAACTTTTTTTTTTAGGCGCAGTAACCGCTTCCCGAACGCCTCACGCCGATATACGTCGGCAGAATGGCACGGCTAGGCAAAACCATGTACAGGTACGTGGCCCTTTAATTGCCTAGCCGTGGGTCGCTATCGCGACCCGGTCGGGAACTCCGTGGCCGTGGGACCAGCGGACCCGATCGCCACTGGTGTCCTGCGATCGGCTCACAGAGCTGACGAACGGGGAGAGGTCTGTGTAAACAAACCTCTCCCCATGCTTCCTACACTGCCTGTCATTGATCGGCTGTTCCCTGTCGTCGGGGGGAAAAAACAAAAAACAAAACACACACGTCACACACCATAACCGTTCCCTGCCCCCTAGTGGTTAACTCTCACTGCCAATGTCATTTATACAGGAATCAATGCATTTAAATAGCATTAATTGCTGTAAAAATGACAATGGTCCCAAAAATGTCCGATATGTCCGCCATAATGTCGCAGTCACAATAAATTAAAAAAAAAAAAAAAAAAAATTAAAATCGCTGATCGCCGCCATTACTAGTAAAAAAAAAAATATATATATTAATAAAAATGCTATAAAACTATCCCCTATTTGTAAACGCTATAACTTTTGCGCAAACCAATCAATCGCTAATTGCGATTTTTTTTTTTTTACCAAAAATATGTAGAAGAATACGTATCGGCCTAAACTGAGGGGAAAAAAAATGTTTTTTGATATTTTTGGGGATATTTATTAGAGCAAAAAGTAATAAATATTGCATTTTTTTCAAAATTGTCGCTCTATTTTTGTTTTATAGCGCAAAAAATAAAAACCGCAGAGGCGATCAAATACCACCAAAAGAAAGCTCTATTTGTGGGGAAAAAAAAGGACGCCAATTTTGTTTGGGAGCCACGTCGCACAACCGCGCAATTGTCAGTTAAAGTGACGCAGTGCCGAATCGCAAAAAGGGGCCTGGTCCTTTGGCTGCAAATTGGTCCAGGGTTGAAGTGGTTAGTAAAGTCCACTTTGGGATTTTTTTTTATTTTATTACAGTCAAATTAGAGATATTCACACAATGCCGCTGGTGACATCACCGATGCATGCGCGCTGAAGGTCCAGCATACTGTGCAGGACATTCAGAGCACCGTTCTGGAACCAAGGGTGTGAGGTCATCGCACCCATTCACACAGCCAGAATCTGCAAACCCAGAAGAAAGATGGAAGCCCTGGCAACGGTTAACAGCACGCCACTGGAGGGCTTTGTTCTAATGTTAGTATTTCATAATGTGCTAGTATGCGATGCATTCAAGCACATTATGCAATTGGCTTACAGGAGAAAATGTTTTCTTCTTTTTTTACTGCAGTAGTTACAACCGCTTAAAGCATTTGGGCAGGTATTCATGCCATTGGCCAGAATATATATTTTTTTTTTTCTGGCCATTGGAATAAATGAACACTCTTGCACTAAACAAGCTTAGCGTTTTGTTGCGTCTATAATTTTTCTGCCAAAACACTCCTCTTCTAAATGTGTAGGTGATGGGGTTTGTTTTCTGCCTCTAAACTCCTATATGTGCAAAGACACATAGGCCTTTAGAAGCAGTCAAATGCCACGATTTTTTATTTTTTAAACATCCTGTGTGCATGAGGCCTAAATTATAAAATGAAAAACCTGCCATGTGTGTACTCAGATGCACAACATTATTTTCTCTCCCTTGTTAAAACTACAAGGAAGGGTAAGTCAGTGTTGCCCAGATACAGCTGTCCTTGGTGCTCATACACATCGCTGATTGCCCATGTCACACTTCCATCCGGATCATGAAAACTGTCCACTATTTCCCCATTCTGGTTCACTTCCAGGAATAAGCCGTGTTTTTTCAGCAGAAAGCTGTACGCTGCCAGCGGTGTCACCTACAAATTTCCATGAACAGCAGTATTAAATGGAGAATCTGATTAAGAGGTTTCCATTACTCCACAGTCCTTTCTAATTGCGGTTCAGTAAATAAAAGTTAACTATGTCGAATATATATATATATATATATATATATATATATATATATATATATGTGTATATATATATATGTGTGTATATATATATATATATATATATATATATATATATATATATATATATATATATATATATATATATATATGTATATATATGTGTATGTATGTATGTGTAATATCTTAGCAGCACGTTATTGCCAGCGGTTTAGACATGAATGGCTGTGTGTTGAGTTATTTTGAGGGGACAGCAAATTTACACTGTGCTGCAATTTAAAGTAGTGAGTGTACAGCTTGTATTAAAGTGACATTTATTCAGTGTTGTCACATGAAAAGAGAATAAAATATTTACAAAAATGGGAGAGGTGTACTCACTTTTGTGAGATACTGTACATATGAAAATGATCAGCCTAACCTAATTTTATTCATGTGTTTTATGGATAGTGGAGTCTGTAATTGTATGCAAATGAGAGCAGTGATATACAGGGGGTCCCCGAGTTACGAACTCGTTAGGGACTGGCCCCGTGTACGGAAGTCGGAAATGTTCGTAAGTCGGCGCGCATGCGCAGACCGACAAATACGGAGATTTCCGGACATTTCCGATGTTCCGTCTGTTGCCGTTCTGCGCATGCGCGGCAAATTACGGACATTTCCGGCATTTTCCGACGCTCCGTATGGCCGCGCATGCGCAGAACGGCCAAAAGACGCCGAAAACCACCGAAAAATGGCGGAGGGTCCCCGCAGCACCCCGTTCGTAAGTAGGGGTTGTTCGTAGGTCGGGTGTTCGTAAGTCGGGGACCCCCTGTACATTTCTGGACTGAGGACAGCCAGGCATTATACAGTAAAGGTTTCTTCTGATTAATTGATGGAAAAAAAAAAAAAACGATGCTGCATTTATTTTAATATCATGAGATTCTTATACTTACCAAATGGTAACACATGCCAATTGTTCACAATGTGAGGCTCAAGGTTGAAATTTCATGGTTACATATACCGTATTTATCGGCGTATAACACGCACCCCAAGTTTAGGAGGGCATTTTAAAGGAAAAAAAAGTTTTAGGAGAGAAGTTTAGGGGAAAAAAAAAAACTTACATTTAAGCGTCATTTGCAGCCTGCCCAGCGTCATTTGTAGCTTGTCAGGTGTCATTTGCAGTCTTGCCGACGTTTAAAATTCCCGCCGCGAGACAAACCGCGCATGCGCGGCCGAAAAAGACAGAGCCGACTGTTCGGCTCCACTCGGAGTCCCGCCTCCCTGCTGTTTCGGGAGCGAGTGCAGGGAGGCGGGACTACGAGCGGAGCTGAACAGTCGGCTCGGTCTTTTTCGGCCGCGGTCGCCATTTTTCGGCGCCGCAACCAATTTTTGTCATTTTTTTGGGGGGGTATTGGCGTATAACACGCACCCACGACTTTCCCCCGATTTTTAGGGGGGAAAAGTGCGTGTTATACGCCGATAAATACGGTAATAATAAGTATATGCTACATTAGCTTCTGTAGGCATAGGTGTGTGCTGCATCTCCTTCGATAGATTACTAACCCTACAATCAATGCAATTTTTAATATGAGCAGCTGGAATGTGTGCACCTAAAAATACACATAACATGCCAATTTTTATTTCTGAATTTGGACTGTGAGGTCAGAGTAACACAAGTTAAAACTCTATCCATACCTTTAGTTAAAAAACGAAAAATTGAGAAACGGCACAAAATAAAGTACCGTACTTATCGGCGTATAACACGCACCCCAAGTTTAGGAGGGCATTTTTAAGGAAAAAAAGTTTTAGGAGGGAAGTTTAGGGAAAAAAAATAAATAAACTTACATTTAAGCGTCATTTGCAGCCTTGCCCAGCGTCATTTGCAGCCTTGCCTGCGCTTAAATTTCCCGCCACCGAGACAGACCGCGCGTGAGCCGACTGTTCGGCTCCATTTGCGGTCCCGCCTCCCTGCTGTTTCCGGAGCGAGCGCAGGGAGGCGGGACTACGAGCGGAGCCGAACAGTCGGCTCGGTCTTTTCCAGCGGCGCTTCAGTTTTTTTCGGCGGCGCTCGCTATTTTTGTCACTTTTTTGGGGGGTATCGGCATATAACACGCACCCACGACTTTCCCCCGATTTTAAGGGGGGAAAAAAGTGCGTGTTATACGCCGATAAATACGGTAATATCAATTCTAATGCAGCACCAAAAATTTGTAATAAGTAATAAAACATAAGATATAGTGATTAAGGGCCCAAATAGACCATATATTAATGCAAAATGAATAAAAACAATCAGTGGATGTAGTGCATATTAAATCATGTCATCAATTCAAACATATGTATGTGTCAAAAGTCCAAAAACAAGCAAAAATATTAAAATATATAGCAATCTATTAAATCGGGTCTTTTTATGTAAACTCCAACTCTGTGCCCCCTAAAGTGCAATGTACTTCAAATCCTGAAAAAAAAGTGCTTCACCGAAGTGACAAATGAATGTTCTCACCAGATATCTTTGCCCACAAAGTGACCCCCAGGCATATAAAGCGAAGGATTCCTTCCTCCACTGGCTGGTCCTTCAAGCCACACTCAGTTTTATCCAACTGCTTCCAGCATTTAGCGTGGATCTCAATCCAATCATAAATGGCATGAAATAGTAAAATCTTCAATCAGATATGATCTTGAATACATATCCTCAGCTCCCTTCCACTTAATCTGTGAAATATGGCTCCACCACAAACGAGCTGCAGAAAGGCATAGATAGTGTAATATAGTCTTTAATAGGAGTGATATAAATAAAGGGTTAGACACTGAGATGCTCTAGGGCTGTGTCCATCCGATACTTATAGCAGCGCTAAGTGATGATTTTTCAACTTGATTTGAAAAAATAGTGCATATATATATTGCAGCATTTGGATAAATGTATAAACGGTACTGTGCCTGCTCAATAGCGCCGGATATGGAGCCTTTCCGATTCCCTGAGAGAGAGAGAGAGTGGCGTCCTTCCTGTCCGGACCCGCTGGAGCGCACCGTGGACCGCAAACGTATGACGTCACTTCCTGTTGACCTACGCTCTGACGCGTTTCGTCATTTCCGACTTCTTCTCGAGAAGAAGTCGGAAATGACGAAACGCATCAGGGCGTAGGTCAAAAGGAAGTGACGTCATACGTTTGCGGTCCACGGTGCGCTCCAGCGGGTCCGGACAGGAAGGACGCCACTCTCTCTCTCTCTCTCAGGGAATCGGAAAGGCTCCATATCCGGCGCTATTGAGCAGGCACAGTACCGTTTATACATTTATCCAAATGCTGCAATTTTAACAGTTTCTGGTACGCTTAACCCACTAGGGGGAATTTCTATGTTTAAGGGGAAAAATAGTTTCAATAAATGAATTTTTAGCAATATTACGCTATGTGGCCCCTTGTTTATTTTCATGCACAACTTTAATAACCGCGCTGAGGGGGATATTACTGAATAACACTGGAGAAGGAGGCTGGTGTGCTGGTTGTATTCACGCGCTGGTGAAATCTGTAGCTGATGTTGGTGGAGAAGGTCCTCATGGTCTAATACTACAGGCGTGTTTTAAGTATACTTCTGGTGAGTGTACCCCCAAAAGGGGATAAACCCTCTAACACGGTGTCACCTAGGGTGGAAGGTTTGGATCACTGACGGAAAATCAACACAGAACCATATTGTTGCATGTTTTTGAACTGTCACTTTCGCCATATTGCTGATCCATCAGATTGGAGGATTGTTTTGTTTATCACGCGGACTCTTTGTTTTTTATGAAGACACGCAGTGCAACTCATTCATCGTTCAATATTCATTCATTTATTTATTAATTTGTTCACGTGCACGTTTGTTTCATCAATTTATGCACTTAGCACTTTAAGGCGTAATGTAAAGGTGTTCTTTCTTTACTGTGTAAGGTGTATTTTAAAGGTGCACTTTCTTCACCTTTATTTACCTTTTTAGTTATTTTTATTTATATATACACTAATGTTTATATATATATATATATATATATATATATATATATGCACTATTTTTTCAAATCAAGTTGAAAAATCATCACTTAGCGCTGCTATAAGTATCGGATGGACACAGCCCTAGAGCATCTCAGTGTCTAACCCTTTATTTATATCACTCCAATTTTACTGCCATTTTAAGCAGCTGCTACAAAAATGTATTTAGCACACCACTGAAATCAATTTTTGCAACCACACTCTATTACATTTTATATCTATTTATTTATTTATAATTTTGTATACACAGGTTTTACACTTAATATTTATTTATTCACTTACACAATATATATTTATTTATATATTTGTCTACTACACTACTAGTTGGGGTCTACATCACCCTCTACCCCAAACATTGTAAGGACACACACCTGAGTAGCGCAGAGAGGTGTTGAGCTTAGGAGGGCGGAAATCTCAAAACACCACTTTTTCACGATAGTCTTTAATAGCTTAAAACTACTTGCAAATCTTGTGTAAGTACAGCAGGATGTAGCACCGCTAGGAAAGAAAGGCAGAGGCCGGTCTGTCACTAGTGAGTGAACCGAAAAGCGTGGCGTGCATCTCAGCTGGTACAATGGAAGTGAAGAGCTCCTGTATCATATGATGCCTATGCCTTTCTGCGGCTCATTTGTGGTGGAGCCATATTTCACAGATTAAGTGGAAGGGAGCTGAGGATATGTATTCAAGATTTGAAGCACATTGCACTTTAGGAGGCACAGTGTTGGGAGTTTACATAAGAAGACCCGATTTAATACATTGCTATATATTTTGTCTTGTTTTTGGACTTTTGACACATACATATGTTTGAATTGATGACATGAATTAATGTGCACTACATCCACTGATTGTTTGTTTTTATTCATTTTACATTAATATATGTTCTATTTGCGCCCTTAATCACTATATCTATCCATACCTTGACAATGAATCTCTTTAGTGCAGGGTAGGGCGCAATTGCATCCAGAAATGGCGGTAAGAATCCAGGAAATCGTGTTGTTGACAAGCCAACTCTGTATGTACCCATACTAGAGATCCGGATGTTATCTGGGTAGCCTGGCAGATTGTCCACAAAAACCTCTTTTATACCCGCTTTACTGCCAGATAACCAATAGCTGTGTGGACAGAACAATGAAAGAATGCATCAGGACAAGCTGTGTAAAGAATAGAATGCAGGAAAAAAAAATAAAAGTTGTTTCTTGGTAAAGGATTTACTAAAACGTTATGTAAGCAATGCTGCTCTTTGTGATAGCAGAAAAACCAGCCTCTCATGACACTTAACATTAGGCAGTATTTTATATATTCAATGAGGTTATGAATTGAAAATACATTCAGATTCTTCCTTTTAATTGTAGCAATCACTAGAGAAATGACAGATGGACCCTGATGCTAATTTTTTTTAAAGTCAATACAAAATAAGCCAAAGGCCAGTAACGGGTCACAACATACCGCAAGATCCTGGCGATGCTGGTCTCCGCTATTAATAAATAGTCTTCCTCTGGTGATAAGGCCAACCCATTAGCCATATACAGGTCTTTCAGCAAAGTCTTTGCCTCTTTCTTCACTATATCATAACGTACGAGTCTTCCACAGTGATTTGTTTCTAATACCTAAATTATTGCACAATGAGAGCAGAAAGAAAAATGTATGAAAAAAGTGCTACGTCAATTGTGGTATTCTAGTAGTGGCCTCTTTTAAATTTAGCAAATGGAAAGCCACTGAAGGTATACTAATACAATAATTGATTTCCATCTGTTTGCATGCAGCACCAGCAAATAAGCTTTGATTGAAAAGCCTTTTGTCATGTTCTGTTCTAACAAACAATGACCTGTTTCCTTGAGAAAAAAATTATCACTCAGGTTAGGTTTACACTATATACAAGTGCAGGACTGCATGTAATCACACACTTTCCTGCACCCACAGCAAAAAGGTGCTGCTATTAACAGAGACATGTGGGGGTGCCATTAATTCCTAATGGCACCCCCAAGCGCTAGAAACTGCAGCGCACAGCATCCTACTCAATTCAATAGGCTATTGTGCCTGTGTAAAATCGGCATGGTGTGTCTAGCCTTGGGGGTTCCTGCAAGGCACAAACATGCAGTCTTGTAGGATACACACTTGATTAGATCAGTGTTGGAGATAAAGTGGATTGTTACAGTAATCTGAACATTACACACACACACACACACACACACACACACACACACACACACACACACCGCTTTCTCAGTCCATTTATATGCAGTCCTCCATTTTGTATAACAATGCCATATTTTTTTTTTAAGCCGCTTATGCCATTGTCCTTCCCCCTCTATACTGGAGATGGCAGGATATACCAAGCGTTCAATGCACAGCCCTGGCAACTCACTAACGAGCACTAGTACTAGTACTAAGCTCTGCAGGGAGCCTGATAATAATATCGGGCTCCGTCCAGATGCCTGACCAGCAGGTGGCTCAGCCTCTCAGAGCCTGAGACAGCCACACACATCCCCTCTACAATCTGGTGCTCCAATGAGCACTGGAGGGGCAGAGCACAGAGCCGTGACTGACTGTCACCACTCTGAGCTTAGAGTCTGAGAACTGAGCAATCAGCGGTCTTTGATCACTCAATTCTCATTGTAGAGCTGGCAGGGGACAGTTACAGCATCGGAATATAGCTGCAGCCATCTAAGTTAATATGATGGTTATTTTTTTCTAAAACGCACACTTCTTCTCATTTAACAAACTGACAAAAAAGGCAAAACACTTAAAGATGAGCTGGATGCCTCCGATTCGTTATATCCTCCATAATGACCCCTTATGGTTAACCAAACGCTGGTTCAAAATGACAGATACATTTTTTATATTTACTATACAACCATGGGATACGATCTTGCAAAACACATCCCTGGATTCACTAGGCCCCAGTGGCCCAGTTGTCGGTGCTCCCTCCTCTCCCCTGCTGCAGACACTTTCTGACACAGGGAGCATTGGGTGAGGGGATGTTAAGATTCAGAATAGTAAGATTTACTTGACAATTTAAAGTAAACTGGCAACAAAGATACTTTGCAGATATCAGCACTAAAAGGTCATCTTACCTCATATTTGTGATGTCGTCTACCCCATTTGCTGCTCGAGTCTGTAAAAAATATAGTGCCATTTTGGGACACTGCAAGTCCATTCAAAAATTTGAATGGTATTCCATCCACCCCTGCAAAGATTTGTGTATTACTTTAAAGAATTCAGTTTTTTGTACATAATAAATCTGACAAAGCTGCCCACATCCTCAAAATCATTTTTCTTTTTTCCTAATAAGTGCATACTACAGTCACAATAAACATCTTGTACAAATATCAAAATAAGTAAACTCCTGACTGCTATATATCCATGCACAGATACTGTACCTTCACTCCAGTCTGTTTTTCAGGTTCTCTGCCTAGTTACCTTCTTTGTTAGAGATAAGATGTTCTTTTTCTCCAGTCTGCGGATGTACCCTGAACAATCCAAAATAGGAATCAGCTACAATTAGATATCCATTGCTGTCTAATCTTACTCCATGTGGACGTCCACACACTGGTTCATACTCAGGAATGCCTACAAGGAAAAGAAACATTTGCACTTAGTGCTCAAGCATTGGTATTCTAATTATGAGTGATATGAATGAAGATATCCTTGAACCAACAGTTGGCCCCCTCTTTTAAATGCATGTCCTGGCTACACTCTGATCATGACCAGAAATTAAAAGTAGCAGGGTTTCTTTTGTATGTTTTGTAAGAAGCAATGCTTCCAAGAACCAAGTAATGTTAAAAAAATAAAAATAAATAAATATGCTATCCAGGAAGCACAGCAATCATGCTAAAATCATATTTTAATTTATTTCTAATCTGACTTATGTCTAAAGTAGGGATCTTTTGTTGAGGGGTTTACCACACATGGGTTTTGGGCAAAGGAGTGCAATCACAGATCCAGTGAAGACTGACAAGTAACGAGGTCACAGGCAGTAACAGGGGCCCAAAGCAGTACTCTGGAACAGTAAGGTTAAATCCAGAGTTACAGTGAAAGCAGTCTGATCTAGGGTTAATCTGGAGGAGCCACAGGCAACAATACAGAATATAAGGGGATATTTCCAGGCGGGACACAGGGCACAACAGGGCCAATAGCAACACGATACAACAAGGATAGTATCAGGATCTTCAGGTCACAGGAGGGAGGAGCACAGCAGAATCGTCTGATGTGGCTTGGCCTCAGCTCAGGGTCCAAGCAGGTAGCACATGGCAGGAGGGGAACACAGACGGAAGGTCTTGTGTGGCCTGACCTCAACTGAGTGTCTACACAGGTAGCACATCAGAGAACTGAAACAGCATGAAGGTATTTAAAGGGCAGTAGATCGCAGGGTCCTTGTGTGGCCTGGCCTCAGTCAGGGTCCTTGCAGGGGGGAAACAAAACAGGAAGGTCTTGTGTGGCCTAGCCCCACAGGCGGTACTAGTAAAGTTGCAGAATCACCAGGGTGCAGCTCTTGTGTACCCAGCCGCTGCTCAGAGTGCACTAAGGCAGCAAGTTCGCGGGGCAGCAGGGTCCAGCAACACAATTTTTTTTCAATATGCCCCGCTAAAGTGTTCGGGTTTGGCTTGAAGAAAAAGTGGCAAAAAAAGTTGATACATTAATACAAAGAGCCTTGCTACAGCAAAAATATATGTATTTGGGGCATGGCCCAGCCAGAGCCCAAGCTGAGGTTGCCACTCACTACCATACCTTGGGATGATATGGTTGTGTGGCCACAGGGACATCTTCCTTCATACTGAGATATGTATTTGGGTTGATGCACTTGATAAAATTAAGTTATCAGTGAAGTCTGGCATTTTCCAAAATATCTGTTAATAATGTGTCTTTGTTAGTGATGAGCCTGTGTCTAATACATGTCACTGTGCATCGGTAAAATGCTTGATTTTAAGAATCATCCACCTAGCTAGTTGATTGGTCTTATTGGTCACATGTGTTAGCTATGATGTTCTGATATAAATGCAGATTACAGCTTGCGATCCTCATCCTATGAGTAAGCTCTGGGTGGAGTAAAACACATTACTCTTCTGCAAGTTGAAGAGTTTACATATTGGAGACTTCAATAAACTTGAATAAGGCTTTTCAACAGTGAGCATCCTGCAATGGTGTGGCAACGATGTTGCACTGTGCCTGCCTGTTCAACAATGGAATGAGCAAATGTTGTAGGGAGCATGGTTGTCATTGTCACTGCTGATTCACAAGCCTGCAGCTTGTCATTCAGCACCTGGCCACAACTAGACCTGCCACTGCTTTCTGGATTTATCTGCTGCCCAAACCCTACCAATGTGAACTGCAATGCCTGGAAGAAGAGCATGTAATACACAAATGAAATGAAAAAGGATCTGACTCAGTAAGGGAGGTAAAATATATATATTTTTTTAACTTTATGAGGCATGTCCTGAATATTACATAGTGAATGGCTTTGGGAGTTTACTTCCTTGCAGACATCATCAAGTGTTTCCCAATCCCACTGGTTGACACATTCTGTTGCCACATAATTTTTTTGCTGTGCAACTTTTCTTGTGGCTCAATGTGTGTGGTTGAGGATGCAGCAGACTCAAGCAACCAGTGGACACATGCCCACATTAGGCTGCAAATTAACCACTTGCCGACCGCCCCCTGTATATATACGTCGGCAGAATGGCACGTACAGGCAGAATCACGTACCTGTACGTGACATTCTTCCGGCGGTTGGGGGGTCCGATCGGACCCCCCTCCGCCGGCGGGGACGGTCGGGATCGCTTCAGGAGCGATCCGGGACGAGGGGACGGCCAGTGGTTTCTGGCCACCCCCTCGCGATCGCTCCTGGCCAATGAGAAACTTCCCCTTCCTGTCTATTGTATAGACAGGAAGGCGGAAGTGATGTCACGCTCGGTGCGCCGGTCTATGTGACCGGAGACGCCGAGCGGCGAACATGTTAAGGTTAGTGCACAACACTACACTGACACCAGTACAGTTAGGCACATATTCCACCCCCCTGTCACCCCCTGATCACCCCCCAGATCACCCCCTCCCCCCCCAGTCACAGTGTCACTAATTGCAGTGATCATTTTTTTACTGATCACTGCATTTAGTGTCAGTGTGACTGTAATAACTGTCAGGGCAGTTAGTTTTAGGTCCAAGGTAGCCCCCTACCCCCCCCCTAATAAAGGTTTAACCCCTTGATTGCCCCCCAGGTAACCCTTTCACCCCCTTTTGCCAGTGTCACTAAGCGATCGTTTTTCTGATCGCTGTATTAGTGTCACTGCTGTCGCTAGGTAACCATTTTTTTTTTTTAGGTAACCGCCATGTTTATATAGGTTCATAAATAGTTTTATAGGTCAGGTACCCCCATATTACAACCTAAATAAAGGTTTTAACCCCTTGATTGCCCCTAGAGTTAACCCTTTCACCAGTGATCACTGTATAACTGTCACTGGTGACGCTGGTTAGCCAGTTAGTTATTTCGTTATTTAGGTTCCCCGTCAGGTTTTTATATAGCGTCAGGTACCCCCATATATTACCTAATAAAGGTTTTAACCCCCTGATTGCCCCTAGTTAACCCTTTCACCCCCTTTTGCCAGTGTCACTAAGCGATCGTTTTTCTGATCGCTGCATTAGTGTCGCTAGGTAACCATTTTTTTTTTTTTAGGTAACCGCCATGTTTATATAGGTTCATAAATAGGTTTATAGGTCAGGTACCCCCATATTACAACCTAAATAAAGGTTTTAACCCCCTGATTGCCCCTAGAGTTAACCCTTTCACCAGTGATCACTGTATAACTGTCACTGGTGACGCTTGTTAGCCAGTTAGTTATTTCGTTATTTAGGTTCCCCGTCAGGTTTTTATATAGCGTCAGGTACCCCCATATATTACCTAATAAAGGTTTAACCCCCTGATTGCCCCTAGTTAACCCTTTCACCCCCTTTTGCCAGTGTCACTAAGCGATCGTTTTTCTGATCGCTGCATTAGTGTCGCTAGGTAACCAGTTTTTTTTTTTGTATTACTGTTACGGGTGACGCTGGTTAGTTAGCTTGTTTTTTATACTGTCAGGGCACCCGCCATTTATTACCCAATAACGGTTTAACCCCCTGATCGCCCGGCGGGTGATATCAATTAGGTTTTAGGGTCAAATAAGGTCTGCGTCGCCCCAGGTTAGTGCCAGTACCGCAAACACCCACGCACAAAGCATACACCTCCCTTAGTGGCACAGTATCTGAACAGATCAATATCTGATCTGATCAGATCTATACTAGCGTCCCAGCAGTTTAGGGTTCCAAAAAAAAAAAACGCATTGTTAGCGGGATCAGCCCAGATACCTGCTAGCACCTGCGTTTTCCCCCTCCGCCCAGCCCAGCCCACCCAAATGCAGTATAGATCGATCACTGTCACATAAAAAAAACTAAGCACACATAACTGCAGCGTTCGCAGAGTCAGGCCTGATCCCTGCGATCGCTAACAGTTTTTTTTTGTGGTAGCGTTTTGATTCAGTCGCTTCAGTCAGGAGCTTTTTTACCTGTGAATCTCAAAAAAATAAAAAAAAATAAAAGAGTTGTCGTTTTATTGTTCTCTCTCTCACTCTATTCTCTCTCTATTGTTGCTCTTTTTTTACTCCATTCTATTCTGCAATGTTTTATTATGTTTTATCATGTTTTATCATGCTTGCTTTTCAGGTATGTAATTTTGTTTACTGTGTTTTAGTGTTAAGCATTTTTTTGTTTTCAGGTGCGCCATTCAGTTGCAACGCGGATTTATTTGTCTTGACAGCAACAGCGTTTGCTCCCACGATACATAAAGACGCGACTCCAACACTGTAGGAGGTGATTTCACCACCACAGTTAAAAAAAAGAGCATATATGCCGAAGCATGGGGGCAGCAGGGGGGGGGGGGCGGAGCGATTGGCTCCTAATGCCACGTACATACGGTCGAAATTCCGACCGTGTGTACACGGCATAACTTTTGCGGGAGGATGCCCCCATGCATCGGCATATATAAATGGTGCATGTATGCCCATCATTAGAAGTGGGTGGATGAAGGGAGGTATTCTAATGGTGGGCATACCCACCAATCAATCTCTTTTTTTCGTTCAGCCAAGAGGCTGCATGAAAAAAAAAAGATTACAATATATGTCCAGTATGTTGCTGGACTTTGAATGGTTATACCAGAATGATGCCTGCAGGTTTAGGTATCATCTTGGTATCATTCTTTTCAGCCAGTGATCGGCTTTCATGTAAAAGCAATTCTAGCGGGTAATTAGCCTCTAGACTGCTTTTACAAGCAGTGGGAGGGAATGTCCCCCCTCCCGGATATAAACCGCGCCATTGGGAAATTGGGAAAGCATTTTATCACACCAATCTTGGTGTGGTCAGATGCTTTGAGGGCAGAGGAAAGATCTAGGGTCTAATAGACCCCAATTTTTTCAAAAAAAGAGTACCTGTCACTGCCTATTGCTATCATAGGGGATATTTACATTCCCTGAGATAACAATAAAAATCATAACAAAGAAAAAAAATGGAAGGAACAGTTTAAAAATAAAATAAAAAAGCTAAATAAATAAAAAAAAAAACCCAAAAAAAAAAAAAAAGCACCCCTGCCCCCCCTTCTCTTGCGCAAAGGCGTACACAAGCGTTGGTCTGGCGTCATATGTAAACAGCAATTGCACCATGCATGTGAGGTATCACGCGAAGGTCAGATCGAGGGCAGTAATTTTAGCAGTAGACCTCCTCCGTGAATCTAATGTGGTATCATGTAAAGGCTTTTAAAGGCTTTTAAAAATGTATGTAGTTTATCTCCACTGCGTGTTTGTGCGCAATTTTAAAGCATGTCGTGTTTGGTATCCATGTACTCGGCCTAAGATCATATTTTTTATTTCATCAAAAATTTGAGCAATATAGTGTGTTTTAGTGCATTAAAATAAAAAAAAGTGTATTTTTTCCACAAAAAATGCGTTTGAAAAATCGCTGCGCAAATACTGTGTGGAAAAAAAAAAATGCAACACCCACCATTTTAATCTGTAGGGCCTTTGCTTTAACATTATATATAGTGTTTGGGGGTTCAACGTAATTTTCTTGCAAAAAAAAAAATATGTTTTCATGTAAACAAAAAGTGTCAGAAAGGGCTTTGTCTACAAGTGGTTAGAAGAGTGGGTGACGTGTGACATAGGCTTCTAAATGTTGTGCATAAAATGCCAGGACAGTTCAAACCCCCCCCAAATGACCCCATTTTGGAAAGTAGACACCCCAAGCTATTTGATGAGAGCAATGTTGAGCCCATTAAATATTTTTTTTTTTTGTCCCAAGAGATTGAATAATGAAAAAAAAAAAATATATATATTTTTTTTACAAAAAGTTGTCACTAAATGATATATTGCTCAAACATGTCATGGGCATATGTAGAAATACACCCCAAAATACATTCTGTTGCTTCTCCTGAGTACGGGGATACCACATGTGTGGGACTTTTTGGGAGCCTAGCTGCGTACGGAACCCCAAAAACCAATCACCGCCTTCAGGCTTTCTAAGGGTGTAATTTTTTTATTTCACTTCTCACTGCCAATCACAGTTTCGGAGGCCATGGAATGCCCAGATGGCATAAAACCCCCCAAAATGACCCCATTTTGGAAAGTAGACACCCCAAGCTATTTGCTGAGAGGTATTGTGAGTATTTTGCAGATGTCGCTTTTTGTCACAAAGTTTTGAAAATTGAAAAAAGAAAAAAAAAATTTTTTTTTCTTTACTTTCTTCATTTTCAAAAACAAATGAGAGCTGTAAAATACTCACCATGCCTCTCAACAAATAGCTTGGGGTGTCTACTTTCCAAAATGGGGTCATTTGGGGGGGTTTTGTGCTATTTTGGCATTTTATGGCCTTCGAAACTGTGATAGGTAGTGAGGAGTGAAATCAAAAATTTGCACCCTTAGAAATCCTGAAGGCGGTGCTTGGGTTTCGGGGCCCCGTACGCGGCTAGGCTCCCAAAAAGTCCCACACATGTGGTATCCCCATACTCAGGAGAAGCAGCAAAATGTATTTTGGGGTGCAATTCCACATATAACTATGGCATGTGTGAGCAATATATCATTTAGTGACAACTTTTTGAAAAAAAAAAAAAATCTTTTTTATTTTTGTCTTTATTCAATCACTTGGGACTAAAAAAAAAAATATTCAATGGGCTCAACATGCCTCTCAGCAAATAGCTTGGGGTGTCTACTTTCCAAAATGGGGTCATTTGGGGGGGTTTTGTACTTCTCTGCCATTTTAGCACCTCAAGAAATGAAATAGGCAGTCATAAATTAAAAGCGGTGTAAATTCCAGAAAATGTACTCTAGTTTGTAGACGCTATAACTTTTGCGCAAACCAATAAATATACGCTTATTGGCATTTTTTTTACTAAAGACATGTGGCTGAATACATTTTGGCCCAAATGTTTGACTAAAATTGAGTTTATTAGATTTTTTTTATAACAAAAAGTAGAAAATCTCTTTTTTTTTCAAAATTTTCGCTCTTTTTCCGTTTATATCGCAAAAAATAAAAATCACAGAGGCAATCAAATACCATCAAAAGAAAGCTCTATTTGTGGGAAGAAAAGGACGCAAATTTCGTTTGGTTACAAAATTGCATGACCGCGCAATTACCAGTTAAAGTAGTGCAGTGCGAAATTGAAAAAAGACCTCTGGTCCTTTGGCTGCCAAATGGTCCGGGGCTGAAGTGGTTAAATAAGATACCGGCATATATGGTGAATTGAATAGGGGGAGAGCCAAGAAAGCAAAATAAATGAAAATATAATAATAAGAGCCACAAAGCAGGTAAGCTGTGTCTTGTGAATCAGTTTACATGTTTGACTACAGGTACCAGCACAACACCTGATGCATCTTATTCCTTTCTTCTGTGATAGAATATGCTGGACCATTCTACTTGGACAAAGCCCTGGCACATCCACCAAGTGCCTCCACTCTATACCTGTTAGTAGCTTTTTTTGATTAGCAACAGAGTATTTTTTAAGACAGAGAAGTGTACGAAAAGTTGCTTGGATAACTCACCACACCCCGACACATTCTTCCCCATCTGGGTTATGAGTTGTAGGTGTTCTCCATGAATCTGCCACAACTTTCCATCCACAGTGCCAGTGTAAATGTTACCTAAAGAATTGCACATTCCGGTGACTATCACAAAACTACAAACACAGTGTTGGGTTTCCCTCTACTGTATAGGAGGTTTTGGGAAATGGAAGTGGGATCATTATCAGATAAAAATAATAGTCAGATATTTTAACTCTTTAGCCTGCATAGGAGCTACCATACACCACAAAAATAACATCACTGGGGTCAAAGAGATACTCCCCTGTTTGCCAGGTATGAGGCATAACTGGCACTGATACATATGCTTTAGAACTGCCCTAAATTATTCTGCCAGCATCGCTCGATGGAAGTATCCATATCTTAAGTCTAGTGGACCACTGGGGACACTGTAAATCACTGTAGTAACTACATACAGAGAGAACTGTGATCTTTTGGGTTCTGCGAGAATGGCTTCCCTCTATATACTGAAAACAGTTCACTTAGCACCTCCACCATTCACAGAACGCCTTTTATTTTTTCAATGAATATTAGGCCTTCTTTGATTGCATGAGGTAGAGAGACGGGAACATTATGTTCAGCATGCATAGAAGAAGCTGCTTGCACAGAACCCAGAAGATCACAGCTATGAATATTTACATGCAGTCAAGCTGGCCCAACATAAATGTGCAAAAAATATCATTTCTGGAGTTCAGTTTTAATGTCTTGCATTTCTGTATACGGAATGGGTTGTTCGCCAATATTTAAGAATTCTGTAAATACAAGAATTTCAAAAGGAGGATCATTCCATTATTACTACTGCCAAACAGCTAAAAGCACTGGTTTTATATATATATATATATATATATATATATATATATATATACACACACACACACACACACACACACACACACACACACACATATATATATATATATATATATATATATATATATACATACACACACACACACACACACACACACACACACACACACATATATATATATATATATATATATATATATATATATATACATTTACACACACACACACACATATATATATATATATATATATATATATATATATATATATATATATATATATATATATATACACACACACACACACACACACACACATCCCGTGCATCTCGATAAACACACTTAGTTACGAATACTTAAAACAGTAATATCTTAGGCTATAGTCTGTAAAGCCAAAAGAGTACATAGCCTATGGTACCCAAGGTAGCTCAAGAGGAAGAACTCCAAGGCACATCACAACTAGCTGTGCACCTGGACCAAGTTGAGGGCCCTCCTACGTATGACAAGAGAGTAGGAAGGAATTCAGCTTTTGTATTCACCTCTCTAGGCAGAAAAGCTGAACCAAAATGTGGTAAAGTTGCACCAGGCAAAGTGATTTTCCTGTACAGTGTAGCAGAGGTATGCAAATACTAATTGTGGCTGAACATAGTTACAACTTTCTGCTAGGTAGCACAATAAACATATATGTATGTTAATTGTGTTTTTAAAGTGATTGTAAATACATTTATTTTTTGTTTTTTAAAATAACAAACAGGTTTATACTTACCTGCTCTGTGCAATGGAAGCGGCCCTGAACCTCCTCTTCTCGGGTCACCCGCCGCCACTCCTGGTTCCTCCTCTCTGGCGAGTGCCCCCATATAAAGTGGCTCGTGCATGCTCACTTCCGAGCCTCGCTGTCTGCGTCTATAGACACCAACAGAGGGACTCAGCCCTGCCCCTTGCTCCCTCGTCACTGGATTTGACCGACAAGCAAGAGGAGAGAAAAGCTGCAGACAGGCACAGCCCTGGATCAAAAAAGGGCTCAGGTAAGTAAAAGGGGGAGGATACTGATGCCTAAACATTTTTTACCTTAATGCAAGGAATATCTGCCTTTTAAAGACAACTTTAATGAAGTGGCATTATAAAAAAAAAAAAAAAAAAAAACACCTGAACACAGCCCATCTAGGATAATACTGACCTTTCGTCTTCATATAGTTATCTTTCCTCTGGCAAGGCCCCGGCCATAAACTCCTTATACTGTGCATGAAAGAGTTAAAGGAAACCTGAAATATGAAGGCTGCCACTGTTGACCTAGGAATACTGTTTGTCTGACCGTTTCTAAACTGGAAAAACATGCCGATTACAAAGTCAAAGTGAACTCCTGATGCTCATACGTGTTCCATGCCAATGACTTCAAAAGTTTTAAAGCCATTGAAACAACAACCGGAAAACTAGCATTTTCAGAAGGAGCCATCAGCAGTGGCATCTTCTATATTCAGTTAAAATGTCTGTTAAGGTGCCCCAGGTTCTGTGCCTACAAGCTCAAGAAACATAAATGTAGCCTTTTCTACTATCAGTTTTTGCCAGTCTGCATCCCAGAGTGCAAGAACATGTGTTGACTTGAGTCATTTATCAAATTACAATAGAAATAATTTGGTTTATGTACTTCTACCTTCATGATCACTAGTAAATGATTCCGGACCCTTCAGTTGTCCATAGAAGAGCCTCTTTCCTTGATGGATCCTTCGGTTAATAGCCAATGGTCCAACCAAAGGTGGAGGTTTATCAAACCTAGAAATATAAACACATGAAATAATGAACATGACCAGCCCTATATGCTAACTCCATCAAAATGTTATCATTGGTGCAGAGGCAGGTGAGCACAGCTGCAAACTACATCAACCTCCAAGATCTATCTGCTGCTTGAAAATCTGTGTGCCGGAGAAGTTCTGGAACCAGTCAGAGTTAGAATCTCTCTACCACAAGATGCCGAGTTGTTGGCCTGGTAAAATGTTCAACCAAGGCCTTCAACTGTCTGGATGGAAAATTAAAGTGACAAAGAGGGGAATTTACTAAGACTGGATACATGGCAAGCAGCCTCTAAATTTCAATTTCAAATATTGACAAGCTGAAGATGGAAACCGACTGGTTACTATGCACAGTTGCTCCAGATTGTGTGCTCCAGTTTTAGTAAATTTCCCCCAGAGGTGAAAGCATTTTACCCAATAAGCACACCAACCTGCTTTTCTTCACTAAAAATAGGGCAGATTTGTGAACTGTTCTTAATTACAACAGCTCCTATAACTGCCTCCTACATACTGTGGCAGGGCATTGTACCACAACACCAATAAAATTGCTAAAAAAAATAAATGCAACTGAAAGAAAAAAGTGAATTTTTGTACTCACCATAAAATCCTTTTCTCTGGGTTTATTGATGTCACAACTTTCAGGAGCAAGACGCTAGGTGTAACTAAATTAAAAGCATGCTTGAGTTGCGGCCCCCTGGAGATGGCCAAACTGCCATCTGAAACACAGGATTCAGTTAGTAACTTTTAGTACCAGGACAATAACACAGAGACAGACAAAAAGACTGTGCGGGTTCTGTGTCCTTCAATGAAATCATAAAAAGCAGGGTTGTCCCGATACCACTTTTTTAAGACCGAGTACAAGTACCGATACTGTTTTTTCAAGTACTCGCCGATACTGGATTACTGATACTTTTTTTAATGTCATGTGACAGTTTGACTGATGGGCACTGACTGGTGACTGATAGATGGCACCGATAGGCGGCACTTATTGGCACTGATAGATAGCACCGATGGCTGGCACTGACTGAAGGGCACTGACTGATGAGCACTGATAGATGGTACTGACTGATGGGCACTGATAGGCAGCACTTTTGGGCACTGATAGATGGCACTGATAGGCAGAACTTATGGGCAGGCAATGATGGGCAGGCAATGATGGGCAGGCAATGATGGGCACTAAAATGCAGCATTGATTTGCAATTGCATAATAAATGACATGAATGATGAGAGGCAAGGAAGGATTTTTCAATGCTATATGGCATATAGCATTGCAAAATCCTTCCTTGTCTCTCATCATTCATGTAATTTAACATCTAGTATGCTGTGACGCCCATCTTGGTACACCTTGCACTCAGCTGCAGTAAGCCAGCAAACTATATGGGCTGGGTGTAACAAGATGTCCGCTGCTGGCTTACTGCAGCCGAGTACAAAGGTGTACCAAGATGGGTGTCGTGATGTTTACCCTCCGACGGAGACATAGAGCCGTCACTTCCTGTACCGAATGTGACGGCTCCGGTCACCGCTTTGGACAGAATATGCGGCGGCACCCTTCATCCCTGCCCTGGCCAGCTTACCCTGTTCCACTGCTGCCAGATCGATCTCCGCTCCGCCGACTTCTGGTTACAGGTATTGGATTAGGCATCGGGAGCATTTGTGCGAGTACAAGTACTTGCACAAATGCTCAGTATCGGTCCCGTTAGCGATACTAGTATCGCTATCGGGGCAACCCTAATAAAAAGGTTTTATGGTGAGTACAAAAATCCCATTTACTCTTTTGCTTTATTGAAAGGACATCTCAAAAGCAGTGCCAGAAAGAAGAAGGGTGGGCCAAAAAACCAAGACAACCAAATAAGGCAAAACTCTCCAACAAGCTGGCATCTGCTGATGCAGCTACAACAACATTTGAGAGCTTCCTATAAACATGAACAACCAGGTAGCTGCCTGCAACCCTGAACAACAGAAACAGAGCGAAACACCCAGGACATACTAAACGCTCAGGTAGTACTTGCAGTATCCAGGAAGGGAGCTTCCTGTCCTGACAGGGCATAGGCCTGGATAACCACATGGTGAATCCATCTAGGAATAGCTGAAGATGAAAACAGCTTGGCCCTGTCAGGCCCATCAGGGATGATAAAAAAGGAAGACACAGAGTAAAGGCTGTAGTCGAAAGGCATGAGTCAAACAGCCCTAGCCATAGCCAAGCTATGGAGAGCCATAGCTCTAAAGGATGCAAGGCAGGTAAGACATAACTTTGCTTAGATGAAAGCTGGCACCACACTGCAAAAAAGATACATCCTAAGCACCACCTGTCCCTGTACACAACCAAAAAGGATGCACACCGGAGAGCCATTAACCCACACACTGAAGGACATAAGGGGTGGCATTGGTAACCAAGAAAAAAAAAAACAACACTTAAAGCAGAGTTCCACCCAGAATTATTATTTTACATTTTTTTTTATTTTTTTTTTATGTAATCCGTTCTTTTACACTATATTAAAACATTAAATCCATGTCATTTAACATATCGCCGTGCAATTCCCACTTTTTAAAATGACTTACTGTTTATTTTTTCTCTGCAGAGCGTTTCCATCTCTACTGTGGGCACATGTGAAGCCCACTAGCAGTCTCTTCCGGGATATGGTGATGCTGTATGCCCAGCATGCACCTCTTGATCTCTCGATGCTTCGACCCGGTGTCCTGTCAGAAAGCCACTACCCATCAGACTATGCAACCGAAGTGACGTTGCGTCGCGGCCATCTTGGTACACCCACACTCGTCCGGAGTAAGCGTAGAGTTAGAAGTCGGCAAGCGGACATCTTTATACACCCACCGGAGTCTTGCTTTTCACAGTTATTTTTTACAGTAAACTCAGCCTACCGGTTGAGCCTGGACAGGAGTTAGACGTTCAGGGTGCCCCAACACTGACAATGCCTGGTGATTAAGACAGTCCACTAGCCATAAGTCCATCCCTGGAATTTGAACCACTGATAGGGCCAGCACAAGAAGTACCAGCTAATGGACAATACGAGACACTGCCAGGGCCACAGTCCAGCTTGCGCCCAGTTCCAATCGTACTCTGATCGGGTAACCCTTGAGAAGAGAGGACCAGTGGGAGAGAGATAAGTTGGACAAAGTTCTAGGATGCTGACAGGAAGACCAGTCTTCCCAGAGATCAACGGCCTAGAATGGATCAAAGATCCAGCACAACTCCACAACCATATGGACAGACGTCTAAGTTGATGATCCCCCAATTGAGGTGAAGAAGGGAGTTCCTGGCCAAAAGAAGCGGAGACCAAAGCCACTAAGCTAGGAAGCCTTGCGAGGGAAGAGCCTTTTTGGACAGAAACTCACTTTCTCTGGAGAGACCTGGATATTTAAGTGTGTAAGAAACCGCTTAGAAGAAAGCCACCATGAAGCCCAAAATCCTCAGGAAAAAAAACGTACGGAAGTAAGAGAAGGAAAACTCAGGCCACAGGGCTGTCCAGAAGAAAACCCATATCCACCAAGTTCAAAAATGAGAGGGACAGAACACACACCGGATGGAGACAGTGCTTGTAGGAGCAGGTTGTCCAGATAACCCACAGAGATAACCCATGAGGACCAGAAGTTTGGAGAAGACTTGTGGTGCTGTTGTACATCCCAGTGAAGAGCTATGAACTGGTATTTGTAGCTCTTGCACCACAAAAAAATAAAAAAATAAATGGTGGTGGATGCAGCTGTGAACTTCCTCAAAACCTATAGAAGCCTATAGAGGCTAGAAGACTCATGGATGCAAAGAAGCTACCACTGAGCATACCCACTACACGTGAGACCAGCGCACTGCAAGGCGTTCAAGGTCCAGCCACAGAACACCACCTTAGGAAGAGGTGAGGGCGCACCTTAATTTGGAAGGCCCCTGTGGAGGTGTGGAAGCTTTGGGCTGCCTAACACGTTTTGCCCTGGAGAAGGAAGAAAGCCTGGAACAGTCGACATTGGCCTCAAAAAGGATGTTTGTGTGCGGAGAAGGAGGGTCACACTTGTGGCATGTGTCCTTATTCTTTTGAGCTTGCGTTAGAAGCGCAGCTGGTATTCTTGATAAATTTGTCCAAAGATGCACCCAAATAGACGTCTCCCAACAACTGCATCTCCGTAACTACATTAGGGAGTATGGCCTGCAGACTGCTTGGAAGCTAGAGAAGACACCATAAAAACCACAGCAGAAAAACAGACAGATAGAAGATCATTTGTCTAGAGTGCAAGGTTGTGTTACACAAATGTTGAAGACACTGAACCAGTTGATCCACAAAGCCATATGGTCAAAGTCTGACACCAGGGCTGAAGCAAGGACCAGGCAGATCAGGGCACCAAGGGCCACGTACATAAAATGTATTGTGCTCAATGCTTCCTGTCGGTGGGGTCCCAAAGGAGGGAGCACCTTCAGAGGACAAGGTGTTAGGTGTTAGCCGCAAATGTCCTAGAGATGGAAGGAAGGGGAGTGGACCCCCTTTTGATAAAAGCTCCCTAATGAATACTTCTGCGATGCCCCTGAAGGAAGCAGCCTTAGGGGATTGTGGCTCCCATAAAACCAATGCATAGCCAGGACTGCAGGCATGTTGCAAAGTAGCAATGGAACTAAAGGCATCAGATGCAAGAAAATCATGCTGATAGAGGAGGCAGCAGGAACAGTGTACAGTTGCTCCCACGGAGATGGACACCCCCCTGGTGGGAAAGGTTGCTGAAAATGAGGGCTTCTGCCATGCTACCATGCTCAGAGATCCGGGGCAGGCAGCAGATTCAGTGAAAGATCTCCCACATCTTCCGGTTAGCCATGCCCCTGCCACAAGCCACTCCTGCTGGGGGAGGGAAATAATCACCCTGCATCTAGGAGAACCGTACTTGGTGGGAGCCACACAAGGGCAAACACCCATACTTAAAATGATGGCTGCTGGAAGCCACTATCGCTGGCTGGAGGAGGAGAACCACCCATGGCAGGAAAACTACAAAAGGGCAAATGCCCACATTTAAAAATGATGGCTGCGGGACCACTAAACTGTCTACTCACAGCCACTTAAGACAGGGGCCGTGTTGTACAATAGCCACTATGGCAGAGCGCCCGGCCTGGCATTCCTGTGGCTGGCAGGAGGCATGTAAATATGGAGGCTGCCTGCCACAAATGCAGCACAACCTGTACAGCCCATGGCACCCCCCCCCCAGCCTGCTCCAACCCCCACAGTCCTTCATGTGTCTCCTGCACTACTTCTCCCATCCTCTCCTCCTGTCAGGCGTCCAATAGCGGCACCTGTTGTTTCAGCCAATCAGGTGACAGGTAACCAGACCTGAGCAACCTGATTGGCTGTGAGGCGGGTCAGTGTTAGGGAAGCGATGTATTCAGTTCTCTAACACACCAATGTGTAATCAGCGAATGCACAGCAGTGCACCCGCTGTTTACCCTTTTGGAAGCCTATTTGAGCCTATGGCTCTATCAGGCATTTCCAAAGAAACCCAGCCGCTGTAATTCATATGCCCGGCGCTCGACAAGAGGCCAGGCACATGAATAGGGGGCGGCAGCTGCAACCATAGACAGATTCATGCAATGCATGAATCTATGTGAGAGAGCGGGTGACAGGAGAGGGGGGCGGCGCTCCTGCGCTCTTTATGGACGCACCGCCGCGGAGTATGGTTTTTGCACAATTGCCTATCACATATATTTGATTTTTTTCTATATAATCAATTATATATATATATATATATATAGTGCCACATGAGTGCCCATGAGTGCTGCCTGTCATTGCCCACCAGTGAAAGAGAAACATTTTATTATTTTAGCTGCTAGCATAAAAACTCACCTGCTTGTGGCCATTCACTCTGTACTACTTCTTGACTACAATTCCCATAGTGCCTTGCTTGCAGGACCGGAGGGAAGGGGAGGAACACTGCACTCTGTCCTCTCCCCTATGCTGCCAGGAGCGGATTGGAGGAGGGAGCAGATGTAGGAGGAGAGGGGCGGGATGCTGGAAAAATCATGTCATGTGATGGATTTTTCAGCTGAGGAGGACTACACTAGCACAGCATAAGCAGGCTGGAGCCTCTACACAGCTCTGCATGTGCTATCTCTCGGGGCAATGCCCCCGTCTATCAGGAAACGCCCCCGTCCATCGGGAAACGCCCCCGTCCATCGGGAAACTGCTGCAGCCTGGCTGCCCAAATACCAACCGGCAAAACCGGGGACAAACGGGGTCCAGGGATCATAGTCGGAAAACGGGTATGTCTGGTCACCGTATGCTAGGGAGACTACCCTGATCGATGATACCTGACCTGTCACCCAGCACCACAACTGATCCAAGAACAAAATAATCTTCCCCGACAAGAACAAAAATCCATCAACAGGAACAAAAACAAAAACCAAGAAGAGAGAAAAACTATTTGCATACTTCTCTTGAGGACGCAGGAAAGAACTGAATCCTGTGTTGCAGCCCCTTAGACATGCTTTTAATTTAGTTGCACATATTGTTCTGCTCCTGAAGGTGGCAACATCAGACCCACCTTTTATGAAAAAGAGCTGTGTCCTACAATGAACAAAAGTGAAAAGACACTTGCCTGTGTTTTGTTATACAATAAGGCCCTGTTCAAAGTAGCTGCATGCTAAAATGCTCAGTTTTAGCGCATTGCACAGTTTACCCCCTTTTTTTTTTTTAAGCTTTATTCAGAATTTACACACCACTCAAGCCTCTGCACTGTGGTTAACTGCAGTGCAATCGGATGCACTGTGGAAGAATGCAGCATATCTGCATTTTTCCTGCACTGCACATAACACAAGCGCTGTATTGTAAATAGGGCACAATGAAAACAATTGTTTTTCATGTGCTCTTGTGGTGACTGGTGCTGGTCAGGTGCAGAAAAATGCCAGTTGCTGCATATAGTGTGAATGGGCTCTATCATTAAATGTGAGATAGAAGCATGAGTGGGGTAGATAGTGGATAAATAACATACAACCAAGGCTTTGTTGTGGGCAGATGCCACCTGACCCATATTTCACCACTGGATGCTGGTGCTACTGTAACAACAAGTGATGCTCTCTGGTTTGAAAACTCTATCCTCAGTGCTGTCCCTTACCGCGCCTCCGTGAGCGTCACCAGAGGCAGCCTCGTCGACCTTATGAGCGGCAGCACCCTGCATACAGGCAAATAAATAAGACATAAAATAATTCATCATAGTTCTTGAGACAGCTTAGGACTTACATAAATGGTTCTGGATCTATTGGAGATGGCAACAGGTATATTCCAATGACGACTGCAAGAAGAGCAGCAGAAAAGCCCCATTTAAGATACCTATAATAAAAAATAGCCAGTGAAAAGAGTAAGCAATGACATTAAAAACTTACCAGTGATCCAGAAAACTACTCATATATTGTACAGGAAATAAAATGTGCCCATACATAAAAAAAAAAAAAAAAATTAACCTTTTCTGTAGATTATATCTTCTCTGCCAAAACCTGGTGCAAGTATAGGCTGCTGCCAGCTTTTACCTTCCCACTACAGTATCTAGGTAAAGTACTGACCTCAGGTACATGCATGTAGACCAATGTTTCTCAACTCCAGTCCTCAAGGCGCCCCAACAGGTCATGTTTTCAGGATTTCCCTCAGATGAAAGGGCTGTGGTAATTACTAAGGCAGTGAAACTGATCACATCACCTGTGCAAAATAATGGAAAGCCTAAAAAAATGACCTGTTGGGGCGCCTTGAGGACTGGAGTTGAGAAACACTGATGTAGACTTCTGATCCCAGTACTATGGTACAAGTAGTAGTCCCCGCATAAATTTATGGGCGGACCAATTTCATTCAAAGAAGAGCAACAGGACCAGAAGCCTGCTGCAGGCATTGTGCAAAGGATAGCATTTCCAGCAAAGGAGGAAGCGTTTCCAGCAAAGGAGTCAACATTCCCATCTAAGGAAGCGTTTCCAGCAAAGGAGTCAACATTTCCAGCTAAGGAAGCGTTTTCAGCAAAGGAGGAAGCATTCCCCGCTACGGATTAAGACTGTAGCTCCTCTTTAAGAGGGAGCGGTCGGGGGGTGGTAAAATTGAGGCTTAACCATGTGTTTACCACCCCCCCAACCACATGTGTAAGCAACCCCTTACATATATGGCTTGGAGTCGTTCTTTAGTTCCATTACCCACCCTTTGGAACATCTGCTCAGTATACCCAGTGATGGGAGATGTGCTGTATGTGTGTATGATAAGTATCACTGCTCTCTCTCTCCTTCACATAGCAATGGGTTGATTTACGAAAATTGAGGTACAGCTGTGCATGGTAGCCAATCAGCTTCTAACTTCAGCTTGTTCAATTAAGTTTTGACAAAAAAACCTGGAAGCTGATTGGTTTTTATGCAGAGCTGCACCAGATTTGGCACTCAGTTTTAGTAAATTAACCCCAATGTGCAATGATACTGAGCCTGCTGCAACCATTCCTCAGAGTGTTAGAAATACAGACTGCCAGCACTCGTAATAAAATGCCCAACAATTTCCAGCCATGCTCATATGTCCCAGTGTATGAGGAGGGCTGTAAACTATTACATCCCATGAACTCATCTCCCTCTAATACACACAGCATTCCTTCCTTATCCCTCATATTTCCTATTGTCACAGCGAGGCAGTGTACACCCCAGCTACCTACCTAGAACTGACCCCCAGCCCCGGCTTACATGTCTTGTCGGTGTATGAGGAGTCCTGTGAGGGAGTGATGGGATCTGGCTCTGTATGAAGAGGATCTGAGGAGGGAGGAGTGAGCGGGGTCATCCACAGGACACGGCCTACGCCATCACCTGCCTGCTGCAGCCTGACTGACTGTGTACTCTTCCTGCACTACATACAGGGGATGGACAGCATCTTAGGGAGGCTAATAAACATAATAAAGAGATTTATAAATACAGGGGACTGATAAACATAATAAAGATACTTATAAATACACTACAGGGGACTAATAAACATAATACAAAGATATATAACCCCATAGGAGACTGATAAACATAATACAAAGATATATAACCCCATAGGAGACTGATAAACATAATACAAATATATATAACCCCATAGGAGACTGATAAACATAATACAAAGATATATAACACAATAGGAGACTGATAAACATAATAAAGAGACTAAGAGACTTATAAATACAGGGGACTGATTTCCCCATAGGAGACTTATAACGATAATAAAGGGACTTAGGCCACTTTCACACTGAGGTGCTTTACAGGCACTATAGCGCTTAAAAATAGCGCCTGTAAAGCGCCTCTCCTGTCACTCCAGTGTGAAAGCCCAAGTGCTTTCACACTGGAGCGGTGTTGCTTGCAGGACGTACAAAAAAAGTCCTGCAAGCAGCAGGGCCCCCTAAAGGCGCTCTGCGGGCGCTTTTAACCCTTTTTCGACGGCTAGCGGGGGGTTAAAATCGCCGCTAAAAATAGCGGCGCTTTACCGACGATGCCCACAATGCCCCAGTGTGAAAGTGCCCTTATAAATATAGGGGACTGCTAAGCCCATAGGAGACTTATAAACATAATAAAGATAATAAAAAATACAGGGGACTGATATCCCCCATAGGAGACTGAAAAACATAATAAAGATAATAAAAAATACAGGGGACTGATATCCCCATAGGAGACTGATAAACATAAAAAAGATACTTATAAATACAGGGGACTGATATCCCCCATAGGAGACTCAAAAACATAATAAAGATACTTATAAATACAGGGGACTGATATCCCCCATAGGAGACTCAAAAACATAATAAAGATACTTATAAATACAGGGGACTGATATTCCCATAGGAGACTGATAAACATAAAAAAGATACTTATAAATACAGCGGACTTATATCCCCCATAGGAGACTGATAAACATAAAAATGGTACTTCTACATACAGGGTTAAATCCCTTTCCCGCCGAGCTTGCACGGCTTTCGGGGGTTATACCGGGATGATGCCTGCAGCTGCAGGCATCATCCCATTACCATTGTTTAGAGCGGGCGATTGGCTATCCAAGTATAACAGCCGATGCGGCTAAAAGCCGAAGGGGACGTCCCCCCCTCCCGCCGCTCTTACCGGGCCCGCCCGTTCCATGGGAAGGCCCGATCGAACATCCGCAGCTTCGGACGGCTAGTGACAGACTGGAACCAAGCCGGAAACGGCTTGGTTCCAGTCTCCTGGATGTAAACACGGAAGCAACGTCACAACGTCACTTCCTGTTTACTCGGCTGCCAATGGCGCCGGATTTGAAAAAATATACGGTATTCAGATACACCGTTTTTGGTGATCTAAATACTTTGAAGTGCAAAAGAGGGATTTATGGTCTTTTAGCCCCCCGATCCCTCCATAAAGAGTACCTGTCACCACCTATTACTGTCACAAGGGATGTTTACATTCCTTGTGACAGCAATAAAAGTGATCAAATAATTTTTATTTTTTTAAAAACACAATTTAATTATCCAAAATCAAATAAAATAAATAACATACATTTTTAAAAGCGCCCCCTTTCCCACGAGCTCGCGCAGCAAAGAAAACGCATACGGAAGTCGGGCCTGCATATGTAAACGGTGTTCAAATCACACATGTGAGGTATCGCCACGATTGTCCGAGCGAGAGCAATAATTCTATCACTAGACCTCCTCCATAACTCTAACCTTGTAACCGTAAAACATTTTTAAAGCGTCGCCTATGGAGATTTTTAGGTACCATAGTTTGTCGCCATTCCACAAGTGCATGCAATGATAAAGCGTGACATGTTTGGTATCTATTTACTCGGAATTGGGCTAACTTTACTGCTTTACACGCTTTTTTAAAATTCATGAAAGTATTTTTTTTCCAAAAAAGTTACGCTTAAAACACCGCATCACAAATACCGTGTGACATAAAATATTGCAACAATCACTATTTTATTCTCTAGATTCTCTGCTAAAAAATATATATATATAATGTTTGGGGGTTCTAAGTAATTTTCTAGCAAAAAATATGGATTTTAACTTGCAAACACCAAATGTCAGAAATAGGCGTAGTCATGAAAGGGTTAAATAGTAAGGTGTGAAGTGTCAGCATGTCATCACATTTCCAGGAATCCAGCTACCCACTGTGTCAGTAAATAGAAGAAATAATTCCAGCATTTGCTAACACAGACACCTCAGGGCCTGCTTACATATTTGCAGCTACAGAGACTTGTATTTTGTGTTTGAAAAAGTGTAACCATCTGTCAGGTCTTATCAAGGTCCTCCCTGAGGAGATTTTCTGTCACTTCCTGTGAACAATGTAGGCTGGCCACAGATTATATCATTTTCATTTCTTCAATCATGGGCTAAAGAAAAGAAAATAGCTTGATTCAACCATCAACACAGCCAAAGGGGGAATCCCTCCCGCTGCGCTATTGTATTCTGACAGCAGGAGGTTTCCTCGCGGTTAGAACAGCCTTTTTCAACCAGGGTGCCTTCTGGGTTCTTCAGGGGTGCCTTGGCAAAATGCCTAAAAAATTTATAATATTGCCCTTTAAATTGTCAACAAGCTGGCTCAAGTCTGCCTTTTTTTGTTACACAAAGCCATGGCTTTTTATTGTGTAGCATTACAACTTGGGGTAACGTGCAGGCCAGCTGCAAGTGTCCTAACAACCGATGATATCATAGGTTGATAAGGATGACGTTGGGTGCCGGAGGACGTCCTTGTTTGCCCCTTGCCTGCCCCTCTCTACCAGGTAACATTAGCAGACTGAGGGCGGGAAATACTGATACAATATTCAGTACCAGTGTGCAAAGGTGTATATGCTTTGTTAGAATAAACCACTTCTAATGTTGGGCGTCCTACGTGTGTAGATGCTGCTGCATTAGGTTTTATATTTTAGGATGGGTTGCCTCGAGAGTTTAAAAGGGTGCCATGACTGAAAAAAGGTTGAGAAACGCTGCGTTAGAATACGATGACTGCTGGCGGCAGTGATCGCGTGAAAGAAACCCAAAAGGCTGGTTGTACTAAATTGGATTGATTGGTACAACCAGGCTACCCAAAGTTGGATCAAAATTTGCCTGGTTCCTGTCGAATTTTGTTCCAAAAGTGAGGGGACAGTGTCTAGTACCAGGGTAAAGGGTGTGGGGGGGGGAGGAGGACGCTGAGCTGTGCCCAGAGACAAACACAGCAGACCAATTGTGTTCCAGGCATTTGTTCCTGGGCACACACTGTCCTAAATGTTAATAGCACTTAGTGTACCTATAGACAGGGGTCACTAGGTTGCCCCTTTAACCACTTCCGACGTGGTGCATATACGCAGCTTTCTCAGCGGCTGGGCTTAAACGCAGAGAGGCTGCCCTTATGTAAGCAGTATTCAGAGCCCTGCACACTCCCAGCACAGTCACCGGTGGGGACCAGAAAGCACCTGATGCATACTTGCGATTGGGAGCTTTCTGATCATGTGACTGCTGTGACAGCCAATCACAGCACTCACATGACCCGGATTAGCCTTAGCCTTACCAGCATTTAAAAGCTCTTAAAAGGCTGGGAAGCAGCAGGGAAGGATTTAAAATTGTTTCTCCTTTAAAATCCTTCCAGAAAAGAAGAATAAGTTAATTTCATCCTGGCAGTATCATATAAATAATGAGAGGACCTTAGCTTGGAGTGTTCATTTTAGGAGAAGCTGGCAGATAGGAAGAACAGCCAGGGGAAAAGCCATGACCTAAGAGAAACTTTTTTTTCCCTTTCACTCTTTACAACCCCTGGGATGAGCAACCTAAAAGGTACACCACCATCTAAAAAGAACTGACTGAGAGTATGTGTCATAATGAAGGCCTCTTGAGCTCCCTCCCTAGGGAAAGAGAGCCTTGACTGATGGGGGCATGGCTAGGTGCCTGACAAGGGGAACAATTGGTTGAAACATAGGGGGGTGGGATGGGCCTGAGCTCAGGGAACGTGTGCCCAGGGGAAATTCTGGGTCTATCAGAAGAGTCGATTGGAAGAGCTGCCCACCCTCCCGCCCCCTTTTTCCTCCATTTTGGCATGTCACAGCTTGCTGCGGTTTTCTTGACCTTGCCAGCAGTTAAAGTTGCTGTAATGGGCTATGCCCTTGATGGAAAATTGGAAGTAGGCGGTCTGTCCAGCACTTATGGTAAGGACAGGCCCACTTCCCTCTTGTGGTTGAGTGCTCACAGTATGACTGTGACTGGCACTGGTTAAATATGTTCACGTTAGGTGTTGTAATTTAATAAAGCTGTGGCCTTGCCCTTTCCAACCTAATGGTTGTAAGTGTCTTATTTAATGGGGTAAAGGGCAAGGGTGGTGGGGGATTTGATCCCATTGTGTTACGTAATTGGGACCTAGGCCCATTGCGCCTCAGCAGTCATTGACTTTTGGAGAAACGTGTTAAAAAAAAATTGAGTTGGACAGAGCTTCTCTCTGTTTCTTGTGTCTGAAGTCGATTCTCTCTGCCCTTGCTGCTTTGAAGTGTTAAGCTTGTGCTAGACTGTACATTTCATGATGTGCCCACATGGAGAGATGGGATCCCAATGTGACCAACTGTGTACAAACCTGGTCAGGCTAGGGGATGTGTTGGATCGGGAAGTAACAGCCTGCTCTGTCACTACTTGAAAGACATAAGGCCCAGCACAGAAGGTGTCCCCAGTCACCCCTTTGTCCCAAGAGTTGAGGTGCTGCCAAGAAGGAGTATGGTGAGTGTGTGCATTAGGTGCACCTTGTCTCAGACACACTACATGCAGGAGTGTTAGGCCCCATGCACACGAGACGCAGATGCAAACTCTGCTGAACGCATGTTTTAAAAAGCAGAAACCTGCATTTAAATACGCGCGTAATGCCGCGTTTAGCGTCTATAAGCATTTGTAAAGATAACATCATATAGACCCTCCCCAAGCTCAGAAAGCATGTATTATTAACTATTTCTGCCATTTTGATCAGAGTGAGCAGCAGCAGCAGAGAGATCAGTTGTACACTTGCATTTGCCTCTCTTTCTGTGTTTTTTTTTGGAAATGGATCCCATATTGAATATATGTCAGGAAATGCTCCTGATGTTGCTCTTGATGAGGCAACAACGCCGTCGCAAATTGCGTGAGAGGTCCAGAGTCAGAGCTCATGGATATTGGACCCATCCGTTGATGGCACAGCGAATGTCCGTTGGATATTTCACAAACATGGTGGGGGGTTGGGGCTGACTAGACATTGGCACTGTTTGCAGGTTTTTCTTTGTGATATGTGCTATGCTTTGGTCAGACTAGGTGGAGTCACTGATTAGATTAGAAATTGGATGAAGGGTTGGGGCAAAGTGGAGGCATTCCTCATTGTCTAAGCCACCTAAAAAAAAATAGAGTTTTTTTTTATGGCATTGCATCAGTGAGTATATATGCTCTATGAACTATCTAAAGTAATTACGACATTTTAAACCAATTTTTTTTTAGTATTCTTTATGGTTTACCATCATATTTCTGAATTTTCTGGTCCAAAAAATTGGGTTCCTTTAAAAACGCTTATAAACGCAAACGCGGATAAACGCAGGTGCCATGTTTAGCCTCGTTTTGCATCTGAAACATGGAAAATCATTTTTTTGCTTCTGGAAAAACGAGGTTAACCACTTTCAGACCGGACCAATTTGCAGCCAAAGGACCAGGCCCCTTTTTGCAATTCGGCACTGCGTCGCTTTAACTGACAATTGTGCGGTAGTGCAACGTGGCTCCCAAACAAAATTGACGTCCTTTTTTTCCCACAAATAGAGCTTTCTTTTGGTGGTATTTGATCGCCCCTGCGGTTTTTATTTTTTGCGCTATAAACAAAAAAGAGCGACAATTTAAAAAAAAAAGCATTATTTTGTATTTTTTGCTATAATAAATATCCCCCAAAAATATATAAAAAAACATTTTTTTTCCTCAGTTTAGGCCGATACGTATTCTTCTACATATTTTTGGTAAAAAAAATCGCAGTAAGCGATTATAGATTGGTTTGCGCAGCAGTTATAGCGTTTACAAGATAAGGGATAGTTTTATAGCATTTTTATTAATAATTTTTTTTTTTTTTTTTTCATTCAAAGAGATTTTTATTAAAGAAAAACAAAATACAAAACATAGTTACAGGACAGGTCATGGACCAAATCGCAAACTGTGATCAAACACATAAACATAACATGGTTAATGAATCAGGTAACTCGTGTCGAAGAAATACAACAGAAGAATAGGTTACCTTACGCTGTAACGTCTCGTAATCAGGTAAGTTGTAGGTCTAAAATGTCACTGCTAAACTGAGATGCGAGACCTTCTGAAAAGACATCCAACTTAAGTTTGGTTCATCAGACAGCCCTGTAGGAGGTGAAAGGTAGCATAGGGAAAGTAGAAGATGAATGAGTGTAGGGGGTAAGGGAGTCAGTCAGAGAATGAAAGGTAGGTTCGGAGGACCGCCCTCCAAACTGGTACGGGCACACCATTCCAGAATTGTCCCGATCCCGGGGCCTTACCGTGAACCCGACGAATCCAAGGCTGCCAAGTGGCCAGGAAGGCCTCAGCTCTTTCATTGTCTTGTGCTCTAGTGTTTTCCATTTCGAAAATTTCTGAAACCTTATGGAGCCAATCTTTGACAGATGGGACCCTAGTGGATTTCCAGTGAATTGGAATCAGAGTCTTAGCTGCGCTCAATAGGTGAATAGTGAGGGAATGCTTGTATCTACTCAGTGACCAGTTTGTAATGTGTAGAAGACAGCATGCTGCGTCTAAAGGGAGCGCAGTTTCGGTTATTAATTTGATCATGGCTTTCACCCCTTCCCAGAAAGGGGTGATCAAAGAGCAGTTCCACCAGATGTGTGATAGGGAACCAATGTCCCTTAGACATCTCCAGCAAAGGTTAGAGGTCTGAGGGTTCCATTTGTGGAGTTTTGCTGGTGTGTGATACCACCGCGTTAGCAGTTTAAAAGCTGTTTCTTGAATTTTTGTGCTAATGGAACACTTATGTGCTAAAACGCAAGCATTCCCCCACTGTTTTGGTGAGATAGTTATCTGAAGCTCCTCTGACCACCTCCTCCTTGGTCCATCATCCAGAGGTCCCATCTCATCCTGAAGCCAAGCGTGGGCCAATGAAGTGGTTTTGGTCACTTGCTCACCTGTGAGGCACACCGACTCAAACTCTGTTAAGGGCCTAGCAAAGTCAGTCTGCTTCCCGTGTCTTAATAGGTAGCTTCGGACTTGAAAGTATGTCCAGAAGGGAAGATTGGGGACACCACTATCCTTTTTCAAGACTGAGATCTCTTTCAGCCTATTGTTCTTGTAGCAGTCCTTGGCTAAAAGGGGTTTATCGTCAGGTATCACCCTAAGGCTGGGGTTGTCCAGGCCTGGGATAAAGTCTGGGTTACCTGCCAAGGGTGTCAGTGGTCCTCTAGAGGAAGTGATCCCTGAGTTCCCGGAGAGTTCGTGTAACACTTTCAGGGTGGTCCCTGTCAACGGGTGTAGTTTTAGATCCTTCGGGTAAAGAACCCAAGGTATCCAGGGGGCGAATGTCAAGGGGATTGAGATGTTGGCTCTTTCCAACCTGACCCAGTCCTTGGTGTTACCGTGGCAGTGCCAATCAATGACCCTCGCAACATGTGAGGCTACATAGTAGCTTCTAAGGTCTGGTAAGCCCATTCCCCCAGTCCCCTTATCCCTGACAAGGGTCTTAAACTTTACTCTGGGTTTTTTGTGAGCCCAAATGAACTTCAAGACCAACGAGCGTAGATTGCGGAACAAATGTCCGGGCAATCGAATTGGCAGTGTGCGTATCAGGTAAAGGAGCCTGGGGAGAACGGTCATTTTGATTATTGCGGCCCGGCCAAACCAGGAAAAGTTGCCCGAGTGCCAACGTTTAAGGTCCTGATCAATATTTTTGAGTATGGGGGGGAAGTTGTGTTGGAATAATTTTTTTTTTATTAGTAATGGCGGCGATCAGCGATTTTTATTGTGACTGCGACATTATGGCGGACACATCGGACATTTTTGGGACCATTGTCATTTATACAGCAATCAATGCTATTTAAATGCATTTATTCCTGTATAAATTACACTGGCAGTGAAGGGGTTAACCACAAGGGGGCAGTGTAGGGGTTAAGTATGCCTAGGGGTGTGTTTCTTACTGTGGGGGGGCGTGGCTGTCAGCTAGTGAATGCTGATCTCTGCTCCAATCACAGAGAGCAGAGATCGGCGTCACTAGTTGCTAGGCAGAAGGGGGAGATGCTGTGTACTTCCGCATCTTCTCGTTCAGCCTTCCCGTGAGACGATCGCGGGTGTCCCCGCGGCGATCGAGTCCGCGGGACCCGCGACCGGCCTCATGGGGGTCCCGACCAACGCGGGAGCGCACCGCTCCCGATGGCACGGACGGCATTAAGGAGGGACTTATATATACGCCCTCCTGCCTGTCCGTGCCATTCTGCCGACGTATATCGTCGTGCGCCGGTCGGAAACCGGTTAAACGCAACTGCATAAAAAACGGAAAAAACGAGACTGTGTACATGGACACATAGGATAACATTGCATGCTTTCAGGGGCAGTTGAAAAAAGTGTCCAACTACCTCTGAGCGCGCGTTTAACAGCGTCTCGTGTGCATGGGGCCTTAGAAGAATGAAATACTAGAGGCCTTAATCTGCAGCTCTCATCCTCTCAGAGTTTTACAGAATACCAGCAGCAGAGCGGGACAGTGTGCCTGTGCCTTCCACCTGTACCAGAACATCAGGATCTCATGCACCAGGTTTAAACACTCAGTGTGCATTAGGCCCATGGAGCAAAGACATGCCCCTATAGCACAAAGGTGTACATCATGCGTGTTTTCTGAATGCAGCAAGCCTTTGAGCAAGGTCATAATTTGGGCTCCATTCCTCAATACTCCAAGCTACACCACTCTGCTTGCTATGGATGTATATGCACTAGATGCTTAGCCGCGTCCAGCCTGTATGTGGCCAGAGCCATAAACCCTGGATCCAAATCATCTAAGGACTAGGCTGTCAGTGGCACTTATCACATGTAACTGTGCATGTGATCAGCCCCAGCCATTGAGTTGCACCCAATAAACGCCTCCACCCCTCAGACTGCTTGGTTTTATTAGCTTTTAAAATATCTTTTATTATCTGGAAGTATTGTGGGGATTGGCAAGAAAATGTGTGGCCTCCATATCCACTGGCACTAGTCTGGATGTGAAGGTGGGCCAGGTCTATGTATGTATATCTATACTTGATTAGTGTATTATTAAAGTCTCTTTCCCATTGACTTTTCAATCAAGTCTGTTGTCAGTTTCTCAGGCAGACCTGATTATAAGATCTGTGCAGCTCAATGGGCAGGCAGGTGTCAACGTACTTGTGTCCATTTACTTCTGCCTACCCCTGAGTCTGTCCAGGTCCACAAAAAAAAAAAAGAAAATGGAAAAGGGCTGTCCTTTTCCAGGAGGCTCTATTCTTTCTAGTGGTTCATTTGTTGAAATGCTGCCTCTTTGGAGCGCGTTGGCTGGCCACTTTAACTGTGCATGTGTTTTGAGTTCAAATCGGTCTCATCTACAGTGCTAAATCTGTTACTGTGTGTGTGCGTAATCACAATCATACCTACAACACCCCCATATTACAGGACCTCTCACTGGGACTGCATAACAAACAATTCTGAATACATCCACCAACTCTACTTAGTCACGCACTCAATATAATTACAGTTTCTAGAATATTTCTTTGCAATTAAAATAAACATACATTGCACATGTTATTCTTTTAAAGAGTACTGCACCAAGCACTTTAAAACTCGGAAAACTTCTTAAAATAAAGAATTTGAACAGTGTTGCAGTCCTTTCCAAATTGTCTTAATTGGCTTCCCAGGATTGCAGGCACATGTGCTTTGGCACAAAAAAAGCTCTGACATATACTTTGTTAAAGCGGAAGTAAACCCATCGATTTAACAGTCTAAAAAAAAAAGGCATGCCGTGAATTCTAACTGCACATTGGCTGTGCTCTCAACCAAACAGTCAAACCATCCAATGGCTGGTGTCATAACGGATCACATGTGCAGCACTGTGGCAGTTAAAGATTAAACAGAGGCAAAGATGGCAGCTTCCTTGGCTGAAAACGATAGGGGGGTTTACTTCCACTTTAAAGCTACTTTCACACTGAGGTGGGCAGGTGCTGGCGGTAAAGCGGCGCTATATTTAGCGCCGCTTTACCCTCATTTTAGCGCCGCTATTCAGCCACCAGCGGGGCAGTTTTAACCCCCGCTACCGTCCGAAAGAGGGTTAAAATCGCTTGCAAAGCACCGCGGGTTTGCAGTGCTTGCCCATTGTTTTCTTTTTTGTTTAATCATTTTTTATTGGTAGAGAAAAGAAAGGGACGCAGAGGGAGGAGAGGGAGAGGAGGGAAGAGAAAAAGTGAGAGGGGGGGGGAGGTGGGGGTTCTGCCCAAGTCCGTCCAACGGTAACAGCAAAGCAACCACATTTGACATGCAAATTACACAGGGCAAGACATGATTTCCGCATAGGCGGTGGAATACTTAAAGGCAAACCAGCCGGTCCAGATCTGTCTCGCGAGGTCCGCTTTACCCCGCAGGGAGAGAGTCATGTCCTCCATACGGTATACATAGTCTACCTTTATCAGCCATTGACGTAGGGTCGGAATGGTCCTGGATTTCCAAAGTCGAGGTATGAGAGATTTAGCAGCATTAAGTAGGTGGGGGGTCGCTGAGCGTTTGTATGGACCGACTGGTTTGTCTGTACAGTGGAATAGCACACACCAAGGGTCATTGGGGATTACACATCCCTGTATTTCTCTAATCCAGTGTAGGATAGCCAGCCAGAAGGGACGTAGCCTCGGGCAATACCACCAGATGTGGGCATGGGTTGCTATCTCGCCACATTCCCGCCAGCAGAGGGGTGAGGTTTGTGGGAACAGTTTGTGCAGCAGTGCGGGGGTGTAGTGCCACCTGGTTAAGAGCTTGTAGTTGACCTCTGCCATCCTGGAGGCTCCGGAGGAAGTGTGGGCTAGTATGAGTATCTTACTTTTTTGTTCGGGGGATAGCTCTTTGTGCAGATCAAGTTCCCAGTTGTGAAAGAAGGCGGGGCTACTGCTCGATTGGAGCGAAGTTAGTGTCTGGTAGAAATATGAGATGGGTTTCCCAATGGCATGTGGGTCGGAGAAAGCAATTTCCAGGGGGGAGAGGTCATCAAACGACCTGAGGGGTTTTGGTAGGGAGTGAACAAAAGCGGTGAGTTGGTGGTGTTTCCATTGGTCCATGAAGGAGCAGGGAGTCGAAGTAAGCAAGGTGCTCAGTGGGAGTATGCCCTTTGGGGAAGTTACTTGGTGCAAAAGAGTCTTTGTCCCGAGGTACCAGGTATGGGTGCCGGTTGGAAGGTTGCCAGGGGGAAAGTAGTCATGTCCCAGCAGTGGGAGTAACGGTGAGTTGTGTGGCCAACCATGCACCCTGCAGAGAGAGTCCCACACTGCCAGTGATGAGCGGGTCAGCGGGGAGGTGGTGGGGGAAAGGGTCCTGTATTTCTTTGGGATCCACATAAGTGTAGGGAGGGTGGAGCCACACAAGTCTTTCTCCAGGGTTACCCAAAGTTTGTTGCCTGCTGAAAATTTCCAGTCTCGGAGTCTAGTCAAGACAATGGCCCTGTAATATAACCTGAGGTCCGGTAGGGCAAGGCCTCCCTCTCTCTTGGATCTGATAAGGAGGGACCTAGGCAGCCTTGGCTTTTTCCTATTCCACACATACCTGGTCACTAAGGAGTTTAAGATAGAGAAGAACCCGACCGGGATATTAAACGGAATCATCTGAAGCATGAACAGTACCCTGGGCAGTAGATTCATTTTGATTACTCCTATTCGGCCTAGCCAGGAGTGCGCGAGCTGAGACCACTTCTGTACGTCTGCTCGGAGGGTGTTCAGGAGGGGGATAAAGTTTGTGCGGAAGAGGGAAGCTGGGTTGGCTGTGAGATATATTCCTAGGTATTTCATGTGTTTTGGTTGCCATGAAAAGGGGAAAGACTGCTTCAGGCTGGATACTAGGTGGGGAGGGACGGTTAGGTTCAGGATCTCGGACTTGGACATGTTAATTTTGAAATTGGAGACCCGGCCGTATTCAGAGAATTCGGACATGAGGTTGGGAAGTGAAATGAGGGGTTGTCGGATATAAGAGAGGATGTCGTCCGCATATGCTGCATATTTGTGTTCGGTCTGTGTAACTGTTATGCCGTGTATGTTGTGATTCTGTCTAATCTTAGATAGGAAGGGTTCAAGGGAAAGCGCGAAAAGGATTGGGGAGAGGGGGCAACCTTGGCGCGTGCCATTATGGAGTACAAATGGGTCACTTAGTGTCCCGTTAACCCGAAGCTGAGCTGTTGGAGCCCTATAGAGTGCCTCTATCTGGTGAAGGAGGGGGGTGTTAATGCCCAGGTGGGACAGTGTTGCCATGAGGAACTCCCAGTCCACCCTGTCAAAGGCCTTTTCGGCATCTGTAGATAACAGCAGGGTGGGCTGGGGGTCCCCCCGGGCGTGTGATATAAGGGAGAGGGTGCGTAAGGAGTTGTCCCGGGCCTCCCTCCCCGGTATGAAGCCCGTTTGGTCTTGGGACACCCAACTAGGAATCAGGGGGAGCAAGCGGTTTGCGATGGCCTTGGCATAAATCTTAGCATCTATGTTCAAGAGTGAAATGGGGCGGTAGCTGCCGCAGCTAGAGGGGTCTTTTCCACTCTTAGGGATGACTGTGATGTAGGCATGGGTGGTCTCTGGGCGAAGGGCGCCCCCGTCCATGGTCGTGTTGGCATAAGTGGTCAGGCGCGGGATCAGAATGTCAGCATATGCGCGGTAGTATGACACCGAGAATCCGTCCGGTCCCGGTGCCTTACCCCTCGGCATAGTTTTCAGTGCCTGGTGGAGTTCAGTCGGGGTGAGCTCGCCCTCCAGAGTCGCCAGGGTCTCCGGGGGGAGGACCGGTAGGTTTGAGCTGAGCAGGTATTCTTTAATGAGCTGTGTTTTAGTCGCACTGTCGGCTATAGAGTGTTGGACTTGGTACAGATGTTGGTAAAAATCCCTAAACTCTTTAGCGATTTTTGGGGTCTCGTGTACAAATTCCGACGCGGGGTTCTTAATTTTGGATATGAAGGACGCTGATTTGCGTTGCTGGAGTGAACGGGCGAGGAGCTTACTGGGCCTATCGCCCCATTCATAAAATTGTTGAGCCACCAACCGAGTTCGCTGTTTATGGTCAAGGTGTATAAGGGATTTCAGTTCCTCCCTTTTTTCAGTTAATGTGTGCAGTAGGGCCAGTGTTTGTTTGGCTTTATGTAATCTCTCAAGGCTTTGTATCTCGCTGAGTAGTGTAGTCTGTTGGTGTGTGCGTTCCCTCTTCTTTCTAGAGCCCAGCTCGATAAGTTTACCCCTAATGTGGGCCTTGTGGGCCTCCCACAGTATGCCGGGGGAGATGTCAGGGGATGCGTTGTCTCTAAAGTAGTGCGCTAATTCCACTCCTATACTTTTCAGGTCGATTTCGTCAGCAATGAGTGTATCGTTCAGTTTCCAGTTAAGGGGCCTAAGGGGGAGTGACTGTACCTTAATCGTGAGGGAGATTGGTGCATGGTCAGAGATCGGGGACGTTTCCACGTCCGAGTTGCGTAAGAGGGGCAGGTGTTGATGGTCAATGAGTAGTAGATCGATTCTGGAGTACGTGTGATGGACTGAGGAGTAGTGTGTAAAGTCACGTTCCCCTGGGTGCATGATCCTCCAGGCGTCTACCAACTGAGAGTCGTGGAGCTGTTTTCGGATGCATCTCAATTTCTTATGAGATAGTGCGGAGCCGCCCCTGGAAGTATCCAGGGTCGGCTCCAGCGGAGCGTTGAAATCGCCTGCGAGGAGGACGCACCCAGCGGAAAAGTCACGCAACTTCCTCAGTGTAGTGGCAATAAAGCTGGCTTGGTCCTTATTGGGCGAGTACAGGTTGGCAAGTGTACATTGCATACTGCCCAGGGTACCTCTCAGGAACAGAAAGCGCCCAGCCGGGTCGCACATCATTGATTCCAAAGTGAACGCGGTTCCCCTGCGGAGCCCAATGGCCACTCCTTTGGCTTTGTGCAGGTCTGATGGGCTATAGTACCACGTGGGGTAGTGGTGCGAGAATAATTTAACTGAGGACATGTGGGTGAGGTGGGTCTCTTGGAGGAAAACCATGTCACCCTTCAGGCGGTCCAATTCTCTGTAGAGAGCATGTCGTTTACCTGGGGCATGGAGCCCCCTGACGTTAAATGATATTAATTTTATTCGAGCCATGGGAGGTCAGCTGGGGAACCGCGCACATATGATACCCCACACACAGAACGTATATAAATCGTCTCTGAACAGAACCCTTGGCGGACAGGGGCAGAGGGGGGGGGGGGGGGGGGGAGGGGGGGATGGGTGAGGGGGGAGAGGAGGGGGTGAAAAGTAGTAGAGTAGAAAAGACAGAGTGTAACCATACAACCATAACAGCTGAATTAGCACGCATAACGGTGCAGTGCATTAGCAGGGCGCCCGACCGGCCCAGTGCAGCCGCCCCCGGGGGAGCCGGGGGGCAGAGGCCCTGCGCCGAGCGGACGCCACCGCGGGGGGGGCGGGGAGACCAAGGCTCCGGGACACAGATCCGCAGCATACGAGGCATAATGTCCCAGAGCCCCGGCGCCGACAATGATCGGCAGACCCGAGAAAGAACCCCTCCGTATCTATGACAAGTGACAAACCAACAGGGGGGGGGGGGGGAACAAGGAGGCATGTGACAAGCAGCAAAAGACACAATAAAAAGAAAAAAACAACAAAAAAAAAACATTTGAGTGTCCACCACGAGAGCTCATCAAAGCCCCGGGTTCCACGTTGCAGAGTGAGGTTTAAACATAACTTAGGGACTTAGCTGCATGTGTTGCTCGGGCCCATTCCTAGCATCAAACTATGTTATAAGGCCCGATGATGGGGGGACGGTCAGCGCGGCCGCGCTGTGCAGGCAAATAATCGGTGCTCATGGTGTCCCGGCACTACTCGTAACGAGTAGGGTTCATGGGGGGTTTTAGCAGTGCGAGCAACAGTTAAGAAGCGTGGAGCCGGTTATGGCCCGATAGAAGAAGAGTGGCTTTTGTAAAGGCCTACCTGTTCCGGCATCAGGTGAGGGAGGTCCGCAAGGAGGCGGGCGAGAGATCGAGGCTTCAAGGCGACAAAAGTGACCGCCGCCAGGCCCGGTCGTGGCTCAATCAGGGGGAATTGAGGAGCTGGGTGGAGGAGAGTGGCGCCTTCTCTCATTTTTATGCCACTGCTGGTCGGAGTTGGTGGGAAGCGGCGGCAAGATGTCCTGCCAGCCTGGGAGGTCCGGTGCGGGGATGTTCAGATCTTTGCAAAACTTTTGAAGGTCCTCCGGGAACCGTAGGACTGCCGTTTTCCCATCTGCTTGAGCGATCAGGGCCGCAGGGAAGCCCCATCTGTATCTGATGGATGCAGAGCGGAGGGATTCGGTGAGTGGACGCAGGGCCCTGCGCCTGTCCAGGGTTTCCTTGGCCAAGTCTGGGTAGAACGAGAGCATGGCGCCATCAAAATCTAGCGGGGCCGCGACCCTGGCCTTCTGCATGATGAGCTCTTTCTCCGGGAAGTGATGAATCCTGCAGATGACATCCCTCGGCATGTCTGTCGTAGCAGCCCGGGGTCGGAGGGCTCTGTGCGCCCTGTCGATTTTTATAGCGGTGTCGGCCGCGCGGCCTAGGAGGCTGTTGAAGATGCCTTGGACCGAAGGGAGAAGGTCCTCATCTCCCGTGGCCTCCGGCAGGCCACGGATCCTGATGTTATTGCGCCTGCTCCGGTTCTCCTGATCTTCCAGCTTGTACAGGGCCATCCTGTGGGCGATCGCTAGTTGTCGGGTGGTGGATTGGAGGGCCCTGATGGCGGTCGCGTGTCGGTCAAGGCGTTGTTCCGATTCCTCCACGCGGATAAGGACCTGCGACAGATCCGAGCGCACCGCGGAAACTTCCTTTTTGATGACGCGCTCGATACTCGCCAGCATGGACGCCAGGTCGGCTTTGGTGGGTAAGTCTTCCACTAGGGATGCAACACCCGAGCGTCTGAAGGGGCTTTCCTCTCCGTCCGAGCCAGCGTACGATGCAGGAGATAGCTGGCCGCGATCGGGCCTGCTCCGGTGGGCGGAGCCTGAAGCAGCGAGCGCGCCAAGCGGAGAGCGGCCTAGGCCGTCTAGGTCCTCCAACTCCGGTGGTTCCACGGACATAAACCGCTTAATCGAGCCGGCGGAGGGTCCTTTTTTGGGGAGGGATTTGGTCGTTCGCCTCTTCATCTTTGGAGGGGTGTTCTGGGGGTCTGTTCGTTGATTATCGTTAATAATTCTGTGTCAGCGCCGGAGCTCCAAGAAAGCACGTCTGCTCTAGTGCATAGTCAAGGCCACGCCCCCGCTTGCCCATTGTTTTCAATGGAAAGGGGCGCTTTAGGAGCGGTGAATACACCACTCCTACAGCGCTCCAAAGATGCGGCTTGCAGGACTTTTTTGACTGTCCGGCAAGCGCACCGCTCCAGTGTGAAAGTGAATTGAGTGGCTCTTGGCATTCGCTATTTTTTGCACTTTAGCGCATGCAAAGCGTTAACGTGAGGCAGCCTGATTTGCAATAGTGGTGTGTTCACATCTGTTGCTTATTATCTTAATAAAAGTCCCTCAGGGGCAGAGGGATGGTGGGATCACGCAGAGGGATAGATGGGATTAGGCAGAGGGGTGATGGTAGTGGAAGGATGGGATCAGTGACACTGGCACTCACCAGCTCTCAGTATCAGTCGATTCCCCTTCCTCCATGCTTCTTAGTGTGTTTTCCTCCTTCCAGTGCCTCCAGTGAAGCCCCTCCTGATGTCAGGTATCCTCGAGCTCCTCCCCCCATGCATTGTACTGGCTATCAGCTGACTTTCTGCTTCAGTGAAGGGGAGGGGACTTTATCCACCATGCAGGCTCAGCACTGCACGGAGCGACGGACGGCGTCATCAGAGATCGATTCGGCCGACTCGCAGCATTGTGAACATCTGAATCGTGATGCAACGATATTCAACACTCCTAATATCCATACTGAGGTACAAACCCTCAGTCAGAAAGCTGGAGGAAGTATCAAAGGACTACAAGTGTGGTGATCACTGCCCTTGTGTTTCATTGAGAACTAGAAGTCTACCTGCCAAATTTGAAAGCTGCTGCTTGGGAGAAGAACCACTAAACCCTGTCAGTAGGGAGGCCATTTTGTGGGTGGGTACTGGGCACCATATAACAGGTAACATGGTCTTAAGCACATGGGCCAAATGTTGGACGGTTCAATAGAAACTGTCCGACATTCGGCCGATGTGTATGGCAGTCGGTCTGACAGAAGGCTCGTGACTGAAAAAAGGTCTGGCGATTGGCTCCCGGTCAGCGCTAGCAGCCAATGGCTGAGAGTGCTGCCTGGAGTGTTCTGGCAGGAGGGCTGTCCCCCTGTCCGAACACAATAGCGCAGCAGGGGAGATTGCTGTATTAATGATTGTTAGTACAGCGGCTCCAACCTGAGCTGTCTTTTTTTCCATGCAACCTAGTGGTATGTACAAAGCTTTAGAGTTGTAGTTTGCCTTTAACCCTTTTGTTTCAAGTTCTTTTCTGTTTTTCACAGGCAGGAGTGAAACTCACATTACAGTTTTAAGAAAAAAAAAAAATTCTGTAAATTTTCAAGCTAGTAAAAAGAAAAATACAGCCACAAAGTGGCAGAGTCATTCTCGTTGCCTTGGGTCCACCTGTCAGTTTTTCAGGGGGCCCCGATCGGATCCGCCAGTCTCTTCTATGGAACGGCCAGTGACATCCGATCCGCTAAAAACAGATGGATGGGATCTGTTCCCCATCTGTATTGGATTGCAGACAGGTACCACGTCTTGTCCCAGGGAGACAACACTTTACTCACCGTACTGCATCAATATTGTCACTCTAGTGATAGGTTTTTGGTAGGATTAATGTTTTTTTTTTTTTTTTTTTTACTTATTGGACAGGTATAACAAACATTTTCAACTGTATACAGCGGGTAAAATAAGTATTGAACACATCACCATTTTTCTAGGTAAATGTATTTCTAAAGGTGTTATTAACATGAAATTTTCACAACGTCGGTAACAACCCATACAATTCATACATACAAAGAAACCAAATAAGTTCAGAAATGAAGTTATGTGCAATAAAAGGTAATGACACAGGGAAAAAGTATTGAACACATGAAGAAATGGAGGTGCAAAAAGACATGGAAAGCCAAGAAACCATCTGAAATCTATCCGTAATTAGAAAGCAATCCTGCCCCTTGTCATTGCAAATTAATAACAGCTGATTCTGTCTCAATTGATGGCCTATAAAAAGGTGTCTCAGTACCAAGGTGTCATGCAAGAAACATCTCATGATGGGTAAAAGCAAAGTGCTCTCTCTCGTCAAAGATTTTTATTTCATTTTCAAACAAGAAACAGAAACTTTAAACAATAGAAAAGGAAAAAAAAAAAATTAAGATACAATACATATATTCAATTACATATATGGTAGTTCTTGGAAATAAATAAGCATAAATATCAGCATGAGTATTATATAATCTAAAAAGTATACTAATGTGTTAGAAGTCAGAAACTGTGACAAAAGCCTAATTAGTAGTGTTTCGTGGATACAAAGAGTAACCCTGAATCACTTCTAAAGCCATTATGAATTTGCCTCCAGACCGCTTTGCCACCCCATATGGGTACAAACTATGGCAAAGCGGGGGCAATTAAATATAACAGGTATTACCTTAGATAAGGGAATACTGAGAATACAAAGGCAATAATAGAATGCTAAGAAGAATGTATATAAAGTGACCAAGGTCGCAATCATAATGGTTGCAGCGTACTTCTAACTTCTATATAGGTAAATAAAAAAAAAGGGGGAAGAAAGGAAGGAATGAAAGGGTTTCTCCAGGTGGTGATCTGCGTGTCGTATAGGATATTGTAGTTTATCCGCTAAAATAATCGGTAAACTATTGAGGTAACAATAATGACTGGTCAAAGTCAGGGGGAAGATAATGTTTTACCCAAGGTTGCCAAATCTGCTTAAATTTGATGATATTATTATCTTCTATGGCTGACATTTTAGCATGAGTCAATGCTCTATTCATCCTGTGCTTAGCTTCCGCTACAATTAAAGTTTTGGAATTTCCAAGCTTTGGCTATGGTTTGTTTAGCGGCAGTACTAAGCTGGAGAAATAGTTTAAATTGCGGGTGCGTTAGTGATGGAGGTTTTAGATTCAAAAGAGCCAAGGCTGGATCTATGGGTATAGGACATTCAAGGGCTTTTGAAGCCAAGGCAAAAATATTTTTCCAGAATTCTAGGACCACCGGGCATTGCCACCAGATGTGGAAATGGGTACCTGGGGTCGGGCAACCTCTGAAACAGGTATTAGGATAGGTCGGGGTAAATTTGGCTATTCTGGCCGGTACCAGGTACCATCTAGCTAATACTTTAAAGTTGGTTTCAATAGCATAGCAATTTGAGGAAGAGCTTTTAGTGGCTTGCCATATATTGGACCAGTCATTAGTGTCAAAAACTCTGTTCATATCTACTGCCCATTTATCTGCATAGGAGGGTAATACATTATTAGGAAGAGAAGTGAGTTTTTGATATATCAGGGAAATAACCCCTCTAACATGGGGGTCACTTTTACATATTCGTTCAAATTGAGACATTTGATTAAGTGATGTACCAGTATTTAGAAGAGGAGTATAGAAATTTTTGATTTGCAGGTATCTAAAGGTTTCAGATCTTGAGAGTCCGTAAGTATCGCATATTGTCGGGAATTCCAGGATATTGGAATTATTACATATTTGGTAAAATTGAGATAAATTTAAGGAGGACCAGGCAGAAAATGATTTCGGATATCTCCAGGCTGGGTAAAAGGCTGGATTCCCGAGGAAGGATAGAAGAGGGTTATGTGGTGATTGAAGGTTGGTAGGTTTACCAAATTTGTCCCATATTGTTAAGGAGTGTTTCGTAATGGGATTAGAAATATGTGACCAATCTGTGGGATGAATCCATAGTATATTCGCAATAGAGATAGGGTCACAGTCTACCGATTCAATAGACACCCAAAGGGGTGTTTCTTCTATTGAGTGATATTTCGCAAGAATTGAGAGCTGTGCAGCAGAATAGTAGGAAACAAAGTTTGGTAAACCAAGCCCACCCCTCAATTTACTAAGATATAACGTGGTCATTGGTATCCGTGGTTTAATTTTCCCCCAAATGAAGGCCAAGACTCTACGTTGTATTATTCTTAGGAAATATGCAGGTAGTGGGATAGGTAAAACTCTAAACAAATATAAAAATTTCGGTAGGATTGACATTTTTATTGCATTGATCCTTCCTAACCAAGATAACGGTAGGGAAGACCATTGTTTCAAGTAGTTAGTGACTTGTTTCAATAAAGGGAGGTAATTAACTCTAAATAAATCTTTGAGTGAAGTTGTGAGTTGAACACCCAGGTATGGTAACTGGTTAGTAACCCAGTGAAATGGCAAGGTAGATTGGAAACGCAAGAGGTCAGTATGTTCTAAAGATATATTAAGCACGTTTGATTTGGTTGGGTTAACTTTAAGGCCAGAGACTGTAGCAAATATGTCCAATATGTTCAATAAATTTGAAGCAGATATATGTGGATGAGATAAGAATATGAGGATATCATCAGCAAAAAGACACAGCTTATGTTGATAACCACCTAATTCAATTCCCTTAATATCATGATTACTCCTAATTAATTGTGCCAATGGTTCGATAAGGAGAGCAAAAAGTAAGGGGGATAGGGGACACCCCTGTCTCGTACCCCTACTAATGTTCATCATAGCAGATTTATATCCGGCATATTTGATGTATGCTTTAGGGTTATCGTACAGCGAGGAGATCCATTTTAGAAAATGATCCCCAAATCCCCATTTTTGTAACGTATACTGCATATAAGGCCAGGTGACTGAATCAAACGCCTTCTTAATATCTAGAGATATAAGGCATGAAGGAATGCGTCTAGATTTAGCTGCGTTTATGAGTAAAAGAGCGCGTCTGATGTTATCACCTGCCTGTCTCTTTGGCATGAAGCCAGTTTGATCACGGTGTATTAACTGACCTATAGTTTCGTTAAGGCGGGTAGCTAGTATCTTAGCCAGTAGTTTTATGTCAAGGTTGAGAAGGGATATAGGACGATAACTTGACCAAGAAGTAGCGTCTGAATGTGGTTTAGAAATCATCACTATAATGGAGGTGAGTGTTTCTGTACGAAAGGAGTGGTTTTCAAGGATAGAGTTGAAGGCTCTGGTTAGAACATGCGCTAGTATGTGTGAAAACTGCTTATAGTATAATGCCGAGAACCCGTCTGGACCTGGTCTTTTATTAAGTTTTAAGTGATTGATTGCATTCAGGACTTCCGGGGTAGTTATATAGCATTCAAGGTTGTCACGTTGTAATTGATCTAGGGTGGGGAGGTTAATATTGGAAAACATGGTATCCGCTTTTGATGCATCGAACTGCTGGCAAGAGGAGTATAATTTAGATAAGTTGGAGTGAAAAACTTCGAGTATTTTAACTGGATTGCTTGTGTAACCGTCACGAGTAGTTTTGAGTCTGAAAGAGGACTGCACTTTTTGTATCGTTTTTAAGCTACGTGCCATGGGAGTGTCGGGTTTGTTAGCTTTGAGATACTGGATATGCTGGCGTTTACTTATCAATTTGTCAGCCGAGTCAGTTAAAAAGAGATCTAGGTCTAGTCGTGCTTTATCCAATTTCGTATGGTTATCAATAGTTGGAGAAGATTGGAAGTTTGAGTGACATGTGTTGAAAGCAGTCTCCAATTTTGCAAATAAAAGTTTACGTTCTCTTTTAAGTGTTGATGATAGACGAATAAGGTTACCTCGCATAACAGATTTGTGGGCTTCCCACAATGTCAGGGAAGAAACATCATCTGTATCATTAAAGGAGATATAGTCAGACAGCGCTTGCTCAATCAGCAATTTGTGGGATGGATGTGTTAGTAGGGTATCATTAACGCACCAAGTTGTATCGTGCGATTTGGGTATAGTGGAGGCTAGGGTGGTGAAAATTGCACAGTGGTCTGACCATGGTATTGGGATAATTTTAGATGATATTACTTCTGGTAACATACTAGATGGAACCATGATGTGATCAATACGGGAAAATGATTTGTGTGGGTATGAGTAATGTGTGTAGCGTCTATTAGTAGGATTAAGTTCTCTCCATGTGTCTACCAATTTGTGAGCTGTTAGCAGGGGCTGTAGGGACACCTTAGTGGAGTTCGAATTGGGGATAATTGGGGATTTGTCAAGGAAGGGGAAAACCGTAGAATTGGAGTCTCCACATAGAACTAGTGTACCAAATTTATGTGTATCAATAAGTTGGAGGTGAGACATAAAAGCAAGTGGTCGCTTATTGGGGGCGTAATAAGAGACAACCGTAATAGGAGCATCAGCGAGGTAACCAGTAATCAAGATGTATCTACCTTCTGGATCATTCAATTGTGACATAAGGGTAAATGGAGTGTTACGGTGAAAACCTATAAGAGTACCCCGTTGCTTAACGGAAGCAGAGGAAACATAAAATTGAGGGTAAGTGGAGGAGAGGAATTTCGGATATGCTTTATCTATAAAGTGGGTTTCCTGCAAACATAGAATATGGGATTTTTTAGCATGAAAAGTGCGCATAGCTTTTGAGCGTTTGTGGGGGATATTAAACCCTTGTACATTTAAAGACAGAACATTTATAGGGGCCATGACTGCATAACATACATTACTATGAGAGTAAAAACATAACTTACTTCTAGGCACGTGATCACCACCTGGGGAGGGAAAAAGGATAAAGATAAAAAAAAAGAAAAAAGTAAAATAGAAATAAAAAAATCGGTCAACCCCTTTATAATAGCATATTAGTAATAAGAAAAGATGGCAACATAGGGTGAGGGAACGTCTACGAAACATATTCAGTATGTTCCGAGAGGTTCCAATGCCATCCGCAGGGACCCGCATAATCCTGGCGGGTAACTGGAGATGGAACAGGGGGCTGCAAGAAATTCCTGAGGAAAGAGTAGCACTGGAGGACCACAGGTGTTGTACAAAAAAAAAAAAAAAAAATTATTGATCAAAAGTCCGCTTTGTATAATGACCTAAAAGAAAATAGCATATAAGAATGTTACTATTTATTTGTTAGTATATATATCAAAAATGAGTATTATAGTGGAGATGAGAAAAAAAGAGGAAAATGTCAGGAATGGATACAAAAACACTGAGACTTAGAATGTCTGTTAGAAAAAGAAGCGTCAAGTTTCGGCAGAAAATTTCCTTATGGAAATTAGAAATTGGTGTGGAAGTGCTGGAGATTTTTAATTTTTCAACCAGCGATTAATGCTGGTAGTGAGTAATAGCAGGACAGACTAGATTGTTGTTTCAGTCCATAGAATCCTCGTGGGAGGGAGTCAGATTTTCAAAACGACCTTGTTTGGGTATATGAAGTAGAGAGGATGAAGAAGCCCCTGCGGAGGTTGTCGTCGTCTTTTGTTGAGATTTTGAGGCTGGACGTCTACGAGGGTGATCGTGTGGTGTGGGCCTGTCAGCGATGCCCATTTCAACCAAGGCCGATTGCAGGTCTTCAGGGGATCTACAGACGTATTTAGCTTCCAAAAAAGAAAATCTTAGGGAAAAAGGAAATCCCCAATGATAGGCAATATGGTGTTGTTGCAGGATTAGTAGCTGGGGTTTCATTGCACGTCGTTTAGCAACTGTGAGGGGAGATACATCAGCAAAAAGTTGATATGTGTGGCCCTGGAATTGCAATGAATCTTTGTCCCTGGCAGCCGCCAAAAGTTGCTCTTTGGTTCTATAGTAGTGAAATTTAGCAATTATATCTCTTGGAGGGCCGTTTGCTTTGCGGGGGGCTAAAGCTCTGTGGACTCTATCCAGTTCCAATCTTTCCACAGGTATACCAGGTAGTAATTCCTGAAATAACGCTGTTATAGTGGCCGGGAGATCTAGGATAGTTTCAGGAATTCCTCTTATTCTCAGGTTCGATCGTCTGTCCCGATTTTCCTGGTCTTCTAAACGTGACTGTAATAAAAGATTTTCTTCCTTAAGTGTTTCAAGCTCTGAGGTGTTTTGCTGTGTAGAGCTATCTAGGTCATCCACTCTAATTTCTAACTCAGCTGTTCTCTGTCCCAGCTCTCTAATCTCCTTATTCAGTTTGTCAGTAATTCTATCTGAAGTCTTTTTCAGGGCTTTGTGAAGCATATTTTCAAATTTTTTAAACATATCATCATTATTTTCATATTGTGAAAACTCAGTGTCAGAATCAGTGCCTGCAGCTTCCTCAGTAGACTGTGAGGGCGCTGCATTACAGTGCTGTGTGCTTGCCTGTGAGGAGATAGCGGCCGCCATTTTAAGAGACTGCCTGGCCGGCGCCGGTTTTGAGAAAGATGCCTTAATTTTTGATTTGGGGCCCCGCATGACCATTCTTATATCACCTGGGGTCTAGATGGGGTTCGTGGAGCTGTTTTGTACCGTTCGCGGTACTGCTGGGACCCGTAGTCCTCCGGCTATCTCCTCCCTCGGAGCAGAGCTCTAAGCCAGGACGTCCGCCCGCTCAGGCATCCGCGCATGCGCCCAGCAAAGTGCTCTCTCAAGACCTTCACAACCTTATTGTTGCAAACCATACTGATGGCATTGGTTACAGAGGGATTTCTAAACTTCTGAATGTTCCAGTGAGCACTGTTGGGGACATAATCCGGAAGTGGAAAGAACATAATTTCACCATAAACCAGCCATGACTAGTTACTCCTCGCAAGATTTCTGACACAGGAGTTTAAAGAATCAGAAGAGTTGTCCAAGAGCCAAGGACCATTTGTGGAGAGCTTCAGAAAGACCTGGAATTAGCAGGTACAATTATTTCAACGAGAATGATAAGTAATGCACTCAACCACCATGGCCTGTATGCACGCTCACCACGCAAGACTCCATTGCTGAAGAAAAAGTACGTTGAAGCTCATTTAAAGTTTGCTGCAAAACATTTAGACAAGCCTGTGAAATACTGGGGGAATATAGTCTGGTCAGATGAGACCAAAATTAAAACTCTTTGGATGCCAAAATACACACCATGTTTGGAGGTCAAATGGCACTGCACATCACCCCAAAAACACCCCCATACCAACAGTGAAGTTTGTAGGTGGGAACATGATGGTGTGCGGCTGTTTTTCAGCATACGGTACTGGCAAACTTCATGTCATTAACAGAAGGATGAATGGAAAAATGTACGAAGACATTCTTGATAAAAATCTGCTGCCATCTACCAGGATGATGAAAATCAAACGAGGGTGGATATTTCAGCAAGACAATGATCCCAAACACAAAGCCAAGGAAACTCTTTAGTTTAAAAAAAAAAAAAGAAGAAGATAAAACTGATACAATGGCCCAGCCAATCACCTGACTAACTAAAGATCAGACTTCATAGAAGAGGCCCACTGAACCTTCAAGATTTGAAGACTGTGTAGAAGAATGTGCCAAAATCACACCTGAGCAATGCATGCAACTAATACCTCCATGCAGGAGGCATGTAGAAGCTGTCATTACCAACAAAGGATTTTGTACGAAGTATTAAATGTATTTCAGTTAGTTCAACACTTTGTCCGTGTTATTCCATTTTATTACACTCAATTCCTAAACTTATGCGTTTTGGTTTATTTCTATGTATGGATTGCATAGGTTACTACCAACATGTGGTGAAAATTTCATGTCAATACCACCTTTAAAATAATATTTACCTAGAACAATAGTGACGTGTTCAATACTAATTTTACCCGCTGTATTTCACAGACCAAGAGGGAGCAAATACAAGGTCATTGTTTGGGTTTACATGCACTCTATCCCAGGGGTGTGACAAACGAGGTTCAGACCCCTGCCCTTCTCCCCAACTTGTGACAAATTACTGGTCACCACGCTGTAACTGATATGCAACAGTGACACAGTCAGCCTCATCCTGCACACAGATTTTCCAGCTTGCAGGACCACAAACTAAGTGCCAACAGAGAGTGATTGTGACTGGGTGTAGTTAACTAAGCAATTAACCCTTCAAATGGCCACCACCACCAATTTTTATAGGGAAGCAGTAAATTTTCACAAGATTAGCAACTTATGATTTTAAAATAAACATCTGTAACACACACTGTCACCACAGACAGGTATATTCAGAGATTTATACTTTATACTACAGTAGCACTCTTCAAGGAGGCAGGGGTTCTTTGAGTTTACGTTAGAGACAGTTTTAACACTTTTCAAAATATGGTTTAATAAAAAAAGGTCAAAATGGTGCAAATAATATATTTACATCGCAGTCTCCATCAATATTGGAATGGGCAACAGAAATGGACAATATAGAAAGTTTAGAAAAGCTTCTAGCATATGAATTAGATACACAAGAGGAGTGCATGCGGATTTGGGCCCCATGGAGGACCTATAGAGAATCAAACCAAATTTAATAACACGGACCATTGTAATAGTGGTTAGAGCCTCGACACAGAGAAAGAGAGAGAAAGGAAGAGGGGGGCAAGGGGAGGAGGGAGAGAGGGAAAAAAAAAATTTAAAAATTTTTTTTTATGTTTGTTTGTTATTTGTACTGCCTTGTCCATTTTTTTCCTTTTTTTTTGGCTAGTTTGTGCAAAGACATGAAAAAGATTTATGCTGGAATAAATAATCTACTGTGCAAATAAGTGACTATGTAAATGTGTAATAATGTCTTAGTGTGTATAATTGTATGTGTGTATAATTAATTTACAATAAAATGAGATTGAACTAAATAATATATTTACAAAAAAAAAAAAAAAAGAAATATTGCAAAGAAACAAAGAGATAATAACACAACAGAGAAATAAAAGGAGTTGAAAATGAAAAATACTTCCAAGTCCTGGTTTCAGCAGAGTCCAATCAATGAGCAAGATGGTACATTAGCGCTTATACGACTTGACAGATGTTCCTTGGTTTGATGTTACATGAGAGCTGTTCCAATGTGTTTGCAGTCCACATTTCTTTGGCATCAAGGGGGTGTTGACTGAGACCATCTGACCAATTAAGTGGCTGAGGCGTGACCCTGAGAGGTCACTGTGTTTAGGACTGTATCCCAGGTACAGTTTTCTATAAGCATTATTATCTCTGAATACTTACACATTAGTCTGCCAACCTGCATATTATTGTCTGGCATGAAATTAGCTTAGAAAAGGATATAAGTATGGCATGTTTTGGATGTCTACTTTACCCAGGAGGTTCCCCATATCCTCCAATATATGTTTTTATTTTACTTAAAACGCTACAAATTCACAGAGGGCGTATGCTGGCTGTGCCATTATTATTTCATGAGTTATGAAATAGAGATTATAGATTCTACCCAGAGGAAAGAGACAATGTGCATTGCTACTTCAGCTAAGGTATTTATTACCAAGTATTTATTAACTCTCTAGTTACTTAAATGGGCAAGTCAGACAGCTTTATGGGGCCCTGAGACGTGTATTGGCATTTCGATTCTGCTAGCCCTATTAATAGACTGATAAGAGGTATCTGGCAGGCAACTAAAAGGTTGGGAGTTGTGTAAACAGAAAGGAGAAGGGAGAAGGAAGGTCACTGCAGCTATATCTCGTATGACAAAATGGCACGCCAAACACACAGCATTTCGTACGCACGACCATTACAAAAGGTCTTCAACCTTTCTAAACAAAGTGCCAGTTTATTGTCCTTCAGAGATTGGGGGGGGGGGGGGGCGGACTGTGGTCCCGCCAGGAGCTGCAAATACCCCAGTGTCAGTAAACAATGCCTCTGACTTTGTGCGAAGTGGAAGTAAAAAAAAAAAAGTCATAGCACCTAGTCAGTAGGAGCAGTAATTGTGCCCTGTCAATGGTGTTGGAGGAATAGTGCCCCCATCGTTTGTGTCAGTGGGAAGAATAATGCCCCATTGCTAGTGCCCTGAGGGGCTGATAAAGGCAAGCAAAGGGCCCCCTTTAACCACATCAGCTGGGGCTTTAAATAGGTTGCGATGCCTGGGGATTGTACAACACTGATATGATCGCTGCCAACAGGGACAAAAGCACATAATAACCAATACAATATACCAAATCACATCAGCTGGGCTCCAGTACATGGGTAGAACCACAAGGAGACTGTCTGTTCAAGGAACATATGAATATCTGTAATGGCTACCCCAAACATAGCGTGTCTAGGCACTTTCATATGTTTCATAATGGGGACCCCCACTTTTCTTCACAAAACAAAATACGTTGGAACCCCCCCCATGGGCTGAACATTGACAATGATCAATTGTTTTATTGCAGACGATTAAAGATAATCAAAAGCCACATACTCCTTGTTTTATTTTTATTTCCAATGGATTCCATTTTCTTAAAATACAAACATTGTTTTACAATATCAAAATAATTCACTAAGGTTCTGTTGGATTTGACTGGTATTTGCATTCTAGTTTTTAACCACAAGATGGCGATATTTACATAACATTTACCATTATTATATACAATGTTATTGTTGGTTTGACATCAAATATTTTAAGAATCACCCACTGATGTGATTTGGTATGTTACATTGGTCATCATGTGCTTTAGTCCATGTTAACAATGATCATCCAAATGTGGGCCATTGCAATGTATAAAATGGTGGAGGAGACAGTGGTGGCCACACCTCCTGATAACATACTGGATGTGATGCAACATGTAGGGACAGGGACTTAAGGTTGCCACGTCACTTCCGCTGATTGGAGCGCACACTAGCTCCAGTGTAGATCGGAGGAGTAGCGATTCTTCCCTGTACATTGGCAGATCATTCCAGGTGTAGGGTTAGGCACAACACTTGTTAGTGAATATATTTTAAGCATTTTTTTTTATGTTTTATTAAATATTGGTGTTATGCTATGATGTTTCCCATAGTTCTTTTCTGCTGAGTTCCCTGTGGGTGTACAGATTGAAAGTACTTAAAATGGTGACAACATACAAAAGAGCAGCGGGTTAATACTGTCGCTGACAGAGCCAGGTTTGCATATTTTGCACACGTTTTAAAAAAATCGTTTTGTGCCTGAAGATTACATAAAACCTCCAAACATTATATATTTTCTGAAAGCAGACACCCTAAAGCAGTGATGGCAAACCTTGGCACTCCAGATGTTTTGGAACTACATTTCCCATGATGCTCAACTAGAGTGCATGAGCATTATGGGAAATGTAGTGCCAAGGTTCACCATCGCAGCCCTAGAGAATAAAATTGCAGTAGTCCAATTTTTTTTGACACTTGATATTACAGCAAAGTGCTAGGAAACGCAAATTTTCAGTAAAAAATAAATAATACACTAAAGTGAATTTTAGGGCAAACAAATGCAATAAACGACTCAAATTTTTGGTAAAATATAAAAAGACAAGGTTGCATCAAGTAAATAAATACCAAATACAGTGGTATCTCGGATTGCGAGTAGCACGGTTAACAAGCGTTTCGCAATAAGAGCACTGTAATCAAAAAAAAAAATCTGTTTACGAGTGTTGTCTCGCAAAACGAGCACAATTCAGGCCAAAGAGGTGTGCAGTACCACGTTTGGCCTGAGGTGGGGTGGGGCACCGGAGCCAAGCATTGCTGATCAGCTCCGTTCGGAAAGGCCCGAGGACAGCTCTGCTGACCTAGGCAAATCTTGGGAACAAAGTCTTTCCGAGGTTTGCCGAGATGTCCTCAGGCCTTTTCGCCCATTTCCGAGGCTCTCTGGCAACCCCCCGCGCAACTCTGGCTGCATGCAGTATTGCATGCCATTGAAGTCAATGCAGAACAAATTATTTTCGTTTTCATTGATGATTCAATGGGGAAACTCGCTTTGATATGCAAGTACTTTGGATTACGAGTATATTGAATATATATATATTATTATTGAATATACCTTTTTCACTATAGGGTTACCAGAGCTTTCCGCACAATAATTCACCTATTTAATCTTAGGTCTCTAAAGAAAACATACGGCCACACAATGAAGTTGGGTGAGAAGCAGTCCAACTGCTTAAAGGGTTCTTTACTGTTAGAGCAGTAAGGATATGAAACTCCCTTCGACAGATGTGGTGTCAGCGGGGGGTGTAGCAAACAATGTACAGAGATATTAAAAATGGTAGTGGCATAAACAAACACCACTCTTCATAGGGGTCTATTTCTGTTAGGAGTGCAGAAGGGAATAAAAAAACATTCTAGAAAAGGTAACTGAAATCTGAATGTTTATCATTCTTGTAAATAAACGAATGAAACCAGTGTTAAAAGCAGACGTTCACCCCCCATCGATAAATTCATGAACCCCCCGCTTACACCTTTGACACCCCCCCCCCCCCCCCCCACAATTAGAGCTTTTTGGTGGTATTTGATCACCTCTGCAGTTTTTATTTTTTTTGCTATAAACAAAAAAAAAAAAGCGACAAGTTTGAAAAAAATTTTTTTTGCTATAATAACCCCCCCCCCCCCCAAAAAAAAATATACAAAACATTTTTTCTTCCTCAGTTTGCCGATATGCATTCTTCTACATATTTTTGGTTAAAATAAAAAAATCATGCAATAAGCGTTGATTGATTTGCGCAAAAGTTATAGCGTCTACAAAATAGGGGATAGTTTTATGGCATTTTTATTAACTTTTTTTTTTTAAAAGTAATGGCGGCGATCTGTGATTTTTATCATGACTGCGACATTATGGCGGACACGGACAATTTTGAAATTTTTGGGACCACTAATTTTTACAGCGATCAGTGCGATTAAACTGCACTGATTACTGTAAAAATGACACCGGCAGTGAAGGGGTTAACCACTAGGGGGGCTAGGTGTGTACTAGGGAGTGATTCTAACTGTGGGGGGGGGGGGCTGTGTGTGACACATCACTGATCACGCTCCCGATTACAGGGAGCTATGATCAGTGACAATGTCACTAGGCAGAACGGGGCGATGCTTGTTTACATTAGCAACTCCTTGTTCTTCCTCTCCGCGAGATGATCGTGACCGCACGACCCGCAGTTGGACTCATGGAGCTTGCGCCCATTTGCCTGTCCGTGCCATTTTGCTGATGTACATCGGCATGAGACGGTCGTTATGTGGTTAAAAATCAGTAGCACCTTTATTCTACTTGCCATGTGCTTTCAGAAAATTACAAACTCTGAAAGCTGTAAGTGGAAAAACTCTAGATTTTTAAAGAAATTTTTGCGCACGTACAATATTCACTTTCTCTCAAAAAAGGCGTAATTTAAGATTTACAAAAATATTTTTTGCTGTTATTATACATTTGTTATGTTCAGAGTTTCACCGTTTGGCAAAAAGGCACAATTTCAAAATTACAAAATTGGTTATAAGCTCAATACTGTGTAAGCTTTTATATTTAGTAGGAATTTTGTTGTTTGTTTATATATCTGCTAAAAATGATTTTAGAAAATCTTTTGCAAATATATTGTCCGATAAACATTTGTGCACATACCTTTTTAAAAATATATGATCGGGGGTTTTTAACGATTATTCAGGCCTAAAATTATTTTGTAAGGGAAGGGGTTAAAGGATGTTGGCATCCATGATATTTCAGAGAGCATTATATTCATAAATTGACTCCATTGTAATCATTCAAGACTTCAAACAGGTTACAATAAAACCCATGGTCAATCCCTTCAACAACAACTGTCCTGTTCGATCGTAATCAGGTTACTATTGTTCTGTTGTATGCCGACATCTAGTGGTGGTTTAGGGCCACTACAACTTGTCCTGCGATTTGGTCTCTGTCCTGTTCAGTGTTAGCTGGACCATCCCTGTTTTTCTATGTTCCCTCACTCATTGTTCTTTGCAGAGACAGTGCTTAGGAAAGGTCATGGTGTTCTTACGCATCCAAAGAATGGAAAACATCTTCTGTACTTGCCTAAAGTAAAATTGCCTTAGATTTAACTTCTCTCATTGAAGAGTTAGGTTGCCTGTGGATGGTGCCAAGTGACCATACTGTCAAAACAGACTGAGTCTAAGGCAGTAAGTAGGTCATTTCATAAAGCGGCATTTGAAAACAGAACAATAATCTATCAATAGGATGGGCCATGGATTTAGTGAAATCTTACCAAGGTTTAAAAATATTAACCACTTGCGGACCTCACAGGCAATGTACTGCAGACAGGCGGTCCCGTACTTCGCTACCCAATTCGAGGTTTAGGGTGCACGCATGCACGTCCCCAGGCCAGCACTCGCTGTGATTGTATACGTCATTGTCCTGCTGATCAGCTATGTGCAATTATAGCCCAGAGCTCTGTCCAAAGAGAATGACAGCAATCCGGATAAATAAGGATATACAAGGAATTAGAATAAAAGATCAGGAATATAAACTTTCAGGATACGCAGATGATCTATTATTATATATTACAAACCCCATAGTGACGCTACCCAATCTAATAAAAGAATTCAAACGCTTTGCTGAAGTTAGTAACTTCAAAGTTAATTATAATAAAACGGAAGCCTTAAACATTTCACTTACTACAAACACTGTTGATACTCTTAAAAGGAATTTCTCTTTTAAATGGCAAAATAGTACTATTAAATACCTAGGAATATTTATCCCCAATGACATCAGAAAACTCCAAGAAAACAACTATGTCCCACTAATACAAAAAATAACGAAACTACTTCAAAACTACAACAAAGGGATTTTCTCTTGGACAGGGCGTATAAATATTATAAAAATGGACATACTTCCCAAAATACTATATATATTCCAAACAGTTCCAATATTTCCCCTCAAAAACATATTGAATACTCTACGAAAACTGATAGGCAGCTTCATCTGGGCGGGTAAACCAGCAAGAGTCAGCAGGGAAACACTTATAAGATCTAAAAAAGACGGGGGTTTGGCTCTTCCGGATTTATCCACATACCTAAAGGCATCCCTGATCACTAGGATTCTGGATTGGTTTCATAATAAAGGAACTAAACAATGGGTGGAACTAGAGGAAGAAATTATGAATATAAATTTAAAAATACTACCATGGATAAAAAAAGAGAATAGACCATTAAGACAAGAAATGCCATTTTTGATTGAAGCAACACTGAAAACATGGGACGGACTGATGAAAAGGGGAATAGGGTCATCATATATAGGCCCAATGACACCCCTCTTCGGCAATCCCGATTTCCCCCCAGCAAATGAATCCAGAACCTTTTTAAAATGGGAGAAAAAAGACAACATCAGAATAGTACAAACAATGGAGAACAAAAAACTTATTCGACTAGAAGACATGGGTAGAGAACATGCACACAAATGGATACAACACAGACAGCTTCAGGAATATATAAATACTCTTGAGAAAACAGGAATACTGGACAGAACTCCCACAACATTGGAAACATTATTATTACAAGAACAAAGACCCATACATAATCTTTCCAACATATATAAATATTTAATTTCAAACAGTAACACACAAGAGTTAAAATATGTAAGAAAATGGGAACAGGAGATGGAAGAGGCCATACCCAGAGAGAAATGGGACAAAGCAATTTTACTAACACACAAAATGTCTCTATCCAATAGGCATCAGGAAAGAAACTACAAATTACTAGTGAGATGGTATAAATGCCCAATTGACCTGTATAAAATTAATGTAGAAAATGATAGCACCTGTTGGAGATGTCAAAAAGCAGCCGGGACTATGTCACATATCTGGTTTTTATGCCCAAAGGTGTACATATTCTGGGAAAAAATATTTAAGATATATAGCGAGATGACAGATATAAACATACAACCAGAAATAAAGATCGCTATTTTATCAATGATACCAGGTACGATCAAAAAGATAAGAAAAGGGATACTAAAACACTGTTTAACCGCAGCTAGAACAGTAATAGCAAGGAAGTGGAAAAACAATATAGCACCCTCAATTGAGGAATGGATCATAGAAATGGATGATATGCGTTCACTGGAAGAGAGGATTATAAAGGAGGAGGATCCCAAAGATCACATAAACGAAACTTGGCAAAAATGGAAAGACTATAGGATGTCGTCCTTATTGCTGCGGACGATATGAGAGGGGGAGGGGAGGAGGGAGGATGGGAGAGACCTTGTCAAAATCTTTTTTTTTTTTTTTTTTTTTTTTTTTTTTTTTTTTTTCTCTCTCTTTTTCTTTTTTTTCTCTACTGGACACTAATATGAATGAAGAGAGTATGATAGATTGTTTGATAAGTTTTAATGACATATGATGGGGAGAAAGAATGAAAGTAATAGCAACGATATATAACTAACACGCAAAAGTACAGGAATAAGAAACTATGGAGTTATAAACAGACACAACTGTAAATGCCTGTATAATACATGTAACTGCAAAGTTTTATGTTTGTTAAGATGTGAAAATGGAAATAAAGTAAGATTTGAAACAAAGAGAATGATCCGTTTCTCATCCCTGCAAAGCAGATCTAATAGTAAAAGCAGCAATAAAACTGCAGCTCAGCCACCCGTTACCATTCATCTGAAAGAGACCCATTTCAAAAGCAGCTGTGCCCATTATTCCTTGCGCCAGGTGCTTGTTTTTTTTATATATATATATATATACATACACATACATACTTACTTACGGACCTTCCCAGGACCAAAATTAATATTGAGAAAAAAGTTCAGCCCTTAACAGTCTGTTTCTCATGTGGCCCAATGGGAAAATGAATTGCACACCCCTGCCTTAGGGTGTCCGTTTTCAGGACTTCAAAAAGGTGATTGGTATTCAGAAAATCAGCTGTGTAACTTAAGGCCCTTGAAAGCCTGAAGATGCACTTTGGATTTTGAAGAAAAAAAATAAAAAAAGCTTGCAGTTGGTATTCCCATACTTGGAAAGGGTAGCAGAATGTGTTTTTCAGTGCTATTGCGAGTATGCTCAAAACCTTTAAAAATTACAATTTTGTGGGGGAAGAAAATGTAATTACTTTTTCTTACAAGAGGTAATTTTGGCCACGTTTGTACTGTCCTCGCATTTTAGGGTGTCAATGTGATAGGCAGAGTATCACGGTTCATAAATTTTTTTAGAATATAGACGAGTGGTTGTCAATTTGAAAATGATAGAGGGCATCAAGTTAGGTCATTGACACTTTCAGAGGACCACACAATAGCAACACATTTTCGTGCATTGCATCAAGTTAAACAATTCATTCCAAATTAATGGGTTGTAGCACACCTCAACATCCAACGTTGTGTTGCATTTGCACCATATCCCAACACTGAACAAGTCTGTGTACAATAACCCTCAGCATTTGTGCCAGTAATAACAACCTTATCATTGGTGTTAGTGGACACAATCCCCCCATTACTGGTGTTAGTGGCCACAATAACTACACCCAGTATTGGCATCAGTGGCTGCAATAGCTCTAAGCCTTCGTGTCAGTGGCCGCAAAAATAATCCCCAGCATCGGCGCTAGTGGCCGCAAAAATAATCCCCAGCATCGGCGCTAGTGGCCGCAAAAAATAATCCCCAGCTTTGGAGCTAGTGCAAGTAAAAGTAATCCCCAGCATTTGGGTCAGTCAACAATTCAAATTTCCCCCTTCCCTGTATTGGTGGAGACTAGTGTCAGTGAAAACTCCTCATCCTTGGTCAGTTGCACAAAAAGTTAGTAGCCCCTCAAATTACTGGTTTGGCCTAATCCAAAATGAGTACAAAAGATGATCTTGTCGATAGACACGCAATTTATTTTTAGCTAGTAAACAAGGGACAGAATGGACAAAATGCATTGATAGCAGTACGAATGGGTCCATAGCTTGTACAATATCTCCCACGTGTTTGGGGCTATGGTAGTACTGTGGTGGTTTTGGAATGTTCAATTGTTTTAACACAGGAAGTTATAGGCAGAATGTGTTCTTTATGATCAATTAACCACTTCGCATCCGGCCGTAGCCGAATGACGGCCACAGCGCGGATGCCAAATCCCGGGAGGCCGTCATATGACGGCCTCCCCTTTCCTCGTTCCCTGTGCGCGCTCACGAGCGCGCAGCAGGGAAATTCTGTGTTGGCCGTGTCCCTCGGACACGGCCAATCACAGATCGCTGTAAACGGCCAATAACAGCGGCCGTTTACAGCGCGATCGCCCTGGCCAATGAGAGATGATCTCATATGTAAACATATGAGATCATCTCTCAGCGCCGCTCCTCCTCCTCACACAGACAGCGTGTGAGGAGGGGGAGATGAACGGCTGCAGCGCCGTAAGTGTTGTAAAAAAAATAAAATGCCATCTGTGCCCACTGCCACCACTGCAATCTGTCCCCAATGACATCATCAGTGCCATCTGTCATCAGTGCCACCTGTCATCAGTGCCACCTGTCATCAGTGCCACCTGTCATCAGTGCCACCTGTCATCAGTGCCACCTGTCATCAGTGCCACCTGTCATCAGTGCCATCTGTCATCAGTGCCATCTGTCAGTGTCATGTGTCATCAGTGCCACGTATTAGTGCCATCTCGCATCAGTGCCACATATTAGTGCCACGTGATATCAGTGCCATGTATGACTGCCATCTCTCATCAGTGCCACATATTAGTGCCATCTGTCATCAGTGTCATCAGTACCCCGTATTAGTACCATCTGTCATCAGTACCCCGTATTAGTACCATCTGTCATCAGTACCCCGTATTAGTACCATCTGTCATCAGTGCCACGTCAGTGCCACGTCAGTGTCATTCGTGCCACGTCAGTGTCACGTGTCATTGTCCTGGTGCTCCAGGGCCTTCAAAAGTGTAATAGGTAGTCAACAATTTAGATGTGTAATTTATGCTCCTAGAACACGCGATGGCGCTCCCTGCATGTTGGGCCTCTCTATGTGGCCAGGCTGTGGAAAAGTCCCACACATGTGGTATCGTAATAATCAGGAGGAGTAGCAGAATTTATTTTGGGGTGTCATTTGTGGTATACACATGCCATGTGAGAGAAATAAGCTATTACAATGACAATTTTGTAGAAAAAAAAATAAAAAAATAATTCATTTTGCAAAGAATTGTGGGAAGAAATGACAACATCAAAAAGCTCACCATGCCTCTTACTAAATACCTTGGAATGTCTACTTTCAAAAAAGGGGTCATTTGGGGGGTATTTGTTCTTTCCTGGCTTGTTCGGATCACAAGAAATGAGATAGGCCACCAGTACATCAGATGTGATCAATTTTGTATAATTCGCACCACAGATTGTAGAGTCTGTAACTTTCACAAAGACCAAATAATTTCCCACTAATTTAGGTTATTTTTACCAAAGATATGTGGCAGTATAAATTGTGGCCAAAATTTATGAAGAAAAATTAATAATTTCCTAAATTGTATCACAGAAACAAAGAAAAATGCGTTTTTTTTCAAAATTTTCGGTCTTTTTTCAATTATAGCGCAAAAAATAAAAAACCCAGAGGTGATCAAATACCACCAAAAGAAAGCTCTATTTGTGGGAAAAAAAGGACAAAAAATTAATTTGGGTACAATGTTGCATGAGTAATTGTCAGTCAAAGCGTGAGAGCACAGAAAGCTGAAAATTGGTCTGGATGGGAGGGGGGTGTTGGTGCCTGGTAGGCAAGTGGTTAAAAATGAGTCAACACCCCTGGGTGCTTCAAAAAAGTATTTACCTTCTTATGTCAGAGAAGATTACCAATATTCAAAATATCTCAAGTTAAGAGATCATGTTCAAAACTCATGCAAGACCTCAAGAAGGAAATGTGCATTTCTTTTAAACACGTTTTACTGCCTTAAGTCAGCCCCCACCCCTTAAAAAAAAAAAAAAAAAAAAGTCCCAAGTAAAGTTTTATTGTACTTTTAATACTAGAGTGCACATGCACACTATGCGATTCACAGATGTCAGGTGACCAGTTCATTACGGTTAGAGAGATATACATGACGCCTATAGGGAAGGGACCCATAACCAACAGGGACAACATGGAAAAAAAACACTAAAAGTGGTTGTAAACCTCAGACATGAAATATGAACAAAGCATATCCCTCGATAGTGCTCTAGATTGAGACAAGTATACACTAAGTGTCATTTCTGTCTGCTGCCTCATTCCTCACCGTCACTGACGAGTTTTCCTGACCAAGAGAAAAATAAAATAAAAATAAAGTAGTGACAGTGGAGGGCACAGTACATGACGGACGGCCTCAGCTGTGTGTGAAGGGCGTTTCCCTTCCCTTCAATCAGCTCTCCGCCCCCTGCTTTTCTGTAAATTCTGCACTTTAAATGGATGTAGGGGGAAGAAGTCTGTAGATAAACAGGTACAATATATGTAGGAGGATTTATTTACTCTGTGTATTGCCTGAGGCCAGTCACTTCACTGGGTATATGTAAGGGTTTACAATCACTTTAACTAGCAAGAATTCCAAGATCAGTGTAAAATTTTGACATTTATGATGGTTGCGCAAAGTGAAAATCTGTAAAATTACAAAAAATAAAAATAAATTGTTGCTACTCACCACCATATATTCAAGAACCGTAAATTTTCATGTGAGAAAAAAATAAAACCTCTTTAGAAATTATAAATAGTGTAACTTTATTTAAAAAGATTTGAATTCATCTCAAAATCTAAATTTAACTTTCTTGTACCATCTAAATGTGAATCATTACAAGACTTTCATTTCATTTATGTCAGAAGTACTTAAGACTTTAATTTCAAGCTCATTAATTCAAATTCCACATATCCACACAAGTGTGTTCATTCTCAGGCTGTGCAGAACATGTTCCAGTGTCAGCTTCTATCATGTAAGAAGATCTTAGGTCACACAGTGGAACACACTGGTCCTGGTTTATCAGTGCGTGAAAGAACTGTTTGGTCCACGGCAATCAGCCAGATTCTTCTTTCCCTCTTCCAGTGTAGGATGAAAATGAAAGCAAGAATCTGATAGGTTCCTTCTGAACAAACAGATGGTTCTTACTTCGTACTGATCAATAAGGCCCAGTATATCCAAAAAGGGGTGTGGAAAAGACATGCAAATGAGCACTTAGAGTAGCTAATCTGCTTCCCTATACAGGGAGTATATAACATTAAATAAAAAATAACTTGATCATGGACAAAAATTAATACAGTAATCTGTCATTAATGACAATACGTAGTGCATAAAAACATTGCATCAAAATTCAATCTAAATTATTGGATATGTCCATTTTTTGTATATATTTCAAGTAAACAAAAAATACATTCACAGTTGAGAATTTAACAAAAATTCTTTTGCAGACAGCTTAAAAAGTGAACTGAAAAACTGTTCCCATCTGAGGCTTTTTATCCTCTTCCATTTGCAAAATTTTTGCAAAACTTGCCAACATAAACATAGGCTTCTAAAGATTTCCCTTGGCTTAAGTTAGGGACTTGCAGCTCACCTATACCCATGACACCACCATTTTAGACCAAATATTGATCAGGTCCAACAATTCTGGGTAAATAGATAGATGTTGGCTGCAGCTCCTTGCGCTGTATATAAACTCATTTCTGTGATGGTTACAGGTGGGTTTATTCATTTTTAGGCAGCAGCTTGTATGTAGTAAAATAAAAAAAAATAAAAAAAAAAGGGGGGGGGGGGGGGGGGGGTTTATACTAGTGACACATTTGTTTTTCTTTGTTAGTGATTTTACATTTAATCCTCAGGCTGCCTTTGACCACCTAACTGCGTATGGAAAATAAATACACCTCATTAACACTGTGTCCCTAGCTTATCTGAGTCCAAGCCATCTGCTACAAGAGATGAAGGCCAATGTGCTAAAGAGCCTGGCCAGGAGGAGTCAGTCTTGATCCATACTTGAACAGTAATGCGATATCGCACCACATCAACCTGCTGTGAAAAGTAAACATAAAATTGCCACTGTGTCAAGAGTTTTCTTATAAAACAACTTAAAACTACTAAAAGCATAAAAACACAATTTAAAATAGTAAAATTAAAAAAAAAAAAAAAAAAAAAAAAAGTAATACCACCTTGCTTGTTCTTTGGTTTTCTTACCACATGCATTTTCATGCAATAATATCATACCAAGTGTTTCATTGCTGCAAAACACACTGTACAATCCTCGCCGAGAGCTTTGCTTATCACTTTCATCCTCTGCATCTGTGCCCATGTAAAAAAAAAAAAACACTTTATATTACATCTACCAGTATCCTCCACACTTCCGTAGGAATGGAAACCATTCCGCACATCTAGAGCTATCCTCATACGTGGCAGTTTAACTTATAATAAAAATAAGATTGCCATCAAAAAAAAAAAAAAAAATCTCTCAACTGAAAACCTACAACATCCCTCTAAACTTTCTTACTACATACAACAGACCAACAGTTTTTGGTGAAATCTATCCAACGTCATGAAATATACTTTGTAAAGCAGCTGAACGTGAACTGTTGACTTCCCATGGCAGACAGCCTTAATTTGTATATATATATTATCTTCCTTTGTAGCAGCTTAATATATGTATATCTACACAACATTTCACGCAAACTTGATTGTAACGTGTTGTGCTGACTGCATAGTTACTCCTCTACCCCGCAGCGGCGGGCAGCATCCTTATCGTCCATCACTACCTCCGTCGAACCAAAAACTTCCTAAACTTTCTCAGAAAGTCCCCATCTGTTCCCTCATCTCCACCTCCCATTTCATCACTTGCTATTAAGCCTCGAAGCTGGGATTCTCCAACAACCTTCATTAATTCTTTTGAATCTTCAGGTGTCGAGTGCGTGCCTGAATTGGCCAAACTCTAAAACAGTTGCCCCAGTAAATAATCACCATAGAAATATTTTCTTCACATAAATAACAGCTCTTGACATGTTTAAACACAATCTTATCTTAATAGATTAAAGCTTTTATAATTTACATGAAAAAAAAAAAAAAAAAAAAAAGAATGTTTTTGTTTTGTGGATTGTCTGCAGCAAATACCACCTGTGCAGAGAGAACCTCTATAAAGTCTCAGTAAAAGTCATTATCCTTGTCCATATTAGACTAGGTTTGGGGCCAGTTTATGACACTTCAGATAGACATCCTTTCAGGAATATATACCCTGCCACGTAAGTCTCTGTTGGACAGTGCTGCAATGCTCCGTCGTGCGGTAACATAAATTCCCTCCGACTTGGTTTTAGCCAGGTTTGTGCACTCCACTCAAAGCTTCCTCTAATTTCTCCTTGTAGGATGAATAGCGCCGCTTTAAGGTTTGCAATTGCTCCTCTTCCTCCTTGTCTAAGATGCGCAAGAAGTTCTGCAATTCTGGTACTGTGAAGGCATCCCACTGAAACACAATTCAAAAACGTACAATCAGACATGGCTTAGAATGTTACTCTCTGAAATAGTATTAACAAAACCCATTTGCATGACAAGGCCCTGTGAGTGTGCTAAAAAATAAAATTTACCTTTCATGATAGGAGACAACCGCTAATATTAATATGCCAAACTAGATCACTCACAACAGCATTTGTTACAGATTTGTACAATTTTAATACCAGGCACTTTCACCTGCCTTACTGCCCAGGCCAATTTTCAGCATTGTCACACTTTGAATGACAATAGTGTGGCAATTAAATGCTGAAACAGATGGGCTTTTTTTTGGTGGTAATCACCACTGGAGTTTATTTTTTGCTAAACAAATGAAGAAAAATAAAAATGTCAGTTTCTGTTCTAACATTTTGTAAATAAGTAATATATGTCTCCTTCACCATTATGTACTGTTGAGGCGGCACGGATGGGCACCACTGCCAGGCATCACTGGTGGGGCTGCACTGATTAGGAGTGCAGATCCACCGAGTGAGGAAAGCCGCTTATCGGCTCTCCACTACTCACCCGCTGTTAGCATGAGTAGAGGAATGCCAATAACCGGCACTTTCTATTTACACTGATCAACTATGGACACCCCTGGCATGCGCAGTTTGTTCTGAAGGACATTATATGATATAATATATTAGATTGTCCAGTCAGAACAATTAAACCGCCCGGCTGTCATTTTGCTATAGGCTGGGTGGCAATTGATTAGGCTGGGCAAAATCTGAACAGCTTTCCATCTTAGAGGTCAAACCCTGCAACCATTGCCATAGATCTAAAAATACAATGCACAGTCTACAGTAGGGGTCAGCAACCTGGTCAGGTGACTGGTAGATCGCAGTCTGGGCTTGCTGACCCGCCGTCCCAGAGAAGCAAACAAACAGAGTGAAATGCAGAGGAACTACTTGTAAAGTTGGAGCTGTAGTAAGGAGCAAGAGCCGCACAAGTCAATGCCTCCTCTGTAGTGCCGGCTCCTGTCCCATGCGGAGTGATACCAACTGCACTCCACCTCTTATCCCGGATAGCGGTCTCCAGAGTGGTGCCAGCAGCAGTGAAGCAATACACTGGGCATAGTAGTATATGGCTGCTTTCACACGGATGTGCTGCAATAAATCCACACCGTGGGTGCAGTGTACCTAAAGCTTTCCTGCGCTTAGCCATAAGACTTAGTTTATTACCTGCAGATTTGGTGCACTTTCTGAATGCAGGAGTTTTTGTGTGCTTTCAGAAAGTGCACATCACCTGCGGGGTATAATTCAAGTCCATGGCAAAGCGCAGCTAACCCAGGAAAAGCACATATGCAATGTGGTGCAGGTAATCCGCAGCACACCAGTGTGAAAGCAGCCTTATAGGGGGGCTCAGAACAGTAAGGGTTAATTAAAATTTGCAGTTGGTGGAGGGGGGGGGGGGGGGGGGGGGGGGGGGGGAGATGGTAAAACCCATATGCAATGTGTCGCAGCAGGAGTTGTATGCACTGTCATGGTTGGTGGGTGAAGCCCCTGCCAAGCATGACCCAGTCAAGTGAATGAGGCTGCACAGCAAGTTCCCTGGAACCTTGTGCAGTACAGCAAACAAGGTGTTAAAGCAGGCAGCGTTTTGCTTCATCACAACCTGCTTCAACCCCTTGGACCCTGCAGAAGCATGCAGAAGCATGCAGTTGTGGGGAGCTTGCAGAGTGGCCCCATTTCTCTGAATGGATCACGATTGTAAGGCGGTAGCACCCACCAAAAGAAACAGGGGGTTCAATTCCTACTCAGGCATGTGTATACCTTTGGATGCTGCCTTAGCAGCTAAAGGGAGTAGGGCCTGGAGGCGGTAAACCCTCAACTCAACTGCAGGGTTTTACCACCACTCAAGTTTACATGTCAACAAGCCCTAAGGGTGCCGCTGCCAAATGCAACTAAAGGCTCATTCACAAGTGCAGCAGGCAAAGCTGCTCTCCTGAAAAGTGACCAGAGTTTAACAGGTGGTGAGCAGGAGATATGTTGCCTCCTCACCACCCGATTTAAACCAATGATGGCAACACAGTAGTACGGCAATTAGAGGTTTAAATCAGGTGTTAGGAGGCGACACAGGTAATACTGTGTCTGGTGCTCTAGGACGTCTCCCATATTATTCAGGTAGAGCTCTACCTCTTTAAGGTTGCCTACCCCTGACTTGCAGTTAGACAGCGATGCTGTAACATTTTCCAGATATACACCCAATACAGATTTCTAAGGCCTCAAGTGTACATGAGCATTAACCCCCGTGGAGGGTCTGGGGTTACCCCCACAGGCAAGTACAGTTGTTCCATGTATCCCTGTGCAGGCAGTGCCATTGCTCTTAATTAGAACACAGTGGTTGCATGAACACAGTCACTGCTCTCAATCAGACCTCAGTTTGTAGCTGTGCATCTATATGGATGTCACATTAGGAACAGAAACTGTGTCCATGCAGCCACAGCATCCTAATTGACTGCTATGCGACTGCATGCACGGGAACACCTGTCCATTCCAGTGGGGGGTAAACCTGGCCCTCCACAGGAGTATGCTTATATACACCCCATATGAATGAGGCCTTAGAAATCTGTATTAAGCGCAGATCTGGAAATGTGTAGGCCTAAAAGTTAACATGTTCAACTAGGGAATTGTAATTAGGCAGAACTCTGCCTATATGTCAGCCACACATTTCACCAGTTGACGCCTCAGCAATTGTGGAATAACTAAATTAAATTTCTAGGGTAAAAGGCTCAGATGTTGCGACTTTTATTGAATAACTAGCACATATATATAAAAAAAAAAAAAAAAAAATTAATATATAAAAAAAGTACAAGTACAACCATAATCATCTCTTACCATGACATCCCCAGTTTCATGCTCTCGGAGTACAAAACTAAGGGTTTCAAGATTCGGCCCAGCAACCAGACGAAGGTAGAGGGGGTGCTCTCTGTCAGATAACCTGCACATGCAAACTGTGGAGGGAACAAAGAAAGAGATTAGCTGTGAAAGTGGCAGTATGTACAGTGTGCACTTGCTTATGAACATTTAACAAGACTTCCCCAGGTGTTTATACTCTGTCAGGTTTCTTTTTACCCCTCAAGTTGTTTTGCTTAGCAATTTATTTAATGCACATACTTTCCAAGCAGGTAAAACTTCCTGCATTTGGTTATGAAAGAAAACCATGAAAGTAGAAATTAGTCTACCTGGAAAACCTGAATGCAGTTTTTACAAGGTCAGTACAGCATACAGAATTGTAACAACAAATAACTAAAGCTCGAAGGTCAGCATAAGGGCATAATGTAAGAACACACAAAAGAATAAAAACGCAATTAAAAACCATGAGGGATATTCTAGGATCAGTTTAAGTATAACTATCAGTCGGAATAGATTTCATTGAGCAGGATTGCCTACAACCCTCTTGTATCTTCTAAAGGCCCAGACAGTGGTCTCACAATCAAGACCATCTCATTGCAGTCCTACTCTATTGGACTGCAGCAGGTGGTGGGTCTGACAGGTATTCATTTTTCAAGGGTGCAACAAATGTAAAATGAAAACTGAACTCCAGGATAAAAAGAATATTTTCTGAATGCATTTTTACATGAATCTTGGTGTGCTTTGTGCATTTCTTTCAGATATGTACGGTAATCCAGTGTGAAACTTTGGCTTTGTGCAGGAGCTTCCCGTAATAAAGACCAGTCATGGCTGTGCTCTTCCTTGTGTATGGTGACCGGTCTTGCATCTGTCCCCTCCTCCAATTTTCTGCAGGCAGCCTATAGTCAGAGGACCTCCTGGGTCCCTCCCATAGCTCTGCTCCCAGCACAGCCTGTGTACAACACCATGATGATACCTCTGAAAACCTAGTTATTCCCTTGTAAAAGTAGCAGAGGCATCATGTACCTACAACATTCAACCCTTTTGCTGCCAAAGCAGTTTTTGGTTACATGAAATGTTTTTTTTTTTTTATTTATTTTTTTTAAAGGACTGCAAAGTGAAAAAAAAAACAAAAACCCAAACCATTATATATTTTCTGAAAGCAGACACCCTAGAGCAGCGATGACAAACCTTAGCACTGCAGATGTTTTGGAACTACATTTCCCATGATGCTCAAACTACTCTGCAGAGTGCATGAGCATCATGGGAAATGTAGTGCCAAAACATCTGGGGTGCCAAGGTTTGCCATCGCGGCCCTAGAGAACAGTGTTAGTTTTAATTTTTTTAAATCAAACAATATTAAAAGCAATCGTTTAGGAAACATTTCAGTAAAAAAAATAGATATGCACCATGTAAAATCTTAAAAAATTGCAGCACCTATAAAATGGCAAACAATACCCTATATTTTCCACAGGCGACACTTTAAAGAGGAACAAAATGGTTTAACCACTTCCATATCGCGCAAATTCCAGCACTCCTCTACCACATGTAAAAGTCATAATTTTTTTGCTAGAAAATTACTTAGAACCCCCAAACACACACACACACATACCAATTTCATCATGGCAGCTTCCTTGGCTGAAAAGGATCGGATTTAGTTTTGCTTTAAATAAAAATGCAGAAAGGGCAGGAAGAGCATTGGAGCAAAAGCAACTGCCTTTATGCCGAGTTCTACAAGGTGTGTCTGAAGGCAACGTTTTGGATAAAGTAGGAATGGATTAAACCACTATTTTCCAGTGGGGATATTTCCCAATCACTTTCTGCCTTGGAGACACAGCAGAGAATCTCTTCAAACGAAGGGGAAATCTATTCGGAGACAGCTGTCACTAGAACAGTTCCCTTCACCCCGTTCTAGTGGCAGTTAAAATTCTGGATATCCGATTTTGTTTTTTCTTGGTGAAAACGATCACGGAGGCTAAAATACCGAGGGTGATTTTCCACAGCAAAAACACCTGTCAGGCATTCTAACACTAAAGAAAATAATGGCTTTAGTCACATTAAGGTTCACCTCCGTTTAGTAAAGTTCACTTAACATACTTATGTTACATGCAAACATTAACATCGAATAATATTAATACCTTGATCTTCTTTCTGACAGCGTTTATAAAGTGCAAACTTGGCAGGATTGTCAGCAACCATGAACTTTTTCAACAAGGCCTCAATGACTTCCCGTACAGTGTTGGTACTGCTGATATGTAGAATGTTTATACTGCCTTTGGGCAAGTAGAAGGCAGCATTATTTCCATTGCTGTTGGCATGGCTCTGTACATGTGTTCGTGCCCGTACAGTGATAGGTCGTCTTAGTTCCATCTGTACTTTTATAAAACCTGTATATATGCCATTGGAATTCTGCAAACAAAAAGAGAAAAAGCTATTAAATATCCAACAATGCTATCCTGCCAAGAAAAGCAATACTGACGGTGGATGTGTTGTAAGGCGTTTGGAACCAGGAAGTCCACCAAGGAAAAACCAGCAGACAAAAACACATTTGGTAGAGCCTTCCGATGCCACCTCCCCTAGTCAGAGGGGACACCCCTCGAAACGCATCAGCTTTCTTTGGACTTTACATCCCACAACTGTTACTGGCCAGCAGCTCTTGCTGGATGAAACTAATGGTGGATTTTATACAATTTGCTTGATTTTATCACTCGTTTGTATGGTTTTAACTTCTTGCAATATTAAAGTGTCGCAAAAGGTAAGGCACTAGGCTGGTGCGCCCTCTGTTCTCTCTTTTAGAGTTTCCCCTAACCTGTGGAGAGTGGCAGCACAGCTGGTATGGTGGCTTGACTATCGAAGACTCATGATCTTAAATCAGCCGCAGAGTTATTGCTTAAGCGTGGGAGCATTCGTTTTTCTTTTATGCCAACTTCCAAAGACCGCACCAGAGGTAAGGAAGAAGCTGCCTATTTTTTTGAAGAAATTTACTACTACTACACAATGCAAATTTGATTGTTTATTCAGAGTAAACACAAAAATGGAATTACGCCATCTCCATTTCTTGCGTCTGCCCTGTTCTTTTGTTCTATCGATGTGAACTGATGCATTGGAGAGGAAGATTAATCTTTGGTGGTGCAAATAGAAGGCCATTATTTAGTTAATCCTATAGTCCTATGACCCACTTTTTAATTTAATTTAACCACTTTCAGACCGGACCAATTTGCAGCCAAAGGACCAGGCCCTTTTTGCGATTCGGCACTGCGTCGCTTTAACTGACAATTGCGCGGTCGTGCGACGTGGCTCCCAAACAAAATTGACGTCCTTTTTTTCCCACAAATAGAGCTTTCTTTTGGTGGTATTTGATCACCCCTGCGGTTTTTATTTTTTGCGCTATAAACAAAAATAGAGCGACAATTTTGAAAAAAATGCATTATTTTTTGCTATAATAAATATCCCCCAAAAATATATAAAACGAAACTTGGCAAAAATGGAGAGACTATAGGATGTCGTCCTTATTGCTGCGGACGATATGAGAGGGAGGGGGGAGGACGGAGGACGGGAGAGACCTTGTCAAAATCCTTTATTTTTTTTTTTTATTTTTCTCTCTCTTTTTCTTTTTTTTTTCTCTCTACTGGACACTAATATGAATGAAGAGAGTATGATAGATTGTTTGATAAGTTTTAACGACATATGATGGGGAGAAAGAATGAATGTAATAGCAACAATATATAACTAATATGCAAAAGTACAGGAATAAGAAACTATGGAGTTATAAACAGACACAACTGTAAATGCCTGTATAATACATGTAACTGCAAAGTTTTATGTTTGTTAAGATGTGAAAATGGAAATAAAGTAAGATTTGAAACAAAAATATATAAAAAAACATTTTTTTTCCTCAGTTTAGGCCGATACGTATTCTACATATTTTTGGTAAAAAAAAAAATCGCAATAAGCGATTATTGATCGGTTTGCGCAGAAGTTATAGCGTTTACAAGATAGGGGATAGTTTTATAGCATTTTTATTAATAATTTTTTTTTATTATTAATGGCGGAGATCTGCGATTTTTTTTGTGACTGCGACATTATGGCGGACACATCGGACATTTTTGACACATTTTTGGGACCATTGTCATTTTTACAGCAATTAATGCATTTAAATGCATTGATTTCTGTATAAATGACACTGGCAGTTTAGGAGTTAACCACAAGGTGGCAGTGTAGGGGTTAAGTAGGCCTAGGGGTGTTTTTTTTTTACTGTGGGGGGGCGTGGCTGTCAGCTAGTGAATGCTGATCTCTGCTCCAATCACAGGGAGCAGAGATCGGCGTCACTAGTTGCTAGGCAGAACGGGGAGATGCTGTTTATCTCGGCATCTCCCCGTTTAGCCGCTCCGTGAGACGATCGCGGGAGTCCCCGCGGCCGGACTCACGGGGGTCCCGACCGGCGCGGGAGTGCGCCGCTCCCGATGGCACGGACAGGCTAAAGGAGGGACGTATATATACGCCCTCCTGCCTGTACGTGCCATTCTGTCGACGTATATCGTCGTTCGCCGGTCGGCAAGTGGTTAAGGGGTCAAAATTACTGGTTAGTGCTTTGAGACACTGATGGTGAAGTGTGGACATTGGATTTATGAGTGTTTTCACATGAATAATAATAATAATAATAATAATAATAATAATAATAATAATAATAATAATAATAATAATAATAATAATAATAATAATAATAATAATAATAATAATAATAATATAATATATATATATATATATATACACACACACACACATATTCTAGAATAGTAATTTCTCAACACTAGGTGGAGTTTTTAGTTGACTAACCAAGTACCCTACATCGAATTATTGTCACGTGACATGATCATTTTTTTTATACAAAAAAGTAAAAAAAAAACGCATATACATTTAGCATGTTCTAGTGCTACACTATTAGTTTTTGTTGACCCAGAGATGTCCACTTGATCCATGCAGCCAAAATGTTCTGGAGTGAAACTGGGAGTACGGTACAGTCAAGACCAAGACCCTCATACGCAAAGAGAATGGTCAGGTGTTATCTGTACCGCAGGAGGTGGTCGTCCAGGTATCCCACAATGGGGAAACCCTAGGAACATAGCAGTGCTAGGGTGGGAGATAACACTTTGGTGAAGACCTGGTGTGCTGTGGGCTGGCCAAAAGGAAGGTAAAAAAAAATGGAAATATGTGCCCACATCAAAATGCAAGACACAGCGATGATGGGATGTATAAGTGGGAACCCTTGATTGCCACAGAAGCCAGAAGATCCCCAGCTGAAGGGAAAGCAATAACTGATCTAGGAGATTCAATATGCAATTTTTGAATCTAAGAACTTCAGATCCAGAATGGAGCATGTACCTCCCTCTGCCTTGAAGACATTGAACAGCTTGGAGCAGAACCCCTAAAAGCTCTCATTTGCTGGGACTGGAGGAAACCTCATTTGCTGGGACCCATGAGAAGTGCTGCTGGGGGGGGGGGGGGGGCAGCATGAGAATCCAACCCCCTTCTGTGGGTAGGATGGCAAGTTAAACGGCATGAAGGAGGCAAGCACTGTAGCCCCAGGAGACTATGTTCTGGACCCAGGCGTCCAACGTGTCCTGTGCAATGGCTGACAAAAGTATACAAGCCCTAAAGAAAGCTTCTAACCTAACCACAGGGTCAAAAAACACTGGGACATCTGCCACAAGGACAGGGCACTGATGTCACAGACATCCCCTGAGCCGTGGCCAAGTGTGAGTTGGCAAGGCCCACTGATTCATTCCCCCTGTGCCTGTGATCCTTAATTGAAGCGAGAGGGAAAAAGAGAAAAAAAACCTCCACAGTAGTACTCACAACCTGTACTTTAGAGCAGGAAGGCAGGCCTTCTGTGACAGATGTCAACTGTGAACAGGGGAAGTGGCTGTAACTCCTGCGGTGTGAAAGTAAACTGAGGCAGGGGGCAGCACTGATGCCCCACAGTTAACCCCTAAGGAACAGTGGCAGCAGCACTCTGGGCTTCCTAGAGAGGGCCATAGGTTTACTGCAGTATGTCAGGCCTATCTATTGCTTCAACTTCCCAGTGGGCATACTTCACAAGGAGACAGTCACACCAGGCAGTAGCGCCATGGCCCTGGACCTGTATAGCACCCTACAGCTAAACTCATCACATTCCACTACATGCAGAAACAATGTGTGAAGCAACATTACAGGCCGGACCAGCAACTTCCTCCTAGTGAGGTCCAGGTACGGTCCTCCCAAGGCACAGTTAAGGAATCAACCGGGGTCTGGGTATGGTGTCTCCCCAAAAACCACTCGAGGAATCAATAGATTCAGAGTGCTGACAAATGGAAGCTGCAGTGGCTATGAGCAGCTATAAGCTTTGTGGAAGAATCATGAAAAGTGACAAAAACAAAGGTTGCTTCTCTGAACAATGCGACGTTCGAAAACCAAATGACAAAAAAATAAAAAAATTAGCCTGGAGTGAGAGATGTGGTGCTGGGGCTGTCATGATAACTTTGTGTGCCAGTGTCCAGTCACTTTAAAGGTAGTGGCAATAAGAAAATTACTTGGTCGATTTGTTTCCAAAGAACAAAATAAGCTCAAATACGATACTTTACTGCAATAGGAGCCTACATTACAGGCAAGTTTACAGTAGATTCTGCACCTTAGGGCTTGGAGCAGTGTACATTATTCATGGGTGTACACCTTTTAATCATTCAGTACGGTAATCATGGACATTGGGATTAAATGACAGCCAACTAGTCCCCCTCCACAGTTCCACAAGAGCTCTAGAATTGGCATGCTGGAGGACACTATACTTGGAAAGCAAAAACTAGCCACTGGCAGGCAGTTGTCTCCATAACTGACAGGCAGAGGGATATCGCTTGTGACCTGTAGGACAACTTAACACTTTTTAAAAATACGCTAAAATATATAAGATTTTAGTGTTACCAGTGTCATCTTTAACTTGTCAGTAACTGCAGCATTATAAAGCTGGATCTTCTCTTTGGTTTCTTCCTTACTGAGGTACGACAAAGGATCTCTCTCTTTTTCAACTTCCTAAAAGAAAAAAAAAAAAAAAAAAAAGGAATCTTTTAGGAAAAACATGTATCCAATTTGGTCATTTCAATTGTTTGCCAAAATATACAATGGACAGATACATGGTGGCTATAGGAAACATATGCAGCGACAGAATGAATAAAATACACCCCAAACAACCAACATTTTTTAAATATTTGTAGACACGGAACAGTTAAAATGGACCTAATATCAGTGGCGTCAGCCTCCCTGGAGCCTTTTAAGGGTGATCGGTTTTAATTTCTAAAATAGATATTTACACTCCTAAATGAACTGCAGGCAAATTGCAAAAATGGACTGAAAAATCATGCTCGTTACAAAAACATGTAAACCTGTATGCGATTTAGTGTTGCACTGTACAAAGAAATGCAACATTCTGCTTCCAGAGCTGGACTGCTTCCAAAACATTTGTTCTGACTCCACAACTACTCCAGCAGGCAAGAGATATAAATATAACACAAGCACTTACCCAAGGCCCTTATATAGTCTGAGGCTGTGATCAGCTCCTCAGCCCCACTGATTTCACAAAGGATTCTGCTCTACAAGCTCTACAGATATGACACACTGCATCTGAGGGGAACCTGCTGACACTCATCCCCTAAACCAAAGCAAGAACATCTTCTCTAGCGATTAAACATATCACAATCATGGTCTGGAAGTGCAAAACTTCTCCACTTTTTTTTTTTATTTATTTTTTATTTTTTTAAAGATATTCATAATCATGAAACCCACTAGAGATCAGAGGCGGGAAAAAAAAAAAAACCCTTGTGATTAGTTGCGCACTTAAACACAATAAACAGCACATTCCCTCCATACAGCACAAATACCGGTATTCAGAATTACTAGATTCCTTACAAAAGAAGCACATACCAGCCGTCAGTCACCTTGACTTTTTTATATAGCAGGTCAAACGTTTACTAGTACAGCAGAGAAACAGTGCCTCCTTCACCGTTTATGTCTGAAAGACACTCCTGTGCAAGTTTCCCCAACAAAAAAACATGCAAACTGGACTGTCAGTGGGCAGCAGCAGGAAACTGCATTTTCTGGCATCATTTATGGCCATTATGCTCACTCTTTGTGAATGCAAATACCTTCAACAAAAAATTGCCCTGCATGTGTCACACGCTTCTTAAAAGCTACACAAGCAAATTACACAGCTTTAACATGATTCTACAGGCAAATTAAAAAAGGTTTAAAAACACAAAACATGTTCTGCGTAAAAACACAAAAACATGGCTGCTCTGTGTAACGATTTTGCACAGAGCAGCCTCAATCATCTTCTCGGGTCACCTGCCAGCACTCCGAGCTCCTTCCCCCGCCAAGTGCCCCCTTAGCAAGTTGCTTGCTATGGAGGTATTTTTTTTGCATGCTCATGCCAGAGCCTGCTCTGCGTGTCAATAGGGCACACAGAGCATGGCTTGGCCCCGCCCCCTCACTAGCTGTGACTGACCGCAGCTGAAGCCAATGGCACCCGCTGCTGTGTCTGTGCCAATGAGAACCTCTGCTTTCCTGCGCATCGCTGGATTAAGTTCGGGCTCAGGTAAGTATTTGGGGGGCTGGGGGGAGAAGCCTCTTGCAGAAGGCTTCTCATCTTAAAGAGGAAGTAAACCCTCCTGAAAAAAAAAAAAAAACACCCTGCAAGATAAAGGCATAATGAGCTAGTATGCATAGCATACTAGCTCATTATGAATTACTTACTCAAGAACAAAGCCCCTGCAGCCATGCTAGTCTCCCCCTCAGGCCCCGGACATGTCGCCCGGGGCTTGCTTCCGGGTATCCGGCGCTGTGGTTGGCCAGAGCCACAATGACGTCACTAGTAAATACCATTTAAGGCCCCATTCTAGGGTTGCCACCTCCGAACACATGAATTACACAGGTTCTGTGGCTGATTAAGGTGGTAATTAAACTCACTTGGTACTTTATCTGCATTAAAATTAGCGGCAGAACCTGTACAATTAATATGTTTTAGTTTAAAGAGATGAGGTGGCAACCCTACCCCATTCACACCTGCAAAACGAGGCCGTGTGCGATCAGATCACTCGCAGGTTATTCCTCCGTGAGCGATTGCATGCGAGTGGCTGCGAGAGCTGTCAGCACCCCATTGTAAAGGAACCCGATTGCACATGGCCCTATTCACAAGTGTGAATGAGGCCTAAACATTACCATAATCACCACCTGCCAATCAGCAAAATGGGGACCAAAACCAGTATTGAGTGACAGAGGTCACTAAACTGTGCTGTGCTATCTGGCACAGGAATGCAGATCACAAGACTGTCTGAACTGTACTAACAATATTTCAGCAGGTCAGACAGATATTTAAGCATACATAGTTCAATCCTATGTTTTGCAGTTTTCCAGAAAGCTAGTTTATAATATTTCAATGGTAATTCAGGTTTAAAAAATGGGCTCTAAACACAAATTGCATAAGGATGTATTTAAACTAAGGCTGTCATGGGTGAAATATGAACTTTGACTACTGGTATAGGCCCAGAACAAGAATAAAACAAATGAAACGTAGAATTGGTCATCTCAATGCTTGTTTACAGCGACAGATTAACAATGGCGGCCTTATTTATTCAATGACAGGTGTACTTTGATACTTCTTTAAAGCTGAACTCCAGAGAGGAGTCTTTTAAACTTAGATTGGGCCAGCTTGGTCAAATGTAATTATTCATTACCATGTCATTGTGGTGTGCTGCAACACACAAGCATTAGCAAGGTGCATTGGGGTGGAATTAAAGTGATTCTAAAAGGCTGAAGGTTTTGTACCTTCATGCATATTAAACACACACACAACCTGTGTGCAGCTCCCCCTAATGCTTAACTGAGCCCAAATCTCGATCCATTGATGTGCAGGAGAGAAACTGCTCTCCGAGTTATCCCCCTCCTCATTGGCTCAGACACAGCAGCGGGAGCTGCTCCTTTCAAATCACAGCCAGTAAGGCGGGAGAGCTGAACCCGTGTGTGTGTCAAAGGACACACAGAGCAGGGCTCGGGAGCAAGCATGCATGAATGCCCCCATAGCAAGCATTGCTATGTGGGCACTCAGGAGGGGAGGAGGAGCACAGGAGTCAGATCAGGGCTGCCCTGTGCAAAACAATTGCACAGAACAGGCAAGTAGAATTTTTTTTTTCATTTTTACTTTAGTAAAAAATGTAATGTGCATGATATTGCGCACCCCCCCCCCCCCCCCCCCCACAGCACACATCAATGCAAACATGACAAGGCGTTTGCCAATTAGAAAAAGTACTGAAAACATTTTATTTTTTTCTACAAGTCTGCAATAACCTCATCCCTCTGTTGCCAATTCCATTATACCCTACAAGGCTATGCCTTAAATTTGGCCGACATGCCAAGGTTAAGACAGACCAACATTTGTTCAGAGCTGAAGAGATTTTTTAAATGCTCCGGGCAATGCGTCTAGCACAAAAAAAACAAAAAACACAAAAACAACTTATTTTTTGTCCGTACTTCAGGCACAAGATGCTCTGACATAAAAATACATACTGCACATTTATAGTACAAATCTTAAGTCAATATAAAATATTCTGTGCATGTACTTATGTCTTTCTTTACTCTTTTTTTAAATCTGCTAACCATACTACAAATAAAACCCATACCAAGAATCCCATAAATTGTGTCTTCTCCAACGTTATCTTACCATGCTTTCACCACAATTGGAATAGCAGTGTCCCTGAGCCCACCAAGGTTGTTATTTTCATAGTTTAAAGAAGAACTCTGGGATGCCCACAAAAAGTTGATCAGTAAACTAAACTACATGAAGCCATGAAGCATTAAATAGTTAAAAATCTCATGGAGAAAAAAAGTCAGGTAGACTATTCATAACTTTGATTTAAGAAAAAATAAATAAAATCAAAGCTTCAGCCAAGCCAGGGAGGTGGTGTAAATGCAGGGTGACGTCTCATCCTCCACTCTAAACTCATTAGTAATTACAGTTCCCATCATGCAAAGGAAATTATAGTGAATGTGGACAGGTACACTGAGCCTGCAAATGTTGCCCACTTTTATGCCAAATTGCACCCAACATTCGTCAGTGTCTCTGGCTGCAACTGAATAGGAAAAAAAGTTCCCTGGGCATGCGACCCCATTTGGTTATGGATGAAAGCCATCATAGAGAAAAGGAAAGAGCGCACAGGCTCCTAGTACAGCAACCTTTAATTATGTGGTAAAAACAATCAAATGGTTACATTCACAAAAGGTCCACTTGCAAATCATCCACTCCCTGTGTATAAATCGCTGAGCTCCTCTCTATGCCGCCATCGGGGGGGACACACGTCAGGTGCCTGTTGCAATTCCTCTAGCCAAGCACACGCTCTGGTGGCACACACTCATCTCAGTCTGCCTCCGTGGGCGGATCAGAGCGCTAGGCCCAGTCTCACTGGTCTGCCCACTACAGCGAGGGTGGTGAAAAGACTGGTGGCCGGAGAAATACAAGGCAAAGCAGTCACCGGGCTTACCAAACGTAAGAGAAGCAAAAAAAAATGCATCTGCTATATATCTCAAACTACAGAGCCAACCTAAAAATGCACTACATATTTCATATTTTAGGAAGGTACAAAAATAAGATTAAAACCGAGTTAAGTTTTTGCCTGGAGTTCTGCTTTAAGTCCCATAATTTGAAGGACTTCCGTATGGGGGGGGGGGGGGGGATACCAAAATAAAGGTGTTGCCTTCAGCCTGCATTGCAGAAGTTGCAGTTTGAAGTGCATTGGTTGTTATGGGCAAAAAAATCTTCCTGTAAACAGACTTTTCTTACCTTAATTTGCAACAGCCACAACACACACAAGGTGTGCAACTATAAAACAGTTTGTTTTCCTACTGACAATCTGTGCTGGCTGTTTAATAATTTGGTGGGGGAGGGGGGGGGGGTGATCTGCTTTAAAGAATAAGGAAGGTTAGTGGCATTTCCAAACCTTATTAAGATTGTAAAAAGGCCAATTTTTTTTTTATCACAGGTTAAATGCTTGGTTTTGGACAGAGCAGCCTTGATTCACCTCTTCTTGGGTCCCCCACCCACATTCCTGGCTCCTCTTCTCGGGTGCCAACATAGGAAGCTACTTCCTTTTGTGGCAAACCTGCACTGCCTGTGTCTATAGCCTGTGCACTGCTTGTGTCTCAGCCCCCACCCCCTGCTCTCTCCTCACAGGCTGTGACTAACAGCAGCAGGAGCCAATGCCCAGCGCTGGATTGAGATCAGGTAAGTGTAAGGCGGGGAGTTTTTGTATCCTAACGCATAGAAGGTAAACAAAACAAAAAAACACACGCAAAGCTTTTTCTGGATGCCAGATTGCTGGCAGAAAATGCTGGTTGAAAAATGTGCTTTGAACAGCATTTTGTACTAGGGTTTATGAGCTTTTTATAGCGTTAATGGGCTTTTTTAAAATAAAAATACACAGAGGACACTCCAAAAATCCCACAATGTATTCCAAACTCCCTCAATGCATTGAAAAAATAGAACGCTGAACACTAACACGCGTTCATGGGCGTTTGGCTTTTTTTGCCGGTGAAAAACTGGACTTTTAACGCGAATTTCTGGCGTTCAGAAAAAAAGCCTATAAACTCCACTGCTCATTAAAGCTAAAAAAACGTCCATGTGTGCATGGACACATAGGCCAACAGAAGAAAAAAAAACGCCCAATAAACTGCAGTTTATGAGCTTCAGTGTGCATGGAGCCTTAGCCTTGCAAAAATAAAAGTTAACAATTGATCAATTATAAAAATGTATTTCTGCTATTTTCAGTCAAAGACAGGAACACATTTAGGCCCAGTTCACACCCATGCATCAGAACATGAAAGGTTTTGAGGCTTCAAAAATGCAGGTTACTTCGAATAACCATAACATGGTTTCCAATGGTTTACATACATGCATTGTGGCACGTGAAAGAAAATGGCTTAGGTACCTTTCCACCTCCATAAAAGTCAATAGGAGTGCATAAAAAGGCATTATATTACCCCCCTCCTTTACTTCTTTATTTTTATCCCCCCCCCCCCCCCCCCCCCCCCCCAGACAGCACAGCAAGACTAATCACACCATAAAAAAAAAAAAAAAAAAAATGTCACGTAAGCACCACCCAGGGGGATATTTAGGCAACAGGGGTGGAGAGGTTAAAGTCTTCATGCGCTGCAAATGCATGGTTACCAAGATCTGACCCTTGCAACGTGTTCTTGTCCCAAGCTATATTTGGGAAAAATGGAAGGCTTCTCAAACCTCCCTAGATGCTGAGCACATCATTTAAACGCATGATGAAAACATGCATGAAGAAAAAGAAATGCACACATTAGGTGCGAATTCAGCCTTAAAGCTGAAATCCAGATCCGTACAAAAACACCCTTTAAGTATTTATAGTGGACCTGCACTATAAAAGTAAGATGCAGATCTATAGCACACATCTAGAAATGTTAACTGTGTTCCTGTAGGTTTGTCAAGTTGAATTTGTATGAAAGTCAGAACAGGTACATTTTTTTAAAAGGGAAGTTCAACACAAAAATGGATTTTCCGATTTTTGGTATCCTCCTGCCTCTGGTGTCACATTTGGCACCTTCCAGGGGGGAGCAAATACCTGTTGAATACAGGTATTTTGCTTTTGCTCCCACTTCTGGGCATAGATACCCGCGGGTATCTACAGCACTCCACCCCCCCTCCCCCCGCTGTCTTCTGGGAGACACGGGTCACAGGAGACAACAGGGACCAGTGGGAATGCGCAGCAGGGAACCAGGAAGTGAAGCCGCAAGAGCCGAGGGACAGATCAGCTTCTGGTGCCGAAATCGCAGGCGCCCTGGACAGGTAAGTGTCCATATTTTAAAAGTCAGCAGCTGCAGTATTTGTAGCTGCTGAGAGAGATAGATATTAAACACACACACACACACACACACACACAACACATTTTTTGGATAGCATAGGGAAGGGCTAACACCCCTGTAACATTTGTTTTGATATCCATGTCCCTGTTCAGAAGATTTCGCCTCACTTCCTGTCCCTGTGACAATTGGATTTTTAAAAATTTTGGGTTATCGGGGGAACAAGGATTGGTGATAAAACTTCAGCGGAGACACCTTCCCCCCCCCCCCCCCCCATGATAACTCTTACAAGAGTGAATTTCCCTACATAGGCGTAGATTTCTTCTCACTTCCTGTTTCCCTCCGCTTGCAAGTAGGAGTCATTTAAGTTGGATGTTTGTAACTTGGGGACCGCCTGTATTTCACCTGTGTATTTAGCCATTTGTCTGCCGCTAAGCTTTTACAATACATTTTGAATGTATACAGTTTTAGGTTATAGGTACAATTATTAATTGCATGGAGACTTATCTTATGCTTGCCGTTAAATTTTTTGTTTGTGTCCCCACAATACACATTTTGCATTACAATTTGTTGATTCAGCAAAATGTCTGGTCACTGAAATTTATCAGACCTGGAAAGCATGCATCAGTATCACATGATAAAGCATGACACTTCCTCATAAAAAATCACTGAAAAAAAAAAAAAAATCACTGAAAAAAAAAAAAAAAAAAAAAAGTCCAAGCTCAGTTTATAATGCAAGTTGCACCTCTAAACCTTTTACCAATTTACTTTTTCTTATGGATACGGATGAGGAAGGCTTATGCAAGGTACAAGATGTTCCATTACCCCTGGAGAGATGATTCAGTCCCTCTGCTCACATACAGCAGAGAACAATGCATTGCACATCAAAACATTCCTTGGGCCTTTCCCTTCCAATGACTGTTCAGGAAGTTCTGTTGCCGACCCACCTTTCCTTCATCCAGAGAGCCTCCTGAGGGAGGTTCTAGCTGTTGTGTGAGCAGTATTGCTCTAAAGGAAAAAAAAGAGCAGCAAATCTTTTCCCAGTACTGTCTTAGAAGGACCCTCTCCCACCCTACAATGCACACTATTGGAAGTATGAGGGATATTTGAGTTTAGCTTATAGAAAAAAGAAAAAAAAAAAACTCTCGTTAAATTAACGTAAAGCTAAAAACCACAAATAAAAAAAACACACAAATATTTACATGTAAAAAAAGACTTTGGCACAATTCATGAACCCGTGCTTTGCCCAAAAGCAGGTTAGTTGCATCTCATGCTTGAACCAGATTTTATGGACACTTAATGAAATTAAGCAAGACTGCTAGGATTATGTACGGTGGAAAATGTACCTCATTAATATCTGTGGACATGTTCTTAGTTTAGTTTAAATGACATTTTCACAGCTGAATCTTTTGTGCAAAATAAGTTGTCAAATTGTAAAAAAATAAATAAAGAGGTTGTAAACTGAAATAGTTTCCAAAGTAGTATCAGGTCCCACCGGTCATCCTCCAACAGAACTAGAAGGCCACACACAGATCTAGGATGATGTTCTAACAGACAACAGAAACTTTTAGGCTCAGTTCACATATGCGGTGCGGGAAACAGCGAATCCTGTGCATTTCCCGCACCATACTAAAACCACATGGCGTTCACGTGAACCACAGGGGTTATCAAGGATTTACCCCCTTCCTGACCAGGCAATTTTTGCAATAAGGCACTGTGTTGCTTTAACTGCCAATTGCGCGGTCATGCGATGCGGTACCCAAATAAAATTTGGATTCTTTTTCCTGCCCACAAATAGAGCTTTTTGGTGGTATATGATTCACTTTTGCATTTATTTTTTCGCTATAGAAATTTATAATTTCTTCATAAGGCCAATATGTATTCCAAGAGATAGATATATCTTTGGTGTGCGCAAAAGTTATAGCATCTACAAAATAGGGGAAATATTTATGGCATTCTTATTTTTTTATTTATTTTTTACTAGTAATGCCGTGATCAGTGATTTTTAGTGGGAATGCAGCAGAAAGAGCGGACACCTAGCTGACATTTGACACTTTTTGGGAACCAGTGACATTACAGTGATCAGTGCTAAAGAATATGCACTGACATTGACCAATGACATGGGAAGTGGTTAACACCAGGGGCGATCAAAGGGTTAAACGTGTTCCCTCAGTTTGTTTCCAACTTTGGCCTGGGGAAAATGCACAGATCCGTCTTGCTGCACAGCAGGAAGACCAAATCTTGTATCATCCATCCCGTCAGAACGGAGATCTGCCTTGTTTACACAGGCAGATCCCCGTTCTGTCTCTGCGGGGAACGATCACGGGTGGCCATAGAGTCCGCCGGACCTGCCGATTGGCTCCCCCGCTTACCAATCAGCACGTGCAGAACCTTGTGCACGAACCAACGTACACATACGCCGTTTCGAGCATCCAAGCCAACCTGCCGCAGTACAACGCATGTGGCTGGTCGGCAAGAGGTTAATTTAACAACATTCACTAATGTGGATGAGAAGGCCTGGCTCGCAGTCTCTGCTCCAATTCATTCCAAAGGTGTTCTATCGTGTTGAAGTCAGGACTCTGTGCAGGCCAGTCAAGTTCCTCCACCCCAAACTCGCTCATCCAGGTCTTTATGGACTTTGTTTTGTGCACAGGAAGGGGCCATCCCCAAACTGTTTCCACAAAGTTGGGAGCATGAAATTGTCCAAATTGTCTTGGTATCACGAGTTAAGAGTTCCCTTCACTGGAACTAAAGGGCCAAGCCCAACCCCTGAAAAAACAACCCCACACTAGAAACCAACCCCCACCAAATGATTTGGACCAGTGCACAAAGCAAGGTCCATAAAGACAGATGAATGAGTTTGGGGTTGAGAAACTTGATTGGCCTGCACAGAGTCCTGACCTCAACCCGATAGAACACCTTTAGGATGAAGTGGAGGGGAGACTGCGAGCCAGGCCTTCTATTGCACATCAGTGCCTGACCTCACAAATGAGTTTCTGGAATAGTCAAACATTTCTACAGACACTCCTAAACCTTGTGGACAGCCTTCCTAGAAGAGTTGGAGCTGTTATAGCTGTAAAGGGTGGGCCAACTCAATATTGAACCCTACGGACTAAGACTGGGATGCCATTAATGTTCATGCGTTAGGCTTAACGTACACGGGACGTTTAATAACACACGTTTAAACCATCAGTTTAGCAGCAGCAGCGCACATGAGGCCTAAAGGCAGGCGTCAATACTTTTGGTAATGTAAAAAGACACACACACACACACACACACACACACACACACACACACACGAAATATGCCCTTTTGTCAACAGCCTGTATACCATCTAAATAAGACTGAGAAAGACCGCAGTTCGTTATCCAGACACTGCTGCCAACACAGCCACACAAGAATATTTCTAGATCAGAGACAGCATCCCCATGTAGTCCAAGGCTAAAAATACTTTGTTTAGCTAGAATTCAACTATTTCAAGAAGAAAAAAAAAAGTAACTTTCAAACAAAAAACACCATTTTAAGAAAGCAGCCCAACACTAATTATACAGAATAACTCTACAATGCCTGCCAGGCACAAAACACTGGCAGCTGAGAGGATAGAAGCACAACACAAAATAGGACAAAGCTAACAGCATATATATTTTTAGCATAGCTGCATGACTCCATGTGCTGCTCACAGTTCTTTACTTATGATATGAAATGGAGAGTAGAAAGAAACTAATAAAGCAACATTCGTCGGAAGTCAGTAGAATACAAAATATGGAAATATCACCAGATCAAGCAACACATACTATAAAAACGTCTTCAGTGCTCTAGCAGCAGGGTTCCACGTCTACATCAGCATACACCAGGGCATGCAAGTGGAGCATATTTCCCCAAACATGCCACTTTTGCCCAAACACGGCACAGCTCAGATAAACACCCAAAGCAGAAGCAAAATCTGTTTACATAAGTGTTCAGTCACTTGAATTGGCGGCTGTATGCGGCATCTCAGGCATGGGAAAGCACCAGGACTTGTAAGAAATGTTAGTGTGTATGAGGCCCAAATAAAGTATAATTTTTCTTATGCATTCCCTTACAGAACTCAACCCAGGGTCCACGGAGCCCTCTGATGTAGCCCATAACCTCAAACCTGTGGCAACCCACAGCCTCCTTTGGGTGCCACCCTACTGAATGATTGCAGCTCTTCCATAATCCCAGCTACTGCCATACACATGCCGTTATTGTGGCCGGCCCCCCACTCGTCTTTCACCAAGACACAGGGAGCGAAGCCTTTAGTAAAGTGGATTACATCTAGTGGAATCCGCCTTCTGAAGGTGGATTCTCAGTGTTGTGTGAGGAGTTTGGAGTTATTCCGCTAGCATGCGAGTGCATTATGTGTCATTTTATCTTCTTGATAAGTTAATTGCACTGCTAGGGCATGCACTTCCCTGGTCTGTTATTGGTTTAGACAGTCCACAAGCCTTGTTTTGGCAATTCAAGGGATGGCTGCAAAGACCCTGATATAGTGAAGGCTGCAATAGTGATTCAGAGCTTTTTTGGCTGGTCCCACTTGCCCTCAAGTGAGACTAGTGGTGATCTGGTTAGCAAATATAATACACCAGTCACTTTCACACCCTTCCTGCCCAGGCCAATTCTCAGCTTTCAGCGATGTCCACTTTGAATGACAATTGCATGGCCATGCAATACTGTACTTACATTCAATTTTTATTATTTGAGACAGAAAGAGCTTTCTTTTGGTGGCATTTAATCATCACTGGGTTTTTATTTTTGGCTAAACAAATGAAAAAAAAAAAAAAATACATTTTTTTCGGTTATAAAATTTTGCAAATAAGTAAAATTTTTCTTCACTGATGTGCGCTGATGAGGCTGCACTAAATCAGGGCACTGATGATCATTGCCCCGATTATCAGTGTAACAATGTACCATTAGCCTTGCCGGTTATCAGTTCTCCTTTCCTCAGAGAGTAAAGGACTGCTGATAGCCAGCAAGTTTGGTTACATGTGACCGGCTGTGATTGGACACAGCTGATCACATGGTAAAGGGCCACTGCAATTGGCCCTTTATCGCAATCAGAGCGTGCTCGGTTCTGAGAGGACATGCATGGAGGCACTCCCAGAACTGCAGAAACGCTCTGTAGCTGTCTTTTGCCTATAGCGCAGTAGGAAAGTGGTTAATAAAATAATGTGATAAAAAAAAAAAAAAAAAAAAAAAAAAATGGAGCTTCACTCAAGAGGGGAAGTTCCGCTTTAAGGCCTCTTCCCTCCTCTTTAGGAAATTTTTGACAGGTACCGCTCCCACTTGTGCTCAGAGCGCCTAGGTCATTTGAGCAAAAGTTCTCCTCTTGTGAAATGGCCAGTGGATTGGAAATAGCACTCCCAAAATCTAGCAGTCAAAGAAGAACTCATACCCAGGGTGATTTATACAAACAGTAACAAAGAGCAAACTAATAACTATAGATAATTGTAGTGCCTTTGGCCTCACTGCCTCTCTTTAAATAAGTTCATGTATATACTATTGCCTTTTTCCTATGGGGTCACTAAACAACAAATCAAACTGTTCCAATATATTGCATTTCCAAAAATAAAATAAAAAGGGGGGGGGGGGGAAGAGATGAAGACATCAGTTGTAGCCAGACACTTCAATTTCAGATGTATAAAAAGCAAATGCCTTAAAAGTCTTTAACAATAATAATGTTATACTTACCTGCTCTGTGAAATGGTTTTGCACAGGGCAGCCCAGATTCCCCTCAGGTCCCTTTCCAGAGCTCTTGGCCCCTCCCTCCTGTTGAGTGCACCCACAGCAGGCAGGTGCAGGCAGCACTGATTGGCCAGGTGACTGGTTGACAGCAGTGGGAGCCAATGGCACCACCGCTGTGTCTCAGCCAATCAGGAGGGAGAGTTGGCGCCAAAGTACTCGTGCATATCGATGGCTATAGATGGGGCTCAGGTAAGTATTGGAGGGGACCTGCTGCACAAAGGTTTATCTTAAGGACTTTACCACCACTTTAGGAAAGGAAATTATGAGAAATGCTGCAAAATATTTTTACAATTGCAGTATGCAAACCATTTCATACTCATATCAAGTACCAAAACTGGGACAATTATACAGCAGGAAACAGCCTCCTGGAAGATTAAAAACCAAAACATCCCCACAGGTGCTCAAACTTACCTTTATTCCCCCTTGTTCTGACCTGCTGCAGTTACGTTAAAATCCTCACCTTGGTAGCTATGGGTTAATGCATTTCATTGATAAAGCAAACCATTCCATTTGAAGGAAAAAAAAAAAAATTTGTACAGCAACAGAATCTAAACAGGAGTGTCTGCATGTATCCTACAACAGCCTTTTAAATGCCCTGGGACAAAATGGTAGGGGTGGGGGGAATTAACCCCCTTCCCAATACATGCTTTTTTTTTTTTTCTATACCGCCTCTTCAGATACTACCTTGGCTCAAGACCTTTGTGACATGTCTGTGGCAAAAGTGGAGTTATCATTTTGAGTACATACGGGGGTGGGATATTCCATTTGAAGTCAAAAGAATCGTTATTTTTTTTATATACTTACCATTTCCATTAGCAGCTGCAACTTGTCCCTTGAGCTCCTTTTTGTCTGTCTGGTTGCCTGATGGGGCCAACGACACCCTGGATCCTACCACCAACATTGTGAGTGTGCTTATTATGCACCTTTGTTATGCTACTATGAATCAATGTTCTTGAAATTATATTTTTGTATTTTTTTTTTTTTTTTTTACACGGTTTTGTTGAGTCTACCGTACTAACCCCCTGAACAAAACAGAAGTTGAAACGGGTTTGGATTTATTCCCACATTCATAACCTAGTTTGGTCTTTGTTGATAGGTATTCATAGGTTTTTCAATGTGACACAGTCATGTTATGTGGGAAGGGTGTTGCGCCTATACACCCGGTTTCCTTGTAATGCGAAGGCCTACCTTTAAAAAAATAAACACACACACACACACTGATGTGCATACAAATTGGCAAACCCTTATTCTACACAGTTATCGGTAGATCTAAAAAAAAAAAAAAAAAAAAAAAAGAAAGGGAGGAGATTGTACAGTCTGACTAGAGTGTCGTCAGCTTTAATAGTCAAAAAAAAAATAAAAATACGACACATTTAGGCTATAGTTAGGTAATACAGTGGAGGGAAAAAATAAAGTATTCGATCCCCTGCGGATTTTGTACATTTGCCCACAAATAAATGATTAGTCTATTATTTTAATAGCAGATTTTAACAGTGAGAGGCAGAACAAAAAAAAAAAAAATCCAAGAAAAATGCTTTTCAAAAAAGTTATAAATGAATTTGCATTTTAAATGAGTGAAATAGGTATTTGACCCCTTCGCAAACCATGACTTAGTACTTGGTCGCAAAACCCTTGTTGGCAATCAGAGGTCAGACATTTCTTGTAGTTGCACACATCTCAGGAAGGATTTTGTCCCACTCCTCTTTGCAGATCCTCTCCAAGTCATTAGAGTTTCGAGGCCGACGTTTGGTAACTCTAACCTTCAACTCCCTCCACATATTTTCTATGCGATTAAGGTCTGGAGACTGGCTAGGCCACTCCAGGACCTTAATGTGCTTCTTCTTGAGACACTGCTTTGTTGCCTTGGGTCAATGTCATGCTGGAATACCCATCCACAACCCATTTTCAATGCCCTAGCTGAAGGAAGGAGGTTATCAGCCAAGATTTGCCGGTACATGGCCCCGTCCATTGTCCCTTTGATGCAGTGAAGCTGTCCAGTCCCCGGAGCAGAAAAAAAACATCCCCAAAGCAAATCTAACCACAATGCTTCCACCCAGTTCTCCTCATTTGAATCATTCAAACGTTCATTAGCAAAACTTCAAATGGGCCTAGATATGTGCTTTTTGAGCAGGGGGACCTTGCAGGCACTGCAGGATTTCAGTGCTTCATGGCATAGTGGGTTACCAATTGTTTTCTTGGTGACTGTGGTCCGCACTGCCTTGAGATCATCGAAAATTTCTCTTGTGTATTTCTGGGTTGATTCCTCACCGGTCTCATGATCATTGAAACTCCACAAGGTGAGATCTTGCATGGAACCCCAGACCGAGGCAGAGTGAGTTATTTTGTGTTTCTTCCATGTGCTAATAATCACAACTGGTCACCCTCTCACCAAGTTGCTTGACGATTATAATGTAGCCCATTCCAGCCTTGTGTAAGTCTATAATCTTGTCCCCGACATCCTTGGACAGCTCTTTGGTCTTGACCATGGTGGAAAAGATTGGAATCTGATTGACTCTGGACAGGTGTCTTTTATACAGGTAATAAGCCAAGATTGGGAGCACTCCCTTTAAGAGAGTGCCCCTAATCTGAGCTTGTTACCTGTATAGAAGATACCTGGGAGCCAGAAATCTTGCTGATAGGGGATCAAATACTTATTTCACTCATTAAAATGTATATAAAATAAACTTTATTGAAATGCATTTTTCTGATTTTTGTTGTTCTGTCTCTCACTGTTAAAAATAAACCTACCATTAAAATTATAGACCGATGATTTGTCAGTGGGCAAATGTACAAAATCCGCAAGGGATGAAACATCCCCCCCCCCCCCCCTCCCCTCACTGTACCTACAGACTTCAGGGGAAATGCCTGACCCCCTGGTCACACATGAGAACTTCCTGTGAATCACAAGTAAAATGAGAAATTCTTGCCAAGGCCAGAAATGACATTGTTTCATGCTGGGTTTTGCAGGCTCCATGTAACAGCATGAAAGAGCTGTGCTATACACACACCAAAATGCATATGCTCTATTTATCTTCAAAGGACAATCTTCATGTCAATGTGACAAAAACAAAACATCAGGCACTACAAAGCAAAGGAGTTGGAAACTCCTGTGCAGATGTAGGTCTAAAATGTTGTACATATATCTGTAACTGAGGGAGGCATGTAGATCATGGTATGTACAATTATTTCAATCTATGTTGTGAATGAATGGCATGTACATGTCTAGGCTAGATATCTTATACATTTGATGTGTGTGCGCACACACTTGCGTCAAATGAATAGCCATACATTATCTCACAGAAATCTCATGTGCAAAAGGGTCAGCCTGCTTATCTACGTCAGCATACATATCATGGTTTACCATGAATTTTAAATGTCTGTTAGATGTTGGGGGCTCACTCATCCCCACCCCCTTTCCTGACCTGCTGGGCTGTGTGCTTGGATAAGGGTCTGATATGGATTTTGTGGGGACCTCCCACGCTGTTTTTTCAGTGTGGTGGTCCCCCTTAAAATCCATACCAGACTGAAGGGCCTGGTATGCTCTTGGAGGGGGGAACCCATGCCAGTCTTGCCCTTCAAGATCAGAGCACAAGTCACATGCCAAAGTCAGATCAGTAAAGACGGCGATCTGGCTTCAGTGATGTTCAATGGGCTAAAGTAGGATCAAAGTCGGACCGAAGTAGTGCAGGGAGCATTTTCAAAGTCGGACCGACTTGTTTCGGACCAGTTAAGATGGCTCTCAAAAGGCAAACATTGATCTTAACATGTCATGTGACGTGAGCTTCCAATGTTGGAGCGTTTGTTGTACCAGTGTGAACCCGGCCTCACAGATGAAGGGATGCAGCTTATGCTCAGATTAAGACCATAAAAGCAATTCCATTCAGCAGTTTGTTTAACCACTTCAGCCCCGGACCAATTGTCAGCTTAAGGACCAGAGGTCTTTTTTTCAATTTCGCACTGCACTACTTTAACTGGTAATTGCGCGGTCATGCAATTTTGTAACGAAACGAAATTTGCGTCCTTTTTCCCACAAATAGAGCTTTCTTTTGATGGTATTTGATTGCCTCTGTGATTTTTGCGATATAAACGGAAAAAGAGCGAAAATTTTGAAAAAAAAAGAGATTTTCTACTTTTTGTTATAAAAAAAATCTAATAAACTCAATTTTAGTCAAACATTTGGGCCAAAATGTATTCAGCCACATGTCTTTAGTAAAAAAAATGCCAATAAGCGTATATTTATTGGTTGCGCAAAAGTTATAGCGTCTACAAACTAGGTACATTTTCTGGAATTTACACCGCTTTTAATTTATGACTGCCTATTTCATTTCTTGAGGTGCTAAAATGGCAGAGAAGTACAAAACCCCCCCAAATGACCCCATTTTTGAAAGTAGACACCCGAAGCTATTTGCTGAGAGGCATGTTGAGCCCATTGAATATTTTTTTTTTTAGTCCCAAGTGATTGAATAAAGACAAAAATAAAAAAAATAATTTTTTTTTTCTTCAAAAAGTTGTCACTAAATGATATATTGCTCACACATGCCATAGTTATATGTGGAATTGCACCCCAAAATACATTTTGCTGCTTCTCCTGAGTATGGGGATACCACATGTGTGGGACTTTTTGGGAGCCTAGCCGCGTACGGGGCCCCGAAACCCAAGCACCGCCTTCAGGATTTCTAAGGGTGCAAATTTTTGATTTCACTCCTCACTACCTATCACAGTTTCGAAGGCCATAAAATGCCAAAATAGCACAAAAACCCCCCCAAATGACCCCATTTTGGAAAGTAGACACCCCAAGCTATTTGTTGAGAGGCATGGTGAGTATTTTACAGCTCTCATTTGTTTTTGAAAATGAAGAAAGTAAAGAAAAAAAATTTTTTTTTTTTCTTTTTTCAAATTTCAAAACTTTGTGACAAAAAGCGACATCTGCAAAATACTCACAATACCTCTCAGCAAATAGCTTGGGGGGTGTCTACTTTCCAAAATGGGGTCATTTTGGGGGGTTTTATGCCATCTGGGCATTCCATGGCCTCCGAAACTGTGATTGGCAGTGAGAAGTGAAATAAAAAAATTACTCCCTTAGAAAGCCTGAAGGCGGTGCTTGGTTTTTGGGGTTCCGTACGCAGCTAGGCTCCCAAAAAGTCCCACACATGTGGTATCCCCGTACTCAGGAGAAGCAACAGAATGTATTTTGGGGTGTATTTCCACATATGCCCATGACATGTTTGAGCAATATATCATTTAGTGACAACTTTTTGTAAAAAAAAAATATATATATTTTTTTTTTTTCATTATTCAATCTCTTGGGACAAAAAAAAAAAATATTTAATGGGCTCAACATTGCTCTCAGCAAATAGCTTGGGGTGTCTACTTTCCAAAATGGGGTCATTTGGGGGGGGTTTGAACTGTCCTGGCATTTTATGCACAACATTTAGAAGCCTATGTCACACGTCACCCACTCTTCTAACCACTTGAAGACAAAGCCCTTTCTGACACTTTTTTTGTTTACATGAAAACATTTTTTTTTTTTGCAAGAAAAATTACGTTGAACCCCCAAACACTATATATATTGTTAAAGCAAAGGCCCTACAGATTAAAATGGTGGGTGTTGCATTTTTTTTTTCCACACAGTATTTGCGCAGCGATTTTTCAAACGCATTTTTTGTGGAAAAAAATACACTTTTTTTTATTTTAATGCACTAAAACACACTATATTGCTCAAATTTTTGATGAAATAAAAAATATGATCTTAGGCCGAGTACATGGATACCAAAACACGACATGCTTTAAAATTGCGCACAAACACGCAGTGGCGACAAACTACATACATTTTTAAAAGCCTTTAAAAGCCTTTACATGATACCACATTAGATTCACGGAGGAGGTCTACTGCTAAAATTACTGCCCTCGATCTGACCTTCGCGGTGATACCTCACATGCATGCTGCAATTGCTGTTTACATATGACGCCAGACCAACGCTTGTGTACGCCTTTGCGCAAGAGAAGGGGGGGCAGGGGTGCTTTTTTTCTTTTTTTTTTGTTTTTTTTTTATTTATTTAGCTTTTTTATTCTATTTTTAAACTGTTCCTTCCATTTTTTTTCTTTGTTATGATTTTTATTGTTATCTCAGGGAATGTAAATATCCCCTATGATAGCAATAGGCAGTGACAGGTACTCTTTTTTTGAAAAAATTGGGGTCTATTAGACCCTAGATCTTTCCTCTGCCCTCAAAGCATCTGACCACACCAAGATTGGTGTGATAAAATGCTTTCCCAATTTCCCAATGGCGCGGTTTATATCCGGGAGGGGGGACATTCCCTCCTACTGCTTGTAAAAGCAGTCTAGAGGCTAATTACCCGCTAGAATTGCTTTTACATGAAAGCCGATCACTGGCTGAAAAGAATGATACCAAGATGATACCTAAACCTGTAGGCATCATTCTGGTATAACCATTCAAAGTCCAGCAACATACTGGACATATATTGTAATCTTTTTTTTTTTCATGCAGCCTCTTGGCTGAACGAAAAAAAGAGATTGATTGGTGGGTATGCCCACCATTAGAATACCTCCCTTCATCCACCCACTTCTAATGATGGGCATACATGCACCATTTATATATGCCGATGCATGGGGGCATCCTCCCGCAAAAGTTATGCCGTGTACACACGGTCGGAATTTCGACCGTATGTACGTGGCATTAGGAGCCAATCGCTCCTCCGCCCCCCCTGCTGCCCCCATGCTTCGGCACATATGCTCTTTTTTTTAACTGTGGTGGTGAAATCACCTCCTACAGCGTTGGGAGTCGCGGCTTTATGTATCGTGGGAGCAAACGCTGTTGCTGTCAAGATAAATAAATCCGCGCTGCAACTGAATGGCGCACCTGAAAACAAAAAAATGCTTAACACTAAAACACAGTAAACAAAATTACATACCTGAAAAGCAAGCATGATAAAACATGATAAAACATAATAAAACATTGCAGAATAGAATGGAGTAAAAAAAAAAGAGCAACAATAGAGAGAGAGAGAGAACAATAAAACGACAACTATTTTTGTTTTTTTTATTTTTTTGAGATTCACAGGTAAAAAAGCTCCTGACTGTTAGCGACTGAATCAAAACGCTACCACAAAAAAAATGTTAGCGATCGCAGGGATCAGGCCTGACTCTGCGAACACTGCAGTTATGTGTGCTTAGTGTTTTGTAAGTGACAGTGATCGATCGATACTGCACTTGGGTGGGCTGGGCTGGGCGGAGGGGGAAAACGCAGGTGCTAGCAGGTATCTGGGCTGATCCCGCTAACAATGCGTTTTTTTGGAACCCTAAACTGCTGGGACGCTAGTATAGATCTGATCAGATCAGATATTGATCTGTTCAGATACTATACCACTAAGGGAGGTGTATGCTTTGCGCGTGGGTGTTTGCGGTACTGGCACTAACCTGGGGCGACGCAGACCTTATTTGACCCTAAAACCTAATTGATATCACCCGCCGGGCGATCAGGGGGTTAAACCGTTATTGGGTAATAAATGGCGGGTGCCCTGACAGTATAAAAAACAAGCTAACTAACCAGCGTCACCCGTAACAGTAATACAAAAAAAACTGGTTACCTAGCGACACTAATGCAGGGATCAGAAAAACGATCGCTTAGTGACACTGGCAAAAGGGGGTGAAAGGGTTAACTAGGGGCAATCAGGGGGTTAAACCTTTATTAGGTAATATATGGGGGTACCTGACGCTATATAAAAACCTGACGGGGAACCTAAATAACGAAATAACTAACTGGCTAACCAGCGTCACCAGTGACAGTTATACAGTGATCACTGGTGAAAGGGTTAACTCTAGGGGCAATCAGGGGGTTAAAACCTTTATTTAGGTTGTAATATGGGGGTACCTGACCTATAAACCTATTTATGAACCTATATAAACATGGCGGTTAACCTAAAAAAAAACTGGTTACCTAGCGACACTAATGCAGCGATCAGAAAAACGATCGCTTAGTGACACTGGCAAAAGGGGGTGAAAGGGTTAACTAGGGGCAATCAGGGGGTTAAACCTTTATTAGGCAATATATGGGGGTACCTGACGCTATATAAAAACCTGACGGGGAACCTAAATAACGAAATAACTAACTGGCTAACCAGCGTCACCCGTGACAGTTATACGGTGATTACTGGTGAAAGGGTTAACTCTAGGGGCAATCAGGGGGTTAAAACCTTTATTTAGGTTGTAATATGGGGGTACCTGACCTATAAAACTATTTATGAACCTATATAAAACATGGCGGTTAAAATAAAAAAAAAAATGGTTACCTAGCGACACAATGCAGCGATCAGAAAAACGATCGCTTAGTGACACTGGCAAAAGGGGTGAAAGGGTTACCTGGGGGGCAATCAAGGGGTTAAACCTTTATTAGGGGGGGGTAGGGGGCTACCTAGGACCTAAAACTAACTGCCCTGACAGTTATTACAGTCACACTGACACTAAATGCAGTGATCAGTAAATAAATGATCACTGCAATTAGTGACACTGTGACTGGGGGGGGAGGGGGTGATCTGGGGGGTGATCAGGGGGTGACAGGGGGGTGTTTTGTGTGCCTAACTGTACTGGTGTCAGTGTACTGTTGTGCACTAACCTTAACATGTTCGCCGCTCGGCGTCTCCGGTCACATAGACCGGCGCACCGAGCGTGACATCACTTCCGCCTTCCTGTCTATACAATAGACAGGAAGGGGAAGCTTTTCATTCGCCAGGAGCGATCGCGAGGGGGTGGCCAGAAACCACTGGCCGTCCCCTCGTCCCGGATCGCTCCTGAAGCGATGCCGACCGTCCCCGCCGGCGGAGGGGGGTCCGATCGGACCCCCCAACCGCCTAAAGAATGGCACGTACAGGTACGTGGTTCTGCCTGTACGTGCCATTCTGCCGACGTATATCTACATGGGGCGGTCGGCAAGTGGTTAAGAAAGGATATGGTGAACAGTCAACAGGTAAGAATCTGCAAAATTTATGGCTAAAATATTTGCAATGCATAAACTGTACCTGAAGGCAAAAGGTCATTGTGTAAAATGAAAAAAAAAAAACACATTGCGACATAACGTTACAAGCACAAAACCTCATCCCCTTTAGTTTCACATGACATAACCCCTAGGAACTTTATACTGAGCAACTGCTTTTCACCAGCAGTTAGGAAAGACTTGTGGACTTACAACAGGTTCAAACTCAGAGCTGCCAAACACCTACAAATATCTTCAGGCTTACCCAAACGCAAGGGGAAAAAAACAACGCCACCCTCTGCCGCAACAGCTTTCCTAAAATACTTCCAACAATAACAATCTATAAAAAAAAAAAAAAAAAAAAAAAAAGTACAGAGCAAAAAGGAATTCCAACTACCCTGTCCTAGAGAAAGAAAATTTGTCTCTAGGCTCCACTCAGATAACCACACCCTGCAAATTCTAAAGCCTGGCTACTAAACATCCAAAGTTAGTACATGGATCTCCCACGCTAAACTGTGTTCACACAGGGGGACACTGATCAGCACTCTCCGCCATTGACTGAGAGTGCTGATTGGGAGCCGGTTGGCTGCTAGTTTTCCAGCATGCTTGTCCAACAGAAGCTGGCCAAACACCGTAGAGTGCCAAACACACAGGGCCGAATATCAGCCTTTTTTGTAACCAGCCGATGTCTCCAGACATTCGGCCCATGTGTAAAGGGCTTAAGTCTGCAATGACAGGGGGTGAGTGAGTGTGTATAACACATACATATACATACATACATACATACATAAAATAAATGAGACCCCCATACAAAACAATGTTAGGCTGACTATGGCAGCAGCCATTTGTGATCGTTCATACAGCCAGTAGATAAATACATTGATCACCACAGTTAAATGCTGGCTGTGCAAACAGCTATGTGGCAGAAGCAGAGATTTACCCATCTGAATGTAGCCTGATCCTTCACCCCTTCTAGGCTTAAGATACACCTCTCCTTTGCACCCGTCACTGTTCAGTGCAGGAAGGCAGAAATGCTCTACTTCCATGAATGAGGAGAATGTGGCTCATTGCTAGTAAAAGTACCAGGCTAATTATTAATAATCCACAGGGAGCCTATAGTCCTGTGTAAGCTACGATTCTGCTTCCACAGGGCTTCGCTGACACATCGCAGGGCCCAGAAGACTCTAGGACCATATACAAATGCATAGAATGCATTAAGGTGAAAAGCCATGAGGGTATATAACCCCTTTAAGATGCCAGCGCCTGTACCTGAGTGAGGACTTTGCTCCGGTAAGGACAGCGCTGGTTACCTGGACAGGCAAGTGCCCTTATATTAAAAAAGTCAGAAGCTACAGGGTCAGGATTATTCTGGGGCTGGGCTTTAAAGTGGAACTTTGTAAACTTCCAACATGAAATTTTACCTATAAGCAAGCATATAATAAGGCTTACCTATAGGTAGTGTAAATATCTCCTAAACATGTACCGTTTAGGAGATATTTAGTGTACATGCAACCAGTGACAAGGAGCATTTCACCGACCCCCAGTATACAAAGCACATTTCAATTTTCACTGTCTGCATTCGTTTTCTAGACTTGGTTTATTTCATTAATATTATTACAAAAAATTGTCAGAGTAAGCCCCCGCTCACACCGGTGCAACTTGTTATGCGATTTGACAGCTCCAATTCACATGACAAAGTCACACCCCACTGCCGGCAATGGAACTGACAAGTCACACCCCACGTTTCGCAAAGATTATGAAGAAGTTCTGGCACTATTACCAATTTCATTGCGACTTGCAATGACTTCTGTTAAAGTGAAGTCGCAAGCTGTAATAAAATTGGCAGTGCAAATCGCACTGATGCGTGGCTTTGAAATTGTGCTAAAGTAGTGGGATTTCAAAGCCGCACCAGTGTGAATGGGAGCTAAATGTAAAGTACACATTTATGCCACATTTTTGTTTATTTAGTCTTCTAGTTCAACATAGTGTCCAAACCAATGTACTGTGAGCTGTAGATACAGTAATGTAGTAGAGCTGTAGAGACCTGCAATGTAGTTCACACTTTAGGCCCCACGCACACGAGACGCAGATGCAAACTCTGCTGAACGCATGTTTTTAAACGCAGGTTTCTGCTTTTTAAAACGCGCGTTTTGCTGTGTTTTCATGCCACGTTTGCGTCTATAAGCATTTGTAAAGATAACATCATATAGACCCTCCCCAAGCTCAGAAAGCATGTATTATTAACTATTTCTGCCATTTTGATCAGAGTGAGCAGCAGCAGAGAGAGCAGTTGTACACTTGCATTTGCCTCTCTTTCTGGGTTTTTTTTGGAAATGGATCCCATATTGAATATATGTCAGGAAATGCTCCTGATGTTGCGCTTGATGAGGCAGCAACGTCGTCACAAATTTGCATGAGAGGTCCAGAATCAGAGCTTGCCGATATTGGACCCATCCATTGATGGCACAGCAAATGTCCGTTGGATATTTCACAAACACGTGTGCATTAGTGAGTATATATGCTCTTCTATCTAAACTAATTACGACATTTTAAACCAATTGTTTTAGTATTTTTTATGGTTTACCATAGTATTTCTGAGTTTTCTGGTCCAAAAAATTGGGTTCCTTTAACCGCTTCCCGACCGCCTCATGTAGATATACGTCAACAGAATGGCACGGGCAGGCAAAAGCACGTACCTGTACGTCCCCTTTAATTTGCCTGCCCGGGGGGCGCACGCGCGCCGCCAGCGGCGCGCGCGACCCGGTCGGGAGCTCCGTGACCATGGCCGCGGGACCCGATCGCCGCTGGTATCCCGCGATCGGGTTACGGAGCTGAAGAACGGGGAGAGGTCTATGTAAACAAACCTCTCCCCGCGCTTCCTACACTGACTGTCAGTGATCGGCGGTTCCCTGTCATCGGGAACGCCAATCAATGACGTCAGACGTACAGCCACGCCCCCCCTACTGTAAAAAAAAAAAAAAACACAACACGTCACACTGACTCCTCCCCACCCCTAGTGGTTAACCCCCTAACTACAACTGTCATTTACATAGGAATCAGTGCTATTTAAAATAGCAGTGATTGCTGTATAAATGACAAATGTCCCAAAAATGTGTCAAAAATGTCCGATGTGTCCGCCAAAATGTCGCAGTCACAATAAAAATCGCTGATCGCCGCCATTACTAATAAAAAAAATAATAATAAAAATGCTATAAAACTATCCCCTATTTTGTAAACGCTATAACTTTTGCGCAAACTAATCAATAATCGCTAATTGCGATTTTTTTTACCAAAAATATGTAGAAGAATACGTATCGGCCTAAACTGAGGAAAAAAAATGTTTTTTTTTATATATTTTTTGGGGATATTTATTATAGCAAAAAGTAAAAAATATTGCATTTTTTTCAAAATTGTCGCTCTATTTTTGTTTATAGCGCAAAAAATAAAAACCGCAGGGGCGATCAAATACCACCAAAAGAAAGCTCTATTTGTGGGAAAAAAAGGACGCCAATTTTGTTTTGGAGCCACGTCGCATGACCGCGCAATTGTTAAAGCGACGCAGTGCCGAATTGCAAAAAGGGGCCTGGTCCTTTGGCTGCCAATTGGTCCGGGGCTGAAGTGGTTAAAAAGGCTTATAAACGCAAACGCGGCTAAACGCAGGTGCCTGCGTTTAGCTGCGTTTTGCATCTGAAACGCGGAAAAGCAAAGTGTCTGAACGCATTTTTTTGCTTCTGGAAAAACGAGGTTAAACGCAACTGCATAAAAACGGGAAAAAACTAGACTGTGTACATGGACACATAGGATAACATTGCATGCGTTCAGGTGCAGTTGAAAAAAGTGTCCAACTGCCTCTGAACGCGCGTTTAACAGCGTCTCATGTGCATGGGGCCTTAGGCCTCATGCACACGTTAAAAAAAGTGACAGCTTTGCAGTAAGTTTAACGTTTTTGCAATAGTGTTTTTTTAATTATACAGGTATCTGCACACCCCTGAAAGGTGCCAAAATGTGACACCGAAAAGGTTCCGAAAAGCGAAGGTTCCATTTTTGTGTGAACCTCCGCTTTAAAAAGGATTTGAAAGGCTGAGAAAACCATCATCAGGCAAAAACTGGTTACTCATATCAAATAACTGTGCCTGGTGGTGTTTTAGCTTTTAAGAAGAAATGTATTATGTCAACATAAAAGAAACAGCTGCATAGTATGGGGGAAAACTGAATACGGGATGACTCAATGTGCAAGCTGTTACATTGGTTATATTTTAACAACTGCAAACAGAGCTGGGAACAAGAACAAATATGTTTGCTGTGACCTCCACGGATATTTTCAAATTGGCCACCACAAAGTATGAAGGGCATACATTATCTTCAAAAGAGGTATTGCTTACAATATATTGAATAGAGAAAAACACCTGAAGGCAACCACCACAGAGTCAGTCACCCTGTACAAAAGCCACAGTTCAGTTACCCCCAGGTTGTGTCATCAATAAGATCTGAGAAAATGCTTCATCTTGGCTACAAATATTCCATCCTAGTTGTGTAGGCAAAATGTACAACTATAAAAAACAGAGCTACAATAGAAATCCTCAGGACGTTCCAGGCCTGGTTACACTGTGTGTGCGCGTGCGCATACATAGTGAGGACGGAAAGTATTCAGACCCCCCTTAAATTTTTCACTCTTGGTTATATTGCAGCCATTTGCTAAAATCATTTAAGTTCATTTTTCTCCTCATTAATGTACACACAGCACACCATATTGACAGACAAACACAGAATTGTTGACATTTTTGCAGATTTCTTAAAAAATAAAAAACTGAAATATCACATGGTCCTAAGTATTTAGACCCTTTGTTGTGACGCTCATATTTAACTCGGGTGCCGTCCATTTCTTCTGATCATCCTTGAGATGGTTCTACACCTTCATTTGAGTCCAGCTGTGTTTGATTATACTAATTGGACTTGATTAGGAAAGCCACACACCTGTCTATACAAGACCTTACAGCTCACAGTGCATGTCAGAGCAAATGAGAATCATGAGGTCAAAAAGGAACTGCCTGAAGAGCTCAGAGACAGAATTGTGGCAAGGCACAGATCTGGCCAAGGCTACAAAAAAAAAAAAAAAAAAAAAAAAAAAATAAAAATAAAAAAAGAATTCTGCTGCACTTAAGGTTCCTAAGAGCACAGTGGCCTCCATAATCCTTGAATGGAAGACGTTTGGGACGACGAGAACCCTTCCTAGAGCTGGCAGCCTGGCCAAAAAAAACACCTGAAGGACCCCAAGATGGTGAGAAATAAATTTTTTGGGTCTGAAGAGACCAAGATAGAACTTTTTGGCCTTAATTCTAAGCGGTATGTGTGGAGAAAACCAGGCACTGCTCATCAGTCCAATACAGTCCCAACAGTGAAGCGTGGTGGTGGCAGTATCATGCTGTGGGGGTGTTTTTCAGCTGCAGGGACAGGACGACTGGTTACAATCGAGGGAAAGATGAATGCGGCCAAGTACAGGGATATCCTGGACGAAAACCTTCGCCCGAGTGCTCAGGACCTCAGACTTGGCCAAAGGTTTACCTTCCAAACAAGACAATGACCCTAAGCACACAGCTAAAATAACAAAGGAGTGGCTTCACAACAACTCAGTGACTGTTTTTGAATGGCCCAGCCAGAGCCCTGACTTAAACCCAATTGAGCATTTCTGTAGAGACCTAAAAATGGCTGTCCACCAACGTTTACCATCCAACCTGAGAACTGGAGAGAATCTGCAAGGAGGAATGGCAGAGGATCCCCAAATCCAGGTGTGAAAAACTTGTTGCATCTTTTCCAAAAAGACTCATGGCTGTATTAGATCAAAAGGTTGCTTCTACTAAATACTGAGCAAAGGGTCTGAATACTTAGGACCATGTGATATTTCAGTTTTTTTTTTTAATAAATCTGCAAAAATGTCAACAATTGTGTTTTTCTGTCAATATATGTGTACATTAATGAGGGGAAAAAAAATGAACTTAAAATGATTTTAGCAAATGGGTTCAATATAACAAAAAGTGAAAAATGTAAGGGGGGTCTGAATACTTTCCTCCTCACTGTATATACCACATATTTTTAAAGGCCATCAAGTCACTAAAAAACTAGGCAAACAAGGATATAGTTATTGGCTACCAAGTTTCTTATGGGTGTTTGACAGATGTCTATTAGGCAGGAGGAGGATCCATAGCAAGCAAAGCCTGTGAACATACCTTGATAAAACCATGTGCAAAGCTGAGCTTATTTTACATAAAATGTCCAAGAACATTAAAAAGACTAAGTAAACACGTGAATTCTTTCTAGAAGGCCTCATTCAAACAAGCATACTGTTGGATACACCCGTGCAAAGGTCCGTCTTTACCAGCATGAGAGGCACAGGTGTTCCTGGCAGCCACATGCAGGCAGCCTGTTAAATGACAAGAAGGCTCAACAACTCCAAACCCATCTTAATACACAACTATGCAGGACTGATGCAGACTCACCGTGTTCTGATCCCTGCATAGTTTTAACACAGATGATCCACGCAGCCTGCTGTCCATCACTGTTTTAAATAGGCTGCCTGTATGGAACACCTATACCTCCCGTGGTAAAGACTAACAGAATGTCCTTGTGAATGAGGCTTTAATAAAAATCACTAAATAGGCCGATCATGAAGTGCTTTGAAAAATACTTCTATACAAGAATAAATTCATGTGCATCCCCCCCCCCCATATCTTCACTCAACATTACTTACATCTGCCATCGTTGTTTGCCTGACACAAGGAGGTACATGTAAGAAGAGTGTTTGATCTCTAATTACACATACTGCAGATCTGTGTTTAAAAACACAAAAATATTTCTGTTCTGACATAATCTCAGGTGTGCACTTAGGATTTTAAATATATTGTGTGCACATAAAAGGAACTTTCATCTTAAACTGTAAATCAAAAAAGGAAGAAAAAAAAAAAAGGCCCACGTCCTGAAAATAACTAGTACAAAAAGGAAACCAAACGAAATTCTGATAGAAACCAGTCCAAAACACCATCATTTAGTAACTTTCGGCTGAGTCAACCAAAAGTAGTCCAGTGGGTGGCCCTTATCAAATGTACCCAGCTAAAAACAAAGGGCTCTTTCACACGGACGGTCCGTGTGTCCGTTTTTCATCCTTCCGTTTTCGGATGAAAAACAGACATACATGTATCCCTATAGGATAGCGGGTGTCAGCGGATGAGCATCCGCTGACACCGGATCTCGTCCGTGTCCGCTATGGTCCGTTTCTGCAGACGGAGGAAAACCCTATTTTTTCATCCGTCTGCAGAGCGGATCGGATGACGATGGACTCTGCGGTCCGTCGTCACCCGATCTCCCATAGGGGAGAGCGGCGCTCTGACAGGTCCGTCCCTGTGCTGTGTGCAGAGACGGACCTGTCATCTTCCTGCTCAGCGGAGATCGCTCCGGCGATCCCCGCTGAGCGAATCAGCACTGATCCGCCCGTGTGAAAGAGCCCTAAGTCAATGATAAAAAAGAAGCTGGCAGAAGATGCTCAGCTGAATAGAACCTACACCCAATCAGATGAAGGCAACTTTGGCTATTCCGACAGCCGCAGGTGCCAGCTGTCAATACAATAGCTGGCAGGAGAGATTGGTCATTCTATGCTGCCTAGCATGGATGGGGGTATTAAGTAGCGTGGCATCGATACGGGTATTGGTGCCGATACCAAGTATTTGCATAACTAACTCGTTCAAATGCTTCGATACTACAACCAATACCTAACCTGTCTGCACCTTGTGTGGTGCAATTTGAGCACATACAAAATGAATGAGCTCAATTGCATGTGATTTAAACAGGAATAGCACCTCATTTCTGTTCAAACCACATGCAATTCTTTGCAGTGCGATTTGAGCCCAGGTATATATAAAATAGGTATCAGTAATTGGCATTGGCGAGTACTTGATAAAAAGTATCAGTACTTGTTCTTTAAAAAAAAAAAAAAAAAAAAAAAAAAAAAAAACTGGTATCGGTGTATCCTTGGTATGAAGCGATTTCTTATGTTCAGTCTGTGGGGGCTGAATGAGAGAAATCATGATTGGGTCTGGCCAGCCTGCAAGCTATATGGAACATTGTTCAGGGGTCCCCAACTGCCAGCCCACGAAGGCTGCACGGTCATATGTGAAGCAGGGAGCAGAGAGATGCTATCTCTCACCACCTGCTCCACATTACCACTCTCCTGCCCTCACTCTGAACCCACCACTGCGAAGAAAAACAAAAAATGAAGCCCCGCTCGTCCCCCCCCCCCCCCTCTGCTCGGCAGCGCTGACATTTCAACTGTCGGCACCCACTGCACATGCGCGAGCCGTCACTGGCCGCACGATCATCTGGGACCGGTCACATGTCCCAGATGATTGGCAAGATGGAGGGGAGGTGATCTCCCTTCCTGCGCCAAGAGAAGTGACGTCAGGAGCCCAGGCACTGAAGGAGGCAGACTACGAGGGACCCCCTAGCAACAGGCATTTAGAGGAGTTAAAAAAAAAAAAAAAAAACAGACTTATACCAGTGACTTCGAATGCTAGGTCTGTGCGTCAGGGAAACCTGCGAAAATGCAGCATTTCCCAGTGGTTTCTTATTCCAAACCTGACTCCTCATCTTCGAAGGGAAACCTTCTAAGGGTCTTGGAAAATAAAGGGCCTCCTGTCAGGGTTCTTCCATTCCTTCTTTACCGTCTGAGAGGATTCTATGGACTGGGAATACTCCGTTTAGAGTCATCCGGTCCCTGGTACATTTTGTTGTGAACTGGCATGGTGGAGGAGGAGGGATTTAAAGGCTGCATGTGTTTCCTGAAAAATGGGCGGAGCTGCGCTCTCTCCAAGGTTGTCCTGAAAGGCGATTTGAGAGGGGGAAAAAAAAAAATATATATATATATTTATTAGGAAAAAGCTTGCATTATTCCGCATGACGTCATCAACTGACCAGTTCCCGTTGATGTAGGCATGCCTTCAGAACTACATCTCCCAAGAGCTTGTTTTCTACAGAGAATGGTCGGGCTCTTTGAAGTCAAGGCAGCAGCATTTCTTTCACACCAAAATAATCAATTCAAACGCCTAGAGCGGGAAAAAAAAAAGTGTGGGGGATGGGAAAGTTCTGTAGTCCAGGGGTCTCAAACTGGCGGCCCTCCAGCTGTTGCGAAACTACAAGTCCCATCATGCCTTTGCCTGTGGGAGTCATGCTTGTAACTGTCAGCCTTGCAATGCCTCATGGGACTTGTAGTTTTGCAACAGCTGGAGGGCCGCCAGTTTGAGATCTATGCTGTAGTCCATCAACACAGCCTGGGATTTCATCTTAAACAGGAAGTCAGGTGCTCATTGGATCTGGACGTCAGTAGTAAACAAAGTTCAAAAGTAACTAATGCACAGGGCAGGTGTCATGAATAGGTAATGTGGAGTTTGGAGGATAGTAGTATGCAAGTGCAAAGTTCAGAGGCCAGAAGTAACGCAGAGTCCAGGGGTCAATAATAAGTAAAGCAAAGCTCAGAGAAAGCACAGTGCAGGGTTCAGAAGTAATGCATAATTCAGGGGTAATTAATAAGCAATGAAGCATTTAGGTCAGCAGTAGGTTAAAAAACACATGGTGCAGAAGTCTGGAGTAAGCAAATCGGGTGCAGGGATCAGTAGAATGCAACGTAGAGTTGTTCAGAGGTGCACAGTAAATCGCAGTGCAGAGATCAGGCGTAACAGAGCACAGGGGCCATAAAAAACAAACACACACACACTATTGGCATCAGAAAACTGTCAACTCCTCCCGAACACCGTCAACCCAGCACTAAGGACCAGTCATTACAACCAGCAAACTTGTACAGTCTGTTCCTCGCCTCCCCCCTCTGCCCCAGCACCAAACACCCGTTGCCCTTTCACCCACTTCCAGCTGATCACAGCACAGGCCCATGTGTTACTACTTGCTCCTTCCTGCCATGCCCAAACACACACTCATGGCTGGAGGTGCACTTTGGCATCTCTATTGGCCACTGCAGGCCCTATTAGACAGAAAATGTCTGCACACACTCCCTGCCGCTAATCCTTCCACCCCCCCCACCACAGAACAGGCCGAGGCCCAGGCCCCTCCGCTGACCCAATGGGGCCAGGTATGGGTGGGCTAGATGTTTAATCAATGAACATTATGTGCTATGCAACTTTAGTATCGCCCCCCCCCCCCCCCATTTCTACAACATTCTGTTCTTTTGGAACGTGTTGATCCTTTAGAATACAATGAATCAAAGGCTAAGGACCCTGGGGGGAGATTACTGTTGACCTGCCAAGCCCTCCCCAACTTATTTTGTTTTAAGCGGATAATAAATTAGGAGGACCCCTGCGTGGGATCTTGTTCATGCATAAAATAGCTTCTGTGCTAGCCACATGTGGCTTTTAATGAAGTAAATTGCAAAAAATAAACATGGAACATGTAGAACATGCTGGTTACATTTCATATAAAAAAATAAATAAGGGATTTCCCTTTTACGTTTTTAATAGCAATAAATACATGAAATGGTGGTGCAGATAAACACTGTAAAGAAGACAGGACGAAAGGTCATGGTTTTGTTTGTGTATGTAAGGTATGACAGGCAGCACAAAAACCATTCTGCATTATCTATAGGTCACAATGGGACACTTAATAGGACTGTTACTTATTTTAGGTCATCTCCATTTGAAAAGCTGGGGAATATGCAGGGTCAGACAGGAGACGCCCCCCTTAAATGATTTCTTCCAAGTTCTTCAAATACCTTACATGCCTGTCATGTTGGATTTGTAAAAATACTAGGGGGGGCTGCAAGTTTCAAATTTAAACCATGCTGCACTTGTTGTTGAGGAATTTGGCACATCTTGGGGCCAAGAATAGACATCCCCCTCTTAAGAGTCACACAAAGCACAGATGTTTGCAGAGCAGCATGAGCACTCATACATCATCCACAATTTACATAAGTGTAACAAACTTTGTTCCCCCTATAAAACAGCACAAGATACAATCCAACAAACAATTTTATGAGTCATCGTCCCTCAAAAGGATTACTATACCTGTATATTGAATTTTCTAATAACTAAACCCAAGAACAAAAATGTAATATTCCATATTACGAGTCCTTAGATGCCATGGCTACATCATTGTCTTTTTCCTGGGCTTACCCCCCCCTCGCACTTTGCTTTTGCCGGATGATCCTGCCAGTAAGACACTTTGTCCTAGGTGACAACACCCCCTCACTGTGCTGCCTTGTCACTCTGGGACAGGAAGTGAGGCGATACTACAGAAAAACCCACTTATCCATAACAATTGGGAAGGGGGCGGGGGTTTATAGTCCACAGCACTAAATTAGAAGGGCAGATAAGATTTCAATACGCTACAGGCAGGAAGTTAGGAGCTCATTTCTGGCAGGATCGACAGTTTTTGTTTATTTTTGCATTTGTCAAAGTTAACAGAACACTTTCAATAGTATTTTGGGGCCAAAAGTAAGCAAGTTCAATCTTTTACATACACTTTAGATATAACAAGTGTAAATTTTAGAGGTTTATTTCATAGAACTTGGTTTTACAAACGTCACTCTCCATTCTGCCCCTCCAGTGCTCATTGGAGAGCCGGGCTGAAAAGGGTGGAGCCGTAGCTGGCTTTTGCTCTCAGCCATGCACTGAGTCAGAGCTGGCTGTCAATTGGGCAACAGGGTGGATCCCAACAATATGGTCGGATTCGTGCAGAGCTTAAAGTGACCGATGGCTCACAGGAAAGCAAATGCACTTCTGTGACCCAGAAGTGTGTGCGCTACATTGCCGACAGAAGCTCTGACTAAAGACACATTAGAAAATGCTCAATTTCCTTGTTTTGTTAGTTGCAACCTACAACATGACTGGTTCAGAGTAACCTTTACTCTTAAAGCCTGAACAAAAAAAAAAAAAAAAAAAAACAGTTCGCCTCCATTCAGTGTAAACCTTGTATTTTACAAACCTAAGGCTTACTCAGATTGCAGTGTCCCCCTCTGTGAAGGATTTATAAAATATAAATGCTGTAAAATACCCCAAGAGCCAAGATTGCGATCACATGACCAGCCAGCTCTCCAGACGTCACATCAGCAGAGGAATCTCAGCCCCGCCCGCTGCATCTCTCAGAGGTGAAAAGGAGAAAGCTGGCCAGTCATGTGATCACAATCTCATCAGTGAAATTGGGTATTTACAGCATTTATTTTTATAAACCAAACAGAGGGGGATACTACAATCAGAGGCAGTGCTGATGGTATATACAGGTTAGAGTAGCTTAACAAATAGGCGACGTTTAAAATTTAACAGTTATCAGTTTTAGTTACATGATGTCTTTTGCAAGAATTACTGCTCTCGCTTTAATGATCGCGGTAATACCTCACATGTGTGATTTGAATACGGTTTACATTTGCAGGCGCAATTTATGTATGCGTTTTCTTTGGTGCTCAGGCACTTAGAAAAAAATTGTCTTCTCCAATTGATTTATTGTATTAATATTCTTACACTGTTCCTAAAAAAAATAAAATAAAATTCTGACCACTTATATTGCAGTCACAAGGAATGTAAACATCCCTTGGCAGCAATATGCAGCGACTGGTACTCTTTATGGAAGGATCTGCAGTCTAAAAAGACCCCCATATCCAGTATTCAAAAACACCAAAATGGCCATCTTTGAATACCGTGGATATTTAATGTTTATCACAGGTATGTGGAAAAAAAAAACGATTGCAGCCGATTCCAGCTTTGTTTGGGACTCCAGCCAGCCGGCAGATGTGCTGGCTGGTCGCTCGAGACCCAGGCAAACCGGCGGAAGATCCTCTCCCGTTGCTTGTGACCTCGGCCGAGCTCATTAGCCATAACGGTTGTTATCACAGGTATGTGATTTTGTGTGATGCTGTTAAAGTAAAATGAAAGCTGGACTTTTACTTTAAATGCTAAAGAAGTTCTATAGTCACAACATGCACTTTCTAGAGCATAAACATTAGCAATACCAACAAGAGTGATTTTAGACAACGCAGTATAAGCTTAATTGAAAAATCTATTTTCATGCCGTGAGTGCTGCCTGTCAATCTCTTTCCACAAATTCCTGTAAGCTTTGCAGATTCAGATTCTCCTCTGCTGCATACTTACCATGTCTAAGGACTACATATCCCATGGTACCTTGCTCCCTGCCAGCAGTGACTTACCAAAAAATTTATGTAGCATGTTCAACTGTCTACACTAAGATACAAGTCAGATTTGCAGCATCCCTTGCAACAAGAGAGAAGAGGGGGAAAAAAAAAAAAAAAAAAAAAAAAAAAAGCTGCCATGTTGGCCTCTGTTTAATCTTCAACTGCCATGATGCTGCACATGTGATCAGTTATGACACCAGCCAATGGATGGTGTGACAGTTAGGCTGAGAGCACAACCAATGTGACAGTTAGCACTTCCGGCATTACGGGAATGTAACTTTTTTGAAACTGTCCTGTCCACTGGTAACGCTTTCCTATGGAGACTGGAAGTAAAGGGAAGCAGCACTGAGGGAACGGGAGTAAGCAGCATTAAAACAATCTAAACTGCAAGTACTGGGGTAAGATTTTTAACAAATAGTTTAGTTAGGAATGTTTATTTTGTTGTACTCAAGGTGTTGAGTAAAAAACACTGATGAGGGCTTAAAGTAGAGAAGGCAAAAACTTTATTTTAGTTTTGGACCCCGTCAGTTTTTATTGTTTTCTTAATCCCCATTAGGGAGATTCCCCCTCTCCATTTGTTCCGTTTAGCATTATTATTGAAAGTAAAACCCACATGTTGGGTTGTCCCCAGAAGTGTAATAAAAAGGGGAAATCTTCAATGGGGACACTAGTTCTGGAGACATGGGGTCCCCAAGAAATTCCTTTAATTTAATGGGATTTCCACTCACTTCCTGATTGGCTATGAGACAGGAAGTGAAGGGAAATCTCTGCAATGGGACAAAGATGGTGGAAAAAAAAAAAAAAATAAAAGTGTATGTAGTTCTTTAAAGCGGTTGTATACCCGCTGACTTTTTTATTTTTATTTATTTTTTTTATTTTTTTACACACCTGTAAAAAGGGAAAAAGCATAATGAGCTAGTATGCACCGCATATTAGCTCGTTATGAAATACTTACCTTAGAACGAGGCCGCGACATCTCACCCGATCCACGGAGTGGACATGTTACCTTGGCGTGTCTTCCGGGTATCGGGACTCCAGCACTGTGAGTGGCCGGAGCCGCAATGTCGCCACTCCCGCGCGGGAGATTTCCTCCCGGCAGGGTCTGGCATCTGCTGGGCTTTAAGCTGAGAGGGATTCAAAAAAAATAAATAAAAAATCTCCTAAACCTGACTGCAGCGGCGCATGCGCACAGGGGATCTGTGCGCATGCACCGCTGCAGTCAGGTTTAGGAGATTTTTTTTTTTTTACCTACAGGTAAGCCTTATTATAGGCTTACCTGTAGGTAAAAGTAAAAAATTAGACAACCGCTTTAACACTACCAGGCTAGAACAATGTTCGATGTGGAAATAAATAGATCTTTGAATTTAAAGATCAAAAAAATAAAAAAAAATTTATGTAGCATGCAATACAAACCAAAAACACTAGTTTAAAGTGAAGCAGAAACTGTCAAACTTTAAACTGACAAACTTTACAAAGTCTGTACAAGAAACAAAATGTAAACACTTTATGAAGACACCCAAGCCTTGAGATATGCAACCTTCACTGCAATGCAAATAATTGTGTCATTGCATAAAGGAGAGGAGTATTTACTTTCAATGCTAGAGGTGGCTGTACATTTCCAGTAATGTACTGTATATACCGTATGTTAGCATATAGCAGAATATTCTCTCCCAGCAATGGAAAAAACATCTTTAACATACCTATAGTAAAGCTGGCCCTTTTCCCAGATGGTTTAGAATTTTATAAAAATCACTGATCCAGGACAAATACGCAGCAAATAAAAGTATTGAAGTCAGGGACAGACAGACATCAGGACATTCAAAAAAGAAAGCTCTGCTCATGCTCTGGTTATGCAGAACCTTAAGGCGGAGTTCCACCGACATCTAGCATTTTTTATTTTTTTAAATCCATCCATTATAAGCATACTATTAGGAGACACATATTACTCTATATTACGCTGCTATAGTTTGTATTTTATATAAAAAACAACCCTTATATATTTCTCCTTCTTGTGTGTTCCCATCTTGCTTGTGGGCAGGGGAAGCCCACAAGGATGGTGCTGCTGAATAACCAGCATGCACCTTCCGATTTCACACATTATGCACACATCGCAGCAGTGGAAACTTCTCTGGTTGCCTTTACAACGTGCGGCGGAAGTGCCCGCCCCGTTATGGCAACCTAGCCCTCGGAGCTGCTCACTGACTCCTGGGAAAGGATGCCATTTCCCAGGAGCACTAGCGAGTACAGGCGCTGAGGGAAATGACATCAATTGCCACGGAGAGGAAGTGGCAGATTACACGGGACCCCATAGCAACAGCTTTGAATGAGTTGAGGTTGCTTATGGATATTATTGTTGATTTCTGTAAAGTTAATTTTATGGGTGGAACTCTGCTTTAACCACTTCAGCCCCGGACCAATTGGCAGCCAAAGGACCAGGCCCCTTTTTGCAATTCGGCACTGCGTCGCTTTAACTAACAATTGCGCGGTCATGCGACGTGGCTCCAAAACAAAATTGGTGTCCTTTTTTTCCCACAAATAGAGCTTTCTTTTGGTGGTATTTGATCGCCCCTGCGGTTTTTATTTTTTGCGCTATAAACAAAAATAGAGCGACAATTTTGAAAAAAAATGCAATATTTTTTACTTTTTGCTATAATAAATATCCCCAAAAAAAATATATAAAAAAACGTTTTTTTTCCTCAGTTTAGGCCGATACGTATTCTTCTACATATTTTTGGTTAAAAAAAAAAAAAAAAAAAAAAAAAAAAAAAAAAAAAAAAAAAATCGCAATTAGCGATTATTGATTAGTTTGCGCAAAAGTTATAGCGTTTACAAAATAGGGGATAGTTTTATAGCATTTTTATTAATATTTTTTTTTTTATTAGTAATGGCGGCGATCAGCGATTTTTATTGTGACTGCGACATTTTGGCGGACACATCGGACATTTTTGACACATTTTTGGGACATTTGTCATTTATACAGCAATCAGTGCTATTTAAATAGCACTGATTCCTATGTAAATGACAGTTGTAGTTAGGGGGTTAACCACTAGGGGGCGGGGAGGAGTCAGTGTGACGTGTTGTGTTTTTTTTTTACAGTAGGGGGGCGTGGCTGTACGTCTGACGTCATTGATCGGCGTTCCCGATGACAGGGAACCGCCGATCACTGACAGTCAGTGTAGGAAGCGCGGGGAGAGGTTTGTTTACATAGACCTCTCCCCGTTCTTCCGCTCCGTAGCCCGATCGCGGGATACCAGCGGCGATCGGGTCCGCTGGTCCCGCAGCAGGGGTCACGGAGCTCCCGACCGGGTCGCGAGCGCGCCGCTAGCGGCGCGCGCGCGACCCACGGGCAGGCACATGCACGATCACGTACAGGTACGTGATTCTGCCTGCCCGTGCCATTCTGCTGACGTATATATGCAGTGGCCGGTCGGGAAGCGGTTAAAGTATAACTAAAGGCAACATTTTTTGTTTTGGATAGAGTGGAGATGGATTAGAACACCGTCAGGTTTACATTGCTGTTCCCATTACAGGAGATTTACCCTCTCTATTTGTATTGCATGCCATTAACACTGAATGTGAAAGAAAAAAGAAAATCCCAAATTTTGAGTTGTCCTTGAAAAAGGAATGGGAGGGGAAATCTACCAATGGGGGCACTCATTCTGGAGGCCCCAATGGTTCCCCTTAATTTGCAGGGATCTACCCTTACTTCCCGTTTTGGTTATAGGACAGGACGTGTAGGTAAATCTTCTCAACAGGACAAACACAAAACAAAACACCAACACACAAAAGCTTTGCCTATAGTTCTATTTTAATCAAAGATCAGCTAAGTACTGGTAACTATAAGGCTAGAGTCACACTATTGCCAATTGGATACGGTTTCCCTGCATCCAATTTGCATGTCAGGAGATTGTGACAGACTCCCTATCTATTCACACATCTCCAGAGCGGCTCTGGTGCAAATTTCACAGGAGTCCTGTGTATCTTCTGGTCCATTTCAGGTCTGAATTCAGCCAAAAAAAAAAAAATTAGACCTGAAACAGTGAACAGGGACCTCTGCTGTGAGCTCAGACTAAAACAGTTAAAAGTGGCATTAAAACAAAAAGAAGCAAAAACTTTATTGCAGCCTAACAAGTCTTAGATGTGACGGCTACATTAGTTTCCCTTTTAAAGCTCAATTTACTTATTAGCCGGTGATTTGACAAGAACCAGTTACCGGGATGCTCTTTCAGGCAGCTGTAGTCTAATGGATCATGTGAAAGCGCAGCCTTTCTTGTGAAGTGACAGGCAGGAATCCATTTTATTAGAAGGCCCCGAGAGGAGTATTTCAGCAGAGAAAAGCAGCTACAGGAGGAGGATCCTGTTATTGGAAAAGTCAGTGGTTACAACGCCTTTGGCCAAGTGATCCTTCCTGTGTGCGCCTATCCGATCTCTATAACTTGAGATCCATCATATCTGGTAAGCAGCGCTGTTTTACTTTGATGACCAGAAAAATCGTTTGGTCACATTGGGTCAAGCACTTTTGGGACTAAACATTTTTATCAAGGTCTGCTTTTTGGTTTTGTTTTTATTTTTGCATTTTTTGAGCACATTGGTTTATTGTAGCGCATGCTGACTTTTGTATGTGCCTCCTTGTTTGATTTTTTGGATTGCGCATCTTTACAATGGGATGAGACAGACCCAACACTGATTGGGGTGCTTAAAATGATCAGCTTTTATGTAAAACATTTATCAAAAAAAATTAAGTAGAAAGAACTTTAGTGTACATTTTATTTTTTGCTGTATCTGAATAAAAGAGTAATCAGATTTTTAGGAGCATCCCCTTCCAATTGAAGCTGGCTGGGACTTGTCACATCTGTGCCGGTGTTCTGCCGATATGGTTCCCCTCGGCGGATTAGTGTAGATCCGTACTGCGCATGCGCGGCGAAATTCCGAAAATTGCCGAAGCTAAACAGATGCGAGGGAAGTGTACACCGCGCACGCGCAGTCGGTGTACGAGACGATGCCGGGGAAGTCTAACTAAGGGGCGTATCTATTATAACTGTAAGCAAGGGGCAAAGGAAAAAGAAAAACAAATCATTCATCTGTGGATATAGAGGAGAGAATATAAAAGCTGTGTTTTTACAGTGCTATCTGTGGGGTTTTTCTTTTGAATTCGGAGTGTATTTTTTTAAACTTACTTTTTTTTTTAAACAAACAAAATGAGCTGTGCGGTGTACACTTCACTGCATCTGTTTAGGTTCGGACATTTCTGGAAGATGGCTAGTCGTTCGTACTGCGCAGTACACAGAGGAACCAATCCGCCAGGGGAACCAACTCGGCAAGACACCGGCTCAATTTATGCGGCGCGGACATGGGCGGACCCCTGCTCAATGGACAGCCAAGTGTACACAGACACTGCTGTCTGGTTACATCAGGCTACCTCTGATCTGCTCCACAAAAAACAGAAAAAGACCTGAACAGGCCCAGAGATAGGCAGGTGTAAAATGAACACAAGTCCATTTACACCTACCTTTCCATAGGACTGCATGGACCTTCAGATCAGGCCCACCTGAAAGAGACAGGCAGACCTGATTGGAACGGGTGTGTAAAGGGGCCTAAAATGTCAGTTCAATTGGAATTTGTAAAATGAGAGAACACATTGTAAAGAGCTGAATATCCCCCATTAAATGCATCACAAAACCTTGCGCAAATTCAGCAGTACTAGACCAACCAGAAACAGGAAACATCAGGACGACAATTGCTGAGGTTTTATTTTATTGTTATTTTAGTGAAACGAAAGCAACATACAGGAAGCACAGAATCCTGGGCACAGTTCTTGGCAACCAATGAACCCAAAGTTACATGACAAGTGCACCGCCTCTAATCATCCACTCACTCAGGAAGACAAAAAATAATAAAAATAAAAAACAAGCCATGCTTATTAAACTATTTTTTTTTTTTTTTTTTTTACAGTCCAGCAACTTCTCTATCCAGCACTTCCAGTCCTCTTCAGGCAGAACCACAAAACACATCATTCTGCCCATCTCTTGTGAGCCCCACCTGTCGCTGACATACCTCTTTGGTTAAGAGGGGGGAGGGCACACAGCACATCAGACAGGGTGGGCTCACAGTACTACAGGACTGAGTGGCACTCATGCAACGACTCCTAATGGCCAGTGAACCCAACCTGCATGACGGAAGGGGGGGGGGGGGGGGGGGTCAGTGACATGCTGGGAGGAATACGCACCAAATCAAAACAAGGCACAGTTACAGTTCTGTAACTTCTGAAAAGATAACCACAAAATGATTTCAGCAAGAACAGCAAGTCACAACTCATGAGGATCGCTTCCTTTTTAATCCGGGGGAAGAAGGATTTGTAGTATGAGAAGACATGCACTCTGCACTGTAGGTCTGTGAGCCATGGACACATAAGCAATACATTTTTAGCATACTTTTCAGACTGTTAACTGGTAGCATAAAGGGAGACTTAAACCTGAAAGGATCATAAAATCATATTTTTACGTTTGCAAGTGATGTTAGGCGACGTATACCTGTCCAGCTAATCAATGAGCTACAGTGCCTTGAAAAAGTATTCACACCACTTGAATTTTCCACAATTTTTTCATGTTACAACCAAAAATTTTAAATGTACATTATATCACAAATGAGTACACCCTTCACATTTTTTGTAAATATTTTATTCTTTTTTTTCACGTGACAACACTGAAGAAATTACACTTTGTTACAATGTAAAGTAAAGGCCCCATGCACACGAGACGCAGATGCAAACTCTGCTGAACGCATGTTTTAAAAAGCAGAAACCTGTGTTTAAAAACGCGCGTTTTGCTGTGTATTCATGTCGCGTTTAGACGCGTTTGCGTCTATAAGCATTTGTAAAGATAACATCATATAGACCCTCCCCAAGCTCAGAAAGCATGTATTAACAATTTCTGCCATTTTGTGAGCAGCAGCAGCAGAGAGAGCAGTTGTACACTTGCATTTGCCTCTCTTTCTGTGTTTTTTTTTTTTTAAAAAGGGTTCCCATATTAAATATATGTCAGGAAATGCTCCTGATGTTGCTCTTGATGAGGCAGCAATGTCGTCGCAAATTTGCATGAGAGGTCCAGAATCGGAGCTTGGCGATATTGGACCCATCCGTTGATGGCACAGCGAATGTCCGTTGGATATTTCACAAACATGTATACATCAGTGAGTATATATGCTCTATGAACTATCTAAACTAATTACGACATTTTAAACAATTTTTTCTAGTATTTTTTATGGTTTACTATCATATTTCTGAGTTTTCTGGTCAAAAAAATTGGGTTCCTTTAAAAAGGCTTATAAACGCAAACGCGGCTAAACGCAGGTGCCTGCGTTTAGCGTCTGAAACGTGGAAAAGCAAAGTGTCTGAATGCATTTTTTTGCTTCTGGAAAAACGAGGTTAAACGCAACTGCATAAAAACGGGAAAAAACTAGACTGTGTACATGGACACATAGGATAACATTGCATGCGTTCAGGGGCAGTTGAAAAAAAAAAAAAGTGTCCAACTGCCTCTGAACGCGCGTTTAACTGCGTCTCGTGTGCATGGGGCCTAACAGTGTAAATTTGCTGTCCCCTCAAAATAACTCACACAGCCATTAATGTCTAAACCGCTGGCAACAAAAGTGAATATACCCCCCCCCCCCCCCAAGTCAAAATGTCCAAATTGGGCCCAAAGTGTCATTTTGTGTGACCACCATTTTCCAGCACTGCCTTAACCCTCTTGAGCAGGGGTCTCAAACTGACGGCCCTCCAGATGTTGCGGAACTACAAGTCCCATCATGCCTCTGCCCATGGGAGTCTTGCTTGTAACTATCAGCCTTGCAATGCCTCATGGGAATTGTAGTTCTGCAACAGCTGGAGGGCCACCAGTTTGAGACCCCTGCTCTTGAGCATGGAGTTCACCAGAGCTTCACAGGTTGCCACTGATGTCTTCTTCCACTCTTCCGTGACGACATCACAGAGCTGGTGGATGTTAGAGACCTTGCGCTCCTCCACCTTCCATTTGAGGATGCCCCACAGATGCTCAATAGGGTTTAGGCCTGGAGACATGCTTGGCCAGTCCATCACCTTTACCCTCAGCTTCTTTAGCAAGGCAGTGGTAGTCTTGGAGGTGCATTTGGGGTCGTTATGTTGGAATACTGCCCTGGGGCCTAGTCTCCCAGGGGGGGGGGGGGGGGGGCTCATGCTCTGCTTCAGTATGTCACAGTACATGGTGCCATTCAACGTCTGCAGCAATGCTGGCAGCACTCATATGTCTATTTCCCCAAAGACAACCTCTGGCTATGACGCTGAGCATGCGCACTCAACTTCTTTGGTCGACCATGGCCAGTTCTGAGTGGAACCTGTCCTGTTAAACCCCTGTATGGTCTTGGCCACCGTGCTGCAGCTCAGTTTCAGGGTCTTGGCAATCTTATAGCCTAGGCCATCTTCATGTAGCGCAACAATTCTTTTTTTCCAGATCCTCAGAGTTCTTTGCCATGGAGGTGCCATGTTGAACTTTCAGTGACCAGTGTGAGAGAACACCAAATTTAAACACACCTGCTCCCCATTCACACCTGAGACCTTGTAACACTAACGAGTCACATGACACCGTGGAGGGCAAAATGGCTAATTGGGCTCAATTTGGACATTTTCACTTAGGGGTGTACTCACTTTTGTTGCCAGCGGTTTAGACATTAATGGCTGTGTGTTGAGTTATTTTGAGGGGACAGCAAATTTACACTTTTATACAAGCTGTACACTACTTTATATTGTAGCAAAGTGTAATTTCTTCAGTGTTGTCACATGAAAAAAGATAAAATATTTAACAAAAAATAAAAAATAAATATGGGAGGGGTGTACATCACTTTTGTGAGATACTGTCTTTTATGCGATATGTGCCACTTTGTGTTGGTCTAATTGTGAAGTGGAAGAAAAATGATAAAATTGGTTATCAACATTTTTTTTTTACAAATGTGTGGCCTGCATTTGTATTCAGCCCCCTTTACTCCGATACCCCTAACTAAAATCTAGTGGAACCAATTGCCTTCAGACGTCACCAATATAGAAAATAGAGTTCACATATGTGCAATTTAATCCCAGTATAAAATACAGCTGTTCTGTAAAGCCCTCAGAGGTTTGTTAGAGAACCTTAGTGAACAAAGAGCATCATGAAGGCCAAGGAACAAACCAGATAGGTCAGGGATAAAGTTGGAGGAGACGTTTAAAGCAGGGTTAGATGTTTTAATCTTTGAACATCTCACAGAGCACTGTTCAATCGAAAATGGAAAGCGTATGGCACAACTGCAAACCTTCCAAGACAAAACCGTTCACCTAAATTGACAGGCCGGGCAAGGAGAGCATTAATCAGAAAAGCAGCCAAGAGGCCCATGGTAACTCTGGAGGAGCTGCAGAGATCCACAGCTGGCCTTTATGGAAGAGTGGCAAGAAGAAAGCCATCGTTGAAAGAAAGCCATAAAAATTCCAGTTTGCAAGAAGCCATTTGGGGGGGGGGGGGGGGGACACAAAACATGTGGAAGAAGGTGCTCTGGTCAGATGAGACCAAAATTTGACTTTTTGGCCTAAAAGCAAAATGCTATGTGGCGGAAAACTAACACTGCACATCACCCTGAACACACCATCCTCACTGTGAAACATGGTGGTGTCAGCACCATGTTGTGGGGATGCTTTTATTCAGCAGGGACAGGGAAGCTGGTCAGAGTTGATGGGAAGATGGATGGAGCCAAATACAGGGCAATCTTCGAAGAAAAGCTGTTAGTCTGCAAAAGACTTGAGACTGGGTTAGAGGTTCATCTTCCAGCAGGACCAATGAAACATACAGTCAAAAGCTACAAAACGGAAATGTTTCTAAGCAATGGGGCAGTTTACTGTCCTTCAGACTTTTTTTTGGGGGGGTTCAGACTGTGGCCAGCAGGAATAAGAGTTAATTTTAGGCATCAGTGGGAGTAAACAGTGTCCCATCTTTGGTATGGGGGGGATAGTGCTCTACTGATGGTGTAACCATTGTTGGTGTCAGTGGGCAGAATAGTGAACCCTATCAGTAAGATGAACAGTGCCCCAAGGGCCAGATAAAGGCAAGCAAAAGCCCACATCTGGCCCAGGACGCAGTTTGGAGACCACTGGTTTAGATCAAATCATATTCATGTGTTAGAATGGCCCAAAGTCCAGACCTAAATCCAATTGAGAATCTGTGGCGAGACTTGAAAATTGCTGTTCAGACGCTCTCCATCCAATCTGACAGAGCTTGAGCTTTTTTGCAAAGAATGGGCAAAAATGTCACTCTAGATATGCAAAGCTAGTAGAGACATCCCCAAAAAGATTTGTAGCTGTAATTGCAGCGAAAGGTGGTTCTACAAAATATTATTAACTCAGGAAGGGGGGGGGGGCTGAATACAAATGCACGTTAAACGTTTCAGACATTTGTAAAAAAATAAAAATAAATAAATTGACCACCATTTAGAAATTTCCTTCCACTTCACAATTACGTGCCACTTTGTGTTGGTCTATCACATAAAATACATTTACATTTTTGGTTGCAACATTACAGAATGTGGAAAATTAAGGGGTATAAAAATGTTTGCAAGGCACTGTATGTCCTACTAGACACGAATGTCTAGGATGCCATGCACGGTAATTATTTAATATGCATTAACACATAAATAGAGAATATTTTTTTCTCAAAGAACCAGACATAACTACTGTATGTATAGTGTGGGACTAAAACAAACTGAAGTCATCTCCACAGAGAGCAGAGGCATCCACTTGTAAGAAGCTGTACAAGTTTGAGCAGGGTGGAGACTGAAAACATCCTTCCATATACAAACCTGGCATTGATTTCAAGGAGGTCACGTCAATGATAAACCTTTCCAAACCTGTACTTATGACACATGTACTTGGGCAGCAAAACCTAAACAAGGAGGATTGTTGTCTTCCCTATATAAATGTGTTCTGCAAATGCAAAAACGTGTATGTACAGGCAAAACATTGTTTTCTCGGTTTAGACAAAGTAGGAAAAAAAACAGGAATGGGACATAACCCCTGCCAGTTGAATTTGCTGTGTACTACTGGGGAAATTTCAATCCCCTTCCTGTCCCAGGAGATACAACAAGAAGTTAGAAGTCTCCTAAAGTGAGAGGGAATTCCTTTTTGACAGGTGTCGCCATTGAAAGATTTCCCCCTTGCCTCTTGTTCAGGGGGACAAAAAAAAAATAAAAAAAATTTGGATTCACCCCCACTTTTTGGTTGACATTACAAATGGAAAAAGTGAATTTCCCAGAAGGGAAACAGAAAAAACAAAAAGGTTTCACCCAAGAGCTTGCTCACACTACATCAATTGGCCTGTGGTTAATCTGCGCAGATCATTGCAGGCTCAACGCAAGGGCACAAGAGGAAAAAAAAAAAGAAAAAAAAAAGGCACTGCACTGCCCCTCACTGCCTACACAACTGACAAGTCTGCATGCTATAAAACTGTTTATTTTAGAGCACAGACTGGTGACAACTAGATCTAAAAAGATACACTTCAATAGTTACTAGAGTATGCAATTTCAGATATTTAAAGGTTTCATTGTTCTAACGCCATAACTTATAAGCCAGAACCCCACCCAATATTTGAAATTCACTAATACTGCAGAAGTTTTAAATACTTTCACAGGTTACACTACCGAAAAACCTTGGAAGTATAATGAATAGCTAAATAAAATGTAAGATTCCACATCAGATCGGAGAACAGCATGTGAGCAGGCTGCTGTATGTAGTGAAGGTTTACTCAGAGGAGAGTGTGAGACACACACATAGATAAGTGATGTAATATCAGATGAGCTCATCACAGATGGGAAACACCTAGTGCTCTGCCACTGCACTGTGTCTGAACTCTTCCATCATTTAAAGTGGACCTCTCGCCCACATATTTTAGTACAATTTTACCAATACTACTAGTCAAGAATGAGAAGCTACTGAAAATTACCACAAAACACTTGCTTATATCCTATGCGAGTGGATCGAATTATAAGCCGAAAAAAAAAAAAAAAAAGTAGGATGATCTGATGGAGGTGGCTCGGGTACAGTTCTTGGGGGGGGGGGGGGGCCCTTCCATGAATAAGTGTTTTCAGGGATTGCCTAAAGGCAGACAGGGTAGGGGCTGACCAGACAACGTGGCAGGGAGTTCCAGAGAATGGGAGAGGCTCTGGGAAAGTCCTGGGAGGAAGTAACAAGGGAGAGAGGAGGAGGTCTTGGGAGAAGCAGGAGGACAATTTGGGCAATATCTGCAGATGAGGTTGGTGATGTAGCTGGGGGCAAGGTTGTGGATGTCCCTGCAGCACTAGCAGCAGAATTCATAATAGAGACAGAAGGGGGGGGGGGGTAGCCTGGATAAGGGTAGGCCAGTGAGGAGAGAGTAGTTGAGGCAAGAAATAACCAAGGAGTGAATAAGTTGTTTTGTGGTGTTAGGAAGGGACGAATTCTGGAAATGTTGGAGGTTAAGGCAGCAAGATGTAAAATGGATGTAAGCACGTGTAAGGAACGCAGATTTTTGTAATGCCCCCCAACAGATCTAAACTTGGCAATAGTTTAGCGATATTTACGTGCCTGTGTAAACAGACCCACTGAGCTGTCTTCATATCAGGTAAAAAAAATAAAAAATAGCAAGAGCCCTTAACACAAATACACAACATATTAGGAATAAAAGATCTATTTTGTAGGCTTAAAAAGGATAATGCAGCAGAGAGCTTTAAAACAGAGAGCAAACATATGTCCTATTGAAGTAAAAATGGATGCAGAATCCCTCGCCTAAGGGAGAGTGTAAAGCTGGTGTCCTCAATTGCTTTCAGAAAGCGGTCAGCGGCTCAAAGTCCTGGGGCTCTATTCAGATGAGCACTTTTGTTTGACCAGATTCTGAAAACTGACCGACCATGTGTCCAAAGTTAGATATACATGGTTAAAGTGTTTTTTTGTGAGCCATTCAGCACGTACAGGGTGAAGAAAACTAGGAACACAGTGAGGATTTTTAGATAAACTGTACAGACTGACTTTTACAAATGTATCTGCAACGTATTTCACATAAGACCAGGGCTCGGGCAAAGATAAAAAACAATCTTAGGTTCAACATACAAAAATGTACAATCACCTTTAGATTTACCGAAGCTACATAATATGAGGATTAACCTAAATCTGGCCAGTCAGGCAGGTCCTTGCACTAGATACAGGTTGGTAGATCTAAAAAAAAAAAAAAGATTATACAGATTGTAATGTTTGTGGTGAGCCAAGTCATCATTTACCAATTCAATGCTGGTCACCACTCATGCAAAAAAAAAAAAAAAAAAATTTTTTATTTTTTTTTGTAGTGATCACTCTTCAGAGGCGTTTGATCGGCAGCTCTGAGACGATGTGTTGTTAACCACTGAAATCCCCAGCAACTGTGTACATTATATGTGTATACAGTATGGCCCCAATTCACTTGAATATGTTGCGTTTGGTGGTGCCTGCCAAATGTAACCAGTTGTACAGAGTGTTGCCTCCGTGTGTAAGGCCACTGGCTATTTTATTTGGCCATGGTACAGATGTTAAAAAATAGTGGCTCACCCGTCTGTTTTTACTGCCTCTTGGCCACATTTACATTTTTTTCCTTCCCAAAATAATTGGGCTTTAGCATAACTCAAGGACAGGTGCTTGGAAACTGCCATTTCTAAAATCACAATGCCCTTTAGACAAAGCCAACCCAAACTACTACGTGGCTTGAGGTCTACATCTCCCTTGGCCTGCTCAGCAGAAGTCCTTCCCTGGAACCTCATCCAGAATATCAAGACCCTTTGAAAGACAGATTCGTTTCTGCTCATGAACAGATTGTTATAAATTACCAGTCCTTCACTGAGCTGGAAAACCAAACCAGTACATAATAGGAGGAATTTCTGCCGCTTTAGCTGTCCCATTGACTACATGTTCACTATCCCCAGGACATGGCACACAAGGGTTAACCCTTCCATAACTGGGAGGCATAAAGTAGTACAGCAATAAAACAGTAAGCATATAAGTTTTGATAACGTGACAGGACCTTTCATGATACACCAACTGTAGTGGATGATGAAATGTCTTTTTGCAATTATTTGAGTGGCTCTCTAAGTGCCACCAGAAACAAGATGATAAATTTCATGGAGATGTCCTTGAAGCAGATCTTTAACCAAAATTTACTTTTTTGCCCTGCCTCCTTTCCCTCATGTGTATAATAAAATTTTTTTTTTAATGTAACCTTTGTGCTGCACTGCTGAATTTCTCACCTAGGGAAGAACATGCTAATCCCCCTCCTAGATATGCTACAGGGCTTAAAGGTACTTGGCAGTGTTCTATGGCACACCTGTGCAGGTTTTCCCTGCGCACACGCAAAGACAGGCTGTTACCAATCACCAAAACTGCTGTGTTTTGCACGTGTCGAATAGGGATGTGCATCTTCTTTGGTCTCATGATTTGATTCCGATTATCTGGTCAACAATTCGATATCACGATTACCAACACGCTCCCACTTCCACTTGGGCCACCTAGGCGGCCCTTCCTCCTTGCAATTTTCTGTGACACGTCGCAGGTCCCAGAAGATTTCATGGCTATGCAGGACAGCGCAGTGAGACACGCTCACATGGCTGTGAAGCTGCAAGCTGTCACAGCCGGATGCCCACAGTAGTATTGCCAGCGCCGTGGACAGGTGAGTATCTTTTTATTAAAAGTCAGAAGATACAGTATTTTATTTTTTTTTAAAAAGTGCAACTCTGCTTTGAATTAAAAATAACCTCACTCCCTTAAAGCAGAGTTCCATCCAAAAGTGGAACTTCCACTTTAAGCACTCCTCGCCCCCCCCCGACATGCCACATTTGGCATGTCTTTTTGGGGGGGGGGGTCCTCTTTAGTGGGACTTCGTGTCCCGGCCGCCTAGGTGACTCCTCCCCTCGCCCTTCCTGCCAGCGATCTTCTGAAACACAACAAAGGTCTCAGAAGATTGGCTTGCCAATGGCAGAGCGCGCCGGGCCATGAAGCCATAAGCGGTCACTGCCTACAGTAGATTTGACGGCGCCGAGGAGCAGGGCTCCATGCGGCTGCATCGATGGACCGTGGGACAGGCGAGTGTCGGTTTATTAAAAGTCAGCAGCTACACTTTTTGTAGCGGACTTTTAATAAACTAAAAAACGTGTGGAACTCTGCTTTAAAAAGGTGCACTACAGGGTACAGGAATTCACACATGGCTGCTGGGAAGTCAGGAGGGATTAGAATCCACAGCAAACAGCCTTGTGTAGTTCCCTGTACTACTGTCTCTGTGCTGACAGTTCCCCTGGGCTTCCCTGTTTGCACCTTCCAGCACACTAGGAGTTAACACAGTGGAATGTGCAAACGGGAAGCCAGGGAAATGTCAGCACAGAGCACGTGTAGGAGGTGTACACATTTGTACTCTTACTGCTGTTAAAATACCTGTGTGGTAATAAATGCAGGGTTATAATCCATTAAGTGCCCACCACTGTATGTGCTTTTAAAAATATATGCAGCTTCATACCCCATTTCTTAGTCTGTGTATAACTGTATATGCCGCTCATGTGACTGCCCGGCCCACCTCTCCTGGCGTCAGTGGGAGTTCTCAGCCCTGCCCACCGACTGTAGCCATCAGATGAGAAGAGAGGCGGGCAGGGCTGACGTCAGGAGAGATGTGAGAGGTGGGCCGGGCAGTCACATGAGCGGCATATACAGTTATGCACAGACTATTATACAAAGAAATGGGGTATGAAGCTGCATATATTTTAAAAAGCACATACAGCAGTGGGCACTTAATGGATTATAACTCTTCATTACAAAACAGTTATTTTGCCACGCCCGGAGCACTCTCCCGTGAGGGCCGGTGGGCAAGTCGGGATGATGTCACACCTGACAGATTTTGCCGGTCGCATGCATCGATGAACACCCGAATCGCGATGCAGCGATTAAATTCTGCACCCCTAGTGTCAAATGGCTCTCCCAGGACCTGCAAGCCAGGAAGAGCCATTCAGCACATGTGACAGAAATATGAAATTGACAGATCTGAGGGGGCAGAACCATATGAAAGGGGACTAAAGTTATTCTTTATTAAAGTGCATCTAACTGCAAAAAAAAAAAAAAAAAAAAAAAAAAGTGTGATATACTGCAACTTACCAATCCTTGGATTTTGTGGCTACATTTATTTTCTAAGCGTTTGTGCCTTCATTTTCATCTGGGCAGTAACATGAGCAGATGGCTACACTCACTCCTCCACTATGTATGGAGGAGCAGTGCAGCCACCCTTGAACAGCAGGCAGCTTTGTCAACCTGTGAAGAGGACAGTGCTAGATGGACTTTAGAACACAAAATACAGCTGAACTAGATACTTTAAGTTGCAGATTTTTAATTTTTTTTGGGACAAAAGGTTTTTACAGAGAAAAAAAAAATATATAATAAAAAAAAAAAAAAAAAAAAGCTGACATTGCAAGAACCCCTTGTGTCGGTGTGGTTGTAAAAGTTTTATTTTTTTTTTAAAGTTAACACTCAACATTAAAGTAACTTTTTATTTTTAGTAGCAGCCCCCCCCCCCTAAATACTCAATCTCTGGTCCAGCATTGTGCATCCCACAGGCTGGGCCGTGGAGCAGTGTGGACATGTCTGGCGGTGGGGGAGCTGAGCCGGGCTGCGTGTCCAAAATAGACGCAGGCAGCCCGGCATGCAAATCGAGCACACACACACACACACACACGAGCATCAGGGTTGTTCTGCGCAAAACCATTACACAGAGCAGGTACGTAGTAATTCTGCAATTTGTTTTAATAAAAAAATAAAAATACCTTTAAATAGTTTGTCGCAACACTTTAACTGCCACTTGTTAAAAAGCCTATTGTGCAATACAAATTCAGCCATACAGATTGTATGGCTGAATTTGCATCGCATTTGGACCAAAGTCGTGCAGGACCCTTTTTTTGGTCCGCACCAGAATTGAATCGCATGGGTGTGAACGATCCCTGTCCGAATAGACAGTTCGCATTGCGATATGCAAACCGATCTGGGGTGTCATTAACTTTGTATTGGCACTCCCAGCTGTTTGCATATGGCATTGTGAACTGCCTATGCAGTGGATTCGCAGGGTTCCTGCATCGCACCAATGTGAACTGAGCCTCCAGGAGAATCAATTGGCCAGGTTGGCCACCCAATACTGTTCCCATGAGAATAAAATGCAACGTGGGCATGTACATCCACCAACTGCCTAGAAGATGAATTTTGGGGCACTTTCCGTTAGCTGGACTCTGCCCAAACAGTTTCCCATGTTGAATATGAAAAAAAATAAAAAAATAAAAATAAAAAACACCCCACAACACTGTTAAGTCTCTGAAAAGCTGCAGCTCAATATCAGAGAGACAGGATATATGACATATGCAAGCAATGAAGTAAATTATAGGGAACACACAGTCAGCAAAGTAATAAAAGGAAAAAAAAAAAAAAGCGCAACTTGTATGTGTGGAAAGCAATCTTAGTAATTACTACATTAAACATCAAAGAGCAGCACATGACACTCTTGTGGAACAGCAGTTCATTAGGGAAACATCAGTCTAGTAGTTACTGCAAGAAATGGAATGGCCTGGAGTTAAGTCGAACGACAAGCAAACCACTAAACACACACATACATGAATCGTGAGGATTCAGGCACTCTTGTGATACACACAAAAACACTGATATTACCTTGCAAGCCTTTAGAGTTTCCTGTCTGCATAAAAAAAAAAACTATTTATATATACACCAAATTTCAAAATGTGTATTTAATTGGTTGTTCTGCTTACATATTCAATTCACACCATATTGCACATTTACGGTAATAAAAGGCACTAAAATACATGTGCAGTAATGCAGGGCCTGATCATTTTTTTTCCATCACACAGGAGACAAAGTCCCTATGTGATGTTTTGGTGACAGGTTCTCTTTAATGACACATGCAGGGTCTAAATGACCCTGCATGTCTTCCCTGTGCTCCACTGAATGTAATACAGTGCAGATGGCACTGCATTCTTTCCCAGCCATGGTGGCCAGGGAAACTGCCAAAGAGGACCCAGAAGTGACATCATACACATCACTTCCAGACCAGGAACAAGATGAGGGCGGACGTGTGTTCGCTCTCCTCCCTCCTATCCTGCAGCGTCCGCTATGCCGGTCCTGGTTCACAGAGGGCATTTCACCTGTATGTGTGGAAGCAAAATCGGGTGGCAGCAGAGCCATCCGAATGAGTCAACCTGACAGCAGGGTTAAATGTAGGAAGGAAAAAATAAAAAAAAAAAAACACCCCCACTACCTGCCCAGCGCCCAGAACTGCATGTCCTGGGCAATGAAAATTGTGCATCCCTGCAACAGTTAATAAGCTGACATAAGCCTAGGCGCCGGGACACAATTTCTAACAGCCGTGGTGACTTGGGAGGTCAAGCCCTGGGGTAATGTGCATTTGCATGCATTTTGCGCATTGAGTAAAGCGTATAAAAATCACTGTTTTCCATATGTACCTTTGCAGTGTAGTGCATTTTTCAGCACTGGATAAATGCAGGTTACTGGTGTGAACAAGCCCTGAAAGCTTGTAGAATATAATCAAAAGCAATGTAAAATACGGAATTTCAGTGATGGGGAAAAATAAAAAACACACACACACAAAATTACAGTGTGCAGTGCACGCCTGCATCTGTCTTAAAATACTCAAACATAGGAACAAATCACAGGAGGAGAAATAAGTGGAGGCACAACATGCTGGAGGCATTCGGGGAACACAGCCTTGTCAAAAGGGTCTATTAGAATGTGAAGAAATAAAATAAGTTTTCCAATTCCAAAAATTTGGGTCACTATGGGCAAATATAACACTTTAATGATGTTTGAATGCGTCTTGCAAACTGTTGCCATTGGTCTGGCCCAAAGCACCCTATAATCCATATACACTGTGGCATAAGCCCCATGGCACACAATTGCATTATGAATAGGAAACCATGGGGGACCAGCACAACATTTTACATCATCTGCCCAAAAAGCAATGTTCTGTGGAGGTCTGCTACAGTCTTTATGCAGCCATTGGGTTAAACAATGAAAAAAAATAAAACCCACACCACACACATACTAGCATGTTTAGTATATTGGTAATGAAATTAGGCTGACTAGACAACTGATGACCATTATTAAGGCAAGCTCCAGACAGTCAGCTGTCTTTCTAGGAATGATGAGCAGGTTGTCTGCCAGTCTAAAGCACTGGGACCTGCCAATGCTTTGAGTGTGCATTCCCAAGAGGGTACACTCTGCTGAGGTCTCCCAGAACCTCTAAGTATATAACCAGCAATTCTAACGTTGGAAGTGCTCATCATGGTATCGAAGGGAAAAATCCTGAGCCTTGCCTTAGGAAAACACAAGACCCTTCCTGGACACAGGATGGGCAATTGGTGGCGATAGTTCAGGTCGTTACAATTATTTTCCGGATTTAGTATTAGTAGTATCTGAATCAATTTAGTTACAGATTTTAGAGTTGAAGTCACCTAAACTTGGGTTACCAGAATTTAAGCAAATAACTAACTTGAATTTTACAATTGATTTGGTATTTTAGTTTTTAAATCACCACAAACGTCCCAAACATTTCCTAAATAAACTTGTACATAAATGAGTATTAAACAAAACAAAAAACGCAAACAAAGCAATTGGTGTGACTATGTGCAATTTGCCTTCAGTTAAATATGCCGCAAGCCAAGTAGAGTTGCCAAAAATCTTGAAATGAATAAAATAATTAAAGAATAACTCCACCTTTGTTGAGAAAAAATCCCCTCTAGGTGATCTATGTACATTCCAAGGATTTTTAACAAACTTTGCGGCAAATTCCTACCTTTTCTTGTTCTGAAGAAAGCCATTTGTCTATGTGAAAAATTTAATGTGAGCAACTTGAGAATTATCAATCAGCTGCTGCAATTGCAAGGCTCTAATGAGGACAGTGGCAGGGTGTGCATCCCTTTAAAAAATATTTCCTTTTGGGAGTATCTCAATAAATAAGTTTTGATGCAGGGGGATGCCAAAAATCTGACTTGTATATTAGTGCAGACTTCTGGGAAAAATCAATCGGCCAATCACTTAAGCAGGAAATAACATTTCTTTGGGGTGTTATGTACACCATCTGTGTACAGAACACCTCCAGGTAGCCATATTGCTCTACATTTTACAGAAAATTAGAGAGCAGCAGATGAAAGAGGCAATTTTTAATAACATTCAATTACAAAATGACTTGTGTTACAATTGTATGTTATAGATATTTTTTTCCCCACGAAAGTGGTGTTACCCTTTAAAGCTAGCGAGTGGCCCTCTAAATTTTGCAGCACACAACTAAGCTTCTTTGCAGGTTAGAATTTTTTTTTTTTTTTTTTTTTTAAAGTGTACCAATTCTACTATCAAGAACAAATTATACATTTTGAACAACTCAGCCAACAAAAACGGTTAAAGAGGCAATGTAATTTCCAGCTTGTCCCCTCACACACTCAAGACACAAGTAATATCTGACACTGCACAGCTACAGTTGCCTTGTATACAATATGGGCACATTGAGAAGGTAACATTATTAGGCCACTATGTGGCTGACGTATACATAGAGGATTAGAAGAGAGGCACACAGAGGGATACGCCAAGACACAGCTGCATTTAACCCTGCCCGAAAAACAGACACACAACCAGCAAGAAACTAGATTGTGCAAACTGCTAACACCATAGCACACCACAATCCGGATCTGGGGATTAGCAAAACCTGAATCTGAATACTGGAACTTAATTATGTCCTAATTGCTGCAACTAAATTACTTAATAAATGTACACTGTGCTAATGGAGTAAAGGGCAGCCACAATACACTTGTTATAAAAAGGTGGGTGTGGATCCTCAGGAAATTGCCTATTGTACTTCTAGCCTTGTATTCAATTTTAAATTAAGCTGCTTTGTGATCATCGGATTATTGATAAATAGGCTTCTGGCATTGTAAAGGTCCAAATGTTGTCCAACAGTAGACTTCTTTTGGGGCGGTATTAAAAAAAAAAAAAAAAAAAAATCGGTCTGGGGGAGGAATAAATAAAAAAACCTCACTTGACCCACAGGGATTGATTTACTAAAACTGAAGAGTGCAAAATCTGGTGCAGCTATATATGGTAGCCAATCAGCTTCTAACTACAGCTTGTTCGATTAAGCTTTGGCAAAGAAACCTGGAAACCGATTGGTTTCTATGCACAGCTGCACCAGATTTTGCACTCTCCAGTTGTAGTAAATCAACCCCTAAATGCCACGGGTGGAGGAATCTGCAATGCTGGCTATTCACACGAGCAGCGACTGTATCTGATTGGACCACACATCTAATAAGATGCAGTCACTGTTTGGTCTGTAATTTTCCACCAATGGATTTATGTTGTGGTGCCAAAAGGGCTGGCCACAACTAGAATTTTGGCCAACTTATCAGGAAAAATTCGATCTGCTTAGGACTAGAAATAGGCTACTTTCACACAGGTGAGCACACCCTTCAATTTCCAGTGGAAGGAGAGAGAGAGAGAGAGAGACAGACAGAGACAGAGACAGAGACAGAGACAGAGAGAGAGAGAGAGAGAGAACACGCAACTGCTCAGTCCATACAACATAATGCAACAGGCTAATGGTGGTCAAAGCTGACTGTTTGCTCACAATCACTGCGGGTTACTGTTGCCTGTTTGAGCAGCTTGTCAGCCTGCCAATGCACTGTATGGGCTGAGTGGTCATTGCCATTTGTAGACACCTGTCATTTCAGATACATGAATCTGCAGACTCCTCCAGCCTGGGGGGGGGGGGGGGGGGGGTCAGAGAAGAGAAAAAAAAAACCAACAGTGTGTCATTTGCCAGACTCTAGTCTGATCAATGCTTTCCGATTGCTGCAGCAGATAAGCTGACAGTTTCAGTAACAAAAGACTACATTTGTTTCAGAACAAGGAAAACCTGTTGAATCAGTCAAAAAAAAAAAAAATTATAAAAAATAAATAAGTCTGTTAGGATTCCAAGTTCATTAAGTTCATTTCTGCAAATGACAAAACGGCTGAGCTACAGAAACCCCCTGGAAATCTTTGTGGCCACCACCTGCCATGTAACCTCAGTGACTATTTAGGGCACCTGCAGTAATACACACTGTGTGCCTCAGCTAGGGTTGCCACCTCATCCCTTTAAACCCGAATCACATATTACACAGGTTCTGTGGCGGACTTAATGCAGATAAGGCACCGAGTGAGTTTAATTACCACCTTAATCAGACACAAAACCTGTGTAATTATGTGTTCGGGTTTAAAAGGATGAGGTGGCAACCCTAGCGTCAGCGGGTGACCTTCAGAGGCACCTGTGCTACAGCACCCCCAACACATGACCATGTCTTGCTGTGCTCCCAGAAAACAGTTGGGCACAGTTCTTGCTGTGATTAGGTGTGTTGACCTTTAGTCTAGGTTTACATCTACATAGGCCCAGTGTGCTGCGCTTCACAGCCTGTTCACTGCAGGGAAAAAGTCCCCGACCCTTACAATAAAAAAAACACTGCCGCAAGGTTCTCCGGAACCAAGTGGTTTGCGCCCCTGAAAAAAATAAATAAAAATAAACGCACACTGTTTTCTGATGTGTGGGGGTGCCATTAAGAAGTATTCTGCTAAAGAGCAGTGCGCTTTGCCCGCAGGTTGGGGGAATGCGTGCGATCAGCTTACGTGTAAACCTGGCATCAGGACTCGTTTACACCAGGCGCTGTACAGCGCGTTTTTAAAAACGCAGTACAAATGTAGAAAAGCAGAAAAATTAAAAGGTCTCATTTAGGCTCCGTTATCACTAGTGGGACTCCAAAGTCGTGTGATTTCCGCTGTGACCTTTACACTGCATGCAACGCAAGTCGCACCAAAGTAGTGCAGGAAGTTTTTTTTTGGAATTGCTGTGACTCGAGTCGCATAGTCCCCGACTTGTCACGTCGCACTAGTGACAACCATCGCGGGGCATTTAACATGCACTTTTTTGCTTGTGAACACATCGCAAATGCAATTTTGCTAAAAAAATAAAAGAACACACACTAATCGCATGATACCGCACGCACAGAACACAGGGATTGTGGCGGACACCAGTCCTTATATAACAAACCAGGACACCGAATACCATATTAGAGTGGCAATGTGAGAAGTACAGGGCACACAGCTCATGAATAATGGGCAGTTGTGGGTGGAGCAGTGGCATCATCCCATATGAAGCTCACACAGGGATGGATGGATGGATGGCCCCCTCCCCTCCCTCGGTGACTAGTACTCACATGCTGGCCCCGGGCTCCCTTCCACGGGCTCCTCTTGAAGGAAGTCTTGGCGGTGAAGTAAAACTCCTCGGAGTCTTCCTCCAGACTGCTGTATCCGCTGCTCATACTGCTACTCCACGTCATCTGCTGCCGATACACGGCTCAGCACCACATGCCTTCCACCCGGCCGGGCTGCTCAGTTCCCTCCTCCTCCCGGGGCATTACACCGACACACACACCACACGAGGACAGTCCGGGGATTACCACACCATAGAGCGGAGCCCGGCCGGGTGACAGAAGGAGCTGTACTGGAGAACTCTCTGTACGGCCACGAAAGCGCTGCAGTCCGCACCGTACTGAGATGAGGCGATAGACTTCCTGCTCTTTGGACGCACAGCTCCACCTACCGGCCACAGGACCGCCTCCTGCACTGCACGCTACAGGTGGAACACCCCGCCTACTCTATACACAGCTCCACCTGGCGGCCGCAGTCCCGCCTTCTGGTGAACAGCTATACAGAGCACAGCTCTGCCTATTAGCTATACCCGCCTCCACTAGACCTCACCCTACAGGTGGACACCACTCCTCCTGTATACAGAGCACAGCTCCACCCACAGGCCAGGTCCCACCTCCATCACTAGACCCTACAGCATATACTGTATGTCAAACACAAGGGCCGCCAGGCCTTGACATGTGACCCTCACACCCAGTTTTGCAGCCTGAACTCTGCACCCTGCACGTGGCGCACTCCGGAACTCTGCACCCTGCACGTGGCGCACTCCGGAACTCTGCACCCTGCACGTGGCGCACTCCGGAACTCTGCACCCTGCACGTGGCGCACTCCGGAACTCTGCACCCTGCACGTGGCGCACACTGGACCCGGCGCCCTCCTGCACTTGGTGCCCTCCTGCACTAGGCGCACTCTGCACCCTGCACATAGCCCACTCCTCAACTCTGCACCCTGCACGTGGCGCAATCCGGAACTCTGCACCCTGCACGTGGCGCAATCCGGAACTCTGCACCCTGCACGTGGCGCAATCCGGAACTCTGCACCCTGCACATGGCGCAATCCGGAACTCTGCACCCTGCACATGGTGCACTCCTGAACTCTGCATCATGCACCCGGCGAACTCCTGCACCCAGCACACTCTGCGCACTCCTGCACCCAGCACACTCCGCGCACTCCTGCACTTTGCATCCGGCGCACTCCTGCACGTGGCGCACTCCGGAACTCTGCACCCTGCACGTGGCGCACTCCGGAACTCTGCACCCTGCATGTGGCGCACTCCGGAACTCTGCACCCTGCATGTGGCGCACTCCGGAACTCTGCACCCTGCACGTGGCGCACTCCGGAACTCTGCACCCTGCACGTGGCGCACTCCGGAACTCTGCACCCTGCACGTGGCGCACTCCGGAACTCTGCACCCTGCACATGGCGCACTCCGGAACTCTGCACCCTGCACGTGGCGCACACTGGACCCGGCGCCCTCCTGCACTTGGTGCCCTCCTGCACTAGGCGCACTCTGCACCCTGCACATAGCCCACTCCTCAACTCTGCACCCTGCACGTGGCGCAATCCGGAACTCTGCACCCTGCACGTGGCGCAATCCGGAACTCTGCACCCTGCACGTGGCGCAATCCGGAACTCTGCACCCTGCACATGGCGCAATCCGGAACTCTGCACCCTGCACATGGTGCACTCCTGAACTCTGCATCATGCACCCGGCGAACTCCTGCACCCAGCACACTCTGCGCACTCCTGCACCCAGCACACTCCGCGCACTCCTGCACTTTGCATCCGGCGCACTCCTGCACTCGGCGCACTCCTGCACTCGGCACCCTGCACGTGGCGCACTCCGGAACTCTGCACCCTGCACGTGGCGCACTCCGGAACTCTGCACCCTGCATGTGGCGCACTCCGGAACTCTGCACCCTGCACGTGGCGCACTCCGGAACTCTGCACCCTGCACATGGCGCACTCCAGAACTCTGCACCCTGCACATGGCGCACTCCGGAACTCTGCACCCTGCACACACTGGACCCGGCGCCCTCCTGCACTCGGTGCCCTCCTGCACTAGGCGCACTCTGCAACCTGCACATAGCCCACTCCTCAACTCTGCACCCTGCACGTGGCGCAATCCGGAACTCTGCACCCTGCACATGGCGCAATCCGGAACTCTGCACCCTGCACATGGTGCACTCCTGAACTCTGCATCATGCACCCGGCGAACTCCTGCACCCGGCACACTCCGCGCACTCCTGCACTTTGCATCCGGCGCACTCCTGCACTCGGCGCACTCCTGCACACGGCGCACTCCTGCACTCGGCACCCTGCACGTGGCGCACTCCGGAACTCTGCACCCGGCGCACTCCGGAACTCTGCACCCTGCACATGGCGCACTCCGGAACTCTGCACCCTGCACATGGCGCACTCCGGAACTCTGCACCCTGCACATGGCGCACTCCGGAACTCTGCACCCTGCACATGGCGCACTCCGGAACTCTGCACCCTGCACATGGCGCACTCCGGAACTCTGCACCCTGCACATGGCGCACTCCGGAACTCTGCACCCTGCACATGGCGCACTCCAGAACTCTGCACCCTGCACATGGCGCACTCCAGAACTCTGCACCCTGCACATGGCGCACTCCGGAACTCTGCACCCTGCACATGGCGCACTCCGGAACTCTGCACCCTGCACATGGCGCACTCCGGAACTCTGCACCCTGCACACACTGGACCCGGCGCCCTCCTGCACTCGGTGCCCTCCTGCACTAGGCGCACTCTGCACCCTGCACATAGCCCACTCCTCAACTCTGCACCCTGCACGTGGCGCAATCCGGAACTCTGCACCCTGCACGTGGCGCAATCCAGAACTCTGCACCCTGCACGTGGCGCAATCCAGAACTCTGCACCCTGCACGTGGCGCAATCCAAAAACTCTGCACCCTGCACGTGGCGCAATCCAGAACTCTGCACCCTGCACGTGGCGCAATCCAGAACTCTGCACCCTGCACGTGGCGCAATCCAGAACTCTGCACCCTGCACGTGGCGCAATCCAGAACTCTGCACCCTGCACGTGGCGCAATCCAGAACTCTGCACCCGGCGCAATCCGGAACTCTGCACCCTGCACGTGGCGCAATCCGGAACTCTGCACCCTGCACATGGCGCACTCCTGAACTCTACATCATGCACCCGGCGAACTCCTGCACCCGGCACACTCCGCGCACTCCTGCACTCTGCATCCGGCGCACTCCTGCACTCGGCGCACTCTGGAACTCTGCACCCGGCGCACTCTGGAACTCTGCACCCGGCGCACTCTGGAACTCTGCACCCGGCGCACTCTGGAACTCTGCACCCGGCGCATTCCTGCACCCTGCACGTGGCGCACTCCGGAACTCTGCACCCTGCACGTGGCGCACTCTGGAACTCTGCACCCTGCACATGGCGCACTCCAGAACTCTGCATCCTGCACTCCTGCACCCGGCACACTCCTGCACCCGGCACCCTGTACATAGCGCACTCCTAAACTCTGCACGTGGCGCACTCCGGAACTCTGCATCCTGCACATGGCGCACTCTGGAACTCTGCACCCGGCGCACTCCTGAAAATCCTGACAGCAGGATTTGGCCCTGCGCCCCCGGCTTTGATTGACAGCAGCGGGAGCCAATGCTCCTGCTGCTATCAATCCAGCCAATGAGGACCCGAGACAGCACCTGGAGTTGCTTTGCTCATCCCCGTCGCTGGAACGATCGGGTTCAGGTAAGTAAAAGGGGGGCTGCTGCACCACAAAAGGTTTACCAACCTTGAGGGTTTACAACCCCTTAAAAATTCTTCACAACTTTATCCCTGACCTGTTTGGTATGTTCCTTGGCCTTCATCTTGCTGTTTGTTCCCTAAGGTTCTCTAACAAACCTCCGAGGGCTTCACAGAACAAATTTATTTTTACTGAGATAAAATTACACACAGGTGGACTCTATTTACTATTCAGGTGTCTTCTGAAGGAAATTGGTTCCGATAGATTTTAGTTAGGGGTATCAGAGAAAAATAAAAAGAGAGGAGCTGAATACAAATGCACACCACACTTTTCATATATTTACTTGTAAAAAAAAAAAGTTGAATACAATTTATCATTTTCCTTCCACTTCACAATTATGTGCTACTTTGTGTTGGTCTATCACATAAAATCCCAATAAAATACATTTATGTTTTTGGTTGCAATATGACAAAATGTGGAAAATATCAAGGGGTATGAATACTTTTTTCAAGGCACTGTACATCATTTTAACACAGGTTAGTCAAAATGGGTGTTAGGAGGGGGGAGGGGACATTTTTAAGTCTAGTTAAAGTGTAATAAGCAAGTATGGAATATATCTGTTGATCTGCTAGACCTTGTCACTTTCTGTGAGCTGACCTGAAAGCACAAACAATGTTATCTTTCTTCTTTAAACTACTACTCCCCCTACTACATGTAATGGTGGTCACACAAGCTTTAACTTCATAATCTGATCAATGTGTAATTCAATCATAAGACTGATTCCGCATACAATTGAAGAGCCATAATTTCTCTCCTGATCAATAAAGGCTCAATTTAGATTGGATTCAAACAAACTAAGTCAATTGGCCATGGCGAAAATGTACCTATCATTTTGCATCGATTGATAGCACTGAGATACTTTGTTTATGATCATTTGCGCTCAGATTATGAGATTAAGTGATTGTAATTTATGATAATATTTTATCAATCATATCGTAAAGTGATTGTAAACGATAACCTTGTAAAACAACCCATTCAGTTTAAAAAATAAATAAAATTCAGAACAATTTTGTATAGATGTAGAAAACATTATAAATAGGATATGAATATAAATATGATCACACTGCCTCTGTTCTCAGCTGCATAAAATCTGGGGGAGGAGAAGCAGCAGACACTGAGCTTCCCACTGAATGGCTGTGCAGTGGAGGTGTGTCAGGACAAGTCTGATCATTGGAGGAGAGCACACCGAGTTCCCAGCATAGCTAGAGAACTGACCACGCTGTGTTCTCCTGCTTAGTGTGGTCAGTTTTTAATAGGACAGCAGAGGGATTGTCAGGAACCCCAGAATTTCACACAAAGGAAGCAATATAAGGAGAACAGGATACTTTTCCATACAAGTACACAGTACAGCGGGCACATATCAGGAATATGAAATATTGGGCTAACAAACGCTTTAAATATTGATTGACATCCACTTGCCCGCGTGTGGTATATCGATCAAATGGGTTGTTGATTATAGATCAGGGATCTCCAAACTACAACCCTCCAGCTGTTGCAGAACTACACGTCCCATGAGGCATTGTAAATCTCTGACATTCACAGACATGACTAGGCATGATGGGAATTGTAGTTCCTGAACAACTGGAGGGCCATTGTTTGGAGACCCCCGTTATAGATCAATTATCCCTATCAGAAGAGATTGATCAAAAACTGATAATTTGCCGAAGCGTGTATGGCCATCATAATGGAAATCAAGAGGGGAAGATGCATTTGGAATCCAGTAGAAAAAAAAAAAACAGATCTTTCATACCATATAGGAAGGTGCTCAGCGGTAATAATGTGAAATACGTTTTAGGAAATAAGTATCACACCAGATGTAAGCTCAATGCAGTTCACAGAGAAGGCAGCATCTACTGCATTCTAAAAAGTAATCTACGTTTGATCACTTTTCAGAAGATAGTAGGGGAGCAACTTCCAGGATTTTGATGGGCGGTAAAAATGTGGGCCAACTGCCCGTTTTTTACCACCTGCACGAACAAGGCCTTTCTGAGGTTATAAGTCCAAAAAAAAAAAAAAAAAGCACAAGAATAATTTAAGGGCAAAAAAAAAAAAAAGGTACATGAATGCTTTTTTGCATTTGCAAGAATTTACTGAGGTTAACAGTACAGTTACATCAGTTGTGCAGGCCATTTCTCAATATATTGAGCCTGTGTGACAATGGCTCACTCCAGAGATACAGCGAAGCGAGTGAGAGTAGCCACCCAGGAACAAGACGTTTATTTGCAGGATTACCAGGTAAAAATAAAGAAAAAAACTAAACGCAGGAACCTCATCTAAGGATTGGTAAGCTGCAATCCATCACATTTTTTTTAGGCTTAAAGCCAATAGATCATCATGTCCGTAAGGGAACTTGTGTCTTCAAGGAGAGCTCAGCAATGGATGTCAGTGTTATTTTTCTATGCTCTACTCTGGTGTGAGCAAACATCTATTTATTCCAGCATTGTAGATTTAAAAAGACAAATACATGTTTACAGGCAATGGCAGGTCTCTGCATACTTTGGCAAGAAAGCGTCTTCAAGTCAGTTCTTGGTCTGGAATGACCTAATTTTCGTTATGCAATAATTGCATACCTCAGAATGTGAGTGTACGGTACTATGATTCACTATTACACAACCATCCGTTTACATACTGTGGTATCACTGGAGGCCTACTCTATTTCCAGAACTTAAATAGCTTTAAAGCTTGACGTGATACTAAAGTCTTGTTTTCTTTTTGTATGAAAATAACAAACATTTTATACTTACTTGCCTTGTGCAGTGGTTTTTGCACAGAGCGGCCTAAATCCTCGTCTTCTCAGGTCCCACTTCTGGCCCCTCCCTCCTGCTGAGTGCCCCCACATCAAGATGCTTGCTATGGGGGGCACCAGAGCCCAGTCACAGCTCCCGGTGTCCATTCAAACCTGGAGCTGCAACCTGGCCCCGTCCCCCTCTCTCTCCTAATTGGCTCACTGACTTTGATTGACAGCTCCTGTTGCGGTGTCTAGGCCAATCAAGAGGGAGAGTCCCGGACAGCCGAGTCTCTTGTACAACATCGCTGGATCGAGATGGTCTCAGGTAAGTATTAGGGGGGCTGCTGCACACAGAAGGATTTTATCTTAATGCATAGAATGCATTAAGATAAAAAAACCTTCTGCCTTTACAACCAATTTAAGTTATCTTAAACAAACAACTAATCAGCACAAGGGATTTTACCCTCAACGGGATGTGTTCCTTGTGCTGCTGTGTCCCCAGTCCCACTCTGTCGTCATATTCTCCCGATGCCGCAGGGTTAATAAAATGAAGGGAGCAGTAACAGGCCCTCCTCCGACTATGTCCACCTTTTCTACCCAACTCCTCCATTCATAGAAGCCAATACTACAGCTTCTATGTGTAGCGCCCCCCCTGGGTTTACTGGGAGCAAAAAGGTACCTCCAGATACAGGGAGCGAGCTTACATTCACCCCAGAGCTGAGTCCATGGCTATAATGGGAAGTTGAACAGAATTTAGGCGCCCGTCACTTTAGGTATTTTTCAATGCTTTAATGAGAACGTGAGAAAAGTAGTAGGAGAGAGGGTTAGGGGAGCTTTCAGATACCCTTTTTAGCAGATCACTTACAGGCTCCTTGAATCCAAAGGCAAAACAGCTTTCTTTTATAAGATCTTGGATACCTGGATAGGTCTCTCACACAGACCTAGCAACCGGTAGAATTTCGGGATAAATCTCTCTCACAGACTTAGCAGCCAGTAGCAATCTTGGATTAGTCTCTCTCACAGACTTAGCAGCCAGTAGCAATCTTAGATTAGTCTCTCTCACATACTTAGCAGCCAGGAGCTAGTCACCTTGATTAGATTGTAGAACAGCTTGACAGTACCAGAACCTTTAAGCCGACCCAGCGGTACTGTAAGGGTAGTTTAGATATAGGTGCGTCCTCCAAACGAGTCGCCAGGCCCTCCTGAGAGACCAGCCTTCATCCTGGCTCTCTCCAGCAAGGGTCCTCCCCTGGATCTCCTCAGCTTGGCTAAGCTTCTTCCATGCAGGCAAGACAGCCTAAGGACCACCTCAGGATATTAGTAGGCCCCAGACATGCTTCTGAGCCTACTGCAGAACTTGCAGCAGCACATCCTCAGGTCAGGAGGGCCCAGAGGTAACGAATGATGAAGAGCACATGGCATCTGTCCAATAAATACCCCTTCCCAGACTGCACAGCGGCCAGGCACCTCCTACTGGGCTGTTTCCGGAAAAAGAATATTCATATTCAATATTCATTACAGCTCAACCTCACACTGTCCTGTCCACACTAATTCTCACACTGTCTTATGGTACCAGTGACACCTACTGGCAACAGTGGGAAATGCACAACTCAGCCAAGTTTAGAACAGGACCAAATATACAATCAAATCTGAGCTGTTTACAGCTCAGCCAAAAACGAAATGTACAATATAGCCCCGTTTTTAGGAACAGGAGACTACATATAAATGAAACACGATCTATGAATGGAGGGGGCAGACCTCCATTCATACATCTTCTGTCCATTTTTCATTCATAGATCATGTTTTATCCACAGAAGTTATGCTGAACATTTTTGACCCTATTACAAGGAATGCAATAAGGTAAAAAATGTTTGGGCTGTAGAACCACTTTAAGGGGCCCTGTTGCAGAGTATATCGATTAATCCAAGACGTGCCTGTAAACAAAAAAAAAAAAAAAAGAAACACTTCTGCTTTCCACGGTGCTAAACTCTCTGCTCTTTTCTTGTACTGAAGTCCACAGAAAAACAAACTTTCGGGAATCAATCTCCAGGGTCCTCTGCAGCTCTCATTGGTTATGCTTTCTGACTTCCACCAATTACAGGATACAGTAATGACATTGAGGTCAGCAGGAGGAACCAGTGAGAGCTGTGGGGGATTTAGGAGATAGACCTTCATGGAAGTGTCAGTTTCTCTTCCGATTTCTACTGAATGGAGCAGAGTTCAGAGGCACAAGCAACAGGAAAGGTAAGTATTTTCAGAGTTCTTTGTCTTGGATTAACCACCTGCAGATGGAAGGCTCATACAGGCCCTCCCCTGCCGACACCCACTGTTATTATACACAGTGGGAGTTTGTCAGCAGGTCCCAGCCAATGATTCATGGCCAGGACCTGCTGAGCGGAATAGAGTTGAGGCTGGCAAACAGCTAGAGGTTCCTCCCGTCACCATTTTTCTCTTGGTATCAGGAAAACTTGTCAGAAGTGACTCATGCTGATAGAGGAACGAAGCAGCAGACAAAAATGACAAGTACACACTATAGAGGGATACTGTAAACTTTGTCCGGATTTCATGTTTATGGTTTATAACCACTTTAAGCTGGGTTCACATAAGTGTGGCCGCGGTTCACAGCATGGGGGCTGGTACATCGGTTCAGGTGCAATTCAAGTGCAAATTTTTGCTGAATTCGCACCTAAACTGGACCCAAAGACACGCAGGATCAGTGGCGTCGCTAGGGGGTGGCTATTGGGGCTACAGCCCCGAGTCTGGGGCCCATAGCCCTGAGTCTCTTGTCCTAGTCCATAATGCAGGGGACAGGGGCAGACTGAGCCATGGTAGCGCTGGCTCCAGCTCCACCCAAGCCTCCACCTGACTCTACTCTTTGTCACTGGTTGCTAGAGCCGCCTAGCGTCTAGCAACCAGTGAGGTCACGGCCACAACTCCCTTCCTGCCCACTGTGCCCAGCATTCAAAGCGGATGGGGATTCCACTTCCTCCTCCTCCGCGCTAGTGCTCTTGGGGCCTGGCCTGCGACTCCTGGATTGGAGCGTCCCACCGCTGGTCCGGTGGCGGCGTGGAGTGCAGAGCAGCGGCATTAAACAGGGAGGAGGAGGCCTGGGCAGCCAGGAAGAGCCCAGGAGGGAGAGAAAAGACACTGCCACCCTGAGCAGCATCACCGGCGCCACCCAGAGCCTGCACTCATCTAACCTCCTCTGCCAGCTCGCTGTGACTGCAACAAAAAAAGAAAGCAGGCTAGCCGAGGACGGGTGGGAGGTAGGTGGATGACACATGTCTACCTACACAGACAGGGGCTGGGACAGAAGGGACTGCCGGCAGGGCTAGGGGTCTCTCATCCATCCCCCTCTCTCTCACCCCCCTCATCCACCCTATAGGGGGGGCTCTTTGGGGACCCTGATGTGTAGGGAGGCTCTCTGGGGGCCCTGATGTATAGAGGGCTCTCTGGGGACCCTGATGTATAGGGCAGGCTATCTGGGGACCCTGATGTATAGGGCAGGCTATCTGGGGACCCTGATGTATAGGGCAGGCTATCTGGGGACCCTGATGCAAAGGGGGAGGCTCTCTGGGGACCCTGATGCAAAGGGGGAGGCTCTCTGGGGACCCTGATGCAAAGGGGAAGGCTCTCTGGGGACCCTGATGCAAAGGGGAAGGCTCTCTGGGGACCCTGATGCAAAGGGGAAGGCTCTCTGGGGACCCTGATGCAAAGGGGAAGGTTCTCTGGGGACCTTGATGCAAAGGGGAAGGCTCTCTTGGGACCCTGATGTAAGAAAGGGACTCTCTGGGGAGCCTGATGTAAGGGGGGATCCGCACTCAGATATATAACATATATATATATATATATATATATATATATATATATATATATATATATATATATATACATATATATACACACACACACACACACATATATATTATATACATGTGTATGCTTGCCCAAGTATATGGCTCTTTACCTCGCTGCTATGGGCTCTAGCCCCAGATCTTTTGTAGACCTAGCAACGCCCCTGCGCAGGACCCTTCTAAAATCTGGACTGTGGCTGTCCCGAACCTGTGTGAACTGGCTGCATTAAGAACCGTTCACACTCGCCTGTCATGCGAATTGGGTAAGGGGGAAATTAGTTTTCCAATTCGCATATATGTGAAACCAGCCTAACTGTAGCAGAAAAAGAATTAGGTCTTCTGCCCTGTCAGACAGGATGGTGCTGTGTGGAAGATCTCTGTAAACCTTGGATGGACATAAATACATATTCTTACCTGGTAAAACGTATCCCTTTGATGAAGTTAACGGTTTGACTGGAGCTCACCTTGAAAGGGTTAGTTCACCTTTACCAAATGAATAATGCGCTTGCCATAGGTGTAGGCCATGTGTGTCCCTTACGAAGCCTGATTGGAAAACTCCCAGGATGTTGCTACAGATGTCGTCAAGAGAAGCCCAGCTATTACTGTTCACTTTCACAGGAGTAAGCTCTCAAATGGTCAGAGCTACTGCATCAGGGGAGAGAGGATGCGTGTGTGCGCGCGCGCGTGTGCACCCGTGCGTGCATGTGTGTGCAGGGGGAAATTAGAATAAGAGCTCACTCCTGTGATTGTGAAAGTGAACAGTAATAGCTGGACCTCTCTAATCGACATCCTAGGAGTTTTCCAGTCATGCTTTATGAGGTATGTAAATGGCCTACACCTATAACAAGGGTATTCTACAAATTTGCTGAAAGCTGCGTAGTTTGTGTTTGTGTTTATCTATAGACATCTCTTATTTGCACAGGCAGTTTTTTGGTAAAGGTGAACTAAATTACCAAATTTAATTTGGTCATTGTATAATAATTTAACATGAATAACTATATTGGAAAGATACGTGCATTCCTCCTGTGCATTCCTCCTGTGATTTCTAATGAGTATAATGAATACAGTACTGTCATCAATGCTATACATATTCATTACCTAGTTTTCTCATTATCATCCTTAGTCATTAGGGTAGTTCCTTTCTCTCTGCCTTGAGGTCAGATTCCTAACATTCACTGATATACAATTCTGTCACCACCCTTTCCTCCAACCAAATAGTTCTGATAATACCTTTACATTGAGATCAAAGCTTCATAAATCCATAAAAGTTATTTGGTTACCTTTAATATCCGGGACACGATTGGCTAGTCAATTACTCCACCAACCAATCAATTCAAATTAATTATAAAGATAACCAAACTTTAGTGCTTTTAGGGCAGATTCTCCTTCCCCTGTATTAAAGCAGAACATTAAAAATTATACTGCTGTGCTAAAATTGAATATTTTGAACAGTTTTTGTTTGTGTAATTGTATATTAAAGCCCAATCAACCAAATAAGATAAAATCAGCTCCAACTGCTATGTTTACCTGGTCTCTGGTGCTGTCCCCTGCAGACTTACCGATCCAACAATTCGGTGCCACTCCTCTTGTTGGTTGAATGAAACCCGGTGTCATTCAACCACTTCCTGTTAGCCCAGGGTGTCAAGGATCCGCCCCCCTCCCAAAATCTCCAGTGGCAAACTAGGGGTAAGGCTCCCAAATCTGGACTTATTATTTATACTTTATAAGAAAATGTTATAATAAAGTATAGGTTTTATTTAACGGTTTATCAGTTTTGCATACAAAAAAATACCTTGGGTGTATATTAAAAATGGTCCAATTATGTACTCATTAAAGTGTTATACCAGGCTGTGGTAATCTAAAAACATTCCCTCTCCCCCTCCTAACACCTATGCTGACTAACCTGTGTAAGAAAAATGCATATACCTACCTATTTTCAGGGCGCCCCGGTCTAATCACATCATCCGTCCCACTTTGTCAGCTGCTAGGGACAGAGGATGCACCAACAACGCATGGGCCAAAGGAGCCTATGGGTGACATCACCACTCTCAGATATTACCAGCTCTTGTCGAATGCTCTGTCCTCTCCCCTGCAGCTGCTGCTGGCTTACACAGGGAAGACGTATCACGTGACTAGATTAGAGCAGGTAAGTAGGTGTTAAGGGAGGGATCATTTTTAAGATCAGTCAAGTATACATACCTCCCAACTTCTTGAGATAGGAACGAGGGACACCTATTAGGAAAAGTATGTAGGCATAGGACACACCCCCCTGCCACGCCCCCTGGAGGGACAGCGGGACTTTGTTCCAAATCAGGGACAGTACCCCGAAATCAGGGACAGTCCCTCAAAATCAGGGACAGTTGGGAGCTATGGGTATAGCCTGGACCACCACTTTAAACATTATTTTAAAAGTACTGCTAGCATAACTGCCTTTCTATATATATTATTTCCACAATCCCCTGTACAGCAGACAAATGGCACAGGGTGTTGCTAGCTGCAGTAGGGAAAAGCAGTGTCACCATCCTAACTATACAGCTTGGTAGCCGCGCGCGTGTGTGTGTGTGTGTGTGTGTGTGTGTGTATCTATCATGACAGCAGCTGAACAGAGATACAAATGTTATCAGGTATAGCGATATATATTATTCAAAATCATAAATTAAAGAAGAATATTTCCACACCCTACAGGCACATTTATAGTTAATGAGGAGAACAGACAGCACACGTTGCGTAGCTGTCAAACTTTGACAGGCACTTCGTTTTTTTTTCTCTTTTCCACCCTGTTTCAATCACATAATGTCTTTGGGTAAATAGCAAGGTTATCTATGGTTACAGTGACCTCATCGCTAAGACCATAAACAGGATTAACCTGTTACCTTACAATAGTGATCGAACGTCTACAGAGCATAGTCTACTGCCTAACTGTCAGATATACAAGAACTGTTTCCAAAACAAGAGGCATTACACAATAGTGGGTGTGCGGCAAAGAAACCTGTTCTTAGATCTTTACTTTTACTAATAAAGGATGAATGTACAAAATAGACAGTCGTCTTTTTAACATTGTGTATAACCTCATTAGAAGCTTCATTACTTTAAGCGCAACCACAGAGCATGTGTTTTCAATTGTACTGAATATAAAAGGCTGACCTTCCATTTTTAACCGGCTAAACTACAAACATTTTCCCTAATCATTATATTGTTTTGTGGTCAGTGACATTTCTGTGGGGCTAGGCTTGCTACCGGATACCAGATAAAAGAGTTTCAGAGTCATAATGCATAGGAAAAAAAAATCATCAAAAGTGCACCTACAATTTTTTTTTATATGCCGTTGAAGATTGGCAGTTGTAATTAAGTGTCAGCTTTCCTATGTCATAGAATCACAAAAACTCAGATTTAAAGATCTGCAATAAAATCATCTCAGTTACTGCATGTAACCCGAGTTTTCACTAAACTTAGGGGTCCATTTCGATTTAAAGTGGTGGGACACCCTGAAGATGAAAACTTGAGAAAAAGTTAGTAACAATTTAAAAAAAATAAAAAAATAAAAAATTTTTTTTTTACTTACCAGAAATGGCTGTTGCTAGGCAGATCGTCCTAATCTGCCTCCTCCAGCGCCGCAGTGATCTTCTCTTCTTCCGTCTTCAGGTGACTGGGGCGCGGTGTGTTGTGGGAACTGTGTCCCACAACACACCGCGTTCCCCATTCACAAATAAGACTCGCGCATGCGCAGTAGGCCGCGCGCCGACTCGCGCATGCGCAGTAGGAAACAAGAAGCCGTTTCCCTTACTGAGGATGGCGGCGCTGGATCCGGATAGCCAAGGGACATCTCGGCCTCCACGAACGACATCGCGGGCGCCCTGGGAGGGTAAGTGTACTTTTTTTAAAAGTCAGCAGCTTTTTTTTTTAGCTGCTGACTTTTAAAAAAAATTTTTTTAAGGTGAAACCCCGCTTTAATATTTGCACAGCTGCACCAAGAAAATTGTCGTATTTTATGTAATATGATTACCTATGATAGCACCATCTAGTGGCCACAATCTGGTATTTCTCCTGATTGAGGTACTTCAGGAAAATACTGCTTTATGGCCACTAGATGGTGCTTATGATAAAATCATCTCAGTTACTGCATGTAACCCCAGTTTTCACTTCACTTAGGGGGTCCATTTTGATTTATTTAACATTTGCACAGCTGAAACAAGAAAATTGTCGTATTTTATGCAATATGATTACCTATGATAGCACCATCACGGTCAGCACTCACAGCCATTGGCTGCCAGCAATGATCAGATGTCGATCGGGTGCTGGGTTTTCCAGCATGCTCATTTGGCCGGCTTCTGTCGGACAGGCTGGTGTACACACGGGCCGAATGTTGGACAGTTCCTGCTAAACCAGCTGATATATGGCCCGTGTGTACCAGGCTTTAGCTTTGTGAGCTGAGCCTAATGTATCATGTTAGTAGCACTGGGAAATATTTTCCATGTGTACAGCATAACCGAAGTGCTTTTTTTTCTGAACAATAAAATTGTTATAGTCTAATGTGATATTTTATAGCCCATTAGTATTACTTTATAGGAATAGTTTTACTTTTTCCGCTTAAAGAGTGCCTGAAAATGTATACACAATGAAATAACACATAGAATGTGAAGCAGAACAACAACTTACATCAGTGTTGTTCTTACACAAATTCCAAAATGAAAGGAAGGAAACTTGTATGAGATCTGAAAGTCTTGATTGTTTTAAGGCACAAAGTTTTCAACATCATTGTATACAGTACAGCCAAGGTCAACGGTTGCTGCAGAACATTTTTTTTTTCACAGTTTTTATTTCTGTGTTTATGTTTCTTTTTTTCACACATAGAGGCCGTATTATCATGAGCACAGAAGGCTCTTACCATTTTACATACAACAGCATAGATATAGTAACTTCTACAAAATTATTTATTTTCCATCTAAAAATTCAGACCCTCCCAAACTCAATTCTTTACCCCAAACACAATTTAGTTACCCAGCTGGAATTATTCAATGCTCAGGCCTCCCTATAATGAGTGTATGCTCGCATTTGCAGAAGAACAGGGTTAAAACACAAGGAGCATCAAGTCATTTGCCAATGCATAATTGGTGAAGTCCAAGGTTACAGTGGCAGAGAGACTTAGCCCCCGTACACACGGTCGGAAATTCCGACCACAAAATCCGTCTGATTTTTTCCAACGGATTTTGGCCGAAACTGGTGTTGCATACACACGGTCGGACAAAGTTGTCGGAAAATCCGATCATTCCGAACGTGGTGATGTTCGTTGCGTACGGCGGAACTACATAGAGGCTAGTAGCCAATAGCTTTGGTCTCATAGTTTGATCTGAGCATGCGTGGCACGTTGTCCGTCGGAATTCTCTACACACGATCGGAAAAAGTCAGATCGGATTTTGTTGTTGGAAAATTTGAGAGCAGGATCGGCAATTCCGACGAAAAAAGTCCGATTGAGCCCACGCATGGGCGGATTTTCCGACAACATGGTCCGATCGGACATTTTCCGTCGGAATTTCCAACCGTGTGTACGGGGGGGCATAATAGTTCTGTTTCCCTCTTCAAGCTCCATAACTAAGCTAAAGTAACCTATAGATTGCCGCTGCAATGCTTGGCGGGCGCTAATGCAAAAAATAAATACATAAATTTATATATATATATATATATACATATACACACACACACACACACACACATATACATACACACACACAGTTGTGCTCATGAGTTTACATACCTTGGCAGAATTTATGATTTATTTTTCAGAGACTATGAATGATAACACATTCATAGTCTCTTGTCCGAAACTGGTGTTGCATACACAAAGTTGTCGGAAAATCTGATCATTCCGAACGTGGTGATGTTCGTTGCGTACGGCGGAACTACGTAGAGGCTAGTAGCCAATAGCTTTGGTCACAGTTTGATCTGAGCATGCGTGGCACTTTGTCCGTCGGAATTCTCTACACACGATCGGAAAAAGTCAGATCGGATTTTTGTTGTTGGAAAATTTGAGAGCAGGATCTCAAATTTTTTCCGTCGGAAAAAGTCAGATGGAGCCCACGCATGGGCGGATTTTCCGACAACGTGGTCCGATCGGACATTTTCCGTCGGAATTTCCGACCGTGTGTACGGGGCATAATAGTTCCGTTTCCCTCTTCAAGCTCCATAACAGAGCTAAAGTAACCTATAGATTGCCGCTGCAATGCTTGGCGGGCGCTAATGCAGAAAATAAATACATAAATTTATATTATATGTGTAGCGGGGTCGTACCCCTTTTAGGGGAAAAGACTACATTCCCCATAATTCCCCAGGCTCCCGGGCTGCTTGTTTCCGCTCGGGAGGCTGCTGGGGGAGGTGATAAAAAGGAGGAGGAGAGACCGCCTCTTCCTCTTCTGACTGGGCTTCCTCTTGTGACTGGTGTTCCTCTGCTGACTGTGCTGGTGACGCGGAGACTTGTTCCTGAGGAGACACCTGTGCGGACCGGGACTGCTGAAGGCCTGAAGTCTGGGCCTTGCAGCAGGTGGAGAGAGACTCTCATCCCTCAGAGTCAGCAGCAGCGGAGCGGAGACTCTTCCCTACAGACGGTCGGTCGGAGTTGAGGACCGGAACGCAGGGGCTGTGACGGAGGAGACCGGACGCCGCCATTGGAGGGACCGGAGCTGAGGACGGTACCCCAGGACTGGTGAGAGAGCTGAAAGGCTCATCCTGCATTGCTACACACATTTTTATGCCTATTGAACTGCCAAGGCACAATTTACCTCAGAGCAGCAAATGTTACTTTCTGTGGATTACAAATACACCATTTAAAGCTACATGTGCACCACCTCTACAGATCTATTGCTGGTGAAGAATACTGTACTTATACAAGGACTGAGCTCTATTGCTAGGGATCAGGCCTGGTCCGTTAGGTAGGCGCAGATAGATTTATTGCACCTCAGGGGTGCATAGCAGACGGTCGCTACATTTGGCGCTCCGTTCCCCATTGCTAGTTTGATACATATATGTGTACATGTTAAAGTGCATATTGCAGGGACCTGCTAAAGTATTGTAAGTCATATGTTTAAATGCATGTTACTATTTCTTTTCCTTACTGCCAAAGTAAAGCCAGTTATTCTTATCTCAGCAGTCTGCTGCTTGTGAGTTCATACCCATTACACTTAGAGTATAAGTGATATTTATATGTGCATAGATACATACCCCTTTACTAACTGTGCCAGAGCGGGTAGAGCAAAATTGCCGGGGGTTGGTGGAGCTGTACTCAGGGACCCAAAACAAACCAGCGGCCCTCTTAACTGGGGGTATCGCTACATATACACACACACACACATACATATATATATATATATATATATATATATATATATATATATATATATATATATATATATATATATATATATATATATATATATATATATATATATACACATATATATACATATATATACATACACACATATATACACACACACACACACACACACACACAGTTGTGCTCATAAGTTTACATACCTTGGCAGAATTTATGATTTATTTTTCAGAGACTATGAATGATAACACAAAAAACTTTTCTTTCACTCATGGTTAGTGTTTGGCTGAAGCCATTTATTATCAATCAACTGTTTTTACTCTTTAAAAATCATGACAACAGAAACTACCCAAATGACCCCGATCAAAAGTTTACGTATCCTGGTGATTTTGGCCTGATAACATGCACACAAGTTGACACAAAGGGGTTTGAATGGCTATTAAAGGTAACCATCCTTACCTGTGATCGGTTTGCTTGTAATTAGTGTGTATATATAAAAGGTCAATGAGTTTCTGGACTCCTGACAGACCCTTGTATCTTTCATCCAGTCCCGCACTGACATGTCTGGATTCTGAGTCATGGGAAAGCAAAAGAATTGTCAAAGGATCTGCGGGAAGAGGTAGTTGAACTGTATAAAACAGGAAAGGGGTGTAAAAAGATATCCAAGGAATTGAGAATGCCAATCAGCAGTGTTTAAACTCTAATCAAGAAGTGGAAAATTAGTGGTTCTGTTGAAACCAAACCACGGTCAGGTAGACCAACTAAAATTTCAGCCACAACTGCCAGGAAAATTGTTCGGGATGCAAAGAAAAACCCACAAATAACTTCAGGTGAAATACAGGACTCTCTGAAAACATGTGGTGTGGCTGTTTTAAGATGCACAAAAAGGAGGTACTTGAAGAAAGATGGGCTGCATGGTCGAGTCGCCAGAAGAAAGCCATTACTATGCAAATGCCACAAAGTATCCCACTTATAATATGCCAAACAGCACAGAGACAAGCCTCAAACCTTCTGGCACAAAGTCATTTGGAGTGATGAGACCAAAATTTAGCTTTTTGGTCACAACCATAAATGCTACATTTGGAGAGGAGTCAACAAGACCTATGATGAAAGGTACACCATTCCTGCTGTGAAACACGGAGGTGGATCGCTGATGTTTTAGGGGTGTGTGAGATACAAAGGCACAGGAAATTTGGTCAAAATTGATGGCAAGATGAATGCAGTATGTTATCAAAAAATACTGGAGGAACATTTGCATTCATCAGCCAGGAAGCTGTGCATGGGACGTACTTGGACATTCCAACATGACAATAATCCAAAACACAAGGCCAAGTCGACCTGTCATTGGCTACAGCAGAATAAGGTGAAGGTTCTGGAGTGGCCATCTCAGTCTCCTGACCGCAATATCATTGAGCCACTCTGGGGAGATCATTTCACGTTCATGCAAGACAGCCCAAGAATTTACAGGAACTGGAGGCTTTTTGCCAAGAGGAATGGGCAGCTTTACCATCTAAGATTACGACGCTCATCCACAAATACCACAAAAGACTTCAAGCTGTCATTGATGTTAAACGGGGCAATACACGGTATTAAGAACTGGGGGTATGTAAACTTTTGATCAGGGTCATTTGGGTAGTTTTTGTTGCCATTATGATTTAAAAAGAGTAAACACAGTTGACTGATAATAAACGGCTTCAGCCAAACACTAACCAATGAGTGAAAGAAAAGTTTTTGTGTTCTCATTCATATTCTCTGAAAAATGGCCAAGAAATCATAAATTTTGCCAGGGTATGTAAACTTATGAGCACAACTGTATATAAATATATAAATATATATATATAATATATATATATATATATCCTTCCCTTCTTGTACTGTCCCCAATCCATCTGCTGATGGAACAGAGCCTTGGGGGCACTCTGCACATGCTCAGTTTGGCGTGTATTGCTATGGAATTTTTATTTTTTATTTTGTGAGGAAGGGTGCATGTGATCTGCCAATCAGCACTGTACAGACAGAGGGTCAGGGGTCATGCCGCCTCATAGGACAGTCAGGGGAGAATGAAAACTCCTCCTACAACCTTTAACCAAACACTCATAGAAGTCACAAGACTGCTATATACTGCTGATGAGAAAAGAGTATTTTTACTAAAATAATTTAATTGACAGTACATGTTCTGTGTACTGTGGGAGACCAGATATAGTGAATGCAGGGTCCTGGGTTTACCAGTACCACTTAGGCTCCATGCACACAGTCTTAAAAAACGTTGCTTCTACAAGAGTATTACATGTTCTGCCTGAAGAAGCAGCTCAATGTTATCCTATGTGTCCATGCACATTAGGACGATTACAGGCCTATTTTGAGCTAGAAAAAAAAAACCTTCTGGTTCGCATTTCTGATTGTAGCTTACTAGCAGAAAAAAAAACGTAAAACTCTCCTAAACCTAAAGAAATGCTCCATATGAGCGTTTTTACTGCCAAGTGAATAGTCATTTTTTTTAAGCCCAGTGTGCATGGAGCCTTTAAGTATGACCCTAGCTTCAAAAACTACTTAGTTACATCATAGTTATGCCACACTTGAACATGTGAGATTGTAAGCCCCTTAATAGGCTTTAGAATAATCATTCGGCGCTATATAAGTACCTTAAAAATAATAATAATAATTCCTGGGTAGTTACTACTGGCACATGCCCTCTGTTTTTTTTTTTCTTTTCCAGGAAAGGGCACAGTTTGTGATTTAAAAAAAAAAATTACAAATTTTGTGAGGAGCACAAATGCAAATGCACATGTATCATTTTGAAATTATTTCGAAAAATGCACAACAGATCTCACGCTTTCTGTTTTAACAAAGAGCACAATCCACCCCAAATACATTCCAGTGTGCAAGTACAGTGATGAGATTACCTCTAACAGAGATACACAAAGTGCTGGTGTCAGCAAGAACTTGTAGAATACAAGACAGAGCAAATTACAGGGTTTACAGAGAGAGGCAGGCAAAAGTCCCCAGCAGTTCTACTATACAGATTTTTCTAGGTACTACTATAAGGTAAAACATTGAGATGAGGCTAGGGAATACTTAAAGAGCAACTCCACTTTTGTTGAGAAAGCAACAAATCCCTCTGGGTGATCAATGCAAGGATTTTAACAAACTTTGTAGCAGATTCCTACCCGTTTCTTTTCTTAACAAAAAGCTGTCCTTGGTCCTAGGAATACTGATTCCTGAATGGGAATGCTAATATAATTAGCTGATGCACTTGTAGGGTTACAAGAAGAAAAGTTGCAGGGTCTGCATCCCTTTAGAAGTAATAAAGAACTCCAGGAAAAAAAAATTTTTCCCATGCAGTAGGGCTGTGCACTGCGTTAACGGTTTGTTTTTGTCTAGAGGAAATATACTTACCCGAATCCACCAATCTGCCGCTCCTGCCCCCCTGCATGCTAGCGGTCTTGTGAATGGACTGTTCCTGACATTATCACGCCCATAGACCGGCTCTGGATGTGAGGACGGTAGGAACAGTCCACCTTGGAACGTGGGGGAGCCCAGTATTCTGGAGGATCGAAGGACTGGGTAAGTGCAGCTTTCCCATGCGCCCCTAGACAAATGAGCAGTTAGCCCCACTGCATGGGAGAATAACATTTTTTCATGGAGTTCTTCTTTAACCTTTAGGGAGTATCTCACAAAGAATATCATTACTATTGCAGAGGATGCCTAAAATGATACTTGCATCTTACTGCAGATGTCTGGGGAGATCAGTGAGCCAATCACACAAGCAGGAAATTAAACCTCTGTACAGAATGCCTCCAGGTTGCCATAACACATTTAATTTTAAATAAAATTACAGCAGCTGCATATTGAAAAAGAAAGAGCAGTTTATGGCATGTGTAGAAATTGTATATGCTATATTTTTTTGTTTGCTTTTGTTTAACAAAAGTGTTACCTAATAATGCCAATGATTAAGTATGCCAGTTTTTACATTAAGAGAACACTTTATTATTATTATTATTATAATACAGGATTTATATAGCACCAACACTTTGCACTTCACAACATGAGGGCAGATAGTACAGTTACATTACAATACAATACAGGAGCAATCAGAGGGTCCTGCTCGTTAGAGCTTACAATCTAGGAGGGAGGGTCAAGTGATACAAAAGGAGATGGGAATTTCAGGGATCATCTAAAAGCAGAGTAGCAGATAATCAGACAGATTGGTGAAGGGAGTTCCATAGGCTGGGAGAGGCTCAGGAAAAGTCCTGGATGTGAGAATGGGAGGAGGTGACAAGGGAGCTAGAGAGCAGGAGGTCTTGGGAGGAATGAAGAGAATGAATAGGTTGGTATTTTGAGACTAGGTTAGTGATGTAGCTTGGAGCAGAGTTGTGAATGGCTTTGTAAGTTGTTGTTAGTATTTAAATTCATTGGGTGAGTGGGATCGCATGGAGAGATTGACACAGAGGAGTAGCAGATGCTGAGCGGTTTGGTAAGGTTGATAAGCCTGGCAGCAGAATTCATAACGGACTGAAGGAGGGATAGCCTCTGTAAAGGTAAACCAATGAGAGTTGCAGTAGTCGAGGTGGGAGATGATCAGCGAGTGAATTAGGAGCTTTGTGGTGTCGTTGGTGTGAACGGGATGTATTTTGGAGATATTGCGGAGGTTGAGACGGCAAGATTTGGACAGTGATTGGAAATGAAGCTGAAAGGATAGTTCAGAGACCAGGATTACACCTAGAACTTTAGCATGCAGGGATGGGCTAAGAGTTGTGCCATCGATGTTGACAGAGATCAGAGCAAGGGGCACGTGGGGAGGAGAAATTATGAGCTTGGTTTTGGATAGATTGAGTTTGAGTAAGTGGTGTGACATCCAGGCTGATATGTCTGTTAGTAAATTAGTGATATGTGAGGAGACTGAAGGAGTGAGTTGAGGGGTAGAGAGATAAATGTGGGTGTCGTAAGGGTAGAGATGGTAATGGAAGCCATGGGAGGCTATCAGTTGACCCAGGGAGGAGGTGTAGATCGTGAAAAGGAGAGGTCCAAGAATAGAACCTTGGGGGACCCCAAAAGAGAAAGGAAAAGAGAGGAGGAGATAGAATTGTAAATAATGCTAAAGGTGTGTTGGATAAGTAGGAGGAGAACCAGTGAAGCATACAGTCACGGAGACCAAAGGCATGGAGTTTTTTGAGGAGAGGGGGGTGGTCAACCGTATCAAAGGCAGCAGAAAGGTCCAGGAGTAGGAATAAAGAATAGTGTCCATTGGTTTTGGCTGTTAGTAGATTGTTTGTTAGATTTAGGAGGGCAGTTTCTGTGGATTGTTGAGGGTGAAATCCAGACTGAAGGGGATCAAGAAGGTTATTCATGGCGAGGTGGTCGCTCAGTTGGTTGTAAACCAGACATTCCAGAAGTTAGAATAAAAAGGAGAGCATGAAGATGGGGTGTAGGTTGTTAAGGTTAGCGTTAGATTTTCAGTGAGGGCTTTTTAAGTAGGGGAAGATGCCAGAGGAGAGGGAGAGATTTAGGATGTGAGTTAAATAGTGTAGAATAGAGCCAGAGGATGAACATAGCATTTGCGAAGGAACAGGGTTCAGAGGACAGGTGGTAGGCTTGACATTAGAATACAGTTTAGCAACCTCGTCAATAGTGGTGGGGTTGAATGAGGGAAGTAATGATTGTACCTGTGGACATAGATGGTTAAGTGGAGAGGGTACCTGTACAGCAGAGATTGCCTCACTTTGCATTTTCCCAATAAATGAACAGCGTTCTCCAATTGCACAAAGTGGAGGTTTTGATGCCATTCCCTGCCTTCCCATTTCGTACAGAGAATGCATGTAGAATCCCATATGCTTTTGCACATACATACTTACATTGGTCCAAGCTAGACCAATGTAGCTATGCAAAAATTGCTATAGCTACACTTCAGCGTTTATGAACATGGTGCTACCAATTAGAGTCACATTACAGATAGTTAGCAGGTGTTCTGTGACGTGGAATCAGCTGTTGCAGTAAACCACACGCACTGCACGTGCGCAATGCGTCATCACTGACGTCAGGACACTGAATGTAAAATTCATCTACTGATGGCCATCTCGCTACAACCCGCACTCTGCCGTACTAAGCCTGCAGTTGGAAGGCAGCAGCGGACATCTTTTTACTCCCACCCAAGTCTTGCATTTCACATTTATTTTTAGCATTAAATTGAGCTTATATAGTGAAAGACTGTATTTTCAAATCCGTCACACTCTTTTCATGTTGAATTTTAAAAGCAGCAGTGTTCTGTCAGATTAGCAAACCTGTCAGATCTGCAGGATTTCCGCTGCTTTTAAAAATCAACAACAGTGTCAGGGACTTCTAAATACTGTTTTGCACTATATAAAATGAGTTTACTGTTAAAAATAAGTGTGGCATGCAAGACTTGGGTGTAAAAATATATCTGCTGCCGCCTCTGACTGTATGCTCAGTACGGCCGAGTGCAGGGTGTAGCAAGATGGCCGTCGGTCGACGAATTTGACATGCAGTGTCCTGACATCAGCGATGATGCGGTGCGCATGCGCAATGCATGTGGTTTTCTGCAACAGCTGATTCCGTGTCACAGGAAGTGACGTGGTTAGATTTTCTGCCGGGTTCGACATTTTGTCAGACCACTGGCACCCTTCCCTGCCACTCTTTACCCTTAAAGCGCTTGCCTGCTAGTCTTCTAAAATCAAACTTCTGGGTATGGAATAAATGTGCATGCTTCTCTCGTCCCAGAATGCACAGCACACTTCGCAGGGCCTGAGTAATCTACTGTGAGACCCAAACCCAGCAACGTGGGGAATGTGCCTGGTATTATGCTAACACCAACACACAGAAAGTCAGTATTTACATAGATCACTTGATGGCTCCTGTGGCACATCAATTAGGTGGGCAAGCCCTGCAGAGGTAGGACTGTGGCTTTGAAGGGAGCCTTCTAAACATAAGTTCTATGTTTACATTACCATATTACAGGCCTTATGTACACAATAGCCCCAAAATGGCTGAGAGATCTGCTTTGTAGTACATTCTATACGTTTTAAGTTACTCTCCCAATTTTTTAAGGTTCCGGACAGCAAACATCTCATGAACTTGACTTGAACTCAGTACCACAAACAGCTTTTTGCAGTTGTCAGCATTCATCACTACCATTAGCCTGATGATGAAGTTGTGGGAAAGACTGCATACACCTGGCTCTCCAAATATGAAGAGATAAGAGGAAAAAGGGAGATGTTACACACAGTTTATATTACACAAAGAAAGGAATGGCTTTGCTAGTCTTGAAGGAAAACCACAAATATAATTTGAATGGTGGAGCTTTGTTTTTCCATTCAATATATTTAACTGAAGGGTACCTTAAAGGAAGCACCAAACCAAATTCTGTACTGCACAGGCTAACTATAAAAGCCGAACTCCAGGAGAACTATGACTTTATGTACTTTGTTTGGACCAAGCTGGCCCAAACTAAATATATCCTTTTATTAAATCGATGTAGCAGCTGTCAACGCTCTATAAACTGTATGTATATCACAAGCTACATACAGTATACAGTACACGATTCTGGCAGCGGTTTGGTCACTTCCCTTCTTGTTCCCAGAACAAAATTGAGTTGCGAATGGATGCTCATCCATTCATATGAAGCCTTGTATTTTTAAGAATCAATAAAAGGCTTTCTCTGATTGAATGAGGTGGCGAGGTGGGAGAATTCCATCACTATCTCTACCTTCAGCCAATCCTTAAAAACAGTAGTGTACATTCTGCGCCTAGACACTTTTGTGCTTTTAGCCTTCACAGTAGGCATATCTACAGTGTGAGACCATCTAAGACACTGTGCTAGCTACTCTAACCAGATTTGGAGTGAGACTTATGCCGTGTACACACGAGCGGAATGTCCGACAGAAAAAGTCAGACGGAATCTTTTCATCGTATATTCCGATCGTGTGTTTGCCTCATCAGACTTCTTTGAAAATTCTGACATACCTAGAAAGAGAACATGTTCTAAATATTCCCGACGGAACCAATTCCTATCGGGAAAACCGCTCGTCTGTATGCTGTTCCGACGGACCAAAAACGACGCATGCTCTGAAGTACGAGACGGAAGCTATTGGCTACTGGCTATTGAACTTCCTTTTTCTAGTCCCGTCGTACGTGTTGTACGTCACCGCGTTCTTGACGGTCGGACTTTAGTGTGATCCTGTGTACGCAAGACAGTTTCAGCCGAATTCCGTCGTAACTCCGTCGTAAAAACCTTCATGCCGTGTACACACGAGCAGAATTTCTGACATAAAAAGTCATTCGGGAGCTTTTCATCATATATTCCGATCGTGTGTATGCCCCATCGGACTTTTTACGCCGAAAATTCTGACGGACCTAGAAAGAGAACATGTTCTAAATTTTTCCGACGGAACCAATTCCTATCGGGAAAACCACTCGTCTGTATGCTGTTCTGACGTACCAAAAACGCAGCATGCTCTGAAGCAAGAACAAGACGGAAGATATTGGCTACTGGCTATTGCACTTCCTTTTTCTAGTCCCGTGGTACGCGCTGTAGGTCACCGCGTTCTAGACGGTCGTACTTTGGTGTGAACGTGTGTAGGCAAAACCGCTTTGAGTGGAATTCTGTCGGAATTCCGTCGGAGAAACCTTCAGAGTTTATTCTGATGGCAAAACCGCTCGTGTGTACAGGGCATTACTGTTGTCACTATGGTACTGTTCATTCTCCTAGAGAAGAAGCTATACCCAAGGGTGAATACAGTACAAGTGTAACCACACCAGAGTACACATCCACTTCATATTGTACATATAATCATTGTAAAATTGTAAATTTACAATGCAAAATTGAAATCGGGAATCACACTATAAAAGGTATCAATGCATACTGGTCATAGGCTCTTCTACTTTCATGACAGATGTACACAATGTGGGATGTAGGTGGTAAAGCATGCCCATTCTCCCTGTACCAGGAATTCAGAAGATCCAGTTGACCTATGAAGACCCTTAACAGTAAATGTTGGTTGGACAACATTTAGATATCCAGCAATAAACTACATTTACATGATTTTACTACACCTCAGAATTACTTTAAGCATTTATACTAGATGCCAATATCTGTACATTGGAAAAAACAAAAAAAAAATGTTTTTTTTTCATTTGTTCCTTTAAAGCGATTGAGTACACTTTAGGGTGTGGTTGCGGCAGCTCCAAAGACATATTTAACACGTTTTTTTATATTTACCTAGCAGACCATGAGTTGACTATTATAATTATTTCCTGCTCCACCTGGAAGACACAAGCAGCCACGCTGCTTTATAAGAGCTATAAGATCAATCTGGCTTGCTAGCCAGGTGATAGATCCACACATTTACGTATGGCTTGCAACTATCGCGACGCTGTCATATAGTACACAGTCTCCAATCTGTACCGATTCAGTGCCGATTTATGCTCTGGGGATAGTTACCTCTCACCTCATATAAAGCCTTTATGAAGATAGGTCCACTTGATCATACCACAGTCAAGGGTCCTTGATACTGTCTATATTTTCTTAATGGGACTATCTGTTCCTATGTGAGCCACTGGACATCTTCTCTGCCTGTTTTGACGTTTGTGCGCAGCCGTGATGCCATAACCTCTTTCTCTAGTCCTTGAGTGGTGATCTTTCTCCTTGTGGGATGGAGTACTAACACTTGGGATTTAAACTACAGATTTGGAACTTGCAAGCCCTTTGACCCTGAAGAAGATCTGCATTTTGTTTTTTCTAAACGTGTTGGACTTCCTGTCGTTTTAACAGTCCCTGGGCCTTTTTCCAGTTTCCATTTCTGGTGCCATTATATGCGTTTGTTTTTATCTCCACCTTTGATGTTTTTTTTACTGTCATTTATGTTTCAATATGTTTGTATTTTTATATCTAATACTGTTTGTGGTCCGTTTAAAGTCCCAAATTTGAGGAACCCATTTTGTACATTATAATTATAAAAATATCTGTACATTCCTCCCCCCCACAAAAGAAAAATCCTCATATCAAAGGAGTATGATTGGTATTTGGACAATATCTTTCCTCTGATCTTATAGCAAAGGTGGATAAGAATATGAAATGTTTGCTGGCTTGCAAATATTTCTACTGAAGTATTGTTCCAGGCATTTCACTTCTTTAGTAGGAGTGCTTAGTAGGCTCTGGCCGGTACCTGTGTTTTGTCAAGAGATGTATGACAAGTCTTAAACGTGCTTGAGAGTTGAGGCTCTTCTAGGAACTGTATCAGATAATTCTGCTCCATTTCACTAAATACTGTATTTCCTAGTCTCCTAGACCCCCCCCCCCCCCCCGATGCATGTGTGAATGAGCCCTTTAAATTGCTTTCATCCCATAACAGTCAAAGGGGAGGCAAAAGCCTCTCAAAGTAGGTAAACCACAGGTCACAATGAGCTCAGTAGACAGTCACAAAGAACTCAAAAGCAACTCAAAATCCACCTAAATCCATGCTGCATCCATCTATACAAGCCCTAAAGCATGCCATCTACAAAAAGTACAAGGCCTAATGTTCTGTCCTTTAGGACCTGACCATCTATGTAGTCATGTCTTCTCTGGTACTTGAAATTTTTAGGTGGGGTTCACATCTGTGCGATGCACTTTAGGTGAATTTTGGGTACAATGCTTTTTAGGTGCGTTTTACATGCAATTTGGGTACATTACTATTGAACTCTATACAAGTCATTTGTTAAAACCGCTTCTCGTAAAAAGACTTGCGTACATTCTTTCCATGGTATGATGTCAGTTTACCATCTTGTGTATTAATTAATCTGATTTAATTGATAATCTCAATAAAATACCTCTACATTAGATTTCACTTCTAAGAAGTGCTCAGACTTAAAAGGCAAGCTGTTCATAAATCTCCTTACACCTCACTAATCCTCGGTACTTATGCTGTGTTGCTCTATGCTAATAAGATTTATACTAGTCTTGAAGGTGTTAAGGGAAAATACTTCTGATCATAAATATCTATGCAAACTAGAGTTAAATAAGGCTGGACGTGTTCAGGAGTTAGACTGCATAATAGCAATAGCACCACCAACTGTTAAACATAATATTAAAAAGTATGCAACAAGGGAACTGCCATTTACAATTGTCTTCAGGAAATTTGCTAGTTATCTGGTTGCTGTGCAGAGACACTATGCTTTAAAGATTCTAAATCACTGACCAGAAATAATGATACATGCCAGGCAAGTCAAATCAAAGTCAGAAGTCACTGTCTGCATACTAGTTCCAGGCCATGGCCATGAAGTATTGAAGCAAAAGAGTCAGAGTAAGGCAGGCCATAGACAGGTTGAATCTCGACCGGTTCAGCAGGAACTGGTCGATATTCAAACAATGTATGGGCAGGCTGAATGTACCAGTCATGGATTTCAATGTTTTTTTTTTTAAGCACATGATTAGAGCCTGATGCTTGATGATTGACTGACAGACTGACCGACCGTCCGCCTGGATACCTGCAGCCGGCTGCTTCTCCTCCATGCCAAGTCATCTTCACAACTGCCATGTCACCTACAAAGCTATGCTGTGAAGGAACAGTAGCAGCTCCTAATCAGGAAAGTTGTGCCATTTGCTCACCCCCTCCTGACTCCTCTACCATTTATAGGATTTGCCTTACTACACCTCCATGATGCAATGAGTTCTGTGAGTGGAGGAGAATGAAACTGGATGCATCATGGAAGTATAGTAAGACGAGTCCTATGAACGGCAGTGGCAGGCAAACAGCGCAGCATTCTTGATTAGGAGCCACTGGACATAATCTTCACAAAGTCGGAAGATAGCCGCTCATAGCAGTATCTGGCAGCTGTGAGGGGGATACAGCATTGAGGATTTTGAGCAGAAGCAACAACCTGTGGATAATGAGATGCACATCATTAACACATACCTAATGTGAATGGTGCTTTTTCACAATTTTTTTCTTACTAAACTTATGTAAATCCAGACTAAATCGCCAAGAAACAAAAATGGTAACATTTCTGGTCTTGGTGGCACAATCTCAGTAAATATGAAGCTCGGGGGAGGGACTAGGAGACTTGTCCTGCTCAGGGGTGGAGGCAAAAGGGTAAATGTGTTTGGAAGTTTCTTACTTTGCTTACCCTTTAAAGGACAACATCACTTTTAGGGTCAGCTAGTGAAGCTTAGTGTTCCCTCTGTTCGCCTCCCTCAATCAATGTATTAACCCTATGTGCAGCTACACCATGCATTTAGATCACAGTAGGAAGGAGTGTTGTGGTTGCAGTCCCCGGCCCCCATCTTTCATTATATGACAGAAGTCTCTTACTACAAGGGATTTATATCACTGTGTTATTCTATGCTCTTGTCTACACACTTGAAAGGCTTTCCATCTAGGGTAGCGGCCACTTGGGAAAGAGATGTGCGCACATTTGAGGAGGAACAGTGGGAGGAAGCTCTACAGGTGGTACAGTTGTGCTCTCTCAATGTGGCACAGTGGCTGTCCCAAATGTATATTGTATTGCCGGTGCACCTTACGCCTGCAAGGCTATATAAAAAATGGGAGTAAGGGACCATGGAGACCTTATTCACTTTTTGTGGCGTTGTCCCAAGTTACATCTGTACTGGTCGGGGATTGTTGATACCATCAACAGGGTATTTCAGGTCAATATCCAGATGGACCCTAAGGCCTGCATATTGGGAATCCTAGATGACCTTGCCATTGAGGACAACCCCAAACAGGCTATAGCCAGGGCTCTTTTCCAGGCATGTAAGCTTATCCTCAGGCACTGTAAGGGAGCCTCCTACCTTACGAGAATGGACTATCCAAATGGGTGACACCCTAAGGCTGGAAAAATACATTTTTCAACATCAGGGTCGTCCTTGAAAGTTCAATGCTCTATGGTCTCCTTGGTTAGACACTCCAGGCCTCTCTCCAGTTGGTTTGGTTTTAGACAGACTACTTATTTAATACAGATGTTGATCTTAATTATGCTGTGTATCTGCTGGGTAATGGGAGGATATACTATCCATATTTAAAGGCATGGTGCATGGGTCAAGGGGGGGGGGGGGGGCAAAACAGTGTAAAAATATAATTGTTGTTTCAATGGTAGATTGTGATTATATGTCTGATTGTAATAGCAATGTCTTATCTGGAACCTACAGAACCTACAGAATTGGATTGTTTGCTCTTGTTCTCAATTTTTTTATTGAGAACAAGATTTTTTATATGTGTAAAAAAACTAAAATTATTTAAAACATAAAAGCTTTGAGCATAAAAGAGAAAATATATACAAAAAAATAGACGGCATTTAAATAGGACTGTTATACAGTATAACTAGATACAAATATAGCAGCTTACTGGAGCAAGTGCATGTCAAAAATAACCTGCTGGGGAAAGTCAGCAGCACTAGGATGCAAGAAAAGCAGGTGAAAACAGTATTATATGATAAAAACAAACAAAGTATCTTTGCAGTTTTGTTGCCCATCTATGACAGTCCTTATTATATATAATATGGATATTATATAAGGAGCGAGAGAAAAAAAAAAAAAAAGCCAAACTCTAGAAATTAGACAAGATCTACCCTTAGGCTGCTTTCACACTGATAGCGCTGGCCGTTATCGGTAAAGCGCTGCTGTTTAAGCGGTGCTTTTGTGCCACTTTTCGGCCACTAGCAGGGCGCTTTTATCCCCAAAGAAGGGGTTAAAAACACCCGTGTTGAGGCGCTTTGGAAGTGCTTTTCCAGGTGCTTCTGAAGCGCTGCCCATTCATTTCTCCCAAACCGCCCCAAAGAAGCTGCGTGCAGGACTTTTTCTAATGTCTCACAAGCGCAACGCCCGGGTGTGAAAGCATCCATTGCAAAGAATGGGAGGCAGTTTTCAGGTGCTTTACAGGCACTATTTCTAGCCTGAAAACTGCCTCAGTGTGAAAGGGGTCTTACTGTGCGCCCCCTAAAGCAAGGATTAAGTGCTCATTATGTCTAAGGGCAGCTTAAGAGCATGCATTACTTGCCTTACTCCCACTCTGGCACTCTCCTCCTTTCCTTCTGGTGCCCTGGCATGTGGGCAGCCCCTCTGCGTCATCACGTACAATGCTGGCCTCTTAACCCTGCATTGGTCATGGAGACAGGCGTGTGACCATGGCCTGGAGTGCCCTAGATAGGAGGCTTGGAGGGACAGGTTGCACCAATGAAGGGACCCTGTTAGAGTAAGGAATAAGGTAAGGCATGCATTACTTTTTTCCTGCACCCCTGGACTAACCAAGCAATTAACCCTTGCAGTGTGGAGGAAGGGGGGAGCACTGCAAGACTAGACTTTGTCCAAATTCTGGAGTTAAGCTTTAAGATAAAATGTAGTTATCGGAAAAAGAAAAAATGTGTAGTAGTCAATTGGAAAGGATGTGGGCAGATGAGTATATGAGTCAGCATAATGAACATAAATACATAATATGCTTTGCTGCACTTGTGTAGTTTAACATATATAATGTTGACATAGAAATAACTTAATGTCACAAACATGCAGATATGTTTTCTGTTGCTCAAAACCAGTTTAAAAGAGCCAAGGAAATGCTGGAATAAAAGCCCTCCTGAATATCTTCCTTGGCAAGCTTGCCCAGACACGATGGCCTTTCCGCAGCCTGATGAACTGGGCACTTGACAGGAAGATAATTGCTGGAAATGAACAGGAAACAGAGGCCAAGCCCAAATACCCATTCACTGCCAAAACTATCATTGTCTTTACTAAGACGATCCAGAATCCACAGGTGTGATTCCACGAAAATTTTAATTAAATTACCATAGTAGCACATACTATGCTGTAAGAATTGATCTGTCAAATAAAGGGCCTCGTACATAAAAGTGATTACAGGAAGAAAATTTCTTGCTGCCTGTCACAACCTATTATTTTCAATAATTGCACTAGAAATATGAAAGAGCTTTGTAATACATTTATTTTATGTTCCCTGCAAATCTTAATTCCTTCCGGCAATGAACACATGACCAAAGACTTCCTGATAAATGCAAGAAAAACAATAATGCCCATTTTAGTTAACAGAGGTTTCCGCCTTGAGGCTTTTAAATGAAGGCCCACACTTTTGGGTGTTTTTTTTTTGGATGCTTTGTGACATTCTGGATTAATGTTGCAGCTGCAAAAAGTTTACTCCTGGAGTATGAGTATCGCTGTAAGCATTTTAGAATTGGAGACTCTGGTTGTCACTGTGGTTCCCCAACATCCCAAACGATACTGTAGAGATCAATGTAATTTTTCTGATGAAAATTTTCTCTGGCATTCGCTTTGATTGTGGTACTATGTACTTGCTGGATCTTTGTACTGGAAACTTGACGCTGATGGGAAAGTCAAAATAACTGAGGTTTATGCTAAGCAGGATTGATTGTAATCACTTTTAATCAGGTTGATTAAAAGTGGGCCTGTGGGCTTACGTTCTTAGGTGGCTTTAGGTTGGAAGATGTGGAAACTACGGGTTCTGCTCACATCTTCAAAGTACCAGGAGATCTGCTAAACCGAAAAGGGCCGTACCCCGCACAGAACAGCGTTTTTTTATGGCAGGTACTGCCAGCAGTTTCTGATCAGTTGCAGACATGAAGCCTGCTCAAATCAATGACACTGTCCATGGCTGTTGGCATCTGTTCACATGGGATCACCTGTAGTTAGGGATGGATGTACACCCCTGGATATTGACAGTGTCCAGAGGTACACTTCTATCCCTAACCACAGGTATTTGCCCCATGTGCGATTATATGCAGAGATGTGGACTGCCACAAGCATTGTTGACTTTTGATTTGGTTAGGCCTTCTGTCTGCAGCTGGTCACGTACACCTGCTCATACCTGCTGCAGAAATCTGAGAGGTGTACTGCCCTAATCAATATAGCAGATTTCAGGGTACCCTGAAGATAGAATGGCGATGTCCGCAGAACTCGTAGGTTCCTCTTCTTTGGACCTAAGTCCACCTAAGAAGATAGGGTGAGCCCACAGGTCCACTTTAAATCAACCTGATTAAAGTGAATACAATTAATCTTGGCATAAGCCTCAGTAATTTTGACTTGGGCATGAACCCTTATACTCACATAATATGCCTGCAGTGTCGCACGCAACAGTCTCCCAGACAAACATGCAAGCACTTAACATGAACAAATATAACTGATGCTAGGACCGCCTTATATGTCTTGGGCACAGAGCTGTATATTATGGTGGTTGAACTGAATTAAGAATTTATTTTTTACTGGTATGCCATACGACATAATAGTAGATATAGGTTTTATTTATATGAAACAACAAAAATTCACAGCCTTACTCTACTGGGAGGATGACTAAATACTTTGCAAAATAATTCCACATTCCAACATTATAGCCCTGATTTTATGATCATGCCACTTTGTATGTTGTGAATAGAGATCAAGATGCTAGTCATACTCTAAATTTTGCCTTACATTTCCTGTTGCAAACTAACCACCATCACATGATTATTCTTGGCCCCATATTCCATATTTCAAACTGAAGACTGTCACGTGACAAGAAGTTGTTAATGTATGCATATGTGTATATGTCTCATTGGTTCTTGGGAGAGCTGTCCCCTCCCTATGATCTATTAAACCTTGTAACCATTTCCACTTACAAACCCGTGTATGTGTATGTGTGTTAACCACCGGTGAACTGGGATCTCCGCTCCTACCAATTCCTGGCCTAGGCACTTAGAATACAAGAAGAAAGACGTGTACCTTTACAACTGGTGTTCAGAAGTGGGATATCTTGTGACAGGTAAGTGATTTTGCCCTTTTTTACCTTTTAAGGTGAATAGGTGTAAATGCTTACGCTGTCCAGATAATCGCCACGAATTTAGTTTAAAGAGGTTGTTGTGCCTTCGCGGAGGACTAGGCTGGTCCCCCGGGAGGTTAAAAGGACACGCAGGTAGTTACGTAGGTTATTTGGCTATTTAAAGAGAGTCTGACTAGGTTGGTCTGACTATAAAAAAAACTATTGTAAAAGAGATTATTTTTTTTAATCACCGGGAAGTAGCAGATTACGCCCGTGATAAAAGGTTTGGTTGAGCGGACGCCCATTAAGTTTTTGAGAAACAAAAAGTGCACTATAAAATTGAACAAATGTATGGTTTTATAATGATCATTTAAATTAATTCTGTTCATAAGATTTACAGTATAAGACCTATAGAAATAAGTATAAAGTTTTGTTTAAGATATATATATATATATATGTATATGTGAGACTTCTTTTTCTACAGAACAGCGTAAGTACCTAAAAATTTTAAAGAATTGTATGTTGTATAAAGTATAAGAGTTTAATGACTTCGGAATACGAAGAACCTGATTGTAGCGACATAGCTTTATCTTGTCCACATTGTACTATAGGATTACTGTTTTTTTAAATAGAAAATAGGTGGGTTCTATTAACCAATAGACCAGGGGGCTATTCTTGTAGATTAGGGGTAAGAGGAATATATCCCGCCACAAAGAAAGGAACCATAAATCGAGTACTAAGGGTAAACCTTCACAGTCCCATTAGTCCATCTGATTTAACGGACCAAGCAGACTACCCAATTGTTCGACAACAAGTGATTACCCAAACGGGTTGTTATCACTTGTGCCCACATACTAGGCATACCCTGCCCACTTTGTTAGATGGGGAATTCTGCGGCCACCCCAGGATCAGACATAGGGATCCCGTGCCCGTATGAATATATTAAAAACAATCTACCTGGACCACAGGTGGAACCTTTCTGGGCTCAAGTCCAGGAAAGATGCCACCAGTTAGGTATTCATGATCCGGGACCACAAGGTCCTTGTTCAGAGGAAGATTGGAAGAAAGTTAGCAAAATTTGTCAGACGCATAAGCATTCCTACCCCCCGGGTAAATCTAATGACCCTCAATACATGAAAGATTGTTATCACTCATGGAGCAAATGTTTAAAAGATTATAGAAAGAAATATATTTCCTGAAACTTTAGATATTATTAGTAATGCATGACTGGTACTGTAAATGAATCAGTTAACCTGAAACTTGGACAAAAGGTATGCTGACACTTGCATTCAGTGACAAAACAAGGGGCATTGGCACACAATGCAAGTCTGCACACATTCATCTATTATCCAGTATGTAAGCTCCATTTGCCCATATACATGATGCTCATACTGAGTGAACACATCCGTGATAAAGTATTACATGAAGAACTGCAGCAAAGCCCGGTGTCTGGTGAAGAGTAAAATACAGTCTGGTGAAAATCATGGTTATTGGGGGTTCAGCGAGAATGGCAGATTGTGGGCATACTCTACCTATTAGTATTACACTCCACATAGCAAACACAGGAAAAAGGAGTAGGTTTAAAAAATACAAACCTTGTATGATATGTGTATTTACTTAAAGACTGTAGACATGGAATTATTTTATCTAAGCCTTTATTAAAGTAAAACCCCTCAAACTAATTGCAGAGAAAATATAAAAATAAGAATGTAATGCCATCATTGAAGAGGTTTTCAGCTCTGAAAATTCATTTTCTTCCCATTGATCAGATAAGTTGTCTGAAAAAAAAAATACCTCCTTACACTACAAAACAATACAAGGCAGAGATGTCAGTAGCATATAGGGAAGCAACATTGCCTCACCAAGGCCCCTCTGCACAGCATGGTCTCTACTTCTTAACAAAGCTCCCATCCTGTGACACACAACAATAAATGGATTAAAGGCCAGCATGCCTAAAGGTAACCCTATTCCTCCTTATAGCTGAAGACACAGATCAGAAGCCCAGCACACCAGGCAGCTGAAGGCCTCCAGCATGTCTTAGCAATAAATGACTAGCTTTTAGGGCAAGGCGCATGTTTAAAGCACACTTACCAGCCAGTCAGCAAGCAAACTGAACACTGTGCCTGAATGTCCTGAAAATAGTATAATTAGTTAATTCTAGGCATATCTGTCTTTAATCTGTTTATTGCTTTGTGTTGCCTAGGATGGGTTATTTGTTAAATTAGCGCTAAGGACCATGCTGAGCAGAGGGACCTTGACGACACAACGTGGCTTCCACATACTGTAGATTTCCAAATATATGCTACTAACACCTTTGTTTTTAATATATAGTGTAAGAAGTGCCTTCTTTATTTCACATTCATGCAGTGATGTCATTACGCACACCAGTGTGAGACCCGACAGTGTATCCGACATGTTATGCCGCATACACTGAAGCATTTTGTAGGTGCCTTTTCATTTATTAAAGCGCGATTTAAAAAAATACTACATGGCACTTTTTTTATTTTTGCCACTATTTATTGAGTGCATCCATCCAGAGCTGTTGGTGTCCGGATTTACAGTATATGGCCAGATTTGAGTGGTGCTGCGGGTTTGGTAAGCAGCCTGCTTTACTATTGTGTGGAGCGGTCAGGTGGCACCACTATATACATTCACATTATACAAGCTTGTCAGCTTCCACAGATACAGCTCATCAGCTTTTTACCAACCTTTGGCTCTCACAGACCAGTTGTCTGCGTTTCCCAGGCAGAGAGTGAAGGCTGTCTGTAACGGGTGAGTTTAAAATTGGCCTCCCTAAATGTGTACAAGAGGGGGCCTAGGAGATGTATAAACAGTGTTGGTCATCTTACTTTAAAAAAGTAATTAGTTAAGTTACAAATTACTTCTCCCAAAAAGTAATTGCGTTAGTAACTCAGTTACTACATTGGAAAAGTAATTAGTTACGCAGCAAAGTAACTGACTTTTTTTTAATATTCTATACGTGTAACTAAGGGGCGGAGTCTAGTATTACTGTAACCAAGGGGCGCATTTATTATTATTGTTATATATCGTGTAACCAAGGGGCTGCTCTATTATTACTCTAACCAAGGGCAGATCTGTTATAGCGTGTAACCAAGGGGCAGGTCTATTATTATTATATCGTGTGAGGGGCGGATGGCTACAGAAGAGGGCGAATGTTAAATTAATGGGCAGAGCTCGATATATAACAATAATAATAAATGCGCCCCTTGGTTACAGTAATACTAGACCCGCCCCTTAGTTACACGATAGACACCCCTTGCAGAGTAGCACGAGCATCAGGAGCGTGCGGCATCGCCTCGTACAATTACATGTTAACTGCACCTGCGCGGTGTAGAGTTCACTCAGAGCTGTTTAGGTTCGGCAATTTTCGGAAGCTCCGTAGTCCTTCGTACTGCCCAAGCCCTGCGCCTGCGCAGTACAGGGGGTCCTTATCCGGGGGGAACTTTTTCGGCAGGACACCGGAATTACACTACTGCCACCTAGTGGCGGTAGATGTAATTGGGGTAACTGAGCCAAAGTAATGGGAACTGAGTTACCATGAGGGGAAAAGTAATCAGTTAGATTACTCGTTACCCTCTAAAGTAACTGCGTTACGTAACTCAGTTTATTTTAACTCAGTTACTTACATCACTGTGTATAAACCCCGAACAGGAATTTTCCTGGCTCTTTCTCTGGGAAGCTCTGCTACATATCCCTCCCCCCCCCCCCCTTGTTTCAAACCCAGGGTTGGAACACCTATGGCACAACAGGAGTGAACACGGGACATGGCATCTATATTCCCCATCTCAACACCTGGCATGTGTTTTACTGTGAAGGAATAATCCTGTAGAGTCAAAAACCACCAATTCACCCGTCTATTAGTCTCCTTCTTTTGGGCCATCCATTTCAGCGGAGCATGGTCTGTTATTAACTCAAACAAATAGTACCTTAGTGTGTCGACAGCCCACTTTAAGGCTAAACATTCCTTTTTAATGACTGCATACTTTTTCTCATGTCATTGAGCTTTCTGCTTAGGTACACCACAGGGTGTTTTTCCCCATTGTGTACCTGTGACAATACTGCCCCAATACCTAAATCAGACGCATCCGTCTGAACCAAAACGTTTTGGAGAAATCGGGGAGTACAGCACTGGCTGTGCACAAAGAGCCTTCTTCAAGACTTGAAATGATTCCTCTGCTACTGGGGACCATTTCACCATTACGGAGTCTTTCCCTTTCGTAAAGGTCCGTCAGTGGGGCAGCTATAGTTGCAAAATTCGGGATAAACCTTCTATAATACCCCACAATCCCAAGAAAGGCCCTGACCTGCTTCTTTGCAGGACGTGGCCACTCCTGGATGGCTTCTATTTTATTCACTTGAGGTTTTATGACACCACGACCAATAGTGTAGCCCAAATACCTGGCTTCCTCTAAACCAATGGCACATTTTTTTGGATTTGCCGTACAACCTTCTTTGAAGAGGGAATCGAGGACAGCCTGGACACGGGGCAAGTGAGACTCCCAGTCAGTGCCATGTCCCACTAGGTCGTCTAGATAGGCTGCTGCATACCATCTGTGAGGTCTTATGGTCCTGCCCATGGCCCTCTGAAATGTTGCAGGGGCATTTTGCAACCCAAAAGGCATTTTTTTTATATTGAAAGGAACCCTCCGGGGTCACAAATGCAATCTTCTCTTTGGTGCTAACAGTCAGGGGTATTTGCCAATAACCTTTTGTCAAGTCCAAAGTGGTCAGATAGTGGACCTTGCCAAGTCGGTCTATAAGTTACCCTGGGCATTGGGTACGTGTCAAACTTTGTCAAGCTTTCTGAAGTCCTAGTCCTAGTCCTTACAGAACCTCCACGTGCCACCCGGTTTTGGGACTAACACGATAGGGCTAGACCAGTCACTATTGGACTCCTCAATGACATCTAGCTCCAACATCCTTTTAACTTCATCACTGATGTCCTTTTTTCTAGCTTCAGGAATTCGTTAGGGTTTGAGCGCGACATGGACCCCAGGTTTAGTAACTATATCATGCTGAACTGCTGAAGTCATGCCAGATAACTCTGAAAATGTCTCTCTATTCCTTATCAGGAACTCTTTAGCTTCCTGTTTTTGGTAATGCGACAGGGTGTCTGGAATCGTGACCTCAGGGTTCAGGGGGGACTCAGTACCCTTAGGCGTTACCGGGAGTGACCTCGCAGTTAATGCCAGTCTATCCTTCCTGGGCTTTAACAGGTTTATGTGGTAAATCTGTTCGGGCTTCCTTTTACCTGGTTGATATACTTTGTAGTTGACCTCCCCAACTCTTTCAATTACTTCGAAGGGACCCTGACACTTAGCCAGGAACTTGCTTTCAACAGTGGGAACCAATAACAGGACCCTGTCACCAGGTGAGAAAACATGGAGTTGGGCCTCCCTGTTGGGCTGCTTGGGCCTGCAGTAAGTGTTCTTTTACCATAGGCATGATTGCTGCAATCCTGTCCTGCATTTGCGCGAGATGCTCAATGACACATTTGTGGGGTGTCTGCTCCCCTTCCAGGTTTCCTTGGCTATGTCTAAGAGTCCCTGAGGGTGTCTCCCATAAAGCAACTCAAATGGGGAGTTGTCACAGTCCCAGCATCCCCCGGACTGTTACATCATAAGGGGCGGGGTCACCATGTGACATCACCCGGTGACCCCGCCCCTTATGCCTATATAAGTCCCTGCACAACGCGTCCCTGCCATTACGGCCAGAGAGAGCGTCGTGTCAACATCAGAAGGAAGAAGAAGTAGAAAAAGAAAAAGAAGAAGAAGGCGGCAGCGGTGACAAGACCGGGCCAACGCTAGTAAAAGAGCTGTAAGAAGATAGCGGAGGCCCGGCAGAAGAGCGGGACAAGACCCCCGAAGTCGGAAGAAGACCCCTGGACGGCGGCGACGAAGGAGAAAGCCGGGCTCTTCCGCTAGTAACAGCGCTAGCGGTAAAACAGCAGAAGATAGTGGAGGAGCCTGGCGAGAAGACCCCCGAAGTCGGAAGAAGACCCCCGGAGCTGTCTAATAAAGTACTTTAAAAACCTGTGTTGTGTTTTTTTTATTAACACTTTTTTCCCCAGGTGAATGGGTAGGGGTACATCGTACCCCATACTCATTCACATAAGGGGGCACCCAGATTCGGTCCCCCACCCAATTAAAGGTCGCTCCCGGATTTTGATAAGCCCCCCTGCACGCAGACCCCGACAACCAATGGCCAGGGTTGTCGGGAATAGGCCCCTGTCCTCATCAACATGGGGACAAGGTGCTTTGGGGTGGGGGGCCGCAGGGCCCATCTTCTTCGAAGCACCCCCCCATGTTGAGGGCACGTGGCCTGGTACGGTTCAGGAGGGGGGGGGGGGCGCTCGCTCGTCCCCACCTCCTTTCCTGACCGGCTGGGCTGCGTGCTCAGATAAGGGTCTGCTATGGACTCTGGGGGGACCCCCACGCCGTTTTTTTGGCGCAGGGGTTCCCATTTAAATCCATACCAGGCGACGGGGCTCGCAAGGTGCCAATCTCGCCGATGGAGGCGGCGACATTCACTTCCTTCGCTAGTCCCGTCTACCTAGTCCCGGGAGGTAGATGTAATTGTGGTAACGCCGCCCAAGTAATGGGAACGGCGTTACCATGAGGGGAAGAGTAATCAGTTAGATTACTCGTTACCCTCTAAAGTAACTGCGTTAAGTAACTCAGTTTATTTTAACTGAGTTACTTACATCACTGGTCTTTTCACTGGTTGTGGGGACTTCCTCAGGCTCCTCCAGTTCTCCTGCCATAACTGAGAAAGGAAAACCCCGGGAACCCTGAGAGGAGTCTCCTGAACCCACATTGTTGGTACTGGCCAAGAGTTTTGGCTCTGCTACTGAGTCAGTTACTGTGACCGAGTCGGGACTATCCCACGGTTCCCAAAACTTAGGGAAATCCCTACCAATGATGGCCTCGTGCTCCAAGTGGAACACAAGTCCGACCGGATGGGTCACTGTACCCAAGTCAGTTTTAAAGGGAACAGTGGCTATAGGATACTCCCTGGTATCCCCATGTACACAGATCATAGAAACTTTTTTTAGCATTAAAATTCACAGTTTCAACCATCTCAGCTTTAACCAAAGTCACTAGTCTTCCAGAGTCCAGCAAGGCCATAATAGGCTTATTATTAACAGTCATTTTACACATGTGTTTTCCTACATTTGGGGCTGCAGCGCATGAAACAGCAGCAAATAGACTGTCTTCTAAAAGATACATCACACTACATCTGTCAATGGACAGTTTGCTGCAACATGTCCCAGTTCTTGGCAATGGAAACACCTGATGTTGCCCCAGTTTGGTTTGCCGACAGGCAGTGGCTTCCCTTGTTTGGGACGCCAAACTTCAGTCCTGGCACCCCCCCCCCCCCCATCTCCTTGCCATGCTTACCACCCACTTTCCCTGGAACAGTCTTACCAGTTGCCTGGGGAGACCGTGGCTTTTGGTGGAAAGTCTGTGCAGCTGTAGGGGTAATGACCAGGCTCTCTGCAGCAAAGTATTTCTCAATGAGCTCCACCAGGTTGTCTGCTGACTTGGGGTCTCCTTGACTCACCCACTTCTGAAGGGGAATTGGCAGTGACCTCAGGAATCGGTCCATGACCACAGGCTCCACTATTTGCGGCGTAGACAGGGACTCCGGCTGTAGCCATTTCTGCACCAGGTGGGTTAGCTCAAACATCTGCGATCTTGGGGGCCATCTCATCTGGGAAGAACCAGCTGTGGACCCACTGTGCTTGAACGGCCAAGGTGACACAGAGTCCCGCCAGGATTTCCCGCTTGAGCTTCTCATAGTCTCCCGCTTCTGCCGACTCCAGATCAAAGTAGGCCTTCTGCAATTCTCCAGAAAGTGGGCAACCAGTCCTGCTCACTGGGTCTCAGGCCAACCTTCCCTCTCAGCGGTCCATTCAAACGTTAGCTGAACAGCCTCTGGACAATCAACTGCAGTCATCTTAGAAAGAAAGCGACCCACATGGATGGCTGAGGGCTTCTCTCCAATATCAATTTTAGCAGGTGACCATTATGCCAAAGTATCCACAACCTCAGGGTTTTCCTATCCACTTTTGCAGCAGTGGCTAGCTGTTCAACCAGCCTCTGCGATTGCTCCTGTACAGCACCAATATGTTGGCACAGCGCCTTGGTTTGCTCCTGTGCGAGAGCGTTGGCTTGCCATTGTTCAGTGTTTGCGTTTGCTTGCTGCTGTGCACACAAATTGTTTGAGGATTTCCTCCATGTTTAGTCACAGTAGGTACTGGCCTTTTTAGTAGTAACTTACTACAGCTGCCCGCATTCTCCACCATATGTAACCTGGGGGACAGGTAGGTTGTACAAAGCTACCTTGGATAAGCAGTCTTTCAGGCACAGATACCAAATCCAGTGAGGTAGTGACAAACAGTGCAGTGTTTATTGGTGATATATAGAAGTCTATATACAGGTGCTGTACAGTGTTTCAGAAAACAAATAGAACAAAAAAAAAGGTCAAACAAACACCTATCCATGTCTCGGCACTAACTACACAATATATACAAGCCCTAACTACCAGGCTGAGCAAGCCTACAGCTTGCCAGCTTCCACAGATACAGCTTAACAGCTTTTTACCAATCTTTTGCTCACACAGACCAGTGTTGTCTGTGTTTTCCAGGCAGAGAGCGAAGGCTGTCTGTCACAGGTGAGTTTAAATTTTCCTGGCTCTCTCTGGGAGGGGATTGGAGGAAGCACTCAAGTGGAGTGCGACGGGGTTCCGTGACAAACAGGAAGTCAAGTTGAAAATCACTACTTTAGTAAACAGTACAGAATAGACCTACTTGTGTACTCACCTGACACGTGTACGAGTGGATAATCCCCTCGTGTGTGGGCGCCGGCGGACTTTTTGGCGCCAAAGTACGGCGGACTAAAGTTTCAGGTTTTGTTCTCAAATTATCCGCTGGACTTGGAAGTCCAGCGGACAATCCCGCCGTTAGTGGGCAAGTCCGCGGGACATTTCCTGGCTCTCTCTTGGAAGCTCTATCTGTAATATCTGATATCTAAAAAGGTCCAGATTGGAGAAAGCAGTGTACTGACGGAAGCACTCAAGTGGAGTGCAACGGGGTTCCGTGACAAACAGGAAGTCAAGTTGAAAATCACTACTTTAGTAAACAGTACAGAATAGACCTACTTGTGCTTATACTCAATAGTCTCCCTTAGAGTGAACTCCAGGTTAGCTCTGGTAACTCAAGCAAACAGACGGGGGGGGGATCCAAAAACAAAGCGACTCCCCACTGGACCTGGACTACTCTAGTACCAATCGGGGAAGGGCTCCCCACGTTGCTTTTGGAGAAGCTGTAGCTTAGATCTGGCTGCAGATCTAAGCTACCTTTTTCTTATTAGGTTTGGCCTCCATGAGCTGTTATGGCAAGGAAGCGGAGAAATGTATACTCCCTGGGCCAGGAACCAGGAAGTTGAGGAACATTTACAAATACTTCTGTTGGGCATCTAATAACAGTTGTTTTTCATCTTCACTCACAACTGACTGCATGAGAAGGCAAAGGCAATATGTGTGCTGTGTTGATTTTCAGCAATAGAAGTATTAAAGGGTACTATAGTTCTAAAAGACTAACAATATATATATATATATATATATATATATATATATATATATATATAATATATAAATATATATATATATACTATATATATATATATATATATATATATGACCCAGCAGGAGCATTTTATATGAGTTCTTCCACTGAGAAACAAATTGCATCACACACAGGTATATAGTTGTAGTTATCTTATTTTATATAAAAGTATAGTGGAAGGGGGGCTGACCTGGGAAGCACTGTCATATACAACATATGTCAGACTTAAAGTCCGGAAGACTAAAAGATTAAGATCCGACTAATGAAAAGCTGGAATGGTTTTAAAACCCTTTAATGTGGTAATGGATTTTCAGTACAAATTTCCAAAGCACTCTGCCATGAACACACCTTCCTGTCTGGTTAGCAGTTTTAGTCCTCTCATGGCAATGACCATGGTTTTGCATACTAGGGTCCAGGGCTGTGATAACTACATTCCTATCACTTCTCTTATGGCAGTGGTTTCATTATTGTAATTTTTTAGGTAAGACATCAGATTGGTTGAAATGTTATCATTGTGTGTTAATGTTTAAAAACCTTGTTTCTATGAATAATGTGCAATTAAGCCCCACTACAATGGGGAGACTACAAATCTCTTCATTAAATAAAACAAGAAAGTGGACAAACAAGCATGTTAAACTGAAGGCGGTATTGAACCCAAAACTATCAACAGAAAAATGTGCTGCTCTCAATAGATACAGATAAAACACCAACATGCATATAGACATGAATAAAACAATATGTGCATGTCCACACAAAAGAAATGCTTCTCTTGGAATCCACACAAACGAAATAATGTGCATCCCACACTAGTGAGCCGACCTCCACCACAAATGATTCACACAAGGCTTACCTGAACCCCGTGACCGTCAAATTATAGGGAGGTCATGTATGGCATGTCTTCTTATGTAGATCCACCCCAATGGTGCTCTTCAAGGAACGCCAATTGATAACAAGCTGAACAGGGATCACTTCAACAACCTGCCGACCCGCTCTTAATAATTATACTGCGAGCAGATGGCAGCTGCAGGCACCGCGACGTACCTGTACATTGCAGTGAACATGCGTGCAGCGACACAAACCCATGAACAATGTGTCCGGCGGACACAGCAAATCATGGTGATTGGTACCTGGTATCATGCGATTGCTATGATTGGTCATAGCGATCACATGATTCCAGTGTCAGCAAAACAATCATGAATGGCATACTGGCCATGAATGGCATGACAATTTACATACTGTCACCAGTCAGTGCCCCCAATCAATGCCACACTAGTCATATGATGATGCTGTACTGCACTGGTGACAGTATGTAAAAAAATAAATAAAAAAAATTGGAGAAAAAATGTTTTTTTAATTAAAATTTCTTAATTTTTAAAAAAACTGAGACATAAAATTACAACATCAAAAAACTTGCCATGCCTCTTACTAAATACCTTGGACTGTAATAATTTTGGGGGGGGGGGGGGGGGTTTATTTGTACTGTCCTCGCATTTTAGGGCCTCAACAAATGATAGTGATAGGCATTTAGGCATCTCACAAAAGTGAGTACACCCCCACATTTTTGAAAATATTTTATTATATCTTTTCATGTGACAACACTGAAGAAATGTTTGCTACAATGTAAAGTAGTGAGTGTAGAACAGTGCAAATTTGCTGTCCCCTCAAAATAACAACACACAGCCATTAATGTCTAAACCGCTGGCAACAAAAGTGAGTACACGCCTAAGTGAAAATGTCCATATTGGGCCCAAGTGTCTGATAACCTACTAGGTACGTGACCCAGCACAGGAGAGCCGCTCTGCCGCTGTACACCTACGTGAGGCAGTCGGCAAGCGGCTAAAGTTCACCTGAAATTTAAAGGGCCAAGGTCATCTTTAAGGGGTTAGTTCACAATTACCAAAAAAACTGTTTATGCAGAAAAAGGGGTGTGTGTAGATAAAATACAAACTGGGCAGCTTTGACTAAAGTTGAATAATGCCCTTGCTATAGGTGTAGGCCAGCGATGGCGAACCTTGGCACCCCAGATGTTTTGGAACTACATTTCCCATGATGCTCATGCACTCTGCAGTGTTGTTGAGCATCATGGGAAATGTAGTTCCAAAACCCAGGTTTGTCATCACTGGTGTAGGCCAACTCTACAGGATTGAGCTCTGAAACACTTCCATGCTAATGAATCAAGGGGGGGGGGGAGAAAGTGCATGTGAGAAGGTTTTAAATCAGAGAAAGTGCTGACTTCTGTGTTGGTGAAGATGAACAGTAGTAGCCAGGCCTCGCTTAGCAACATCCTGGGAGTTTTCAGGTCAGGCTTCATGAGGTACGTAATGGCCTACACCTATAGCAAGGGCATTATTCAACATGGAGGGTGGCAGGCAGGTGCTTAGGAACATGGTACATGTTATACCCCAAATAAGAGCATAACATGCTCCTAAAGGTGAACTTGGCTTTTAACCACTTCCGCCAAATTGACATACCAGTATGTCCTTGGGTTTCAGTGGTTATACCAGGGTCATGGCTGCAGCTGCAGTCATGGTCCTGGTATATATATATATTTTTTTTTAAAGAGGGCGATTTTCTATAAAATAAAAGTAACTATACAACCCGTGGATTGCTTTTACATGTGTTGGAATGTGGTCCCCTCTCCTCCCGCAGCCTTCCTGAGCTCTTCTATTTCATCAGGGACACTGGGACTGAAACTGGCGGTCGGTGAGGCACACCATAGAGGTGTGTTTTTATTTAAAAAATTGTGTTGAAAAACTGGTCTGCAAATATCGTGTGATATAAACTGCAACAGTCAATTTTTTTTTCTCTGGGGCCTTTACTTTCAGAAAATATATAATGTTTGGGAGTTCTAAGTATTTATCGAGTTTTAAAAAAAAAAATGCAGATTTTTACATGTGAGAAGTGTCAGATATGGCTTGGGGGGGGGGGGGGGGTCAAGTGATTCAATTTCACCAGAAACTACATGTTCATCATAAAATGACTCTTTCCACAGGGTGACAACACTGCTGAGGTAAGTACGCAACTGGGTGGGTGGAATTTCTAGGTTAGTTTAGGTTAGGAGCGCTTACATTGTGGACTACTGCAGCTTTCGCTAAAAATGAAGCTAAGCTTGCCTATCAGACAAGTAACAGCAATTATGACAAAGTCACTTTAATTCTACAAAAACACCCTTATTTTAAAATACAGAAAAAAAATTGTGAAAATTTAATTTTCTTCCTTCGTTACAATAATGTTTATTGGTCATCTTCGAGCATTAAGGAGGAAGTGTTCCCTGGTAAATGGAAACCTATTGGTAGAATCTATGTCCTTAATTCTATTACCTGTTTATTTTTGTATCTATTGATTGCTTTAAAGTAAGAATTACCAATAACAAAATGATGCATTGCTCATATTCTCTTCCAAGCTCTTGAACCACAATGCAGGATTTTTTGATTTTAGTTCTACAATGATGGTTTCCAATCAAATCCAAATCCATGTTAGGGTTATATCTTTTGCTTGGGACTTAAAAAAAAGTGAATACAGCTATATAAAACAAAAACTGTGCCTGTCTTCGTTTCAGGCTGCAAAGCAACAAAATGTGATTATTTTAAAAGGGGCGATTCTTTTCTTTACCCACTGTAAGTCTGTACCAATTTCTTTATGTCTTGGACTAAATATAGCAACACATAAATATTCAGAAGAATCAACATTTTCTCCAAGACATGCAGTAAGCGACCAATACGTTACAGATTTATAACATAAGAGAGTCATCATATAAACATAATATAGTCTACCTTATCATTGTTATTCGAGTGGTCCAATGTGTCGTACGCAGGTGAACATTCCATTAATTTCCCATTCGGTTCACAGTTCAGTTGTACCTGGCCTTGGCACTGAGAATGGCATGTGTATTTACAATCTGAAAGAAAATAATAGTAATTAGAGTATAATCTTCAGGTGTGATGAATATTATTAGGTCATGTTTCAGTCCCGTTTTTTGGTATTCCCAAAGAGTCAGTTATCAGTAGAAATATAACAATATGAGTTGGAGAAAAACCATTATGTAGAAAAAAATATAAAAGCAAAAATTGAAATAACACTCCTAAAGCCACAACATATGTTATTGTAATATAATGTCTGATCGATTTATTTTATCTTTGATAGTGAGACCTGTTGCTTCCAACTACCCCCAAGTGTGTTCTGACGAAGCAAAACAGCGAAACGTGTTGACGCACAGGGACTTACTGCTGTTTATTTGGTGTCAACTCTCTTGTTTGCACTAGATACTCATTACTATCATATGCCTATCGCATGTTTTTGATTCTTTTTTACTTGACCTGTTTGATGTGACTTATTGTTGATAAAATATATTTTTGTACTATATATCATTGTCCATCTTGATTGTAAAGTCTGAATTAGGGCCCTGTGGTCCTTTACCCTTTCTCTCTTCCAATATAAAAACCCACATAGATTTATTGCACATAGCATGCTCTTGATCTCTGCTTCTTGACACTTGTGAAACTGAAATTGCTTCTGTGCACAAAGACTAGTAAAATAAACCCACAAAATTGAAACTTGTGAAGGCATACATCGCATGTGATTATGAGTGATGAGGGCATTATTAGCTCAGTTAAAGAGTAGAGAGGACAGTTTGGAGAAAGTAAGGCACAAATGGTGTCAGGCAATAGGCAGATTTTAGGCAAAGGGCAGACATTTTAAGTCTTTAAACAGTTAATCAATATACCCATAGAACATCCTCAAGAATAGATTTGGTATTTTTCAGTTTACTACTTATACTCTGGATTACACTCCAGTGCACTTTCTTCTGCAACATTCATCATTATAACCTAAAAGGTACCTCAAATTCTTAGCCATGCATATGGTCAATGGTGCAAAATTATGTATTCCAATACACTGGGGAACACCACGTGTGCTGTCTATTTCTGAGTATCTCACCCGTCTCCATGAAATTGGAGCGATGAAGGAAATTATCCATATTGCACATTATTTTCCTTCCAAATTCACAAGTATTAGGGCCTGCTGGCTTTATTTAAAAAATGACTGATACCTAAGAGCATCTGATGAACTCCTCCCCTCTGTGACTACCTACGAGAGGTGCTCCTTAAGGGTGGGTTCACACTATTGCAAATTGGACGCAGGTTTACAATTCGCATGTCAGGAGATTGTGACCGGCTCTCTATGGAGCTGGTTCACACATCTCCAGAGCGGCTCCAGTCTGAATTGCACAGGGGTCTTGTGCGTCTTCTGGTCTGTTTCAGGTCCAAATTCAGCCAAAATTTTTAGATGAAATCAGACCTGAAATGGTGAACAGGGATGAACCGGACCCCTGCTGTGAGCTGCTCCATGCTGCGGTGGGAACCCAGCCTGAACGTTCTTAGATACTGTATTTTAAAGAATGCTCTGCCATAATGCATTTTGCTCCCCAAGTGACAGAGCTAGGGGGATTTGGGCAGCCGTGCCTTGCTTATCCCTGCTTATCCTAAGAGATACCCTTATTTCTCTTGCCCACCTCCCCCCCCCCACTTTTAGATCACTATCTGGGGTTGTCGGTGAGAAGCAGACCTCATACTTCTAGGGGGCTGGCCTCCCCTCCTTTCATTGGCCGCCTCACTTTCCATTCCCTATTCTCTCGTCCCCTCACCCCCTCCCCCTTTTTGTTTTTCTTCTTTTCCATAGTTGTTGTCCACCTTTATGAAACAATGTGTCAAGAAAGACGTTCCAGCAATCAGAATGGCAGAAGAATACCTGTGCGCAGGGTTCCCATTAAAAGAGCCGTCCGTCGCACGCGCAATAGTGCGAATGACAGCACTTGGCGCCAAGAATCGCTATTTAAAGGAGACCGACACCTTGCTGTCCGGTCTACAGCGTTTCCTGAGACACTTGCTGCTTGTTTGTATTACCCAATTCCTGTTACCTGCCTTGTTCTTGACCATCCCTGCTTGCTGCCAGTCTCCAATCGCGGCTTGTCCTGACGTCTCTTCTGCCTCTCCTTTGGTCCGTTTGCTGTCTGCCTGTTACCGACCCGGCTTGCACCACAACTTCTCTTTGGCTTCTGCTCTTGTACCTGATCTGCCTGCCAGTGTATGACCCCGGCCTGCCTGCACCTGCTTGTGTCCTGAACTACAGAACACCTCCCTGCTGTCTGCTGTCTTCAGCTACCAGTCTGATCCTGCTGAACTACAGAACACCTCCCTGCTGCCTGCTGTCCCCAGCTTCTAGTCTGATCCTGCTTCCTACTCGGCCGCTGCTTCAGCCTGCTACCTGCTGCCAGTCTCCTCGCAGTGCATCGGAGGTCCGGACTAGCCCCTGCATCAGCTTACTTGTCAGGCACTTGTGTCCCTTTGCACTCCCGAGCCCCTGCCTGCTCGATCAGGGGTTCTCGAGCCAGAGGAATATGAGAAGCCGCTCCCTGCATACTGGGCTCAACCACCAGGTACGTGACACAATGGCTCCAGATATTACATCATCTCATTGCTAACCCATGAAACAACTTGAGTTTCTCTTTATTTTCCCATGACTATGGTGAACATTTTTTTTATTCATGATGTGACACTTTCGAAACACGAGCTGTACGGAGTGAGTCTTGGGAATGTTTTTTTCCTACTATCGGCTATGTACTGGAAACCTTTGTTCTTTACCGGTCTGGTTCTGTTGCAATGTTTGTTCCTTATCCTTTAAACATTTTTGGAAAAAAACAAAAACAAAACACAAAGAAAGGGACCATTATATGGGAACTTTTCTACTGAAACACCTAGTATTTATGGGCATATTAACTGGCGTCAATATGGTGAGATGCTTGCAAGCTTGTAGCCCTCCGACCACGGCAATAGGAGCCTGAGTGGAGCTACTACACTTTTATCAATGTTACAAAAAAAAAACAATAATAAAAAGAAATTGAAAACAGCATGTTAAATTTCCATGTCGATAAGTCACTCTTTTCTAGTGCAGACATCACAGCACGGACTATTCTTCCACATGCAAGTTCCATATTAATTATAAACCTAAAAAGAAAGAGTGTCTAGCCTCATCTCCTAGCACCAGAGCTGCATGGGTTTCCATAGCTATCCTGTTTGCTGTATCATACAGGCAGGCTGTAAATATTTGTTCACAGATTCACCGAGAGAGCTCAGACTTTTCTCACGCAACGGACCTCCATTTTCATCAACCTTGAATAGTTTCTATGGAGTTTTCCCATGATTCCAACAATTTCTGCAGACCTATTTCTTTGCTTACAACATAAATTTAAATACAGCCAATATTACCTTAACAGTAATACTCAAATTTTTTTCCTGCAGTAGGCTCATAATCCAGTAGCTGGATGTAAATGCTAAAACAAACATAGTTTGCCATTTTTTTTATTCCAATGTTGACCATAATATTTTATATATTATTGCAAAGCTTTAGAATTACCCTGTAGTTGGTTAAAAACACATATAATTCCATATCAGGTGATGAAAATTCATATTGAGTTTTATTTTTAAAGTGTAAACCCTGACTAAAAAAAAAAAAACGAAATTGTTTCCCTTTGGTCAGTAAAATATACAAGATAATTATATGTATATGTATATATACTGTATATATATAATATATAAAAAAAAATTATGCAGAGGAGCATTGGGGCAGCGCATGTACTCCATGAATGAGTCACAAGAACTCCCTGCAATGTCCACAGGTGGTATCCAGCTCTTCTTGACACTCTTTGGCAGACAAAGTGTAACCTCTGATGTGCCAATCCAGGTAGACCTTCTACACCTCCAACCCTTCTACCCCTTAAAGTGGGAGTAAACTCCCATGTACGATTTTTACCTATAGGCAAGCCTATAAGAAGACTTGCCTGTAGGTACTGTAAATATCTCCTAAACGTGTACCGTTTAGGAGATATTTACTTTAGATGCAGCCAGAGACGCCAACGGTGCATGCGCTCTGAAGGAAAGGCACGGGTACCTGTGCCGTTCCTTCAGAGTCATGCCGTAAAGAGCAACTCCCGCGCACATGTGCCTGAGTGACGTCATTACCAGCTTGGCCAATTAGATAGCCGATGCCAGCGAAGACAGGGTGAAGATGGAAGCACCTTCAGCTGTGACAGCGACCTGCTGGAGAGCTTAGTTTTCAGGTAAGTCTGTCATAATGTGCTGATATGCAATGCATACTAGCACATTATGACCTAAACTGACCAGGGACAGATTTATTTTTAATTTTTTATTAGATGCGCTTTACTACCGCTTTATCGGGGCAGCAGGAAGCTGTATCTATGGAGAATAAACCCTAGAGCAGGACTACAAAACAACTCTTCTTCTACTTATCTCCATAACACAGGGGAAGGTGTTACTTAGGCCCCTTTTACACTTATACGACTTGTCCCACGATTTGGGACTGCAAAGTAGCATGACAAGTCGTTCCCTATGATTTCCAATGACAGCCATTCATATTAGTATGACTTCAAGTCGTTCCGACTTCAAAGTAGTCCCTGCACTACTTTGGTCCAATTTTGATGCCACTTACACAGGCATTCCTTGAAATCGAGGCAAAATCGTGGTAAAATCGCCCAACTTTGAAGTCACACAAGAGTGAAAGGGGCTTTACTGCACATAGAGCTGAGAACAATGCTAATATGAATCCATCACTGGAACAAGTTTTACATACAAATTAGGTTCCTCAATATTGGAGACCAATATTAACCACTTCATGCCCCTAGAAGGCATCTGTATGTTCTTAGGGTGAAGTGGTTGTACTGGAATCATGGCTGTTGCTTCCATTTTCAGTTTGATGTTTACAAGCTGTTAACAGCTTGTAAAGCATCTGATCAAACCAATCTTAGTTTGATCAGATGCTTTTGAGAGCAGTGGAGAGATCTAACAGATCGCTCAGTAAAGTTTACCTATCACCACCAATGCTATCAAAAGATACTGTTCATTCCTTGTGATATCAACAAAGTTGATCTTTTTTCTTATAAAGAGTCTATGTAAAAACATTTAGAACAAAATAAATAATAAAATGTATTTAAACATTTTAATGTGCCCCCATGCTCAGGTGCAAATGCAAACATATACACAAGTCCCACGTGCATATGTAAACAGGGTTTGCACCACACATGTGAACGTCAGAGTGAGAGCAATAAACACTAACACCAGACCTCCTGTTTAACTCCAAACTAGTAACCTGTAAAGTAGGGCTATTACTGATTAAAATTTTCATGTTCCAATAAATCGATTTTTTTTAAATCGATAAATCGACTAATTTTGATTAATTATAACACATACAGATCCAACTACTTTTAGCTGATCTCCTTGCATTGCAACTCTGCATTAGTCGGTGGTAAATGTGGTATACACTATATACAATCACCCAACACTAGTTAGTTTCCACAATCCATGACTTAACGTCACAGATCACACAAATACGTTTTAAATTCAAACTGTAGCACTGATGCAAGTAATTTTTTTTTTCCACAGCAGCGTCACAATCCCTCCACCTCCGGTCTAACTAATCACTCACCTTATGTGCAAACAGGGGGTCATGCAAGCGGGTATCAAAAGGGTTAACACGGACCATAAACTTCTCTCACGTCTCCTTAGATCTCAGCAAGGACGCCAGGTCATGAGTAGAAAGAAAAGATCTAAGTGCTCACCGCTTAAGTATAAGATTTAATTTTTGTGTTCAAACACAAACTACTCACATAAAGATGATAAAAACACAGCATGTAAAGCCGACAATCGTGTTAGTTCCGTAGGGCAGCAGCGGGTGATGTCATGCATAGCCCCTCCCCCATACGCGTTACGTTCAATCAGAACTTCGACATCACCGGACCCCTCCCCCTTCCCTTCGTTAGCAGATGGAGGCACTTGGGGAATGGGGGAGGAGTCCGTGATGTCACCGGATCTCCGACGGAACTCCCTGAAGGCCCGGAAGCCGGCGGAGAGGCAAGTACCGAACAAAAGAATTTTGATCGGTCAAAAAAAATTAAGATTAAATCGAGGAATTAATCTTTAATTTCCACAGCCCTACTGTAAAAGGCATTTAAAGTGTTATTGATGGAGATATTTATGTACCATAGTTTTTCACCATTCCACAGTTGTGTGCAATTTTAAAGCCTGACATAGTAGGTATCTATTTATTTGGCATAACATCATTTTCTAAATTTTAACAAAAATTGGATATTATATTGTGCTTGTGTGCATTAAAAATCATTAAAAACTGACATTAAGTAAGCACAGGCCGTGTTTAGGCCCTCACCGTGTACATATGTTGCTATAGATAAGTTGTGTACAATTGCCTTTTGAAAACATCAATAAAAAGTTATTTGAAAATAAAAATCATTAAAGTGTATTTTTCCTGAAAATTAATATTTTAAAAAATATTGTGCAAATACAGGCATACACCACTTTTAAGTACACAATGGGGTTTATTTACTAAAGTGGAAAGTGCAAAATCAGGCTCACTTCAGGTTTTATTACCAAAGCTTAATTGAACAAGCTGGATTCCACAGTTGTGCGCAATTTTAAAGTGGGGTATGCCTGTATTGTGCAGCTTACAAAAGTTGCATCACCTTTTTTTTCCCCCCTCTTTTTCCCCCCTCCTCCTCCTCCTCTTTCTTTTCTTCTCCTATTGCTCTCCTTGTTGTTAGGCCCTTTGGGTCATTCCTGCTTCTTCCTACACTTTTAACCGCTTCCCGACCGCCTCACACAGATATACTGCGGCAGAATGGCACGGGCAGGCTTAATCACGTACCTGTACGTGGCCCTTTAATTGCCTGCCCGTGGGTCGCACGCACGCCACCAGCGGCGTGCTCGCGAACCGGTTGGGAGCTCCGTGACCCCGGCCGCGGGACCAGCGGACCCAATCGCCGCTGGTGTCCCGCGATCGCGTCACAGAGCTGAAGAACGGGGAGAGGTATGTGTAAACAAACCTTTCCCTGCGCTTCCTACTCTGTCCGTCATTGATCGGCTGTTCCCCGTCATCGGGAAAGCTGATCAATGACGTCAGCCCCGCCCCTAAAGTAAAAAAACACACACGTCACAGCCCATACCCCTCCCCTCCCCCTAGTGGTTAACTCTTTCACTACAACTGTAATTTATACAGGAATCAATGCATTTAAATAGCATTGATTGCTGTATAAATGACAATGGTCCCAAAATATGTCAAAAATGTCCGATGTGTCCGCCATAATGTCGCAGTCACAATAAAAATCGCTGATCGCCGTCATTACTAGTAAAAAAAAAAATAATATTAATAAAAATGCTCTATCCCCTATTTTGTAAACGCTGTAACTTTTGCGCAAACCAATCAATAATTGCTATTTTTTTTTTACCAAAAATATGTAGAAGAATACGTATCGGCCTAAACTGAGGAAAAAAAAATGTTTTTTTATATATTTTTTGGGGATATTTATTATAGCAAAAAGCAAAAAATATTGCATTGTTTTCAAAATTGTCGCTCTATTTTTGTTTATAGGCAAAAAATAAAAACCGCAGGGGCGATCAAATACCACCAAAAGAAAGCTCTATTTGTGGGAAAAAAAGGACGCCAATTTTGTTTGGGAGCCACGTCGCACGACCGCGCAATTGTCAGTTAAAGCGACGCAGTGCCGAATCGCAAAAAGGGGCCTGGTCCTTTGGCTGCCAATTGGTCCGGGGCTGAAGTGGTTAATAAAATGGTGTATACCGTCTAAAATGCCATGTGGGATGCAGAGACTTCCTAGACCCTGAAGTCCACCATCTTGTCTTCAGTTATTTGTTAATCCTTTACTACAATGTGGTGTCTGTGTATATGGTCTTGCTCGTGGACGTGATCCACTTTACATACACCAGTGTTGAGATTTCTGTATAACCGTGTACCTTATCTAAAGAAAGAATTGAAAAAAAAAAAAAAAAGTTGCAACAAGCACCATTTTATCCTCCAGGGTCTCTGCTTTCAACAAATATATATTGTTTAAGGATTATAATAATTTATAATTTTCTATAAAAAAAATTGCAGATTTTTACATGTACGGGAGAAATGTCAGAATTGGTCAGGTTTTTAAGTGGTAAAATAAGTGTTAAAGTGTGGGCAAACCCTAACAATGAACTTCTGTTATTTGGTCAAACAAAGCCCACTTGAAAGTGTTTTTCTATATTGGTTCAATAAGTGCAAAATACCTGTTTATTCTGCCAGAAATCATGTGAGCGGATAATCTCCTGTACCTGTCTATGCAGATAAAGGGGAGAGGAGGAAAGGTCTATGTTCTTCCTAATCCTTCAGAAATAAAGCAGGCAAGGTTGACACCATGCACTTAGGAATTCAGAGTCATGCCAAAAAGTAAGAAAAAACATGGGGGTTTGTGCATGTATTCCAGACATGTACAAAAAATATATTTTATTTAGTCAATTTAATATTTATACAAGTTTTTGTGTGTGTATGCACTTATCCTAGCAATTATGGCAAAATCACACATAAAATACAACCATAGTTTATAATATCTTTGCCAAATACATTTTCCTCTTGCTTCAATGACCAGCTATTAACTTATCGAGTTCAGGAAAAGCTAAGCACAGAGATAATCAAGCAAATCAATGGGTGTAAGTGCTGTAATTACTGGCAAGATAGGTGGCTTTTAGCTGGCTAAACAGCAGGAAGGAACATTGAACTTGATCCATTCACAATAGGTAAGCTACTATTTACACACCCCTCTTCATGAGAGCAAGTAAATTGTAACCCCATTCCTGGTGAACTGGTAAAGAGGTCCAATTCACCATAGCGTGCAACGTAAATGAAAAAAATAAATAAAAAAAAAAAAAATAAATATATATATATATAATATATAATATATATATATATATATATATATATATATATATATATATATATATATATCTTAATCAAGTTTTTATGTACAGTGTGTAGTGTATTCTTTTGTATATCTATAGCCAACGCTGTTTTTTCTTGAGTAGGAAATCCCTGCCAATTATTTTATTTTTTATTTTTTTTGCTGTCTGCGTACCATTGGGTAAAAATGTCCCTTTGCTTTCTGTTCCAAGACATATTTCTACTTTATAATAAAATAATTTTTTAAAAAGTCCAACATTGTACCTGTGACACAAGAGAAGCCCTGCGCGACCATGCAATACTAGCCTTTTCCACTTCATTGTTAACTTTATAAATCTGGTGTTTAAATAAAATCTGAAAAAAAACACCTAAAAATCTTTTCACTTTAATGAATAAAGCAATACTATCCGATGTAAGGCAAGGTTTCATATCTGACATAAAGGTCCCCAAACTGCAACCCTTCTCTTGCTTTTAACCAACCTTTGAAGCACTATTTGATCCTACTGACACCAACAACGGTACACTATTTCTCCTACTGACACAAACGATGGGGTACTGACATCAATGATGGGGGACGATTACTCTAATGCCATGTACACACGATCAGAATTTTGGTCGGAAAAAGCTCTGATGGTTTTCCTACCGGAATTCCAACGGGATTTCGCTTAAGCTGTCTTGCATACACACGGTCACACCAAATTCTGACCGTCAAGAATGCGGTGACGTACAACACCTATGATAGGACTAGAAAAAGGAAGTTCAATAGCCAGTAGCCAATAGTAGCCGTCTCGTAGTTGAATCTGAGCATGCGTGAGTTTTTGTGCGTCGGAATTGCATACACACGAACGCATTTTCAGATAGGAACTTTTTCAGACCGAAAAGCTGAGAACATGCTCTCAATCTTTTGCTGGCCGAAATTTGGCCAGCAAAAGTCAGATGGAGCATACACACGATCGCATTTTCCGACCAAAAGCTCTCATCGGTCTTTTGCTGGCCGAATTTCCGATCGCGTGTACGCGGCATTAGGCTACTTTCACACAAAACCTGCTAGGGGCCAAAGGGTTTAATTTCGCCCATGTAGCGCTGCTACCAAAATCGCTTTGCTGGCCATTTATTTTTTTCAATGGATATACACCGCTCCTAAACCACCCCAAAGATGCTGCTTGCAGGACTTTTTCTAACGTTCCGCAAGCTCACCACCCCAGTGTGATAGCACTCAGGCTTTCACACTGGAGTGACAGGAGAGGCACTTTACAGGCGCTATTTTTAGTGCTAAAACGCCTGTAAAGCACCTCAGTGTGAAAGCGGCGTAACAGAGCAACAATAAAGCATTATTTCTCCTTCCAGTAATCACAGGCACTAGGTCATATTTTTACTCCAACTGCTCACCAACCCTGTGGCATTTTGTTTTACTCTCACAGACCACTGAGCCTGGGGAATTTTCTACTCCCAGTGACCAAAGTACACACAGGCTGAATATCACCCAAAAATGGTCAGTTTGGAAGGAACCGGCCAACTTTCAGCCCATGTGTTCAGATCCCTGTCCCAAAGGGCATAATGGAAAACCGGCATCCGATTGGCATCCGATCAGTGCTGGCAGCAAATGGCTGCGAGTGCTGATCAGTGTGTCCTGGCATGGAGGCGGTCCCCCTGTCAGAAGACAATAGCACAGCAGAAGAGATCCCTGTACTAACATCAATTGTGTTAGTATAGCGGTCTCTGTCAGTTCTTTTTTGTTCAGCCCACTGGATTGAACAAAAAATAAATAAAAAAAATTTAAAAGCGGAGTTCCACACAAAAATGGGACTTCCGCTTTAAGGGAGGTGACCCAATGACATACCACATTTGGCATGTCTTTTTGGGGGGGGGGGTGGGTATCCTCTTTTTAGAGGGTCCCAGCTCCCACTTCCTCCCGGCGCAGTGCAGCACCAGAAGGGAGATCACCTCTCCCCCCTAGCTCTCGGCAATCATCTGGGACACGTCACAGGTCCCAGATGATTGCCCAGCCAACCACGACACGGCGCAGGTCGCACATGCGCAGTGGGTGGCCGGCTGTGAAGACACAGCCGGGCGCCCACAGTTACAATGCCGGTGCCGCAGAGAGGAGGGGGAGACAAGTGGGGCTTTGTTTCCCCGCATCACTGGACCCTGTGACAGGTAAGTGTCCGATTATTAAAAATCAGCAGCTGCAGTATTTGTAGCTGCTGACTTTAATTTTTTTTTAAGCAGGACTCCCCTTTAAGCCTAGTACACACCAGTAGTTTTTTTTTCCATTCAAACCATCAGGGCTGATTAAAAAAAAAAAAAACCTGACGGATCAGGGGAAGCCGCTGTACTGTGTTTGGACAGGGGGATGGCCCCCCACCAGGACACTCTGGTCAGTGTTCTCAGCTATTGGATGAGAGCGCTGAGTGGGAGCCCGTCATAAGACCTTTTTTCGGTCATACCCCTTCGTCAGAAGCCGGACGAACGTTTCTGTCAGGCCGACTCCAGTACACACGAGCCCAATGTCGTCCCATTCCGCCTGCGTGTACTAGGCTTTATAGTGTGTACCAGGCTTAAGGTCTGAAGGACAGAGAGCTGGCAGTTTGTTTAGAAAGTTTGAGAATCCCTGATCTGATAAGTACTATTAGCTTGAACAAACAGGTCCAGGGCTTCTAAATGTGAAGTGTCTTTGAAGACCCCTCCAACATAAACTTTCACTGATCAGTGCACAGAGGTAAGCATATGCAATATAATATGGTGTCTGATGAGCTATAACAAAGTTGGAAAAAATCCCAACCTCCTGAAATAGATTTCCTTAATTTCAATCACTCAAAAACCTTTTTCGTATAGGAGACCCCATCTACACCAGGGGTAGGCAACCTGGGGCCCTCCAGCTGTTGTGGAACTACATTTCCCATGAGGCATTGTATAGCTGGCAGTTACAATTACTCCCAGAGGCATGATGGGACTTGTAGTTCTGCAACAGCTGGAGGGCCCCAGGTTGCCTACCCCTGATCTACACTGTTCTACATGACTTCTCCAAAATCAGCTGAATTGCGCAGACTCTGTTCTCGTTGGGCCAACTCTGTTCTGCAAAATTAAGTGAAATATTCTAATGTGCATTAGCCCCTGGTAACAACACTAACTATACATAACTACTACATATACATACATTTGTACAGAATACAACTGGATACCGACATTTATAGGTAAAGTTGATCCAGGGAAAATCTGATTGCCTCTCGGGAGATCAAGAAGGAAATTCCCCTGCTGGAGCAAATTCGATCATGCTTTGCCGGGGTTTATCACCTTCCTCTGGATCAACTGTGGGTATAGGATTGGGTATATGGGATTGTATGATTTTTTTTTTTACATTTTTTTTTTCTTATTGGTTGAACTAGATGGACTTGTGTCTTTTTTTCAACCTAACTATGTAACTGTGTACATATCTGTTAGCTGTGCCCTATGTTGGTATAAAGCATGTCAAAGATACAGCCTAAAACTATATTACACAGATCTTTTTCTTTTACAAATAGGACTGCAGAGTTCATATAGAGAAAAAAGTACGTCAACAATGGTTTTGATTTGTAAGAAGTTGGCTTTTGTTTTCTTCTAGCTTTAGAAGGCCTACAACCTAGGACACCTATTCTTCACCACCAAGAATGTGATTGTAGCAATCGACATACATACCATATAAAATATCATACAAAGCATTTAGAAGACAGTGCAGTTATGTTTCTCATGCATAATTTATTTCATTCTATGCATTACTCTATAGAACACAACAAACAAGACAATACATGCGGAACTGAGTTATTGTCATGATGATTATGCATATTTCATCCGTTCATCAAATCACCTATATATTAACTTTTTACCACTTCAATGGTTCATTTGCAATTATGTATACATATAGTAAAACTCATCACCTAATGTAATAAAAGATGTCATGTCATGCTGTTCAAGACAGTCAGCTTATCTATTACAAAACATAGTATGAGTAACACTTAAGAACAAAAGGTCCATACAGCAAAATTTAGCAACAAAGATGTAAATCAGATTTCAAGTATTGCTCACAATATCATTTTGATGTGTTTACAGAAGAACAATGACCTGTGCCAATAGCATCCCATCAGCAGCAGAAGTCCAATAATCGTAGCAGTATTAGACTCGACAGTGTTTAATCAAAAAACGCCTACCTGGGCTTTTTGTCTTCTTGACCTGGACTTTGATTTTGCTAGAGAGCTTATAAATTGCTGTTCCCATCCCAGACGATGTGTGTGGCTGTGAATGCGGGAAGCTGTGCTGCTCATGTATCAGGAAAGCCTTGGTAATTTCACTGCACTGACTCAGGGAGAACAGACTGAGTGCTGCTGATGCTGGAGAGAGAAGATCTCCACCACGGAGTCTGCTACATAGTAGTCTGACCCTGGTAAACAGTGCAGGAAGTCTGTGTGTCCCTGGGCTAAGCCATGGAGTATTTGCCATTCAAATACTCAACTGCAGAACAGGCGTAGTAGAAACCATTGATAGATGGAAGAAATATTGGATTGTTTTCTTAAGTGTATATTTTATACATGAGAAGATGCGGAGATAAAACACCGCCTGCTGCACACCTAGAGATCTACCTGTACTTGATAGAATAACAGTCAGATGACATAATAATAAAGTAAGTGTTATCTTCTCCCAACAAATCGGTCACAAAATGTAACTTGATCCGAGGAGCTTGGTAAGTACAGCAGATGAAAGGCTTCTGTGGTCTTACATTTGCATTCCAACTCTGCAACGAGCCACGTGAACTCCAGGCATAAATGATGTCATTTAACCTTTTTTTTTTTTTTTTTTCACTTATCAGCTTTAGAGGCTCACTTGTCAGTTTTATTCTATGCAGGTAAATGCCATATATTGTCTGCATGCATAAACAATATCCTAAAAAATTAAAAATAAATCACTGAGATGTTCTACAGGGTGGTACCTGACCACAGTCCATTCTATACTGAAGATACACCGCTCTGTATATGGGAAGGGGGGGGGGGGTAGTACAACATTGCACTCTGACCTTCAAACTGCAGACTCCAGGAAACGGCTCTACAAACTACTAACCCCTGCACACTACTCCACAAACTACTGACCCCTGTACATTGTCCTACAAATCACTGACCCCAGTACACTACCCTACAAACAACTGACCCCTGTACTCTGTCCTAAAATGACGACCCCTGTACTCTGCCCAACATTCTACTGACTCCTGTACTCTGCCCAACATTCTACTGACTCCTGCACTCTGCCCGACATTCTACTGACCCCTGAACTCTGCCCTACATTCTAGTGACCCCTGTACTCTGCCCAACAATCTACTGGCCCCTGTACGCTGCCCGACATTCTACTGGCCCCTGTGCGCTGCCCGACATTCTACTGGCCCCTGTGCGCTGCCCGACATTCTACTGGCCCCTGTGCGCTGCCCGACATTCTACTGGCCCCTGTGCGCTGCCCGACATTCTACTGGCCCCTGTACGCTGCCCGACATTCTACTGGCCCCTGTACGCTGCCCGACATTCTACTGGCCCCTGTACGCTGCCCGACATTCTACTGGCCCCTGTACGCTGCCCGACATTCTACTGGCCCCTGTACGCTGCCCGACATTCTACTGGCCCCTGTACGCTGCCCGACATTCTACTGGCCCCTGTACGCTGCCCGACATTCTACTGGCCCCTGTACGCTGCCCGACATTCTACTGGCCCCTGTACGCTGCCCGACATTCTACTGGCCCCTGTACGCTGCCCGACATTCTACTGGCCCCTGTACGCTGCCCGACATTCTACTGGCCCCTGTACGCTGCCCGACATTCTACTGGCCCCTGTACGCTGCCCGACATTCTACTGGCCCCTGTACGCTGCCCGACATTCTACTGGCCCCTGTACGCTGCCCGACATTCTACTGGCCCCTGTACGCTGCCCGACATTCTACTGGCCCCTGTACGCTGCCCGACATTCTACTGGCCCCTGTACGCTGCCCGACATTCTACTGGCCCCTGTACGCTGCCCGACATTCTACTGGCCCCTGTACTCTGCCCGACATTCTACTGGCCCCTGTACGCTGCCCGACATTCTACTGGCCCCTGTACGCTGCCCGACATTCTACTGGCCCCTGTACGCTGCCCGACATTCTACTGGCCCCTGTACTCTGCCCGACATTCTACTGGCCCCTGTACTCTGCCCGACATTCTACTGGCCCCTGTACTCTGCCCGACATTCTACTGGCCCCTGTACTCTGCCCGACATTCTACTGGCCCCTGTACTCTGCCCGACATTCTACTGGCCCCTGTACTCTGCCCGACATTCTACTGGCCCCTGTACTCTGCCCGACATTCTACTGGCCCCTGTACTCTGCCCGACATTCTACTGGCCCCTGTACTCTGCCCGACATTCTACTGGCCCCTGTACTCTGCCCGACATTCTACTGGCCCCTGTACTCTGCCCGACATTCTACTGGCCCCTGTACTCTGCCCGACATTCTACTGGCCCCTGTACTCTGCCCGACATTCTACTGGCCCCTGTACTCTGCCCGACATTCTACTGGCCCCTGTACTCTGCCCGACATTCTACTGGCCCCTGTACTCTGCCCGACATTCTACTGACCCCTGTACTCTGCCCGACATTCTACTGACCCCTGTACTCTGCCCGACATTCTACTGACCCCTGTACTCTGCCCGACATTCTACTGACCCCTGTACTCTGCCCGACATTCTACTGACCCCTGTACTCTGCCCGACATTCTACTGACCCCTGTACTCTGCCCGACATTCTACTGACCCCTGTACTCTGCCCGACATTCTACTGACCCCTGTACTCTGCCCGACATTCTACTGACCCCTGTACTCTGCCCGACATTCTACTGACCCCTGTACTCTGCCCGACATTCTACTGACCCCTGTACTCTGCCCGACATTCTACTGACCCCTGTACTCTGCCCGACATTCTACTGAACCCTGTACACAAACCTAGAAACTGCTGATCGCTGTGCATTGCCCTACAAAAAATACTGACCACTGTACAGTGCCCTACAAAATGCTGACCCTTGTACACTACCCTACATACTACCGTGTGTTGCCAACCTACTAGATTGAAATTTACTGGCACAGCCAAGTTTTTACTGCCATTTTCGAAAGTTACAAAATTACAGTCTTAAGTGAAAATTTCAGTATTTAAGCTACAAACAAGTACAATATGCAATTAGCAATATTAAATACGGTATTTTCCACAATAAAGTTACAAAAAGGGTACACACTGCACATTATATAATCTTTTCACAAAACTAATTATATGTTAGTACGACTTTACCTAGGGCTTATTTTCAGGGTAGGGCTTATATTGCAGCAATCCCCAAAAATAATATCTGGTCTTATTTTTGGGAAGGGCTTATTTTCGGGGGAAAAGGGTATGTTTTTCCTTTTCTTTATTTTGCTCTGACATATGCTTTAGCAGCCTACCGTGTCCCAACCCACACCTTCTCTGGTGCTTGCGGATCCAGTTACTTGTACTTTTCCATATATTCACAAGACCTGTTCCTATGGCAGCATGATCTTCAAAATATAAGCTAGCTGGGGCCTGGTCCAACTTCTAGGTGGTCTGAGTGATAAGCAGTAGAGAGAAGGAGATCTTCTTTCTTACCTGCAACTTTTTTCTCATTATATGAACTGGTGAGCAAAACATTTTCATTAACATGTTTTTCTTCTGTTACTGTCAAAAACAGTAACTTTTCTAGTAAAATTTATGTCAAATATAGTGCTACACCCATAGGAGCACTACCAAAAATACTGCTAAGGTCTTCCCCAAAAGCTTTGCCCCACAGCCAGGCACACAGGCTCATTCATATGTTTCTTTATTGACCAGTCTAAGGGTGTTGTTTTTGCTGTTTTATTTTTGGAGAACTTGGATAGGGTTGAGGTAAATTAGTGGTATACTCCAAGAACAGGAACTATGTACAAATTGAGTATAGTTGTAAGTATTCTCTTTCTGGACAAGCTGTAGTAAAGTCCGTACTTGTAACAAACAGTAGACTTAAGCTTTGGAACATCAGTAGTTAACTGCAAACTCCTTCCTTAGAGCCGTTAAAAGCAGAGTCTCTTTATAGAAGAATGGATGGACTAAGCTCTTTAGAACACCAGCCGCTGTCCCCTTTTAGACCCACAGATGACTCGCTCTATACCAGGGGGTGGGGTGGCAGCAGCCCCAAAGACTGTTAGATCTCTCAGAACCATCTGTACTCACAAGGACAGCTGGTTGGCATCTTCCAGTGGTACCAGACCAGATCTTCAGCCGACAGCCACCCCCCCTCCCAGTCAACTCTCCCATGGTCTCAGCATCCCAGGTCACCCACCTGAGGCCTCACGACAATGGACACATAGCAGCATTGCCTGGAAGGTCAGAGTGCCCTCCAGGCTGGACTTATCCTCTCCAGGAAAAGACCCAGAGCCCGGTGTGCTCCCAGAATATATACAGTCTTCCAGCATGCCATTAGAGCCTGCCTCTCTGGGATTGGCCAGGGCTGTATCAATATTCATGCTACAATCTGCATAACTCCACACCTATGATCCAGAAGCTTCTCAAGCTCTCTGTAGACAGAGGGAGCTATCAAGCTGGCAGCAGCTGAGCATACTCTACACACCTAACTTTCAGAATGCAGCTGCACGGATTACAGTGAGCAAACTAAATTCACCTATTAACAATTACAGCCAGATGGAGTACAGGGAGACTAAATTTACCTATCAAAACACAGCTCCATTCATAAAATTCAGCGAGCCAACACTAACTGTATCTATCTAATCCTAGCATCTACATTTGTGCTACATAAATGATATCAGTAGCTAGGGCTCCTAAAGAAATCATATAAAGTAAGTTCCAATATTTAGCATGGTGGCATCAATTATTTGTTAATACAGCAAGTACCAGGCTAAATGGCCAGGACCCTGCAATACCTCTGAATGCTTTCTACAAAATATGGTTTCGCCAATTAGACTAAATACCCTACAGAACGGAATTTATGATAGACGTTTATTGAAATTCTGCTTGGTGTGTTGAAACGGTCAAGTATTTGGCATAGGACCAAGACTACTTTTTTTTTACGCTAATTTGGAACAGTTGCCTGTAAAAAGAGTGTGCACTGTGTGTAGTGTGCCCTGTTCTATCCTCACTACCCAAAATAAAGGGTCTGGCTGGATTAGTTGACTTGCCTTTCAACATCTTTTATTTCAGGTCAGTGATCCTACACATGACAACAAGAACAGGAGTCTACTAAAGGTCACGTATAGACACTTGATTCGTCTGAAGTGCTGTCACAATGAATAGACATGTTCAGAGATCCGTCTGGACAAAATCGTGTGCCCTAAGCCTAAATCATCTTCTCTATACAAGTGCCAACTCAAATGAACAGGCCAAGGCTTCAGAGTGAAGAATGTTCAGACGTACATGTCACACACTGCACGGCAATGGAAAAACACAATATTATCACAGTGCTTTTATATCAACCAGCTTTGTGTCCCAAGAATATGTTATCCGCTCCTGTACCATATAAAAAAAATAAATAAAAAAAAAAGTATAGAATCGGTTTCTTTGATAATGAAAATAATGTATATTATTACAGGTAATTTCAGGAATGCATACATGAGATATTTTTATAAATCCACATCCTAATATATATGATGAAATTGTAACAATGACTAAAAATGTAGTCAAAATCATAATAATAAATACTAATACTAATAATTACTATTAAATATTAATATTAATAAATTAAAGTAGAAGATTAGTCTAAAACTAAAATCTCTAAATCTACTTGCAACCACAATGTAAGATTAGCCTATCTAGCCCTGTAAAACAAAAAAAAAAAACAAAAAAAATCGCAATACATTTTCTGAAGCCGCTCCGGTCGGTCCGGTCCCACGCTGAGCTGTCATCACTGGCTTCTCTGTGTAGGCGTGTTCTGAAGAGCCAGCTCACAATGAAAGCCCCTCCATAGTAAGTCTATTGCCGCATACACACGGTCGGAATTTCCGACAACAAATGTTCGATGTGAGCTTGTTGTCGGAAATTCCAACCGCGTGTAGGCTCCATCGGACATTTGTTGTCGGAATTTCCAACAACAAAAATTTGAGAGCTGGATCTCAAATTTTTTCAAACAACAAAATCCTTTGTTGTAAATTCCGATCGTGTGTGTACACAATTCCGACGCACAAAACTCCACGCATGCTCGGAATTAAGCAGAAGAGCCGCACTGGCTATTGAACTTCATTTTTCTCGGCTCTTCATACACGTTGTATGTCACTGCGTTCTTGGCAATCGGAATTTCCGACAACATTTGTGCGACCGTGTGTATGCAAGACAAGTTTGAGCCAATATCCATCGGAAATAAATCCAGGATTTTGTTGTCGGAATGTCCGATCGTGTGTACGCGGCATAAGGGTGACGTCACTTTCCAGGCACTTCCCAGCCATTTTCGGCTTTCTCCTGCACACAGCATCTGCTGCTGGAGACCGGAGCAGAGCGGCTTCAGAAAAGGTATGTATATCGATTTTTGCTTTACAGGGCTACATAGATTAGTCTTAGATTGTGGATGCAAGTAGATTCAGAGATTTTAGTTTTAGGCTGAACTTCTATTTTAATAATAAAAATAACAAATCATAATACTATCCATAATTTTAGCATTTTTTTTTCAGATGACCAAAAATACTGATAACTGTACAGACTAACAAGGTCCAATACTAACCCAAAACAGAAGGGAGAATTAATAGTTAATAATAATAAGTTGGTGTGCTAAGTTACTGACCTCATGGATAGCCAAATATAGAAGAATAAAAGTTTAAAAGCAGAAAAAAATGCTACTCATGCCAGTCACTCCGCTTTCCTATTAAAAACTGACCACACTAGGCATGGGAGCACAGTGTGGTCAGTTCTCTCGCTGTGCTGAAAACTCAGCCTGCTCTTCTCCAGTGATCAGACTTCCACTGCTGACATGCCCCCCCCCCTTTCCCTGCACAGCCAATGATTGGAAAGACCAGTGCACTGCCGTTTCTCCTCCTCCAGCTCTCTGAGCTCCTTATGCATCTGAGAACAAAGGTTATGTGATTCTTCATAACAAAGGGAAAAAAATGGATTTATAATGTTTTTTATACGTTTATACAAATGTTTTGCCTTTCATTTCCATTTTAAACTAAATGGGTTGTTTTTACAAGGTAAGAGTTTACATATACTTTATTGCTTTCTCTGCATTAAAGGTGCAAAAAACATGCACGGTCTGTTCCCCACCTCCTTAACACTTACCTTGGTCCTGTATTGATCCATCGCTGTGCCTGGCTGCATGCCTCCTGTTTCTTCTTCCTGGTCTCATGGGCTTTGCTGATAGAAGCAGGAGCCAGGGTCTTCAAATCCTATGAGGAGGGAGTGAGGGGTGGTGCTGACCCGCACTACGTGTGTCTATGGACACACACACACAGCCCAGCTTGGAAGCGAGCCCACACGTTTGCCCTAAATAACAAGAGCCCCTAACACAGAAGAGGAGCCTGAGATTGCACAGAGCAGGTAAGTATAAACCTGTTTATTATTTTAATTTTAAAAAATTACTTTACAACAGTTTAAGAGGTTTATATACAGGGGGTCCCCTACTTACAAACATCCGACTTACAAACGACTCCTACTTACAAACGGAGGGAGACAACAGGAAGTGAGAGGAAATCCACCCCTAGGAAGGGAAATTCACTCCTGTAAGAGTTATTATGGGAAAAAGGTACCTCCACTGATGCTTTATCACCAGTCCATGTTTCCCTAACAACACAAAATTTTCAAAATCCAATTGTCATTGGGACAGAAGGGGAGGTGAAATCTTCTGAACAGGGGCACAGACAGCAAAACAAATGTTACAGGGGTGATAACCCTTCTCTATGTTATCTAAAAAACGTAAAAATAGATTTTTTTGGCTGGAGCTACACTTAAAAAATGTACCTGTTCCGACTTACAAACAGATTCAACTTAAGAACAAACCTACAGTCCCTATCTTGTTTGTAACCCGGGGACCCCCTGTATACAGTATCTCACAAAAGTGAGTACACCCCTCACATTTTTGTAAATATTTTATTATATCTTTTCATGTGACAACACTGAAGAAATGACACTTTGCTACAATGTAAAGTAGTGAGTACAGCTTGTATAACAGTGTACATTTTGCTGTCCCCTCAAAATAACTCAACACACAGCCATTAATGTCTAAACCGCTGGCAACAAAAGTGAGTACACCCCCAAGTGAAAATGTCCAAATTGGGCCTAAACTGTCAATATTTTGTGTGGCCACTATTATTTTCCAGCACTGCCGTAACCCTCTTGAGCATGGAGTTCACCAGAGCTTCACAGGTTGCCACTGGAGTCCTCTTCCACTCCTCCATGACAACATCACAAGGCTGGTGGATGTTAGAGACCTTGCGCTCCTCCACCTTCCATTTGAGAATGCCCCACAGATGCTCAATAGGGTTTAGGACTGGAGACATGTTGGCCAGTCCCTCATCTTTACCCTCAGCTTCTTTAGCAAGGCAGTGGTCGTCTTAGAGGTGTGTTTGGGGTCGTTATGTTGGAATACTGCCCTGAAGCCCAGTCTCCGAAGGGAGGTGATCATGCTCTGCTTCAGTATGTCACAGTACATGCTGGCATTCATGGTTTACATTCAGCGGTTTAGACATTAATGGCTGTGTGTTGAGTTATTTTGAGGGGACAGCAAATTTACACTGTGGGACACTGTATATTATATACAGTATTTTGTGAGATACTATATTAATGTTAAAACACCAGTGGGCTTAGTTGGTAAGGCAGGGGAAAGAACAATTGTGATATGCAAAGTGCAGATACTCAGAGCAGCAGTTTAGACTTTACTATAAAGTCAGCAAAACCTGGCCTGTGATTGGTTACTATGAGTTAATTCATTTTCCTCTTTCCATTATTGAGTGAGCCCATAGATTGTAAGAAATTCCGGGTATGACATTGGGAAAGTCTATTTATATCTTCCATGTATGATTGAACTAAGAAGATGTGTGTGTCTAGGAGTCTCCTAATGCAGTATTAGTTATCCGGTTGCCAGGATCTAGTGACGTAGAATATTGACTGTAACTAGATTTGCCAGTTTCTCTATTGACATGATTAACTTCAGGAAGACCAGAACACAGCATTGCATAAATTAATAATTAGCTGATGCCACTTTATTTCTAGATGTGATGTCTGCAGAGGAAGCCAGCAGCTCATTACAAGTTTTTTTCGATTAACAGGGATGAAGTATTTTATTCTCATGCCATTGGACGCTGTAATACTTTGATGACAGTTCAACCAATAGCAATTCTTCAGCTGCAGACAAGTCTGACAATCCCAATTAATATCGTTTTATACTTTGAAAGAATACCAGAAAATTCATCATATATATACACATACACACACACACACTGAGTGTATAGCGTTAACAGTAACAACTAGGGAAATCAAGGGGTTAACCCTTGATGTGCCTAACTCAATTGTAATTTCAGTGACAGTCTATTTCACTAGCCAGTCATTGTTTTTCTGGCATCATGTGACTCACAGATAATGTAAAAACGCAGAGGATCGCCATGTCAATAGTAGCAGAAGATCTTGCAGTTTACACCTGCACAGACTCATTTGCTGTGAATGGACAGAAACTGATCACTGCGGGTCCGGTCGTTCAATCATTGCAGTGACCACTGAACTGTTGTGGCTGCTCTTAGTATACAAATCACAGCATAGCAGGGGTGGTGGGCCAGCAGGCGCTGCCTTCTTCAGCTCGGGTATGCGTCCCCTACTAGTGCGATTCAGTACTGCGCATTATCTTGACCCAGCCGCAGCGTTACAGCGCCTTCCGGCTGCCCCACAGTAGCTGTGCATGCCAAGTATATGCTCGCTAAGTGACGTAGGAATACACCTAATTTACACGGACCTTTGGCTCACAACGAAATTAATTAAAACGTGCCCTATTCTAGTGTCTGAGAGGAACCATGATTGTGACACATTTTTTTGATCCATGAGTCCATTTCATCTGCCTTGAAGCCCTGATAATTACTTGACGATGTGCAACCGCCTTCCTCATACCAGCAAATCACATTAGCATTGAACATTTAATGCATAAATCCAAAAATTATCAAATGTCGATCTTCTGCAACTTTCGCTATTCACGCAAAACAATATGATTCTTTTTATAATGAAATAATTCTAGGTTTACACCTTTCCATAATATATTCTATTTGTAGACTTAACTTGCAATACACTTCAATCAATGCTTCATGCAATTTTTTGTCACACAAAGAAATACATTCTGCCCTGTGGAATTTAAAATTTGATATTAATAGCAAATACAAAAATATTTTAGTTTTTTTAAAATTGTATCGTTTTTTTTCTTTGCCATAAATTATACCAAGGGTCATAATACAGCCATCTGTTCTTTGTTTATTTGTACAGTGGTAAAAAAAAAAAAGAATGCCTAGGCTATGTTCATGGCATTTAGCCAAATGGTTAAGCTTGTCATACACAAACTTAACTAAATTTAACGTTTTTACAGGATAAGAGTTTTGCTATCAAAATAATTAAGGCATAAAGTTTAGGTCGACATTATGAAACTGTAACGATAGCAGTGGCTGTCAGACTGCCTGAACTCTCTATCATATAAGTGTGTCCAGCATTTAATCGTTTACTAGAGTGAACATTCTTGGAAGACGCAAACAAAATCAGTTCTGCCGGCAATGTTTCCCAAGATGAAGCCATGCCGACAGTGATCATGCTGTACTGGGTAACTTCATGCATGCACAGTTTTTTTGTTGTTCAAACGCTCAGCTATGCACGTGTCATAATCTATTATAGCACGTATATACTGCTATAAGTAAATAGTATTTCATGATTTTAACACTCAGTTCAGAACTAAACTGTAATATTAAAGTAAAATAGTTCAGAAGATGAGTTGTAAAACCACAGTGTCATTACTGTGAATGGAAAACACTTTTATGTACAATATTTTTGATGGTGTCTTGACATGCAGTTGGTACACAGTCCTCTAACCTGAGACTCGTATGCCGTAGCCAGGGTGCACATGCAGTGTCACATGTTTCTGTGCAGATTGCACAGTCCATCACACTCTTACTGGACAGCTCGCAGTTACTGTTCAGCTGCAAGGCGTCTCTATGCGCTTCACGGACTATGCTGGCCATGTAAATATACCGAAGGCATGTCAATACTGCTATAGGAGTATAATGGTTTTATCTGTAAATTTTAATAAATAAGTGCCTTTCCCTTTCTGGTACAGTGGGGAAGAATGGAATGCATGTGCGTTCTAGTGATTTAGTAAGCAATCTTTCTCCACCAGCAGTTCCTAACATGCTCACAGAATAAAAAAACCCTGAGCAACTAGGAATAAATATACCATAAGCCTTGAAATCTTCCCCTAGAATGTTGAGACACCTCTCTTCCACTGCAGTGCGCATTTGACCTCGTCATCTGTGCCGCTTGGTGAGCTGCGATACTGCACATGCGCATGGTCCCAAAGGATAGGTCAAACAAGTGCGGCGATCTGCGCCCAAATGCGCAGTCCGCTAAAGATCAGATCACTGCATACAGTAAAAAAGGAAATAATAAATAAATATATAATTTAATCACGTACAGTTTTATAGTCGCTTACATTTACGTAAACCAATCAATATGCCTATTCATGTTCTCAAGTAACAGAATACATGGTGCACAATTATTGGTTAGAAATTTAAATTATACTATTTTGATACATGTATTATAGCATCTGTACATATCTTTGTTTTTATACATTGTTGAGCGAGTTTTCATTCTCCCTGTTTCTATCGCAAACAATGTAAATTACCTTGCAGAGCATATGTAAATCACCACAAAAAAAGTATAATCATGATCACATAGCAAATAACACAAATCTTTGTATTGAGCGTTGGCATTGTAAGGTAAATCTTGAGCAGTGAGTAATGCAAAGAATGCTGGTTTAAGGGATAATCTTTTGAATGGATTGAAGCAGGATTAAACCCTTGCATCATAAAAAAATCAATCTTTACATAGCAAAATAAAGATGATTTTTCAGTGTGCCCCGTAGCATATTTGAACACATTCACATTATAGGACTTCACTATTAGCACAATTCAGCAATATTGCACTGTCAAACGACCATGCATGTCAGCTCGAAAGCTAGCAGCTTTTTTAGCTATCCCTTACTCCGTCTTCTTTGGGTTTATCTTGAGTTTAAAAGCATTTTGAAGCAAAAAAAAAAAAACAATGTTTATGTTCTGTGCTATAAGTACATATAAGATCACATAATCTTAATAGTATGTCACACGCTGATAAAAAACGTACTACATGAGACTACCAGCATTCTGTAGAATTTTTGCTATTCAAAACCCTGGCTTCTCTGATCCTCCCCTTCTTCCATTGTAAGAATTTCCTCATAACAGTCTATGGAGTCAGGCTGCACATGCTCAGTTTTGTTTTCTTGGGCAGGTGCATGTGATCTGCACAGGGCCAATCAGCACTGTCCAGAAAGAAAGTCAGGGGTCTTGCAGTTTCATAGGTCAGTCAGAAAACTCCTTATGCAAGCTTTAACCTGTGCTTGGCTGGACACTGATAGAAAAATCACAAGACTGTTATATACTGCTGATGAGGAGAAAAGGTCTTTAGCAGTTTATATTTCCTAAAATAATTGCATTTCCATTTTCTGTATACTGTGGGAGAGCAGCTATAGTGAATGCAGGGTCCTGAGTTTAGTAACACTTTAAAGCAGTTGTATACACGCACAGAAAAAAAAAAACCCTGTAAGGCAAAGGCATAATGAGCTAGTATGCAATGCATACTAGCTCATTATGAAATACTAACCTTAGAATGAGGCGTCGGCATCTGATCCCGGTCCAGGCCGAGGGAGCTGACATTTTGCCCTCGGTGCTTCTTCTGGGTTTGCGGCTCCGGCGCTGTGGCTGGAGCTGCGATTACGTCACATGCGCATCTTCTTCCCGGTAAGGTCCGGCAGCGTCTGCCAGGCCTTCACAGCGCATGCGCCACTAATGTCAGCAGCTGCATGCAAAGTGAATATCTCCTAAACCGTAGAGGTTTAGGAGATATTAATTTTACCTACAGGTAAGCCTTATTATAGGCTTACACATACGTAAAAATTAAAACGTGCCCATATTCTATAGTTCTGCAGAGGAACCAATGATACCTGGTGCACACCCCATTTTATTGGTTAGTTTAATTAGACTATATTGAAATACACTTAATATTTAGATCTGCCTTGAATGCCTTTCTGATATTATTATCTGATTTTGAGCGATGTAGACATACCCGCCAGTTCCTACATAATCCAAACAAATGTACACACTTACGCATTGACAGGGAGCATATTTGTAAAGTTCAGCCATTAAAAATTAAGTAATATATCAAAGATCAACATGTAGTCAGAGTCTATATACATGCAAATCCTTTTATTACGTTTGGATTCAGGCAAAACACACCTGAGGTGATTTTTTTTTAATGCAAGATATCTTCCTTGTTTGTTTAGGGCAACCTGTTTTTCTTTAATATATTGCATCATTTGTAATGACTTAACTCTGCAAATATGTACACGGTCCAATCCAATGACCTTCCGCAACTCTTCTCCCACTGAGTCGAGCACAACAGAAAATAATAGTAGATTGCTGCCCTCCGCTGGCCAAATGATTGAACAGCATTTACGAGTCTGGATTCACAGTAGCCAAATTCACAGGAAAATATTCCTTAGGCCTCATGTACACTGCTGCTGGTAAAAGGACGTTTAGGAGCAGTTATGCGTTTTGTTTTTTTTTAGCTGCTGTTATCTTATCACACAGGGTCGTGTATAGGCAGTTGAGTTTAGAAGCATTTTTTGGAAAGCAAAAAAAAAAAAAAAAAAAAAGAATGCGTTCAGGACGGATGTTCAGAGCCATTTAAGACACCAAACATCTGTAATAGCTTGTCAACGCGTGTAAACGTGGTAACTAACATTAAGCCACGTTTTGTTTACAGGCATTTAAAATTTTTGACTATTCAAAAAATAAAACGCTTCTAAAACACGGCATAACAGACGTTTTTAAGGCCTCATGTACACTTCTGCTGGTAAACGGACGTTTAGGAGCAGTTGGGTGTTTTTTTCAGCTGCCCCTGAACTCTCCTATATCATCTTATCAGTACATGTACACAGGGTCATTTATAGTCGTTTCTAGGCAGTTGAGTTTAGACTTATTTTTTGGAACGCAAAAAAAATGGGTTCAGACGGATGTTCAGAGGCATTTGAAAACGCCAAATGCCCGTAACAGCTTGTAAATGCTGCTAAACGGGTAACTTGCAGCATTTCGTCTACAGATTTTTTTTTTTTTTTACAAACGCTTCTAGACGCAAACGTGGCTAAATGGACGTTTTTAGACGCTGGTTTCTAGCTATCAAGTTAAATAGTTTCGATGAGGTTTAACAACGTCCAGTGTACATGAAGCCTTACGTCGGTTACTATCTGTCAAGTTAAATAGTTCAGGAGAGGTTGTAAAACGTCCCGTGTACATTAAGCCTTAGTGGATGTTTCATTTGGGAAAAACACTTTTTACTTTTGCAGATACTTTTTTTTATGTTGTTCTTTACATGGATGAGCAAGTTTGGGGTGGAGGAACTTGACTGCCCAGCCCAGAGTCCTGACCTCAACCTGATAGAACACTTCTGGGATGAATTAGAGTGGACACTGCTAGCCAGGCCTTCTCGTCCACATCAGTGCCTGACCTCACAAATGTGCTTCTGGAAGAATAGTCAAACATTCCCATAGACACACTCCTAAACCTTGTGGACAGCCTTCCCAGAAGAGTTAAAGCTGTTATAGCTGCAAAGGGTAGTCTAAATCAATATTGAACGCTACGGACTAAGTCTGGGATGCCATTAAAGTTCATATGCGTGTAAAGGCAGGTGTCCCAATACTTTTGGTAATATAGTGTATGTATTAATGTATTTTTTAAATTTTTTAATAAACTGCCCACTAGGTGGCGCTTTTCCCTTTCTATACACGCACTCTCAGGAGCAGTGGGGGAAATTGCATGCAATTCCGACAGGAATTGCTGTTCAAATTGCATGCGATTCTTCTCAGTGTGATTTGTGCCCATTTATTTTGTGTTGATCGCACCACAAAGTATTGCCCTAAAAGTATGGCTGCTCGCGCCTAAAATAAAAAAACGGTATTGAAGCAACTCTAATTAAAATCTCCAGTGAATTTGCCGTTAAACTTCCCAATCAGGAACTTCCTGTTATGAGGTGACAACCATCTCTCAACTATCATCCTGCATTGTCACCCTGTCATATATGCCGCTGGTAGCAACAAGTGCCCATACTGACACTCACTGCGCAGGCATGGTCACAATCAGGAAGCTGGTCCAGAACAATTATGTGCGGCTGATGCTTGAGCAAATACATATAGACAGAAAGTGGCTGAAAGAGGATAGAGGAGATCAGAAGTACCAAGGTTGAAAAAAAAAGGGAAAAAAATAAAATAAAAATAGTATTTAAAAATGTCACTGTACAGTTTTTACATTTCCCTTACAGTGTTACTAAACCCCAGACCCTGCATTCACTATATCTGGTCTCCCACAGTACACAGAACATGGAGATGCAATTATTTTAGTAAAAATAAACTGATAAATACATTTTCTCATCAGCAGTATATAGCAGTCTTGTGACTTCTATCAGTTTTCTAGTAAACCTTGTAGGAGGAGTTTTCATTCTCCCCTGATCTTCTGTCTGGACAGTGCTGATTGGCCCTGTGCTAATCACATGTACCCTCCCAAGAAAAGAAAAAAAACCTCTCTAGCAATACACACCAAACTGAGCATGTGCAGCCTGTACTCCGGCTCTGTAAATATCAGGTTATTTTTTTGAGACAGTGGAAGAAGAAGAGGATCAGAGAAGACAGGATCAAACAGCCTTTATGCACAATGCAAAGGATTAACCCCTTAGCGAGTATAAAAAAAATCATGCTTTACTGCATATACAGACTGTTTTTACTGTTGTGGGTTTAGTAACACTTTAACCACTTCCACTTTTTGCGATACGGCACTGCGTCACTTTAACTGACAATTGCGCAATCATGCAACGGTGTACCCAAACAAAATGTACGTAATTTTTTCCCCACAAATAGAGCTTTCTTTTGGTGGTATTTGATCACCTCTGCGGTTTTAATTTTTTGAGCTATAATCAAAAAAGCAACAATTTTGAAAAAAAAAAAAAAAAAAAAACACAATATTTTTTTAGTTTTTGCTATAATAAATATCCCAAATTAAAAAAATAAAATTATATTATATATATATACACACACACATACATACACACACACAGTATCTCACAAAAGTGAGTACACCCCTCACATTTCTGTAAATATTTTATTCTATATTTTCATGTGACAACACTGAAGAAATTACACTTTACTACAATGTAAAGTAGTGAGTATACAGCTTGTATAACGGTGTAAATTTGCTGTCCCCTCAAAATAACTCAACACACAGCCATCAATGTCTAAACGGCTGGCAACAAAAGTGGAGTACACCCCTAAGTGAAAATGTCCAAATTGGGCCCAATTAGCCATTTTGCCTCCCCAGTGTCATGTGACTTGTTAGTGTTTCAAGGTCTCAGGTGTGAATGGGGAGCAGGTGTGTTAAATTTGGGGTTATCACTCTCACTCTCTCATACTGCTCACTGGAAGTTCAACATGGCACCTCATGTCAAAGAACTCTGAGGATCTGAAAAAAAGAATTGTTGCTCTACATAAAGATGGCCTAGGATATAAGATTGCCAAGACCCTGAAACTGAGCTGCGGCACGGTGGCCAAGACCATACAGCGGTTTAACAGAACAGGTTCCACTCAGAACAGGCCTCACCATGGACGACCAAAGAAGTTGAGTGCACGTGCTCAGAGTCATATCCAGAAGTTGTCTTTGGGAAATAGACGTATGAGTGCTGCCAGCATTGCTGCAGAGGTTGAAGGGGTGGGGGGTCAGCCTGTCAGTGCTCAGACCATACGCCGCACACTGCATCAAATTGGTCTGCATGGCTGTCATCCCAGAAGGAAGCCTCTTCTAAAGATGATGCACAAGAATGTCCGCAAACAGTTTGCTGAAGACAAGCAGACTAAGGACTGGAACCATGTCCTGTGGTCTGATGAGACCAAGATAAACGTATTTGGTTCAGATGGTGTCGAGCCTGTGTGGCGGCAACCAGGTGAGGAGTACAAAGACAAGTGGGTCTTGCCTACAGTCAAGTATGGTGGTGGGAGTGTCATGGTCTGGGACTGCATGAGTGCTGCAGGCACTGGGGAGCTACAGTTCATTGAGGGAACCATGAATACCAACATGTACTGTGACATACTGAAGCAGAGCATGATCCCCTCCCTTCAGAGACTGGGCCACAGGGGAGTATTCCAACATGATAACGACCCCGAACACACCTCCAAGATGACCAGTGACCACTGCCTTGTTAAAGAAGCTGAGGGTAAAGGTGATGGACTGGCCAAGCATGTCTACAGACCTAAACCCTATTGAGCATCTGTGGGGCATCCTCAAACAGAAGGTGGAGGAGTGCAAGGTCTCTAACATCCACCAGCTCCGTGATGTCATCATGGAGGAGTGGAAGAAGGCTCCAGTGACAACCTGTGACGCTCTGGTGAACGCCATGCCCAAGAGGGTTAAGGCAGTGCTGGAAAATAAATGGTGGCCACACAAAATATTGACACTTTGGGCCCAATTTGGACATTTTCACTTAGGGGTGTACTCACTTTTGTTGCCAGGGGTTTAGACAATAATGGCTGTGTGTTGAGTTATTTTGAGGGGACAGCAAATTTACACTGTTATACAAGCTGTACACGCACTACTTTACATTGTAGCAAAGTGTAATTTCTTCAGAGATGTCACATGAAAAGATGTAATAAAATATTTACAAAAATGTGAGGGGTGTACTCACTTTTGTGAGATACTGTGTGTGTGTGTGTGTGTGTGTGTGTGGTGTGTGTGTATATATGTATGTGTGTATATGTATATATATATATATATATATATATATATATGTATGTATATGTATATATATATATATATATATATATATATATATATATATATATATATATATATATATATATATATATATATATATATATATATATATTTATTAGGGCTGAGAAGATTAAAGATTAATTCCCTCGATTAATCTTTCATTTTTTTGATTGATCAAAATTCTTTTGATCGATCAAAGTTATCTTGATCTGTACTCGCCTCTCTGCCGGCTTCTGGGCCTTCAGGGAGTTCCGTCTGAGATATGATGACGTCACGGTAATCAACGTCACCGGACTCCTCCCCCCTTCCCCAAGTGCCTCCGTCTGCTAACGAAGGGAAGGGGGGAGGAGTCCAGTGACGTTGAAGTTCTGATTGAACGTAACGCGTACGGGGGAGGAGCTACGCACCACGTCACCCGCTGCTGCCCTACGGAACTAACGCGATTGTCGGCTTTACATGCTGTGTTTTTATCATCTTTATGTGAGTAGTTTGTGTTTGAGCACAAAAATGTAATCTTAGACTTAAGCGGTGAGCACTTAGATCTTTTCTTTCTACCCATGACCTGGTGTCCTTGCTGAGATCTAAGGAGACGTGAGAGAAGTTTATGGTCCGTGTTAACCCTTTTGATACCCGCTTGCATGACCACCTGTTTGCACATAAGTCCATGCTATAAGGTGAGAGTGATTAGTTAGACCGGAGGTGGAGGGATTGTCACGCTACTGTGGAAAAAAAAATGACTTAAGTCAGTGCTACAGTTTGAATTTAAAAAGTATTTGTGTGAACTGTGAAGTTAAGTCATGGATTGTGGAAACTAACTAGTGTTGGGTGATTGTATATAGTGTATACCACATTTACCACTGACTAATACAGAGTTGCAATGCAAGGAGATCAGCTAAAGGTAGTTGGATCTGTATGTGCGTTATAATTAATCGAAATTAGTCGATTAAATAAAAAAAAAAAAATAAAATCGATCAATCGAACACAAAAATTTTAATCAGTAACAGCCCTAATTATATATATATATATATATATATATATATATATATATATATATATATATATATATATATATATATATATATATATATATATATATATATATATATATATATATATATATATATATATATATATATAATTTTTTAATTTTTTTCTCAGTTTAGGCTGATATGTATTCTTCTACATCTTTTTGGTAAAAAAACAAAAAACTAAAAAAATAGGCGTATATTGATTGGTTTGCGCAAAAGTTATAGCGTCTACAAAATAGGGGATAGATTTATGTAATTTTTATTATAATTTTTTTTTTTTTTTTACTAGTAATGGCAGGGAAGGGGTTAACACTAGGGGGTGATCAAGGGGTTAACTGTGTTCCCTAGATTTGTTCTAACTGTAGCGGGGATGGGACTGACTAGGGGAGGAGAGAGATCGGTGTTTATACTTAGTATGAACAAGCGATCCGTCTCCTCTCCCCTGAGAGAACCAGGATTTGTGTTTTTACACACACAGATGCCAGTTCTTGCTCTGTCACGAGCGATCGCGGGGGGGGCCCGGTGGTCATCGCATCCGCCGGGCATGCGCATCGGCTCCGGGGACACCGGATACCTGCTGCGACGTCTTAAAGAAGCGAGGTACAGCTACGGCGATTTGCGCAGCCGTGCCAACCTGAAGCAGTTATACTGCGGCAGCTGGTCAGCTAGTGGTTAAAGTGTTACTAAACCCAGGACCCTGCATTCACTATATCTGGTCTCCCACAGTACACAGAACACGGAAATGCAATAGTTTTAGTAAATATAAACTGCTAAATACCTTTTCTCATCAGCAGTTACAGCAGTCTTGTGACTTCTATCAGTGTCCAGCAGAGCACTGGTTAAAGCCTGTAGAAAGAGTTTTCTTTCTCCCCGATTGTTCTATGAGGCTGCAGGACCCCTGACCCTCTGTCTGGACAGTGCTGGTTAGCCTTGTGCTGATCGCAGGCACTCTCCAAAGTAAATAAAAACTCACTAGCAATACACACCAAACTGAGCATGTGCAGCTTGCCCCCTAAGGCTCTTACATCCACAGATAGATTGGGGACATTGGAAGGAGGGGGGGATCAGAGAAGACAGGATCAAACAGCCTTTTTACACACTGCGGAGGATTAACCCCTTAGGTTCCATAGTGACTTTAACAAGCATGCTTTAATGCATATACAGACTGATTTTACTGTTGTAGGTTTAGTAACACTTAACTGTATAGGGAATAGCTCTCCTGTAGAGCAGTGATGTGGATGTGTCGAAAACGCAGAATAGCCTCATTGTACAGTAGGTCACATGAATGCCTTGATGTTGACAAAACTTTGAAGGGAAACTACTTCTAGAATTAGGCAAATCAAGAACCACAAGCAGAAATGTTCAAAGAGTAGATGAACAATAAATACGGCACCTATAATTAATAGGCATCTGGAATAGGTTATTACAATCAAGACGTTACATGCAGACTTGTGCGTTCAGAATTGGTCGATCCCTTTAAACTGGTATAAACAAAAGCATTTAAAATGTCAGCTGTTAATGGCACACAATAACATCCACATACATCATGGTTCTGTGTCGAGCGATTAATTCAAGAGAAAATGACTTTTTTTTCCATTGCCACTTCCAAGAAAAGCCTCAGCTTTCCACCAATTTAAATGCAGAATAACAAAGTCATTCTTGCCTCTTTGTAGTTTTGTTTATACAGTCATAATGCAGCCGTTTCATCGCTCTCAGTGACTAAACAAAATCTGACGCCGGACGCTCCAGTTCATCATTGGGCTTTATACAGCCATGTGGAAAATCCTGTCGGTGATCTAGTAATGACAGTTTTTATTATTTTCAGTCTTCCACACATTGTTCAGGGATGGTAAAGCACATGTTCAACTTTCAGCCTAATCTGGACTTGACAGCTTCTCCATAGAAAATATTTATTTGAGCATTACAGCAATAACATCATCCAAGAATGTTGACGAGTCGGCCGAAACGCGTCAACATTTTTGGATGATGTTATTACTGTAATTCTCAAATATTTTCTATGGAGAATCTGTCGAGTTGCCGGCCTGTGCATGGATCTAAAACCCCCTTCCTGCCCAGGCGATTTTTCAGCTTTCAGCGCTGTCGCACTTTGAATGACAATTGCGTGGTCATGCTACACTCTACCCAAACAAATTTGTTTATTTTTTTTTTCACACAAATAAAGCTTTCTTTTGGTGGTATTTAATCACTGCTGGGTTTTTTATTTTTTACAAAAAAAAAAAAAAAAAGTCCAAAAATTTTGAAAAAATTATGTTGTTTTTTTCTTTTTTTCTGCCAGTAAATTTTGTAACAAAGTAATTTTTCGCCTTCACTGATGTGCACTGATGAGGTGGCACCGATGGGCTGAACTGGTGGGCATTGATGAGGTGGCACTTATGGGCACTGATGAGGTGGCACTTATGGGCACTGATAGGTGGCACAGATACAGTGGTGTGAAAAAGTGTTTGCCCCCTTCCTCATTTCCTGTTCCTTTGCATGTTTGTCACACTTAACATCAAACCAATTTAAACAATAGTCAAGGACAACACAAGTAAACACAAAATGCAATTTTTAAATGAAGGTGTTTATTATTAAAGGTGAAGAAAAATCCAAACCATCATGGCCCTGTGTGAAAAAGTGATTGCCCCCTAAACCTAATAACTGGTTGGGCCACCCTTAGCAGCAACAACTGCAACCAAGCGTTTGCGATAACGTGCAATGAGGCTTTTACAGCGTCCTGGAGGAATTTTGGCCCAGTCATCTTTGCAGAATTGTCCTAATTCAGTTACATTAGAGGGTTTTCGAGCATGAACGGCCTTTTTAAAGGTCATACCACAACATCTCAATAGGATTCAGGTCAGGACTTTGGCTAGGCCACTCCAAAGTCTTCATTTTGTTTTTCTTCAGCCATTCGGTGGTGGACTTGCTGGTGTGTTTAGGATCATTGTCCTGCTGCAGAACCTAAGTTCGTTTCAGCTTGAGTACACGAACAGATGGTCGGACATTCTCCTTCAGGATCTCTTGGTAGACAGCAGAATTCATAGTTCCTTTTATCATGGCAAGTCTTCCAAGTCCTGAAGCAGCAAAACAGCCCAAGACCATCACACTACCACCACCATATTTTACTGTTGGTATAATGTTCTTTTTCTGAAATGCAGTGTTCCTTCTACGCCAGATATACTTGGACACACAGCTTCCAAAGAGTTCCACTTTTGTCTCATCGGTCCACAGAATGTTGTCCCAAAAGTCTTGGGATCATCAAGATGTGTTGTGGAGAAATTGAGACGAGCTTTGATGTTCTTTTTGCTCAGCAGTGGTTTTCTCCTTGGAACTCTGCCATGCAGGCCATTTTTGCCCAGTGAGGCCTGCAGTTCCTTGGACGTTGTTGTGGGGTCTTTTGTGACCTCTTGGATGAGTCGTCGCTGCGCTCTTGGGGTAATTTTGGGCGGCCGGCCACTCCTGGGAAGGTTCACCACTGTTCCATGTCTTCGCCATTTGTGGATAATGGCTCTCACTGTGGTTCGCTGGATTCCCAAAGCTTTGGAAATGGATTTATAACCCTTTCCAGACTGATAGATCTCAATTACTTTCTTTCTCAATTGTTCCTGAATTTCTTTGGGTCTCGGCATGATGTGTAGCTTTTAAGGATCTTCTGGTGGACTTTACTGTGTCAAGCAGCTCCTATTTAAGTGATGCCTTGATTGTGAACAGGTGTGGCAATAATCAGGCCTGGGTGTGGCTAGAGAAATTGAACTCAGGTGTGGACAACCACAGTTATAGTATGTTTTAACAAGGGGGGCAATCACTTTTTCACACAGGGCCATGATGGTTTGGATTTTTTTTCACCTTTAATAATAAACACCTTCATTTACAAATTGCATTTTGTGTTTACTTGTGTTGTCCTTGACTATTGTTTAAATTGGTTTGATGTTCCGAAACACTTAAGCGTGACAAACATGCAAAGGAACAGGAAATGAGGAAGGGGGCAAACACTTTTTCACACCACTGTATGTGGCACTGATGGGCACTGTTAGGTGGCACTGATGGCCACTAATAGGCGGCACTGATGGGCACTGATAGGCGGCACTGTGGGCATGGATAGGCGGTACAAATGGGCACCGATGGGTGGCACTGATGGGCGACACTGATGGGCATTGATAGGCGGCTCTGATTGCCAGCACTGACTGGCATGGCTAATGGGCACTGATTGGTGGCACTTGTGGGCAGTGGGGGGCACCGATTGCTGCTACTGGTGGGCACTGTATACTGGCATTGGTGGGCACTGTATGGTGACACTATATTTCTTTATTGTAATCAGTGCCCTGATTACATTCCTACATGTCCCGCTGTGAGGAGATGCCGCTAATCGGCTCTCCTCGCCACACACTCTGTCAGTGCGAGGCGAGGAGAGACGATTACCGACATCTCCATGTACATGTACCCGCTGTTATTGGACACAGCCGATTACATGGTTAAAGGGCCGTGGGCACGGCTCTTTACACAAATCGGGGTCGTGTCATGTCCTAGAAACTCGCGAGAGCGCCCGTTCTTGGATGCCGTCATATGACGTTGTCCCAAAACAAGAGCTGCACCGCCCCGCCGTCATTTGACGGCGGGGTGGGCAGCAAGCAGTTAAGTAGCCAGCACACCGACTACTCTTTACACCAACTATACTATATAGCGGTGGAGCTTGGGTGAGTTTTTCTCTTGCTAATCTGGACTGGTTAGCCCACTAATAAAAGAAACATTGATGGACAAGAAACAGGTAAAACACTCAAATACAGTTGTGTGTTAGTAGTGGCATTTCAAGCTGTGCCTTGTGTTACATAACTGTAATGTGTAATGAGTCACATATGAGATTAATACATGACGTAAAATAGATGATGGTGCTGGGCAGTATGAATCATTCTAGTCTACAATGCGAGAAAACAAAAAATATTCCTGGCCTATACACAGTGCTGAAGAATCTGGATGCTGGATTTTAGATTTTAAACTTGCAAGAGTCTGGTATTATACAAGTTAAAATCCGTAAGATGCTGTTGAATAGAAAAATAGAGATTATGTTTTAAAATACCCAACTCAAGGAAAAAGAAAACAAAAATATTCTATTGCTCTCAGCCTCCTCCAAATTCTTTTTTTTTTTTTTTTTTGCTGCGGTGATCCAACTTCCTGTTAGAGGGTGGCTACTTTGGTCCATCCTTGGTCCCCTGCATGTAGAAGATAACCACCCTCTCTTGCTTGTTCCAAAATGGACTAGAGCCTATGGGATTTGTAGTGCGCATAGAGCAGTGCATGTGACCACAACGAATGCACGCTGCTCATTCCAAACAAATGGAAGCGAGGGGGAAGTAGGATAAATTTGTGAGCTCACAGTGGGCGTGAGCAGAAAAAGGCATTATATTATATTACACGTATTATTGTATTATAGGTAAGCCTAAAATAAGGCTTACCTATAGGTACTGTAAATCAGTGGTCATCAACCCTGTGCTCAGGGCCCACTAACAGGACAGGGTTGATGACCACTGCTGTAAATATCTCCTAAACGTGCGCCGTTTAGGAGATATTTACTGTACACTGCGTTGATGATGTCATCTGCGCATGCGCTCTGAAGGAATGGCCGACCGTGTTGTTTCTTTAGGAGGGAGTACCATGACTGGTGACTCCTGCGCGCATGCATGAGAGTGGCGTGATGCGGCTCCGGCCAGTCACATAGCCAGAGTCCGCGGCCCCAGAAGGAAGAGGGGGCAAACATGGATGCGGCCTGCAGCCAGTGGCGGCTGGTGAAGTTTTAGGATGGGGGGCAGACCCCGCCCCTCCTTTTTGACCCCTCCCACTTCTTATAAGTCTCCCCCTTTTAGAATCCACCCATTCCGCCCCCTGTATTCCACTAGCTTCCACCCATAGTGTCAGGAGTATTTAGCTCAGAATCACAGGACAGAGAATACAGCCCCAGCATCACAGGAGAACCTTAAACTACTGTACAGGACACCAAGGTTGGGTCCTGGATGGGTGCTATATAGCACCAGTATTTGGGTTGTGGTCAATCAGGAGAGGACTGACTCGCAGTCCTCTCTATATTAATAGAGAGTTATTTGGGACCCGGAATACGGGAGGCTCTGAAGGGATATTCGGGTGGGAAAAAGCCTCCCTCCCTGACCACAGGGATTCAGCACACAGGGGGTTAAAGGCCTCCAGGAAACAGCTCATAAAGGAAGACAGGAAGTAGTGAAGAGGTGGTGAGGAGGAGTAGGTGCTTACACCTGTGGTGATGAGCTGTGTACCCGTTTTGAGCTGCTAAAGATTCAGCAAGGACTTTAAAGAGGTGGTAAACCCTAATGGGTTTACTTCCTCTTTGTTTACCAGAAAAGGTAAAGCATAATAGGCTACTATGCATCGCATAGTAGCCCATTATGTGTGACTTACCTGACACAGGAGCCAGCGATAACACCGCTGTCCCCTCTTCTACGGAGCCTCCATCTTCTTTGTGTGTATCGCGGCTCGAGCGCCGTTACTGGCCGGAGCCGTGATGACGTCACTCCCGCGCATGCGCAAGGGAGCCGCCACTAGCGGCATATCGCCGTTAGCAGCGGCGTGCTCAGTGCGCCTGCGTGCCGATTTAAATCACTAGTAAAAAGGCTTGCTTCAAATCAACTGAATTTAAATCATAATTTTTAAAGAGAAACTGTCATCTCCTCCTCTGACCTGCTGTTGACTCACCGACAGTCACATTTACTTTAATAGGATCGCTGGTGATGCGGAAGTGACACAACAAGGTGAGGGATGTGGCGGCAGCAGGTGAGTGGATGCCCACTAACAGGCTCTGCCATGATAAGTCTGAAATGACAGGTGCTCTTTAAATGTAAGGACTTATTCTTACTGGTAGTTAGAATCTTTAATATTTGCAAACAAAATGAAGGTTTCCTATTTCGAATAATAAGCTGTCAGGTTAGTAAAACAGCGATATCAGAACCGATTCAAATCATACAGTTTGTAGTTTGAATAGATTTGCAAAACAATGGGATAAAGGAATATTCCTGAACTTTGTTTTTTCTCATGTTTACTGTGAAATTGTATGAATTCATCAATGCAGAGCATGTTATCTCAGCTTGCAGAGCTTGGATTCATTGAATGAGTTTACCAAAATTGTAAATATTGCAGAATATACAGCCTCATGCTGCAGAATTAAGCTCCATTTCATGCTGAATAAACTAAATTATTAATGTATCTACAAAAATACACTTTATTCAAATAAATTTGAAAAAAAAAAAAAAGAATTTGATTTAAAATTAAAAAAAAATCGTATTTAAATAAAAAATAGAAAAATCAGATTGTTTTGTTTTTATTTTTAAAAATCATTAATTTATATCCACCTTGGTTACTCCTCGGTGGTCCTTCTAAAATGAGGTGCCATTTATTTTAGCAGGAGTCCATTGTACCCTACAACACCTTTCCATACCAGATTAATAGATCTACTGAGCTGCAATTTAATACATTTTTGTTTCTGGGTTTCATATCACTTTAAGGACATCAGTATTGTGATCTGACACCATTAGCTCTGTTCCTGGCCAAGTTAAAGTAGTACTAAAGCCAACCCTTTTAACAACAGAATGAACACATTTCACACAGATCAACCGATTCACATTAAGCAACTGAAGTAACGCTTACATTTTATTAATGTTACTGCCTCATTCTCCATTTTCCTGTGAGCCACTTCCCTGCACTTGCTGTCAAAAAGCGCACACTTAACGCATAAAGTTAGGTAATCACTAGACTGGAACTATATTTTCCATCAGTCATAGTGCCATGGCCCATGCGTGCCCTGTTGGCTGCTGTGAGGGCAAACACGCAAAAAAAAAAAAATGTTTTACTCTCTCTCTCTCTCTCTCTCTCTCTCTCTCTCTCTCTCTCTGTATTCATCAGTTTTCCAATATGTATTCTGCTACATATTTTTGGTAAAAAAAAAAAAAAAAAAATCACAATAAGCGTATATTGATTGGTTAAAGTTATAGCATCTACAAAATAGGGTAAAGATTTAGGGACTTTTTTTTTTTACTTTTTTTACTAGTAATGGTGGGGATCAGTGATTTTTAGCGGGACTGCGACATTGCGGTGGACAAATCTGACCCTAATGCCGCGTACACACGAAGGGACTATCCCGTGGGATTATCCGCTGGACCGAAGTCGAGCGGATAATCCCCTCGTGTGTGGGCGCCGGCGGACTTTTTTTGGCCAAAGTACGGCGGACTAAAGTTTTAAGTTTTGTTTTAAAATTATCCGCTGGACTTGGCAGTCCAGCGGACAATCCGGCCGTGTGTAGTATGGTCCGGCGGACCAAAAAGGACGCATGCTCAGTAGCAAGTATTTTTCTAGTATTTTTCGTTTTCTAGTCCCGTCGTACGTGCTGTACGTCATCGCGTGAACCGTCAGACTTTTTGCGTGATCGTGTGTGGTCAAGTCCGTTCGCTTTTTAGTCCAGCGGACCCAGCTGGAAAGTCCAGCGGATTGTCCGCTGGACTTAGGTCCGCCGGGAAAAGTCCCTTCGTGTGTACGCGGCAATAGCGACACTTTTTGGTGACCAGTGACACCAATACAGTGATCAGTGCTATAAAAATGCACTGATCACTGTATAAATGGCACTGGCAGGGAAGGGGTTAACGCCTAATTCATTCAGCTTTAATTAAACCTAAATAAAAAGGAGTTATAGTTATGGGCTTAAAGGAGGGGAGTAAATACAATAATGTAAGAGGGCACTGATATAAAAGGTTCCCACCTATATTAGTAACCCCCCCCCCCCCTTTACTTAGTGTATTTACACTGCAGAAGATGGTCTCTATTCACCAGACATAAGAGTTCCCTTGCACTCTAAGGCCCCTTTCACACCGAGGCGTTTTTCAGGCGATACAGCGCTAAAAATAGCGCCTGTATAGAACCTGAAAAAAAACGGCCCCTTTCACTCCGGCTTTCACACTGAAGCGGTGCGCTAGCAGGACAGTAAAAAAAGTCCTGCTAGCAGCATCTTTGGAGCGGTGAAGGAGCGGTGTATTCACAGCTCCTTAACCGATCCTACCCATTGAAATCAATGGGGCAGCGCGGCTATACCGCCGGCAAAGTGGCGCTTTGCGAGCGGGTTTTAACCCTTTTTCGACCGCTAGCAATGGTTAAAAATCGCCCGCTAGTGGCCAAATAGCGCCGTTAAAACGACAGTAAAGCAGCGCTAAATATAGCGCTGCTTTACCACTGACGCCGCTCCTGCCCCAGTGTGAAAGGGGCATAAGGGGGAATCCTGCAGACTCTTATGTAAGGGGGAACTCTGTGCTGGCTGGGTTATAGTAACCTGACCTTCATGTCAATGAAGAAATATATTTTTTGACTTTTGTTTAACGTAAACACATTGCTAATAGCACTAGCTATGCGTTTATAGTTCAAATATTGATATTTGCACTGTTTTTTTTTTTTTTTTTAACAAATGATATTTGCACTGTTTAGCACTAAAAACAGTAATTGTATTTTTTTAGCAGTGTCAGTAGAGAATGTGGATCTGTCAGTAAATTTCACAATTTTTCGCTAGTAAAAAATTGGTGCCCTTTGTAAATTTTGGCATTCTGCCAGTAAATTTCACTTCGGGGGTTGGCAACATTGGGTCTGACACACCCCCTTGTAGTCCTCTGAAAGAGCAGGGAGGAAGCAGAGATGTTGTGGGCAGAAGGGGTCTCACAGCCCCCGGTCTGTGCTGCCCATGGAGGAGGTGACCTCCTTCTCCTCTCTCCTCCTCCTCCTCTGCTTCTACCAGTCACCGCCCCCCCACCGTCGCCCGCCTGCTATCTCCATGCAGAGCGGGAATTATCATCAATAATTACTTGTATGACACAGCGGGGATTTCCCACTGTGTCAGGTATTGTTATATGAGAACACCGATCGTTCATGTCCCGCCTCCCACCTGTATAGGAACAGCGCACTGTCAATCATAATACAGGCGGGGGTGGGGCATCAGCGATCAGTGTTCTCACATACAATTCCTGACACAGCGGGAGATCCCCGCTGTGTTATACAAGTGATTTCTGATAATGATCTCCGCTTTACACAGGTGGTTCCTGACAAGCGGCACTAGTGGTCCCTGACATGGTGGTCCCCGACAAGCGGCACTGGTGGTCCCTGACAAGCTGCACTGGTGGTCCCTGACAAGCGGCACTGGTGGTCCCTGACAAGCGGCACTGGTGGTCCCTGACAAGCGGCACTGGTGGTCCCTGACAAGCGGCACTGGTGGTCCCTGACAAGTGGCACTGGTGGTCCCTGACATGTGGTACCGGTGGACACTGATAAACTGCACTGGTTTGCATTTATATTAAATGCATTACATTTATTAATTTAAATGTATTAAATGCATTAAAGTGAATGTGCATTTATAATAAAATGCTTTGCATTTGCATTGCATCATACTGTGTGTTATGTATGGCTTGCTGGCTGCAGAATGAGGGGTGTGATTTATGTTGAAGTGGGCGAGTTCACATTTACATGTACAAGCCTAGTGTACCTCCCACATTCACTCCCATCCCAAGGATTCATGGGAAATGTAGTCTGATTACAGTTAGAGAGACAGAAGAGGATATGATGCAATCACTGTTCCAAGAGATCCTCCCTGCCAAAAAAGATGATGCATTTTTTGAATCACAAAGCTGACTTCCTGAAAATTAAATCACACATGTCTCTTAAACGGTAAGAAATTTCACAAATGTAATAACTGTTTAGTGTTTTGTGTGGGGGTGTACTAATGGTGGATTTTCGGAAAATCCCAGAGTTCTGCTTTAAAAGTCCCACTAGAGGGATTTATTTGTAGCCGATCCGCATATTGATTAGTGGTTCCAAATTAATAATAACTACTGCAGTAGTTATTAATTTGGATGTAGTGGAAAAAGTAGAGTAAGAAACTAAAGAACTATGGCCTGTATGCATTCATATATGTTTTATAAAGCCCCTAAAGGGATATTGGACTCTCTCCCTATGAGATTTGGTTTGGGAGTGTGTTACTCACTTGCTTATATATTTGTCTCAGCAGCTGAAGGCCTCCACTCGAATCTCATAGAGAATTTGCTGATCTCTTAAAGAGATTGTAAAGCCTAAACATTTTTTACCTTAATGCATTCCTTGTATTAAGGTAAAAAATTAGTAAGGTAAAAAAGGCAGTTAAAGCGGAGCGCCACCTGAAAAAAAAAAAAATGTAAAAAAAAGTCAGCAGCTACAAATACTGCAGCTGCTGACTTTTAATAAATGGACACTTACCTGTTCCAGGTTCCAGCGGTGTCGGCAGAAGATGACGAGCGATCGCTCGTCTCTCGCTGCCCCGCCGCTATCCTCTGTCAGGGAATCAGGAAGTGAAGACGCAACGTCTTCACTGCCCGGTTCCCTACTGCGCATGCGCGAGTCGCGCTGCGTGCCTCTGTTGGTCCCCGCTGTGTCCTGGGAACTGTGTTTTCCAAGACACAACGGGGCATTCTCGGATAGAGGCAGGGCAGCTCGGATAATGTGTCCCGGAAGTGGGTGCAGATATCTGTATTATACAGGTATCTGCACCCCCCTTCCCCCTGAAAGGTGCCAATTGTGGCACCGGAGGGGGGAGGAATCCGATAAGCGGAAGTTCCACTTTAGGGTGGAACTCCGCTTTAAGAGGGAGCGGGGCAGAGTCTCGCTTCAGCAGGACTGGGGAGCAAGCACGTACGAGTGCACCCATGGGAAGCCGCTTCCTATGGGGGCACTGGACAGAGAGGAGGGGCCAGGATCGCCAGCAGAGGACCCGAAAAGAGGAGGTTTGGAGCCCCTCTGTGCAATTCTCTGTACAGCCATTATTTTCAGCAAAAAAATAAAATGGCACATTTTGAGTTTGCGAAAAGGCATGTGGGAGACTCCCAAAATGTATGGCGGAAGGTGCTCTGGTTTGATGAGACTAAAATTGAACTTTTTGGCCATCAAAGAAAAGCTATGTCTGGCACAAACCCAACACATCACATTACCCAAAGAACCCCACAGTGAAACATTGTGGTGGCAGCATCATGCTGTGGGATGTTTTTCAGCAGTCAGGACTGGGAAACTGGTCAGAGTTGAGGGAAAGATGGATGGTGCTAAATACAGGGATATTCTTGAGCAAAACCTGTATCACTCTGTGTGATTTGAGGCTAGGATGGAGGTTCACCTTCCAGTAGGACAATGACCCCAAACACACTGCTAAAGCAACACTTGAGTGGTTTAAGGGGAAACATGTAAATGTGTTGGAATGGCCTAGTCAAAGCCCAGACCTCAATCCAATAGAAAATCGGAGGTCAGACTTAAAGATTGCTGTCCATAAGCGCAAACTATCCAACTTGAAGGAGCTGGAGCAATTTTGCAAGGAGGAATGAGCAAAAATCCCAGTGGTAAGATGTGGCAAACTCATAGAGAATTATCCAAAGTGACTTGAAGCTGTGATAGCCACAAAAGGTGGCTCTACAAAGTATTGACTTTAGGGGGGTCAATAGTTATGCACATTGATGTTTTCCTATTTGTTGTTTGCTTCACAATAAATAAAATAAAAAATCTTCAAAGTTGTGGGCATATTCTGCGAATTAAATGATGCAAATCCTCAAACAATCCATGTAAATTCCAAGTTGTGAGGCAACAAAAAACATGACAAATGCCACCCAAGAGGGTGAATACTTTTTGTGTGGGGGACACCCCCATGTCACTGGATTTGATTGACAGCAGTGGGAGCCAATGGCTGCACTGCTATGAATCTATCCAATCAGGATCCGAGACACCGGCTAGAGCTGGTGTACTCGTCCCCGTCGCTGGAAAGACCGGTATCAGGTAAGTAAAAGGGGGGATGCTGCATAACAGGAGGTTTTACACCTTTATGCATTGAATGCATAAAGGTATAATACCTTGAGGGTTTACAACCCCTTTAATGTGATTTAAAAAGTAGCTCAGCCATTCTGAAGTCATGTTGTGTTTAATAGGTCTTCCATTTTATGTAGAATTATCTGTGTTTAACTATGCTGATAAGTCAGTATGTCCACAATAAGTTACAAGGCCATTCTGGCCACAGGAGTGTACAGCCAATTACTCTGTAAATATTTATTATCAATTATTTGTTTTTCACAATGAAAAGTCATTTTTGTAATATAGCCGCTCTCGGCTATTATAGTCTCCACAATGGAGTTTGCCTCTTTGACCGGAACTACCTCCACCTAAGCGTATGGAGGTTACAGGTTAAAAAGGTGATAACAGGTATGATTAGTGATCAAAATATTGATCAAAAGAGGGGGGAAATTTGTAAATTCGGTATAAAAAAAATTGTATTCTATTTTGTATTGCATACTGCACTCATTGTGCACACAGCACCAATAATGTTTTCATTACATGTTTGCATTCTTTTGAGTCCCGATTAGAATTAGCCTGCCTATGCTACGCCCCTTGTTACCATAAAAGTACAATTTAAATATTAATGTTATAAGTACGTAATCAGGTGTATAAAAACCTTCAATTGCGTCAAATAAAACAGAACAGTTATTTTGTAAAGATGCTGTATCTTGTGTGTCTGTTCCCTACTGCAGTAGTAATTAATCCACTAATCAATATGAGGATAGGAGTTGCCTATCTATAAACTGTCCAGAACAGTTACATAATGATTGTTAATTAGTTACTGTGATCTACTGCTTTTTCATTGCCCTACTAAATATTGTAGTTTAATTGAGGAGCAAATGGTATAGTTGATGCTTTAATTTGAGCCCCATTACAGTGGCAGAACAACCGGCATAGCAATCCATGCAGTCACCCCAGTGTGCGGTCCAGTTTCAGATGCCCCCCCCCCAACCCTTCCCTACCATCTATTCCTCTAAGAATCCTAGCAGCGTGTGTTTATCTATTTAAAATCATGCAGAGACTGAACAGGTCAACAGAAAAAAGGATTTACTCAGATTTGCAATTTATAATTGCAACTGAAAAATACATCTAAAAAAGGTTAAAATTCTGTGATTCAACAACCCAAGCACAATCCACAGTCCATTATGAAAACCTGCTTGTACCTTGCCGGAAATCCACTTATGCTGGAAAATATGATTATAATACAATGTCTACATAAGATTTCATTTTTATTAAAAATTATTAAAAATTATTAAAAATAATAAAAAAAAAAAAAAAAAAAAAGGTATAGAAAATATAAAAATTATTAGGAAACATAAAATAGCAAGTTAGTAACAACTGATAATAATTCAACGCGTGTTTCTTATTATTATCATGATTTCCTACCAGTGGCAATTTATAACCAAATACAATACCACCCAAAACACTGAACCTAAATATCTCTTATCACGTGATAAGGTAAGATATAATGTAATTGTAATGTACACCCCATTGAAATTGTTGATTTTTTTAAATATACAGTGCCTTGCAAAAGTATTCACCCCCCTTGGCTTTTTACCTATTTTGTTACATTACAGCCTTTAGTTCAATGTTTTTTTTAAACTGAATTATATGTGATGGATCAGAACACAATAGTTTAAGTTGGTGAAGTAAAATTAAAAAAATATATTACATAAAACTATTTTTCAGAAATAAAAATCAAAAAATGATAATTGGCATATGCATATGTATTCACCCCCTTTGTTATGAAGCCCATAAAAAGCTCTCGTGCAAACCAATTACCTTCAGAAGTCGCATAATTAGTGAAATGATTTCCACCTGTGTGCAATCTAAGTGTCACATGATCTGTCATTATATATACACACACCTTTTTGAAAGGCCCCAGAGGCTGCAACACCTAAGCAAGGAGGCACCACTAACCAAACACTGCCATGAAGACCAAGGAACTCTCCAAACAAGTAAGGGACAATGTTGTTGAGAAGTACAAGTCAGAGTTAGGTTATAAAAAAATATCCAAATCTTTGATCCCTAGGCGCACCATCAAATCTATCATGACCAAATGGAAAGAACATGGCACAACAGCAAACCTGCCAAGAGGCGGCCGCACACCAAAACTTCACGGACCGGGCAAGGAGGGCATTAATCAGAGAGGCAGCACAGAGACCTAAGGTAACCCTGGAGGAGCTACAGAGTTCCACAGCAGAGACTGGAGTATCTGTACATAGGACGACAATAAGCCGTATGCTCTATAGAGTTGGGCTTTATGGCAGAGTGGCCAGAAGAAAGCAATTACTTTCAGCAAAAATTAAAATGGCACATTTTGAGTTTGCGAAAAGACATGTAGGAGACTCCCAAAATGTATGGAGGAAGTAACTCTGGTCTGATGAGACTAAAATTTAACTTTTTGTCCATCAAAGAAATGCTATGTTTGGCGCAAACCCAACATATCACATCACCCAAAGAACACCATCCTCGCAGTGAAACATGGTGGTGGCAGCATCATGCTGTGGGGATGTTTTCAGCAGTCGGACTGGGAAACTGGTCAGAGTTGAGGGAAATATGGATGGTGCTAAATACAGGGATATTCTTGAGCAAAACCTGTACCACTCATTGTAATTTGAGGCTAGGACAGAGGTTCAACTTCCAGTAGGACAATGACCCCAAAAACACTGCTAAAGCAACAATTGAGTGGTTTAAGGGGAAACATGTAAATGTGTTGGAATGGCCTAGTCAAAGCCCAGACCTCAATCCAATAGAAAATCTGTGGTCAGACTTAAAGATTGCTGTTCACAAGCACAAACCATCCAACTTGAAGGAGCTGGAATAGTTTTGCAAAGAAGATTGGGCAAAATCATAGAGACTTATCTAAAGCGACTTGGAGATGTGATAGCCGCAAAAGGTGGCACTACAAAGTATTGACTTTAGGGGGGTGAATATTTATGCACATTGACTTTTTCTGTTATTTGGTCCTATTTGTTGTTTGCTTCACAATAAAAAAAAAAAATCTTCAAAAGTTGTGGGCATGTTCTGTAAATTAAATGATGCAAATCCTCAAACAATCCATGTTAATTCCAGGTTGTGAGGCAACAAATCACGAAAAATGCCAAGAGGGGTGAATACTTTTGCAGGACACTGTATTGATATAGGCAAACATTATATCTTTATTCAAACTGTGCCTACAGATAAAAAGGAGATATATTTGAGTAAAAACAAAAAACGCATTTTCAATCATTTATTCAACAAAATATCAATAGCTGTAATGGTGTACTGTGAAAAAAGTACACTCTTGGCATCAGAAGCTGGTATTGCCTCCATCAGCAGAAATGTATTCTTGTTGGCATTTTGTAACTGCCTACCAGTCTAGGACAATTTTACCAATTTCTCCATGCAAAAACCCTTCAGTTGCAAGAGGTTTGTGGGTCTCCTTGAATATACTACGTGCAATATACCTTATTTATCGGCGTATAACACTCACTTTCCCCCCATTAAAATCAGGGGGAAATCGTGGGTGCGTGTTATATGCCAAACCCCCTGCCAATTGTGAGCCTCTCGGCCATTCTCGGCGGCTCTCGCAGTCCCGCGTGAGCCGCCGAAAGCATCCGAGAATATCCGAGAGCTGCCGAGAATGGCCGAAAGTGTCCGAAAGCCTCCTAAAAGTTTTTTTACTTAAAATTCCCTCCTAATCTTGGGGTGCGTGTTATACACCGATAAATACGGTACCAATCGCACATGTTCCTGAAAAAATGCATAGAGTAAGCAGAAGCTGTAGAAACCACCAGCTGGAGGCTGGTAACATCATAGGTCAAAACATATCAGCAGCACACCATTGATATTTATGATCACGTCTAAATGTTTATTAAGCTCATTGCTCACAATGGTAAGGTACGTTTTGGGGCCAAGCTGACTCACTGTTCAGCTCCCGCTGTGTAAAATCACAGTGGGAGCGAGCCGCCAGTGGCGCGTGCTGCCGCCAGTGGCGGATGCTTGCACCCAAAACCCAGAAGTGCAGATTCACACACACACACACACACACACACACACACACACACACTTGTGTGAAAAAGTATTTGCCCCTTCCTGATTTATTTTTCTATTTTTTTGCATTTGTCACACTTAAATGTCTGAGCTCATCAAACAAATTTTAATATTACACATAGATAACCCAAGTAAATACAAAATGCAGTTTTTAAATGATAATATCATTTCTTAGGGGAAAAAAGATGTCTAAACCTGCCTGGCCCTGTGTGAAAAAGTAATTGCCGCCCCCCCCCCCCCCCCCCCCCTCCTGCTAAATCATGGATGAACTGTAATTAATCACATTTTTTGGAAAGTCGCGTTAAATTTCACTTACCACAGCCAGGCCTGATTAATACCAGACCTGTAGAATCAAGAAATCACTTAAATAGAAGCTGTCTGACAAAGTGAAGCACGCTAAAAGATCTAAAAAAGCAAGAAATTCAAGAACAGATGAGAAACAAAAGTAGTTTACATGTATCAGTCTGGAAAGAGTCACAAAGCCATTTCTAAGGCTTTGGGACTCCAGTAAACCACAATGAGAGCCATTAGCCACAAATGGAAAAAACTTGGAACAGTGGTGAACCTTCCCAGGAGTGGCCAGCCAACCAAAGTTACTCCAAGAGCACAACAACAATTCATTCAGGAGGTCATAAAAGAACCCAGAACAACATTTAAAGAACTGCAGGTCTCACGTGCCTCAGGTGCGATCTGTGTTCAAGATTTAACAATAAGAAAGACTGGGCAAAAATGGCGTCCATGGGAGAGTTCCAAGGCCGAAGCCAGTGCTGACCAAAAAGAACACACAGGCTCCTCTCGCATTTACCAAAAAATCTTGAAATATTCTGTAGACTGATGAGACAAAATCTTTCTAAATCCCTTATCAAACTTAAATGACTGGGTGTATACAGTGTATACAGTATAATTAGTTTGCCTACTCTGCCCTGTATACAATCCCAAGCTATAGCATTGTAGGATTCACTGGCAATTAAAAATGGGCTTGTATTTGTACACATCTGTGGTTACACCTATCACAGGCCACTCAAAACTTCTGTTATTGACCTATTGTTACCCTCTTTTCGCATCTTAAAGTGTTATTAAACTGAAAATCAAAAATGTAATATACAGTATACCAATCCTTAGATGTGGTGTCTGCATTAATTTTTTTTTTTCTCTCATTCTCTTTCAACATTGGAATATGTTGGCAATTTACATAAACATTCCCTTTCAGCATTTTAAAATGTGCAGATAAGGAAATGCTATTTACATTTACCGTACATGCCAATTCTATTAAAAGAATGACAGCCTGATGTTGTTATGATCATGAAGTTACTGTATGTAATATCCTTGCTGTACTATTTAATGAAATTCATTAATTTGTACATTCTTTCTGAAATAAAAATTGAGAAAAAGAAAAATGACAATCCAATATTTGGTGAAACGCACTGGCGTCGCTAGGGGGTGGCTTTTGGGGCTATAGCCCCGAATCTGGAGCCCATAGCCATGAGTCTCTGCAGTGGAGGGGGGGCTCTCTGGGGACCCTGATGTAAGTGTGGGGCTCTCTGGGGAGATTATATATATATATATATATATATATATATATATATACACACACACACACACACGTATATTATATACCTGTGTATGCCCGCCCAAATGTATGACTCTCTTTACTACACTGCTATGGGCTCTAGCCCCAGATCTTTTGTAGACCTAGCAACGCCTCTGGTGAAACATATTTTGAAGAAGAAAGTTATCCTCGTATACCATAGTGGCCCCAACAACAAGATCTCCGAACCGTGTCTGCGGCCTCTACAAATGCATTCTCACCCTAACCAGAGTTCTCCAACCATTCATTTATTTTACATTACATAGGATACAGCAGAAGGAATAAGATACTGACACATGGGGGTAGATTTACTAAAACCGGTGCACTCAGAATCTGGTGGAGCTGTGCATGGTAGCCAATCAGCTTCTAACCTGAGCTTGTTCAATTGGGCATTGGCACTAAAACCAGGAAGCTGATTGGTTTCTATGCAGAAGTGAGCCTGATTTTGCACTCCCCAGCTTTAGTAAATAACCCCCATGGTTTTGTAATGGCCTCATTGAAGAAACAGAGGGGAAATCTAGAGGAGATCTCAACTCAGAAATCCACAGACATACAAAGCCATTTGGGAAATTAAATCTCATTCCATCTGCCTGAACCTTAAACATTAATTTTAGGTGGACATAGTAAATTTAAATTTTTTTTAAAAAAAATGTAGTTGTAAAAGCATCATTATCTTCTATGCTGCAGTACATTGGCTATAAATTGGAAAAAAAAACAACAAACCAGGACCAATAGTCTAACAAGTACATATAGCTAGATAACAAGGATATTCTGTAAAAATGAAGAAAGAGTAAATCCTGCCCAATTCAGCTTACAAGCAGGGGTCTCAAACTGGTGGCCCTCCAGATTTTGCTAAACTATAAGTCCCATGAGGCATTGCAAGGCTGCCAGTTACAAGCATGACTCCCACAGGCAGAGGCATGATGGGATTTGTAGTTTCGTAACAGCTGGAGGGCCACTAGTTTGAGACCCATGCGTCTAAATTGTAAGCTCATTTGGGCAGGATTTACTCTTTCTTCGTTTTTAAAGAATATGCTAGTTTGAGACCCCCAAGGGATACAGGCTAACAGGTAAGCTCAAGATAAAGGTTACCGTTTACATCATCATATTCCAAGATCAATAAATAAGGAGAACACCTTAGGCCAGGCTATAGGTTTACCTATACAGGTGCATTTCAAGGATCCACTACTGTACAGTTACCCAGTTTTCCATTTACTTTCTACAATTGCATAAAGATTTGAAAATTGTAAAATATGAATCTTAAAACAAAACATTAGGCAGGTGATTGTAATGCTGGCCATACACTATACAAAAAAATCAAGGCCAGTTTGTTCGTTTGTCGGCCAGTTAATGGGCACAAAATCGATAATCGCTGGGACCTTTTTGAGCCGAAAAAAACAAAAAAAGGACAATTTGGAAATTTTCTGACGAACAAACGTTAAATTAACCTTTCAATGTGTTTCCAGTCCAAACTGTTTGCACTAGGTAGGTGTATGTATGTATGTATGTATGTATGTATGTATGTATGTATGTATGTATGTATATATATATATATATATATATATATATATATATATATATATATATATATATATATATATATATATATATATATATATATATATATATATATACATACATATACATATACATACATATACACACACATACACACATACACACACACACATACACACATATATATATATATATATATATATATATATATATACAAAAAATGTATTCATTTATGTCTGCTGAGCGATTTATCGGTCATTACATGATGCCACTATTGTTTGCTCTCATGGCCGAATGTCCGTTTTTCGAAAATGGGTTTCGGACGATTTTTCATATAGTGTATAGCAAGCATAAGGACTCTTAATGCAAAAGGAAGGAAAAAATAATTAAAAAAAAAAAAGGAAGAAAATTGTGCCTGATGCTTTTAAAAATAGATTGTAGAATCAGACATACATACATCTCATTTTACATAGGTCTACACTTTCACCAGCCTTTTATCAGAACGCTTCATTCCGAGCACCACTACTGTCCTTATAAGACAACACACCAAGCTTCCACTGTATTAGATGTCATTGCTTTAATGGTCCTGCTGCAGTGTAATGTATATTTTATCCTAGAGCTTAGACTCTAAGCCACCAGTAAAATATAAAATGCAGCATCTTAAATAAAACATGCGGTCCTATAAAAAGAAATGCTAAAATGGGGTCAATGAAAATCTGTAGAAATTGCATTAAAACAGTATTATTTTTCTTTTTTTTTTTTTTTTCTTTGCATGCAATGAGGCAAGCAGTTACCTTTCATGATGGGAGTGCTGCATAGCGTGCTGCAGACATGATCGTGATTGGCAGCACTGGTGATAGGCTGAAATGAATCCATTCCATCCCTAACAGACATACAGCCGGGTGCAGAAATCTCCTGGCTCCATTGTGTGCATGTCTCTGCAATGCACTGTGCTGCAGGCCCACATCGCACTACACATAGTCTAACCCTTTCACTGCCTACAGCGCTGCACAGGCACACATAAAACATTACCTCCTCCAACATGCTATATTGGATGGAAAATATGCTACATACATTTCAGCTCAATAAAAATGATGAATGAAACAAAAAAAAAAGGGATTAGATGACCTTACCTGAAGCTCTCCAGAGAAGCTTTAATTTTCGACCCCTGGCGATTCTCAGCGATTTGGGGAACCAGAAAAAGAGACGAGCTATTCTCCTGATTGTTTTGCCGAGCTCATGTCTGACAGCCATGGCTGGTCGTTGCTATGGGCACATGTTGACGATCAGTGGAGTATGCAGGCGGCATGATCGAGCAGACCCCTGCACATCGGTGTGTGACATGCTTGCTGTGAGCCGAGCCTCAGCCAGCATGTCTCAGGACCACCTGTTGCCCGGCATCCTCCTCTCTCTGTCTGCCAGTCAGCTGGTTCCTCCCAGACCTCTCCTCTTCTGGAGCAGGAGGATGTATTAATAGTGCAGCAAAGGATCGCAGACGTGCTCCTGAAAATCCACGTCTGGGGGATCACTTTCACTTGTATCACACAAAAATAACATCATTCAGAAAAATATATTCCACTATTCCCGAACCTAAAAATAAATTAAATACAATGTACATGCCTGTGGCAGTGAAAACCCTAACTAAAATATCCTAGGTGTTAAACAATATTTTTACTATTGCATAATGCTCATTTTTCACCTTTTAAAAAAATATTTTTAGTTTTCCATATTGCTAATTTTCACCTTTTAAAAAAATATTTTTACTATTGCACATTATTTACCATTTAATATTTTTACTATTGCATATTGCTCATTTTTCACCTTAAAAAAATATATTTTTACTATTGCATATTGCAAATTTTTCACCTTTTAAAAAAATATTTTTAGGTTTTCCATATTGCAAATTTTTCACCTTTTAAAAACATATTTTTACTATTGCATATTACTCATTTTTCACCTTAAAAAATATATTTTTACTATTGCATATTGCTCATTTTTCACCTTTTAAAAAAAAAAAATATTTTTTCTATTGCAGATTACTCATTTTTCACCTTTAAAAAAAATATTTTTAGTTTTCCATATTGCTAATTTTCACCTTTTAAAAAAAATATTTTTACTATTGCACATTATTCACTATTTAATATTTTTACTATTGCATATTGCTAATTTTTCACCTTTTAAAAAAAAATATTTTTAGGTTTTCCATAATGCTCAGTTTTCACCTTTCAAAAAAATATTTTTACAATTGCATATTGCTCGTTTTTCACCCCCTAAAATAATATTTTTTTTACCTCTTAAAATTTGCATAACTTATATTTGATCTGCATACAAAATACTGTACAGTTTCATGGTACTTTTGTACCATGCAATCCAGTGTGGGTCGGTGCGGACAAACGCACTGCGCTTCCAACCTGCGTTTGGGGTGTTGTTAACTTTGCAGTGACACACGCTGAAGATAGTGAGGGCAGGGTGATTGAAATGCGGAGCGGGAAACTGCACAGGAACGTGGCTTTTTCTGCACTGCATGCTAGTGGGAGCAGGCCTTTAAGGAGCATTCAGGACTAGTTCACACTATTGTGGGTAGTTGCAGGTATAGCAGCTGCATTTGTGGGTGCAAGAACTGCTGGGAAATCGCATGGTGAAAAAGCATCATTCGAATACCTTAAAAATTGTGCAGGAACCTTTTTCCTCCAGGAAACGCAGGCACAGCAACACAGCCAATCACAGATCATGGTAAAGGGCCAATCACAGTGGCCCTTTACCACATGCATCATCAACATGCATCACATGCAACATCAGTTGTGTCCAATCACAGTGTAAACAGAGTTGCCAGTTATTAGCAGTACTTTCCTCACGCACTGTCACAGAGTAAGGAGAAGAGAGTCGGTAACCGACAATCCCGACAGGGGACATGCACACAGATAATCAGATCCCTGATGATCAATGCTGCCCATCAGTGCTGCTTATCAGTGTCGCATCCTCAGCGCACATCAGTGAAGGAGAACAATTACTTATTTGCAAAATTTTATAAACAGAAGCTAATAGCAGGAATACACGGTTAGAAAATCGGCCGATCGCTCGACCGCCAACCATTGAAACAGCATTTGTTGGTCGAAATTGTCGCCAACATTAACCAATCAAAAAAAAAAAAAAATCTTTAAAAAAGTGCAAATCGATTTCATACATAGTGTTCACGTCTCACGTACAAGTGGGGTCGTCTTCTAGTTCCGCTCATGTGTTAAAATGTTCAAGAGAGATGTTTTACGGACGACCTTCACATCAACGAATAGAATATCATTCATTCACAAACGATATGCCAAAAAGTTTTAAATTTTTTCATTCGGTCTTTTTCGTTCACAATATCGATATCGGGTATTACTTGCTGGGCATTAACGAGTAGAAAATCGGCCGATTGACTTATTGTGTAGTCCTGCCATAAGAAAGGCTTTTTTTCAAAAAATTTCGTCTTTTTCTGTTTGTTTAACAAAACATATAAATTCCAGTGGTGAATAAATAACACCAAAAAGAAAAGGTCTATCTGTCTCAAAAAAATAATGATAAAAAAAAAAAAAAAAAAGGTAGGTTACATAGGTGAGGTTGAAAAAAGACAAGTCCATCAAGTCCAACCTATGTGTGCGATTATGTGTCAGTATTACATTGTATATCCCTGTATGTTGTGGTCGTTCAGGTGCTTATCTAATATTTTTTATTGAAACTATCGATGCCCACCGCTGAAACCACCGCCTGTGGAAGAAAATTACACATCCTTGCCGCTCTTACAGTAAAGAACCGTCACAGTTTAAGGTTAAACCTCTTTAAAGTGATTGTAAAGCTTGTTTTTTTTTTTCAATTTTTTTTATTGAATTTTTAGCAACATACAAACATGCACAACATATACAACAAAGGTGCTTCCAGTGTATACAAAGGGTCATTGGAAGTCATATCTACATGCAGTGTAAACATGGTACAGCAGTATTATATATCTCTATAGGGGTACATCTCTGGAGGCCCCAGGTTGATAAGTGTGGTAAATTTCGAACCCGAGCCGGAGCCTACTGGAAATAGGTAATGTCGGGGTCCCCCAGGGGGAGGGGAGGGGGTAACAGAGCTCTGACTAAGGATCTAGCCCCATCACAACCACTCAGGCTGTTTCCGGTTCAGCCAGCCAATTGTGCCAGACCTTGTCGTACTTTTGTGGGCAGCCCCTGTGCAGGTATGTATCTTTGTATAGGGGAAGACTGTTGTTCACTAGACATTTCCACTGTACTATAGAAGGGGGATCGGGCTTTTTCCACTGTATCGCAATATTCTTCCGTGCATAAAACAGCAGTATACTAATCTCTGTGCGTCTAGCGGAGGACGGCAAAATGGGTTCAATAAGACCCAGTATGCATACCTCCATAGCCAGAGGCAAAGTGATCGAGGTGACTTTACCAATCAGTTCCAGTACTGTTTCCCAGTATTGTTGGGCCTTAGCGCAGCGCCAGAAAATATGGGAGAAATCCCCAGGCGATGTACCACAACGCCAACACTCCGGAGAATATGAAGGGTTCATCTTGTGGAGCCTGTATGGGGTGTAGTAGGCCCTGTGGACAATTTTAAATTGAACCAAACGGTCTCGGATGGAAACAAGGGAGTTGAAGGGGAGGTCTTGTTTGTTTTTTTTTTAAAAAACAAACATGTCATACTTACCTCCACTGTGCAAATCATTTTGCACAGAGTGGCCCCAATCCTTGACTTCTGGGGTTCCCCAGCGATGCCGGTAGCTACTCCTCACATTGTATAACCCCCTAGGAGAAGCGCTCTCCCAGGGGGGGTTACCTTGCGGGTGCGCTCCTGAGTCCAGCATTTGCGTCCATAGCCACAGAATGCCGGATTTGGCCCCGCCCCCTGGCACCCGCTTCATTGGATTTGATTGACAGCAGTGGGAGCCGATGGCTGCGCTATCAATCTATCCAATCAAAAGCCGAGACGCTCAGGTGAGTAAAACGGGGGTGGGGGGCGGCGGTCAGTGACAGGAGTTTTATGCATTAAGGTAAAAAAAGAAAAGGAGGGTTTATCCCTTTAAGGTTAAACAGTGTTGCATGACCACACAGTTGTCAAAGTGCGACAGCACTAAAAACTGAATATTGGCCTTGTCAGGAAGGTGGTATAAGTGCCCCCAGTAAGGCTCCATTCACACAAGCGCGTTTTTTGATGCATTTTGCAGAAATGCAGGGAAATTTTTTAACATGGGTTCCTATGGAACCTGTTCACATCAATGCATTTTTGTGCCTCTGCGTTTTTGGAAAGGGTCGGGCACTTTTTTTCATGCAAAATGCAGCGTTTTGCATGTAATAGAAGTCAATGGACCCGCATCCAAAACGCAAGTACCGCGTTTTTACCTCAATTTTTTTACACTGTATATAGCTTTAAGAGAACTTATTCTAAATCTATGGCTCCAAGCACACCAGCATTTATTTTTATTTTTTGCTTAAATAAAATAAAAAAGGCTGGATAGTTTTGTAGTAGTGTTTTAGTAGCATTTGATTAGCAGTGCCGTTAAAAAAAAAAAAAAAAAAAAAAAAATACTATTAGGAGCATTTCTGTTGGAAAGACAGTCCAAGAAACTCTACAAAAACTATTTTTTTTCTGCTCTTAGACGCTGAAGCTCAAAAAATTACACAAAAAAACAAAAATTGCTAATAACAGCTTCTAGGAGCTTAAAAAAATGCTAGTGTGCATGGAGCCTGAGTGTACCATGTAGAAAGTGTTGTATAAACCAAAAAAGAAAAAAAACACTACAAACACGCACATACACACACATTATATATATATATATATATATATATATATATATATATATATATATATATATATATATATATATATATATATATATATATATATATATATATATACACACACACACACACACACACACACACACACACACACACACAGGGTTTAAAAATTCTGAATCTGAAAAATAAAATCAACCTCAAGCACGTCTACTTTTCCAAATATAAAAAAAAATTTAATTAAAATCCAGCAATGGCAAATATGTAAAAACACATATTACTAACAGCAGAAGGAGCTTCTGGATGACAATTGACAATGTTAGCATAGGTATTTCTTAACTAAAACACAGATGACAAAGATTAAGGAGATCCTTTTTAAATCTACCCTTTACCCTTAGGCAAGAGGAAGTTAGTTTGTATTTATTTTCAGAAGCTGTAATTTGCCTGCAAAAAAAATTTTCTCAACTCGTAGGAAGTATTTTGGGATTTAGGCAAAGCTTGATCACGGCTTAAACTGTAGCTACAACAGCGGATTCATTTTGGTGATGTCCCAAGGCAAACATACCCACAGCCTTGAAGACCTCATAAGGCCTGGTTCACACCTATGCATTTTTAGTGCTTTTTGCATTTTGCAGATTTGCACTACAGCCCTTTTAACATTGTTTCCTATGGAACACATTCTGTAGTGCAAATCTGCAAAATGCAGAAAGAACTAAAAATGCATAGGTGTGAACCAGGCCTAAGGCCTGATTCGCACCTATGCATTTTTAGTGCTTTTTGCATTTTGCAGATTTGCACTACAGTGTGAATCCAGCCTAATTCTACTGAAATTAATTCATGAAAAAGATTGGGGAGGTGCTATAAAAGCGGGACAGATGTCTAAAGGGAAAACAGCCAAAGTCCCTGTATAGATAGGATGACAGGAGCAAAAACAACAACCTATTCCCTTCAATCCACAATTATTTCCCCATCACAATGAATTTTCTACCACCTACCCTTGAGTGCGAAGATAAACTCTTCTTGACCCCAATACAAAATATGATCCATTCCTCCTGAACATCTATCCATCACTAATAAAAATGACTGCGTAAAACAATGTTTTAGGCAATATTACAAAGCTGACAGCATGAAAGCCTCTTTGACCTCACAAAGGCACAATGATGCAAAGCAGTGGCGTAGATAAGGGGGGGGGGTCAGGGGTGTTCAAAATGCCCAGTGTCCCTGCCATTTAGCCTCAGCATCAGCACAGTAGAAGCAATTAGAGTTTCGGAGTGCAGAAGCCAGCCCCCCTTCTATTGTGCCCTATCCCCTCAGTTTAATAAGGGGTCCCCCTGAAAAGCATAAAATTACTGCGGTCTCAGATGCCGGCAATTGACAGTGCACAGTTGAGGGAACTCCTAGACTCCTCCTCGAGGTATCATATGACACAGCCGAAGGGAGACTGGGGAAGCAGAAGTTTTCCTACTTCTGTGCCCTGCTGAATCTGAGGTCTGGTAAGTGGAGAGGCATCAATTTTCTGTTTTAGGAAGGAGGAAGTAGAGTCTGGGGAGTTTTTTTGTGGGGGGGGGGGTTATGGAAAGGGGGTGGGTTTGCTTTTGGAGAAAGGGGGAGTTTAGAGACAGAGAGGTTTAATTTTTGGTGGGGATATTTGAGGGAGGGAGATATTTTACAGTGGAAATCTGTGCTTGGGGAGAGAGGGTTCTTAGGAGGGAGAGGGGGAATTGTTTTCCTTTAAAAGAGATGTTTTTTAAAAAAAAAAAAAATTATATTTACCTAGTAGGATGCAGCATTGATCCAGTGCAATCAAAGAGCGCTGATCACTCCGTTCTCAGAGCTCTGTAAACAGAGCCTGCGCTTACTGGAGCACTGGGCTGTAGAGGGAGTGGGAGCGCTGGCTCAGCTGCTCAGTGCCTCGGTCCAGGGTTGCGGGTGGATCCTGACCGTATTGTCGCAATCTGGCCCCAGCCTGGACTAGCTCTGTGACGTCATTCGACAGTGGGCTTCAGCTGTCGGGTGCTGCCGCCAGCCATTGCGGGTAAGGTAACCCGGCAGTGTAGCCTTTCGGCTTCACGCCAGGAACCCTACTGCGCATGTGCGAGGCCCCACTCCTCTCTCCTATTAGCTCGGTGGCTGGGGGAGGAGGAGGAGGGAGCCCCGGACTCCCGGAAATGGAAAAGGATACCTGTCAAAGACAGGTATCCTGTCCCCCCTCCCCCCCAAAAGGTACCAATTGTGACACCCGAGGGGGGGAGGAATCCGATGAGTGGAAGTTCCACTTTAGGGTGGAGCTCCGCTTTAAGAGCCAGCTGGGCTAGAATTTTATTAACCAAGCCGTGCGCTGATGTCTACAGTGCATGCACACTTTAGAAAGGGCTGATCGTGCCTTTTCTAAAGGGGTCATGACGTGACTGGCACAGGAGTGAGGTCGCGTGACTCCGGCCAGTCACAGAGCCGGAGTTTGCGGCCCTGGAAGGAAGAGGGGTGAAGATGGACGCTTGCTGCTAGTGGGGACCGCGGTGACATTGCAGGCTTCGTTTTCAGGTAAGTGACACATAATGGGCTACGATACACCGGATCGGGTGCCACCATCCTAACTTGCAGCTTCACTGCCCGTTTCCTACTGCGCATGCGTGAGTCGCACGGTGACTGGCCCTGTGCTTTTCTGGGACAAACACATCCCAGAAGACAAACGGGGCAGCTCGTCGAAGAGGAGAAAGTGAAGGAGCAGCGCCACGGAATAGGAAGAGGCAGATTAGGAAGACTGCCTAGCAACAGGCATTTCTGGTAAGTAAAAAAACATTTTTTTTTTTCAAATGTTTATTATATTTTTTTGTAGAATGTTAATGTAATTTTTAATTTTAGGGTGGACCTCCGCTTTAAAAAATATTGAAGACAGAGAGTGATGGACAAATAGATCTTTGGGGGGAGGTCAACAATGACAGCCTCCATATATCTTACAGCACAGGTTTACGCTAAAATCAATAGTAAACAGTCAATATTAATAAGAAGCTTGGTTTTACTATGTGCAACTATGCGCAAGAACTGCATTAAAGGTTGCAAATCACTTCCCCCAATTACTCAAGTTCATAATTCTGGTACAATTTTTTTTATTGAAATACATGAGAAGTGGAGAACAACTGTAATAATCCCACGCAGGGCATATAAGTAGTAAGCATAACATGGTACAGATTAACAATACACAATGGAAACATGTTTGGTAGTAAAAACTGTCGAACATCAACAACACTCCAGCCAAGGCAGGGGGCCAACATAGGGTGACAGCTTAATTGCTCAGGGGTTGAGGTGTGGAGTAGTCTACAGAAATTTTGGAAATGCAAAACTCTGGGATCGGGGTCATACGAGAAAGCAAAAAACAAAAATGAGAAAATAAAAACAAATAAAAAAATAAAAGAAGGGGAGGGGGCAGATGGCAAAGGAGCGACACAAGAGATGAGAAGGCAAACTGGTTTGTGGGTGTGGCCCATGGCATTACATTTTCTGACCAGCATTAGTGGATGCCAGGCGGGTCATGAGTTCTTGGATCTTATTTTCCATGTCCCACTTGCGAGAGGAAGCAAGCTGAATGCAGTGGCCCCGCATGGTGGCCTTGTGGGCTTCCCACAGATAGATAGCCAACGTCATGGAGGCTATGTTGTCTGAAAAAAAGTTCTGGAGGCAGGAGTGAAGTTCAAGAAGGGCGTCATGGGATGTTAGGAGAAAGTCATTGAGCCACCATTAATAAGTCGAGCGAGTTAGGCCAGTGAGTGTGAGCAAGAAGACTATGGGATCATGATCTGACCATGGAGAGGCAGGGATCGTTATCTTGTGTATGTTGGAGATGATTTACAAGGGAATAAAGACATGGTCGATCCTGCAGAAGCTATCATGTGGATTGGAATAAAAGGTGAAGTCACGGTCATGAGGGTGATGTTCCCTCCATACGTCCACCAAGCAGTGCGATTGAAAGAGGGATCTCATTTGGGCTTCTACAGCCAGGTCATGGGAGTGGGACACTCCTTGTGCATATTTCCTGTCCACTGAGGAATCCAAGGTTACGTTTGAGTCACCCATAAGCATAAGGGACCCGGAAGTGCTGGGAGACCACTTTAAGGAGGCGAGAGAAGAATTTGTGTTGGAAGCGGTTAGGAGCATAATAGGCTACCAGAGTTACGTTGTGACCATTTAAAGCGCCTTGGAGCAACAGACATCTACCAGTCGGATCTGCGATTTCCTTAGTACAAGAAAATAAGAGGTTGCGCCGAAAGGCGATTAGGACTCTATGTTTTTTGGGCACAGAGGCTACATGGAAGGTAGGGAAATGAGAAGAGAGGTATTTTGGGATGGAGGAGGAAAACCTGGTCTCTTGTAGGCATACCACGTCAACCTGGCTAGAGTTTAAATGGTGAAAATACCTTTGAACATTTTAAAGGAGAATTAAACCCGTGGATATTGTGTGAATAGAACTTCAACATAGTCATAGCCATAGCGAGGAGACGAAGTTGAGCTGAACTGGGGAGGTCCCGCATCGGCCTTCAAGGATTTGTGTCTTGAGCCATAATCGAGCACTGACCTGGGGGGACAAGAGGGAGAAAAGGCAGAGGCGAAGAAAAAAAGGGAAAGAAGGACCAGGAGAAGGGGGTACAAAACAAAATCCAGGGGGGAGGTTAGTACTAAGTACATCACGGCAAGCATAAACCACATCTATTGGTAAGATGTGTGAGGCAGGGGGGCTCTGCCACCGGACACATGGCTGGGCTTAAGTAGCCAGAATTGTTAAATAAATAAATAATAAAATAGAAAAAAAGGGGGTATATGGAAGAAACAGGCACCCCCAGGGAGGTCAAAGGTAACATTTAATGTGTGGAGGGCCAGAAAGACAGGCCGCAACTTGTGGAGAGGGAGGCAACATAAATGCAATTGAAAGAAAAACATAAGAACATGCAGTAGTGCATCAGCACATCAACCCAATTTTAACACTAGTGAACATTCCATGGGGTACGTCCTGGGTAAGCGTGGAGGGAATGGGGGCATGGAGCCTCGGACCGGCTGGTCAAGGAGAATCAGCGCAAGATCCACTGGGGGGACCAGGCGTGGTTTCCCCAGTGGAGGCGTGATACCAAATTTTAGGTCGTCTGTGGTGCTTGCATGCAGGGGCTCAACTGGCAATAGATCAAGGAGTTGGGGAAGGGGGGTAAAGGAGACTGACAGACTGACAGAGACTGTGTATTGGAAAAAGTGGGGGAGGGGGGGGTCATGTGAGCCCTGCGTGCGAGCCCCTGCATTATCAACCTCAGGAGTTCAACAATAGCAAAGGGGAGTTGGTAAACAGAGCCTTGTATGCGTTAGAGGGGTTATGTCCAATACAAGTGTAGAGACATCACGAGCCACCCCACAGTGTGATGGGATGGGCTCTAGATCTAAGGTGGTAGTGATGCTGCAGCTAATAATAAATAAAAAATAAATAAAATAAAAACCTGCTGCAGTCTTACGTCAACCATAGTTTGAGTGTCAGTGATCCCAGGGGCAGGTAGCATTGCGTAGGAGGGTGAGCTGCAGAACAGCGGTATGTAGGTTAGTGAGGTCTAATGGCAAACCGCCTGGTTGAGGTCCATATAAGGATGAGCCGTAATAGTGCCAACATGCAAAGGTGGAGCAGCTCACCTGTTCATAGGTAGGGTATGAGCAAGCAATCAAAAAGTAAAAAATGATAAAAAAAATTATTGAAAATAAAAATAAAAGTAAACGTAAGAGAACAGTAACAAATAGCGGGTGAAAAAAAAAAAACCGGAGAGGCCAAAAGTTAGCCAAGGTTGGGAGAGGAGAGGATATCTGCGCCTACCGTCTCTCACAGTGGACGGTAGGAAACGTGAACCAGTAAGTCCAGGGGATGTATTCAGACAAGGCCTGACTTACAATTCCAGGGCTCATCCCGGGTCAGAGTGTGCGGAGCCAGTTGTGGACGAGGTGTGTGGAAGGGAGTGCTTGTAGCTTTTCCCCGTTTCCCAGATGCCGCCCGGAAGGCTGGTAGCAGGGCGGGGAGGAGCAGAGTCAGCCAGGCTCTGGTTTCCTTCGTTGGGTGGCAAGAGGCGAAGGGATTCCAGAATCGCTTGTGCTTCATCTGGAGAAGGTCAGGATGTGGTTGCAGGGCTTATAGGAAAAATAAATCTTGAAGGGGAAACCCCAACGGTACCGAATATGATGGGGGCTTCATCGGTTTCCTTTTCACGATTGTGGACTGGAAGAGGTCTGCAAAGACTTGATATTGGTTACCTTGGAATACTAGATCAGGCTTGTCCCTGGCTGCTTGCAAGAGGGTTTCTTCAGTGCGATAGAAGGCGAGCTTTATCACAATGGATGCGGTCAAACTCCAGCCTATTAATGGGAATGCCAGGAACTAGTTCCTGGAATAGAGCTGTTGCTGTGGAGGCGAGGTCTGTGACCGTCTCAGGGATGCCTCTGAGATGCAGGTTACCTCTGCAAGCCCTGTTTTCAAAGTCCTCCAGACGGAGGTGAGCATCTTCCAGTTCCTTTTTAAGATCAGTAATGTCCTGCTCATGGTTCTCCAGGACTGTGGCGGCCACATCCATCTTGTCCTCGAGATCATTGGTGCGGGAGCTGAGCTCCCTAATCTCCTTGGTGAGGTGTGTTGCAAGTTTAGTGGTAGCAGCTGAGAGTTCCACTCGCAACATGATTTTAAAGTGTGCCAGAAGGTCAGCATCGCGGAGTAGAGGCTGCTGGTGTGGGGCTACTTCCGAGGCATCACTTACGGCATCCTCGAGAGGGGATTGTTGGAAAAAGTCCTGGCAACGGGTGGGGAGGATGCTGGTTCCCTGACTTAGTGCTGGAGGAAGGGGCGGATCTTCTCTCCATGGGGTATATGGAGCTGCGGGGAACCGGAGAGGTACAGGGGAAGTCAAGAGTGTCCTTAATATCGGTGCTAATGTGGGTGATGTGTCCGGGCAGCGAGGAGTGAGATTACCGAGCGGCCATCTTGGTTCGCTGCTTGCGAGTACCCCCCCCCCCAGTTCATAATTCATGCATTTTGTGGATTGGATGGACTTCATGTTGGAGAGACATTGTTTCTAATGTATGCTTATTTTGTTCTGGGAAGTGATTGCCACCATCCCCATTTCTGTACTTGGGAATGGGAAAAAAAAAGACCCTATTATGGGATTTTGATACATTACATTGCCACTTCTCATGATGACTGCCCATCTCAACCTTCACTTGCTTGTGAGCAGGGGAGAATTCATGCAAGGATTCCCATACCATTCCCATACCATAAAGATTCCCATACCATGGAAAAGGGACTTATAAAAATTACACAAGGCCCATTTTTCACTGCTGTTCACCCAAACAAAGCTGTACAGGTCTGCTCCTTAGCACATCTCATAGGATTATGGACACAATATTTTTTTTTGATAAACTGAAAGGCATCTAATCATCCCTGAGGAAGAGATTAATTAATAAACCTAGAAACGCGTTGGATGTATGATGCCCAAGCAAATTATCTGCTGAAAATCAAAACCTTCAAAAGAGATATGCAACATTGGCAAAGTATCAACTGTATATTGATGTGTACAATGGATCTTGGCCTAAATATGGCCACGTGTGTTTTTAAACAAGGCTATGTCTTTTTAGAGTTTTGTAATAAAAAGTGGTTTTATATATAAATGGCTATGCATTTTTCTTTTTTGAAACATCCCATGAGAGGGTCTTTTTTCCCCATTTCATGTCGGAGAGACATGCACTCTCACATTGCTGACTAGAATAAAACACAGGTCTCGGGGTCAATGTGATGCTGAGCCTTTAGCCTGAGCCAAAGATCCATTTGTTGATGTGAAGTTCTACAAACAAAACAGTACCTAAACGTTTGACGAAGCAACCACCAAAGTGATCCCCATATACCTACCCTTCATCAATTATGGCCTCAGCCTTTATAACCCTCAGTCTAATCATAGGAAGTTGTCAGTTCATGGTCTGGTGTTCCTGACCCTGTTTTGCTGAGATTTTGTTTCTAGTGACCCTGCCCTTTGTATACTGGTCTTCATAAGGCTGTGCTTGTCTTTGTTCTGCACTATATTACCTACCCAGACTCTCTTCCACACATCTTCAACTACTATGCACTCAAATGGCACTGTCAGGTTGTGAACTACAAATCACTATCTTCCTACTCCACCTATGGAATATCTATTGGCAACCAGTCGCTTCAACAAGGCCTGTACATACAATGCATATAGGAGACCTCCAAGATGATCGATCTGCTGAGCCCAGTCATGACATGAACGTTGTATAATGTAAAAATTTTGCCTAGAACCTATGAAAACAGGATGTTGAGATAATAAATATTTATAGTACCGCTAGAATTGAAAATGAAAGGCTGGGAAACTTATGGGCACCCACAATAATTATTTATGGCCATTGGGTATCTGACTGAAGATCTGCGCTACCTTGGTATGGGGGAAAACATTTCACCCTTCAGCAGAAAAATGTCCTTCATAGGTATTCCCTCACAAGAACACATACTGGAAATGTGGCAAAACTGGCCAAACCTGCTGTCAGGAAGTTGTGAAAACTATATGTCGCGTGTACTTGAAATATCTAATCTAACTTGTCATCATCTACATTTTTTACATGCCAAAACGTACCAGCATGTGGTTGTAAACAAATTTGTTTCTGTGAGTCAGTCTGGTAACAATTGCCTTTGTACAAGCATATAAGTATCTCAGAAAATTAGATCAAGTGTTCCTTAGGTCATCAATTTATAACTGAACATCAGATTACGACTACATCATTCAGAAATGAATACACTGCAAAAAAGCGAAGCAGTGTGGCTCAGCACATGCCTTGGAGTTCTGGGATCTGGACTTGGATATCAGAGCACTACTGGAATGCACTTTACTACTCCGAGTTGGTAGGGTTCCTCTGGGAGTTGCTGTAATACAAGAGCCACAATGACCTTGGATGTACTGCATATGACAATATGTTGGGTTTTGCAATTGGTAATGAGGTTTAAGGATGAGCTCCGGCGTGTTCGCATAGAGCACGTGCAGAGCCTGCCAGGAAGTCGGCACTGCAGAGCGCTAATCACAGGCAGTGAGACATTTTCCCGATGCACTGCTGCAGAGATCGGGAAATGTCTCACTGCCTGTGATTAGCGCAGCGCAGTGCCGACATCCTGGCGGGCTCTGCACGTGGCCTATGCGAACACGCCGGAGCTCATCCTTAATGAGGTTTACGTATGCTTTCCTCTAGAAACAGAAGGAGCGTGTATTTTTTCACATACACCGCATTAGCGTGCGTTAATCACCCAGGTACAAGTACTGGCTTCTTACATTGCATAGGGAGTAATGCTGTTATGGAGTTAACTAGTTAATTAAAGTGGTTCCAAAACCTAAAGGTTTTATCTTGCATTCTATACATTAAGGTAAAAAAAAAAAAAACCTTCTGTGTCACCAACGCTGTGCATGAGAGCATCAGCTCCCTCCCTCCTCACTGGGCAGCTTGATACCAATGGCTTCCTCTGCTGTCAATCAAATTCTGTGATGAGGGAGTAGGGGCAGAGCGGGTAAACAATAAGCAAACTATTGTAAAAGAGAAATAAAGAAAAAAAAAAGGCAGAACTTGAAAAAAAAAAAAAATCGACGTTGTTCAAATCATACCTTTGCAAGACCCTCCATGATTTCTGGTACAATAACTTTTAATGTGCGTGAAAGAAAGAAGACAGCTGATTACCCACACAGGGGTTATACAACAATGAGAAGGAAACCAGCCATATAGGGACCAGTAATATCTTGTGCACTAAAACATTTTAGTAAATCAAAACGTCAACTAACCGACCTTACGGATGGAGCCGTAGGTTCAGATGAGTTACCCAAGCCTGAAAGCCTAAGGCTGCATTCACACCTGAGCGTTTTTGTTGCCTGCAGCCTAAAGCTACAAAACGCTAGAGGGGAAAAAATACATTATTCTCTATGGAGATGGTTCACATCTCCACTCCAAAACGCCTGAAGCCCTATGCCTGAAGCTCAAACAAGTTCCGGACCCTTTTTTGTCGCTCGAATCGGGCAGATTTTGGCATTTTTCTTCTTTTTACATTGGTGACCTTTTGCTCTGCACGAAATTGCGGTAAAAAATGTGGCGAAATCATGGTAAAAAACGCTGCAATTCGCACGATTTTCTGCCTGAAAACGCTACGCTCAGGTGTGAATGCAGCCTAAAGGGCATACCATGAGGAAACAAGAGGGACAACGCGGCAAGCCGGTCACCGAAGAAGAGGAGAGGAAAAGGAGTGAGAAAAAAAAACAAAAAAAAAACAAAACAAGGCCCTCCATGATTTCAAAGAAGCTAGCCACTAGAGGTAATTGAGCGGCATTGTCTGAAACATTGCCTTAGCTAAAGTAGCTTTAAGGTCTATACACGGGGGCCGAATATTTGGTGGCACTGGGAGATCGTTGTACTAATATCGGAAACAGCCTGTTTACACAATGTGGAGGATTGACCCCTTAGGTTCCACAGTGAGTATAACAAACATGCTTTACTGCATATACCGACTGATTTTACGATTGTGGGTTCAGTAACACTTTAAAGTACATATGTCAAACACAAGGCCGTGTGCCGAATCCGGCCCTCAAGGCTCTTTTGTGTGGCCCTTACGCCTCAACTGTAGCTGCGGAACCCCCTTCATCTCCGCCCCCACCTTATCACAGCAAATGGCAGTAGAGAGAAGGACAGAACTCCTCTGCCAGATCCTGTGCTTTTTTGTGCAGCCGTGGAGAGGGTCCTCTCTGCCTCCATCTCAGCAGTTGGCAGCAGAAAGGACAGAATTCTTCCTACAGATCCTGTGCCTTTCTGTGTAGTCACAGCACCCCTTCATCTCTGTCTCCCCTGATATCAGCATTCAGCAAACTCAGGCAGCTGACTCCTGCCTTCCTCTGGTCCTCCTCCAGACCCACACTTTCTGCTTCCCAGCTCCTACCCCAGTTTCTTCCAGGCAGCAGGTAAGTGGGGTGCACTGTGATGTAAGGGAGGTTTGGGAACTCTTGGCTTCTGATGGTGGGGAGGCTCTTGACATCTGATGTAAGGGGGAGTGGGGTGCCAGTCTTTCAGATACAACTTGGCCTTTGAGGGAAAACCATAATGCTGATGCGGCCCGCAGAGAAATTCAGTTTGACACCCCTGCTTTAAAAGGTCCTGTGGGCAATTATCGATTTAAGAAGGTTGGAAGTGGACGCCCACATATATCTTCCAAAGAGGTTTCCTCCTGTGCCCATATACAACCTACCATGGATCCAAATAGCTCACCTGGTCTTCCCATACCGATGCAAGCAATCCTGACAAAATAAGAGCAAACTTAGGTGTACAAACATTGGTTTCTATAAATATAAATGGTGATCGTTTATTACAGATATTTTGTGCTTTTATTGCAGTAAAACACTGTGTGGCATTCAGAAAATTACTCTGCAATTAGACTGTTCCGGGGACTGATGTAACACTGACACCGTCACCATGGCAACCTCTAACTGGCACACTGATTCTAGGAGCGCTATTGTTTAGACTATAAATATTTTGCTGGAAAAAAGTAGGGCCAAAAATAGTAAGCAGATAAGCTGAATTATTGTTTATCTGCAGATTTGATTTTTGAATATGTTCTATATCATTTTAGAAAAAAGTTTGCAGGTTCCTGGACTAGCTACTTTAGAATAGTGGCATGTAAAATATTGTGTGTGACTTTACACTTGGTTAGCAGTCATAACATATAAGCGTGTAATGTAATTCTGAAGGAGGTTTGTACATATCATAGGCTAACACCACTATGTGCTTTCTGCTCTTCCGCAATACTGCTCTTGAAAGGCATTGGCATCCAGCACAATCGGAGCCCAAGATACTATTACTGAAGGAAACCGGTCATTAAAGTGATTAAGTGAAGTCTTGTTTAAATAAAAATGTACGGTAACAAACATGTTATACTTACCTGCTCTGTGCAGTTGGTTTTGCACAGAGACACCCCGATTCCTCCTCTTCTCGGGTCCCTCTTCTGTGCTCCTAGCTTCTCCCTCATGTTGAGTGCCCCCACAGCAAGCGGCCTGCTATGGGGGCACCCGAGTCGAGTCACAGCTCCCTGTATTCATTCAGAGATGGAGCCCCGACCTGGCCCTGCCCCCCTCTTTTCATCCCATCAGTAAAATGGTGAGACCAACATCTAGAGCAGGGGTCTTCAAACTATGGCCCTCCAGTTAATCACTGACCACACCTTGTTCCCCATCTGGGGTATAATTTATTTGTCTTTCCTTGGGTTAATGGGTTGCTGCTGGGAAAGGATGCTAGCAAGCTGTGAGGTAACATGTCTGCAGGTCTTAAAGAGGTGGTCCACCCGCGCAAAAAATATTAAAAGTCAGCACCTACAAATACTGCAGCTGCTGACTTTTAATAAATGGACACTTACCTGTTCCAGGTTCCAGCGGTGTCGGCAGAAGATGATGAGCAACCGCTCGTCTCTCGGCTGCCCCCGCCGCCATCCTCTGTCAGGGAATCAGGAAGTGAAGCCGCAGCGGCTTCACTGCCCGGTTCCCTACTGCGCATGCGCGAGTCGCGCTGCGCGTCTTTATTGGTCCCCGTTGTGTCCCGGTGAACTGTGTGTTTTCCAAGAAACAACAAGGGGGAGCGTCATCTTTCACAGGGGCGGGGCAGCTGCGGCTAGCTAGTCCTGGAAGTGGGTGCAGATACCTGGATTATACAGGTATCTGCACCCCCCTCCCCCCTGAAAGGTGCCAATTGTGGCACCGGAGGGGGGGAGGAATCCGATAAGCGAAAGTTCCACTTTAGGGTGGAGCTCCGCTTTAAGCACCCAGTGGGGTTTAGTTCCTAGCCAGAAGGCTTAGTAACAGTTTTCTGCTGGACTTTTGTTTTGGACTATGATGTTTACCCCTGTGAGGGAATCTTCTTGTTTTGCTGTAAACACTGACCAATAAACATGGGCTACCTCTCTGAGTGCTCTCTGTTTGAATCTGAACTCCACAATTGGTGCTTGATAAGGGCAAATCACTCTACTGATCCTTGCTAAAAGGCAATTTTGCTGGTTACACAGTGTACCTGATATTAAAACTGCACTGAGAAAAGCTATGTGAAAGTTTGTGTCAGCAGTATTTAAAAAAGGAACAGCAGACTGTGTCTATACCACATAAAGATAAGGTGTAGTTGTAAATCTGCAACATGGAGGAATTGATAAGGGCCTTGGTCCATAGCAAGCTGCTCCTGCCCAACAAGAAATGAATAGACTGTGAGCCGCCCAGCTGGTGAGCACGGAAGCGCAAGTGACTGCTTTTTCTCAAGCAGCTGAGAGAGACAGACAAGCCTTAGCAGAAGCAGAACGCTACTTTGCTGCAGAGGACCTCTTTGTTGGGTCTACAGTTTCAAGGTCCTGAACTGCCAAAAGACCCACTCCTATAGCTACCAGGTCAAACCCAGCATCACAGCCAGTAAAGCCAAAAAGGGAAGGGTCACCGCCTGCTGAAAGGCCCCGTCTGGGGAGCCCAGGCAGAACTAGTGGGCAACCCCAGTGTTGGTGATGCAGTGACTGGGGTCACATTGCTTCCATATGTCCCCTGAACCCATGGAATATGTGGCCCGGATACATGCAGATGTGAAGAACTATTGCAAGTCTTGCCCTGAGAGTCAATAGTCAGCCCCTATGCCCCATTACTGCAGCCCACTGGTGCCATTGCCCGTGATCAAGGTCCCTTTTGACATAATCGCTATAGATCTGATAGGACAAGTAGTTAAGTGGGCTAGAGGCCATCAGTACATTCTAGTGGTCATGGACTATGCCACCAGATATCCCGAGGCTGTTCCCTTAAGAAACACTTCCTTTAAGACGATCGTCAGAGAATTATTCTACATGTTTGATGAAAGATTCTGTTCTCTTAGGTCTTAAAGCGGTAGTAAACCCTGGAAGTTTATTTTTACCTACAGGTAAGCTTATTATAAAGCTTACCTGTAGGTAAAATTAATATCTCCTAAAACATGCACTGTTTAGAAGATATTGTTGCTAGAAGCAGTTGGTGACATCACCAGCACATGCACTCTGAAGTAACGGCATACCCATGCCTGTTCCTTCAGAGCTGTGTGCCGCGGCTGAGACTCCCACTCGCATGTGCGAGAGTGACGTCTGCCTGGCTCGGGCCAATCAGATGGCTGGAGATCCCAAATACAGAAAAAAAGACCGGGTGAAGATGGAAGCCTCTGCAGCTGTGACAGCGGCTGCCGTAGGGCTTCGTTTTAAGATAAGTCTTTCATAATATGCTAGTATGCGGCACATGAATGTTCGCCACCATCACAGCATAAGGCTTACCAATAGACTGGTCAGTAAATAGATTTTTTCTTTTCATCCTCTCAGTAAAATGGTGAGACCAACATCTAGAGCAGGGGTCTTCAAACTATGGCCCTCCAGTTATTCAAGAACTACAATTCCCATCATGCCTAGTCATGTCTGTGAATGTCAGAGTTTTACAATGCCTCATTTGACGTGTAGTTCCGCAACAGCTGGAGGGCAGTAGTTTGAGGATCCCTGATCTAGAGTTTTGAAACATTTCCACGGTGCAACTTCTTCTTAGTGTAAAGCTGCAAATTTGCAAATAGCGTGAGGAGTAATATTCTTTTCCAAATGCTACAAGGATGACCAAACACATCCTGGCATGCCAGAGGTGCCCTAAAGACATTAAAAATACTTTATGGAATGAAATCATGACCATAATGAAAGTGAAAGTAGCTTTTCCCTCCAGAGTTCACATTTCAGAGACACTCTTTCTGCTTATTCTGGATTAACACAAAGGGGGTATTTACTAAAGGCAAATCCACTTTGCACTACAAATGCACTTGGAAGTGCAGTCACGTTAGTTCTGGGGGGGGGGGGAGATCTGAAATGAGGGGAAGCTCTGCTGATTTTATCACCCAATCATGTACAAGCAAAAATGCTGTTTTTTATTTTCCTTGCAAGTCCCCCTCATATCTAAAGCGACTGCACTTCCAAGTGCACTTGCAGTGCAAAGTGGATTTGCCTTTAGTAAAATTACCCCCAAAGTGTTTTTTTCACCAGCAGCATCTTCAAGAAAGGAAGTGTTACAAACCACTGCCTCCCAAAAATACACAATACCTTCAATTACAGAGAAAGTGACACCTGAAAATCAGGAGAACATTCACAAAGCTCTTGCAAGAGCAATATGTGCTTCTGGACCAGCATTGTCAATAACTTAAAATGCATACTGGCAGGAAACTTTTAAATTACCCTCCTGTCCCTTCTATATTGAACTGTATTGTAATTGTACTGTCCCTCCTCTACATTGTAAAGTGCTGTGTAAACTGTTGGTGCTATATAAATCCTGTATTATTATTATTATAATAATAAATAAATATTATGGGGGGAAGGGGGTGGTTACCCTTTCTAATGTTGTTAGATATTTTGAGTTAATTAATATTTTAAGTGATAAAAGTTTCTGAACGAAAAAAAAAAAAAAATATAATATATATATATATATATATATATATATATATATATATATATATATATATATATACATATATATATATATATATATATATATATATGTTACACATGAATGTTATAATATAATTAATTTTAGCCTTTGAAGGTCACAGAAAGCACAGGGACATAGGGCAGAGAGATATGGCTTTGCTGTATAGATACATCTATTTTTGAGTTACTATGTCAGGACAATGGGTGGAGTTATAACTTAACTTTAGACTGAAACCATATAAGAATGGGTGTTATTATTAGGAAATGCTGACATAACATTATGAAACAGTATAAGAACGATGAGGATTGTATGGTAGGTAGGAAGGGAGGTGGAGAGAGTGAAGGAGAGAAAGAGAGGTGGGAAGAGAAGGAACTCTACACTTTGGAGAATGTAACATCAGAAGTCTCACCCTCATTCTGAGGCCATCACCATGCCATGTTACCAAATGTCAGTCTTGTCTTTGCTTATCTTTCTGAAAAAATAAAACAACCTTTCTGGAAGTATTCTACTAAGAAACTGATTCTTAAAAGTAAGTTGGAAATGCGGCCTTGGATAAAGACATACAAATCTCCTCTACACACACCCTCTAGGAGAGAAGAGGGGAGTACAAGGGAGGACTTGCTCCTCCTCCCGTCCATCCACAGCCAATCAGCAGGCAGTGTAGCCCTCCCCCGCTCACATTTGACTGTAAGCGCTGGAGTGGGGCTGAATGGGGTCGCCAGAAAGGAGATACACGGAGGTATGAGTGACAACAATGTAAGTTCTGCAGGAACAAGTCTGGCTGAATGTAAAAAAACAGGATCGTCAGGAGCACAAGTAATATGTAGCTGGCCGGCTGCAGTGTCTTCCATATGTGATGAGGCAGTGTGCAGGTTACCGATCAGCCTCCCCTCCCTCTTGTCTCCCTGGTTCCTTTTTTTTTTATTTGCTAACCTGACCTGCACATGTCGGATCACACTGATAATAACTCTGCAAGACGCTGCAGCAGCATTCTATGAGACCAGGACACATGGCTGTTAACCATTTCAGCTTATAGTCAGCTATTTAGCCAGAGCTCTGTGTGTGCTGCACAGATTGTTTGTTTGTTTTTTTGTAGCATTTACTGCTGGATCATGCTGAAAGCTTCACATCCCCATTAACTGGTTACTGTCCTCCACTAATCCTGAGCAGTTCAGTGTTTGCAAGAAAATTTGTATTTTGGAAATGGGATGTGAAGCTGTGTTCTGTCACTTGGTTGTACTTTCAAAGGAAAATCACTGACTTGAGATGATTTAAATAGAGTGGCGTAACCCTGCGATACTATATACCTGTACACTGAGTTCAGCTTTAGATGCAGTCTCCTGAATCAATCATGTCTGCAATCCCTAACCGTCTCCTGTGCTATATCTGCAATCCCTAACCGTCTCCTGTGCTATATCTGCAGTCTCTGACCCTCTCCTGTGCTATATCTGCAGTCTCTGACCCTCTCCTGTGCTATATCGGCAGTCTCTGACCCTCTCCTGTGCTATGTCTGTAGTCTCTGACCCTCTCCTGTGCTATATCGGCAGTCTCTGACCCTCTCCTGTGCTATATCGGCAGTCTCTGACCCTCTCCTGTGCTATATCGGCAGTCTCTGACCCTCTCCTGTGCTATATTTGCAGTCTGTGACCCTCTCCTGTGCTATATCTGCAGTCTCTGACCCTCTCCTGTGCTATATCGGCAGTCTCTGACCCTCTCCTGTGCTATATCTGCAGTCTCTGACCCTCTCCTGTGCTATATCGGCAGTCTCTGACCCTCTCCTGTGCTATATCGGCAGTCTCTGACCCTCTCCTGTGCTATATCGGCAGTCTCTGACCCTCTCCTGTGCTATATCGGCAGTCTCTGACCCTCTCCTGTGCTATATCGGCAGTCTCTGACCCTCTCCTGTGCTATATCGGCAGTCTCTGACCCTCTCCTGTGCTATATATCTGCAGTCTCTTACCCTCTCCTGTGCTATATCGGCAGTCTCTGACCCTCTCCTGTGCTATATCGGCAGTCTCTGACCCTCTCCTGTGCTATATCTGCAGTCTCTGACCCTCTCCTGTGCTATATCTGCAGTCTCTGACCCTCTCCTGTGCTATATCTGCAGTCTCTGACCCTCTCCTGTGCTATATCGGCAGTCTCTGACCCTCTCCTGTGCTATATCGGCAGTCTCTGACCCTCTCCTGTGCTATATCGGCAGTCTCTGACCCTCTCCTGTGCTATATCGGCAGTCTCTGACCCTCTCCTGTGCTATATCTGCAGTCTGTGACCCTCTCCTGTGCTATATCTGCAGTCTCTGACCCTCTCCTGTGCTATATCGGCAGTCTCTGACCCTCTCCTGTGCTATATCTGCAGTCTCTGACCCTCTCCTGTGCTATAGCGGCAGTCTCTGACCCTCTCCTGTGCTATATCGGCAGTCTCTGACCCTCTCCTGTGCTATATCGGCAGTCTCTGACCCTCTCCTGTGCTATATCGGCAGTCTCTGACCCTCTCCTGTGCTATATCGGTAGTCTCTGACCCTCTCCTGTGCTATATCTGCAGTCTCTGACCCTCTCCTGTGCTATATCTGCAGTCTCTGACCCTCTCCTGTGCTATATCGGCAGTCTCTGACCCTCTCCTGTGCTATATCGGCAGTCTCTGACCCTCTCCTGTGCTATATCGGCAGTCTCTGACCCTCTCCTGTGCTATATCGGCAGTCTCTGACCCTCTCCTGTGCTATATCGGCAGTCTCTGACCCTCTCCTGTGCTATATCGGCAGTCTCTGGCCCTCTCCTGTGCTATATCTGCAGTCTCGGACCCTCTCCTGTACCATGGCTGCAGTCTCTGACCCTCTCCTGTACTCTGGGCTTTTTTTCTCAGAGAATAGGTGCAGGGACTCAACCATGACCTGCACACACTCCGGGCACCTGCATCTCCCTTCTCCCCATCCTGCATTCAGTGGGAGCCACTCAGGAGATTAGATCTGAGGGAGCCAAGCTGTAAATACAGAAGTCTGGCTTCTGTGTTTTACAAGTGACAGCTTGGCTCCCACAGAGCGATAGAGTTGAGCAGGGAGCAGAGGGCCTGAGGTGGTGGAACTGAATTCCACCAAGTTCCAGCTGAAAAAAGCCCTGCCTGTACTTTATCTGCAGCCTCTGACCATCTCCTGTAATGTGTCTGCAATCCCTGCAGGAGAGGACACACATATGAGACACACACACACTGTACACACTTCCCCATCTACCACAGCAGAAGTATATTACAGCCCCCAGTCCTGGACCAGTACAGAGGGAGGATGCTTTATGGTGGGCGCTATGGCCAAGACACATTTCACATTGGAATCCACCCTCCCCCAAAAGACAATAATTCATTGGGTGCAATATACATATAGGTGTAAATACATACAGTGTGTGTGTGTGTGTGTGTGTGTAGATATAGAGGTGAGAGAGGGGAAAAAAAAACAAAGAGGAGGAGAAGGAATAAAAAAAAAAAGAGGGGGGAGGAACAAAGAAAGCGGGTGAGAAAGAACATGACAGATGGATAGAGAGCGATATATGGGGGAAAAAAGCAAGACATTAGGATAGAGAGAGATAAAAGGGAAAGAAAGGAGAACAAAGAGAAAGTATGGTACATCCTAAGAGGTACCATAGGGGTACCTTATGCTAAATATACTGTACGAGTGGAAGGGACTCGGAGTGCTAAATGACAACCCATGCTACACCACTGGGGCTGCTCTGAAATTATTTCCAGGGCTGTTTTTTATGCCCAGTCCGGCCCTGGACATATTACACAAAGACTTTTCTATTTCATCCAGAAACGCCCCTGTGAGTATGTAGACTATGTAGAGTTTTTTTACTATCTACATATTCTTCCATTGTAAATTTGAAATGTTCTTAAAGGGGAGGGCCAGCCGGGAAAAAAAAAAATAAAAAAGTCAGCAGCTACAAACACTGTAGCTGCTGACTTTTAATAGCAGACTTACCTGTCCTGGGTGCCTGCGATGTCGGCCGCCCGAGACAGATCGTCCCTCGGGTCTCGGTTCCCGGCGCCGCCATTCCACCTAAGGGAAACAGCCAGCGTAGCCTTGCTGGCTTCACTGCCCGTTTCCTACTGCGCATACGCGAGTCGCGCAGCGCTTTGTGAATGGGGAATGCGTTGTGTTGTGGGACACACAGTTCCCATAACACACCATGCCCCATTCACTAGAAGACGGCGCTAGGAGCAGAAGACCAAACAGCTCCGCGCAACAGCCATTTCTGGTAAGTAAAAAAAAATTTTTAATTTTTTTTTTATTTTCTTTTAAATTTTTATTAACATTTTTATGAAGTTTTTTTTTTCAGGGTGGCCCTCCACTTTAACATATACAGTCCTTGTTATTCCACTTGTAATAAAATGATACCATTTTAAAAAGCAAGTTTAGTTTATTTACTGAATAAGCTGTACTTTTATTTCATAATAAATTAGTATAAATACATTTGCATAATACTTTTATATACATTGGATTTTACGTTCCCAGTGTAAACAATTTTCAATGTGTTAAACTACTATACACCGATTTTTTTTTTTTTTTTTTCCCAAAATTTAAATTTTTTCCAAAAAAAAAAAAAAAACCCCAGGGAACAAAATAATATTTTTTCCTCATGGCTTCAACATTGGGTGGAAATTTTACATCTCTACCAACCAGACAAGTGGAAGAAGGAGCAGATCTATTATGTAAATTTACTCAAAGCCTGGAAAGATAGGGAAGCCCTCTGAGCCCTGGGTGATCAGCACCCTTACAAAGAGGAAAGCGTAAGTGAGGTTCAGGGTGTGTCAGTATCGCAACAGTAGGAGGTGAGAGCTTCTACAGCAAAATAAAGATTTCTACTCAGAGTTGCCAGGCTGTACAAATGCAATTAAACATGACATTGTCAATGACCCCAAGGTTTGGGTGCGGCTTAAGCCTCATATTATTCCAGAGGCCTGCAGACAGACAATAACCAAAGAGGTGCAGAGGATGTTAGACTTTGGGATTATAGAGCAATCTAAGAGTGAATGGTGTAGTCCCATTTTCTTGGTTCCCGAACCAGATGGGTCCTTAAATTTTGCAACGATTTCCTGAGGTTGAATGAAGTGTCAAAGTTTAACACCCACCCCATGCTTCGTGTTGACGGACTAGTTGAGAGATTGGGTCCTGCCAGGTATATAACCACCCTGGATAGAGGGTATTTGCAGGTTCCCCTGACAAATGAAGCAAAAGAAAAAAATAACTTTTGTGACTCCAGAAGGATTGTAGCAGTATGTCCAGATACCCTTTGGGTAAAATGGTACCTTAGCTACATTCCAGCGGATGACGGATGATTCTTAGCCCTTCAGACTTTAGTGGGGGGAGGTCGGGCTGTGGCCAGTGAGAGAAGAACTTGTCCTGGTGTCAGTGGGAGGGATAGTGCCCCATCGTTGCCGTCAGTGGGAGGGATAGTGCCCCATCGTTGCCGTCAGTGGGAGGGATAGTGCCCCATCGTTGCCGTCAGTGGGAGGGATAGTGCCCCCATCGTTGCCGTCAGTGGGAGGGATAGTGCCCCCATCGTTGCCGTCAGTGGGAGGGATAGTGCCCCCATCGTTGCCGTCAGTGGGAGGGATAGTGCCCCCATCGTTGCCGTCAGTGGGAGGGATAGTGCCCCCATCGTTGCCGTCAGTGGGAGGGATAGTGCCCCATCGTTGCCGTCAGTGGGAGGGATAGTGCCCCCATCGTTGCCGTCAGTGGGAGGGATAGTGCCCCCATCGTTGCCGTCAGTGGGAGGGATAGTGCCCCATCGTTGCCGTCAGTGGGAGGGATAGTGCCCCATCGTTGCCGTCAGTGGGAGGGATAGTGCCCCCATCGTTGCCGTCAGTGGGAGGGATAGTGCCCCCATCGTTGCCGTCAGTGGGAGGGATAGTGCCCCCATCGTTGCCGTCAGTGGGAGGGATAGTGCCCCCATCGTTGCCGTCAGTGGGAGGGATAGTGCCCCCATCGTTGCCGTCAGTGGGAGGGATAGTGCCCCCATCGTTGCCGTCAGTGGGAGGGATAGTGCCCCCATCGTTGCCGTCAGTGGGAGGGATAGTGCCCCCATCGTTGCCGTCAGTGGGAGGGATAGTGCCCCCATCGTTGCCGTCAGTGGGAGGGATAGTGCCCCCATCGTTGGTGTCAGTGGGAGGGATAGTGCCCCATCGTTGCCGTCAGTGGGAGGGATAGTGCCCCATCATTGCCGTCAGTGGGAGGGATAGTGCCCCACCATTGGTGTCAGTGGGAGAAATATTGTCCCATCATTGGTGTCAGTGGGAGAAATATTGTCCCATCATTGGTGTCAGTGGGAGAAATATTGTTCCATCATTGGTGTCAGTGGGAGAAATATTGTCCCATCATTGGTGTCAGTGGGAGAATTAGTGATCCATTGTGGATGCCAGTGGCAGGAATGGTGTCTTGTATCAGTAGAAAGAAAAGTGTCCCAAGGGCCATAAAAAGACAAGCAAAGGGCAGCATCTGGTCCTCTGGGCCTCAGTTTGGAGACCACTGATCTAAGGCACTGCTGCATCTGACTTCTAGTCTAAGGATATATGGAATTAGACTTGGTGATGTCACTATTATACTGATCACTGTTACCTTGCTGGAGAGAAAGCTGTAACTGGGAACTTGCAGTGCAAGGATGTCCCTGCTTATTTTTCATTTACTCTGTGGCTCTGTTCTTTCTGAACCTCTCCTGGTGCTTTTTTATTATTATCTTCCCACCAGTTATCAGATCAGTGTCTATAAAGATGGCTGCTTCCACAAAAAGACACAATGCAGAAAATGGCATAGCAAGTCAGTAACAGGGAAACGGTCAGCTGCAGGGGGACCACAGACAATAGTGGCGACTAGTCCTTTGCCCTCTGCTTGCCTTTTTTTGACTATTGGTCATTGGCAAACATTTAATTTCAATCTTCTGCTATCTATTCATTGTGTGATTTTTTGCAACTGAGACAGTAACTTTAGTATAGTAGGCTATTTGTAACATTGGGAAGACATCATTCACAACAAACAAGCAGTGTCCAATTGTAAATTATTCTACTGCAGCTTTAAAAAAATAAAAATAAAGCATTAGACTGGCTGCCTTTTTTCCAGCACATTTTTTTCAGGTATTATCAGTCCATTTGGTAAATGCCATCTACACGAGCAGAAAAGAGAAACGGTTTAAAAATGACTTCACATACCAAAGACTGCAATGATTAACCCACAAGCTCCATCCCATAGAGGAAGGGACTGCTTCACACAGCCCCCACTGTGGTGCCCTTGGTCTAGCCAACAGCAGAACATACTGTAGTGTAGATAATAGGTTTGAGATGATATATTCAGCCTTGTCATTTGAACACAGCTGTAATAACAGGCCATCCTTCGGGCACTGTGTCCTTCCGATTTATCTTAAAAATGATAGTCACTTATCTTACGTAACAAACCCAAATCTTCTGCTAACTTTCTCCAAATAATCATAATAAAAAAAACCTCAACGCCGCAACATTGTTTTACAAATATTCACATATGTAGCGGAGGAACTGCCAAAGTGTTACATCAACAGCCTGAATGTTTCTACACAACATAGTAAACGGATATTAAACGCACTTTCAGATACTGATTTAGCCACTAAGAGGATGGTAAATAAAAAAAAAAAAAAAGAAGAAGAGATAAAAGTGGTTGTAAAGCCTCAAGATTTTTCACCTTAATTTCTTACCTGAGCCTGATCCAGTGATGTGCACAAGCGCAGCGACTCCAGACTCATTGGACAGATTAATATTAGCAGGAGCCATTGGCTCCCACTGCAGTCACTCAAATCCAGCGACCTTATACCTTGAATTTACACGTTTATCCATGCGTGGCCACCTATACTCCTTAGCACGCCATAAAAAATTTTTTTTAAAAAAAATCTTATTATCCCTATCTTATGGGACATTGTCTTGTTCTATAGAAATATAGAGATCAATCAGCATAATGCCAAAAACATAGAAAATTTGGGCTCTGATGCAATAGGGTTAATTTACTAAAAAGAGTACAGGCTGCCCACTTCACAAAGTGGAGTTGGGCTACATGAGCTGTATTTAGTGATCCATAATACAAATAATATTTTTTACCCATTTGACAACCCTAGGCCAATGACAGATGCTCCATATTTAGTTGTCATGGACTACTGCATATCATTGGTCAATGTAATAAAGGACACCAACATAGAATCCATCCGGTACAGAGCTGATTGGGGGGGGGGGGGGTCTTGATCAGAGCAAAAGAGAGAATGATCTGGCCATCCACACTTGAACAATACACGGCCAGGCCTTGCCACGATTTTCTCCAGAGCCTGCCTAAAAATATAATCTGACACGCACCAAAGAGAAATTGCCTTTAGAAAATAGGATGGACTATGTTTGATTGCAAAGAGATTTATATTGCTTGCCTTTATTGAACTGTATATGACCACCAAAGCCTGGCATGGCAAACCATTTACACTAGTAGTGACTTAAGCCCCGTACACAGGGGCCAAATGTCGGATGGCATCAGCCGGTTCAATGGAAACCGGCAGACACTCGGCCCGTGTGTACTGCAGCTGTTCGGCCGGCTTCTGTCGAAGGGATATGGCTGAAAAAGGCCTGCCGACCGGCTCCTGATCAGCGCTCTTAGCCAATGCCTGAGAGAGCTGACCTGAGTGTTCTGGCTGGGGGGGGGGGGGCACCCCCCTGTCAGAACACAATAGAACAGCAGCGTAGATCACTGTACTAACATCAGATTGTTAGTACAGCAGCTCGGCCTGAGCTGTCAGTTTTTTTTGTGGTCAATCTCTCAGAATATCACCCAGCAATTTCCCACCATCTGAAAACAAGCAAACTCTGAGAGATATCAATCTTTATATTGATAGAAAGAAATTCCCTGTGCACAGAAGCTTGGGTTTATGTTGACTTAGCTTAGCTAACATACTTCCAAAACTGTTCATATGACATGCCTTACGAGGAAACTTCTGTAGATGGAAGTCTGAAAAAATGTATAGCATCTGAAATAGGAGCAGCACATCTAAGTGACTAGACCGGTTTTATGTAAACATATGCAAGTGCCAGAAACAACTGTCCAAAAGACTATTCCAATCTGATTTACTGGTTAAAAAGATTGGCCAAAGTAGGGCAGAAGTCGCATCGAAATGGCCAGGTGTGTAAAGATATCTTCCTGACCACAAACCTGTCACCACCAGGACCCACCTACTATATATCTATGCGAGTCAGCCGGCTTGTGGTCTATATGTGATAACAATCTTGCTCTTTCCTCTACAGACATGTTGAAAATTGGCACTCGACTACATAGAACTGCTCTGACAAGTTCATAAACGATAACTATTGCCCCCTAGAAAATCCCTACACAACCAGATCCTCACCCAACGCAAACAATTCTCAGTCCAAGTAAAAGTCTCGTGTCTCCAACTTGACTTTTGTCCAGTATTTTTAACAATGGCTAGACTATGAGGTAGTGTAATATTTTTAATGATGGAAATAAAGCTGAACTGACACCACCTTCAAAATCTAAAATCCCTGCATCTATAGACACCACGGATCTAACTCTAACCTCTCTTTCCCTGTAAAGAAAAAATATGAGTATACATACCTTTTTGGAAGCCGATCTGACCCGCTCCGACCTGATCTCCAGTGGCGGAAGCTCTGCAGAGGACATGGAGGACAACGGCTGTGAAATGAATGGGAAGTGACGTCACCCATAGAGTTACTATGGGGCTTCCGTTGTCCTCCATCTCTTCTGCACCCGCCTACACAGAGAAGCCGCGGATGACAGCTCAGCGTGGGATCTGGTCAGATCGGCTTCCAAAAAGGTATGTATACTTGTTTTTTTCTTTACAGGGATAGAGAGGTTAGTATTAGATCCCTGGTGTCTATAGATGCAGGGATTTTCGTTTTTTGCATGGTCTTCCACTTTAATACAAAGGTAATTATATTAAATTACATATACAGGGGGTCCCCGGGTTACAAACAAGATAGGGACTGTAGGTTTGTTCTTAAGTTGAATCTGTTTGTAAGTCGGAACAGGTCAATTTTTTAAGTGTAGCTCCAGCCAAAAAAATCTATTTTTACGTTTTTTAGATAACAGAGAAGGGTTATCACCCCTGTAACATTTGTTTTGCTGTCTGTGCCCCTGTTCAGAAGATTTCACTTCACCTTCTGTCCCAATGACTATTGGATTTTGAAAATGTTGGGTTGTTAGGGAAATATGGATTAGTGATAAAGCATCAGTGGAGACAGCTTTTTCCCATAGTAACTCTTACAGGAGTGAATTTCCCATCCTAGGGGTGGATTTCCTCTCACTTCCTGTTGTCTCCCTCCGTTTGTAAGTAGGAGTCGTTTGTAAGTCGGATGTTTGTAAGTAGGGGACCCCCTGTAATATATAAATTGACACTGTGTCATATGAATAAATAGTAAAAAAATTTAATTAAAATAAATAAATATGGGAAATGTTGGAAGCTCCACTTCTAGAGGTATCTTTCTGTCGCGCCCCTCACACTGTGCCTTTATCCTAAGAAACCAAAAGCCTCACTTGTTAAACTAGATAACACAGGCTACTTAATCAGCAGAGAGCATTTGAAAAAAAAAAAAACTTTTTAGTTGCTACAAGTTAATACATAGCAAAGGCCTGCCCTTCTGCATCCCCACCCAACGGTCTTGTCTCGGTAATGTGAATGGAAACGTATTTTAAGGCTGACATAGAAACACAATACACAGAGAAAGCTAAACTATTCTGCAAAGGTAAATGTGCTGTTTATTCTGCACAATGAGATTTATTTAAGCAAAAGCAACAATGGGCCATCACAATGGTACAACCTTACAAACCCTTATAAAGCTCACAAGGTGGGACCATCAAAGTAAGTATCTTCCGCCTTTTCAAAACATAGCCAAGTCAAACTGGTATTAAAGAGGAGGTCCGGTTAAAAAAAAAAAAAAAAAAAAAAGTTTTAAAAGTCACTAGCTACAAACACTGTAGCTGCTGACTTTTAATAAGCACACTTACCTGTCCAGGGTGCCCGAGATGTCGCCTGCTCGAGGCCGATTCATCCATCAGATCGGGTCCCGGCACCGACATTCGAAGTAAGGGAAACAGGCTGTGGAGCCTTGCGACTTCACTGCCCGTTTCCTACTGCTCCTGCACGAGTTGTGCGGCGCTTTGTGAATGGCCGGCTGTGTTCTGGGACACACACAGTTCCCAGAAAACACCGCGCCACCTTCCCCAGAAGACAACGCGAGGAGGAGAAGACTGAAGATCACTGCAGTGTAGGAAGTGGCAGATTAGGAAGATCTGCTTAGCAACAGCCATTTCTGGTAAGTAAAACATTTTTTTTTTTTTTCTATTTTTTTTTTTACATTTTTAGGAGCATTTTAATGCCATTTTTTTAAGGATGGCCCTCTGCTTTAAAGTAAATGTTTTTACTCATTTAGATAAAAATAACTTAACTGGCATGCAGTTCAATTTTTATTTTTTTTTTTGCATTTCATCTTTGGACCTCTTTTTTTCACTTGTCCCTTGGCCACGCTGCTACATATGCTATATTATTGCTCTCTCTGTTCCCCCGCATTCCACTAGGACCTATGGAGTCCCGTGCGAGTGTCCACAATGTGCATGCTTCCGCTCAGTACTACAATGCTCACAACACCGCACACACAGCCAGATACATAGAGCCGCTCGCAATCACCGCTGTGGAGAAGAAATGTGGCTTTTGCTCTGTGTCCCCCTTGTGCGGCATTCTGAATGGCTACACTTAATGGGTAACTGCACTTTCGTGGGAAAAATATATATATATATATATATATATTTATTTATTTATTTATTATCTCACACACACATATATACATACATATACACACACACACAGTATCTCACAAAAGTGAGTACACCCCTCACATTTTTGTAAAATATTTTATTATATCCTTTTATGTGACAACACTGAAGAAATTACACTTTGCTACAATGTAAAGTAGTGAGTATACAGCTTGTATAACAGTGTAAATTTGTTGTCCCCTCAAAATAACTCAACACAGCCATTAATGTCTAAACTGCTGGCAACAAAAGTGAGTACACCCCTAAGTGAAAATGTCCAAATTGGGCCCAAAGTGTCAATATTTTGTGTGGTCACCATTATTTTCCAGCACTGCCCTAACCCTCTTGGGTATGGAGTTCAGCAGAGCTTCACAGGTTGCCACTGGAGTCCTCTTCCACTCCTCCATGACGACATCATGGAGCTGGTGGATGTTAGAGACACTGCGCTCCTCCACCTTCCGTTTGAGGATGCCCCACAGATGCTCAATAGGTTTAGGTCTGGAGACATGCTTGGCCAGTCCATCACCTTTACCCTCTGCTTTTTTAGCAAGGCAGTGGTCGTCTTGGAGGTGTGTTTGGGGTCGTTATGTTGGAATACTGCCCTGCGGCCCAGTCTCCAAAGGGAGGGGGATAATGCTCTGCTTCCGTATGTCACAGTACATGTTGGCATTCATGGTTCCCTCAATGAAATGTAGCTCCCAGTGCCGGCAGCACTCATGCAGCCCCAGACCACGACACTCCCACCACCATGCTTAACTGTAGGCAAGACACACTTGTCTTTGTACTGGTTGCCGCCACACACGCTTGACACCATCTAAACTAAATAAGTTTTTCTTGGTCTCATCAGACCACAGGACATGGTTCCAGTAATCCATGTCCTTAGACTGCTTGTCTTCAGCAAACTGTTTGCAGGCTTTCTTGTGCATCATCTTTAGAAGAGGCTTCCTTCTGGGACAACAGCTATGCAGATCAATTTGATACAGTGTGTGGAGTATGATCTGAGCACTGACAGGCTGACCCCCCACCACTTCAACCTCTGCAGCAATGCTGGCAGCACTTATACGTCTATTTCCCAACCTTTGGATATGACACTGAGCACATGCACTCAACTTCTTTAGTCGACCATGGCGAGGCCTGTTCTGAGTGGAACCTGTCCTGTTAAACCACTGTATGGTCTTGGCCACCATGCTGCAGCTCAGTTTCAGGGTCTTGGCAAACTTCTTATAGCCTAGGCCATCTTCAGGGCCAGATTCCCCACAAGGCCACCAAGGCCAGGCCTCGGGGCGGCAGTGGTGCAGGGGTGGTGCCGCTTCTGCAGCGACTTCTCTGCTTTCGATGGAAACTCCCACCCGCTAGCTAGCCCGTTTTGTCGGCACCGCTGCTTATTTCACGGGGACCGATCGGGCTTGTGTATTCCCACTACCTGGTGACTGGAAAGCACCATAGGGTGGACGTGATGTCATCAGCCGGAAATGATGAGCACGTTGCCTCCCATGTCTTGCATCATTTCCGGCTGATGACATCACGTCCGCCCTATCGTGCGTTACACTGCTACCAGGAAGTGGAAGTACACAAGCCTGATCAGTCCCCGTGAAAAAAGCAGCGGTGCCGGCGAAACGGGCTTGCTAGCGGGCGGGAGTTTGCCGCCCCCCTGAATGTGCCCCTGTCCACAGAGTCCCTTCTTGGTCCAGACACGACAGCCACTAGGCTGTAAGTGGGCATCAGGGCTGCTGTTAGAAATCATGGGGCCCCATACATCCTACCTGACGGGGCCCCCTTCGACCCGGTGGCAGGCGACCGGCGTGGCAAGTGACACCCTGCATCCGCTGACAAGCGACACCCTGCATCTGCTGAAAAATGATGTGGCAAGTGACAATCTGCAACATGTGGCAAGTGACAATCCGCATCTGAAGGCAGGTGACGTTGGCAAGTGACATGCTCAGGTTCCGACTGAGTCTGCTTATGGTGAGTTGAATTATTTTATATAACAATGTAATAATAGAAATATTGCATTTCAATCATTTTTTTTTGCGATACGGCACTGCGTCGATTTAACTGACAATTGCGCAAATGTGATCTATTGTAGCAGTCATCGATAAAGGACAAGAATGGGGTGTGTGTGTGTGTGTGGGGGGGGGGTGGAATTAAAGGACCCGGCCTTGGGGCGGCAAAGGGAGTAAATCCGGGCCTGGCCATCTTGATATAGAGCAACAATTATTTTTTTCATATCCTCAGAGAGTTCTTTGCCATGCTGTTCCATGTTGAACTTCCAGTGACCAGTATGAGAGATTGAGAGCGATAACACCTGCTCCCCATTCACACCTGAGACCTTATAACACTAATGAGTCACATGACACTGGGGAGGGAAAATGGCTAATTGTGCCCAATTTGGACATTTTCACTTAGGGGTGTACTCACTTTTGTTGCCAGCGGTTTAGACATTAATGGCTGTGTGTTGAGTTATTTTGAGGGGACAGCAAATTTCGGCTGAATCTGATTCACAGGAGTACAGAACTATGTGCACTTCTTTGACCAACAGGAGAAGTGCGGCCAAAGGAGAGTTGGCCATACTTCTCCTTTAATACAACTTTAAGTCCATTTGTATTCTTTTTATAGCTTCCAGTATGTCACAGAAAAAGCCACCTCAGCTGCATTACAGCAATGGCCTATAAACAGCTGCAGAGGAAAACTGATGGCCTACGCCACCCTAATTTGAAGTTACCTGCAATAGGACCTGCTGAATCTGGACTTCCTTTAAAGGAAATATCTATAGTGATTGTAAAGTCTATTCTTCTGGGGTCCCTAGCCACCAATCTTGACTTTGCCACTTCTGTGTCTGCCTCCATAGCAAGCCACTTGGGGGGCAGATGTGCAGGCTCACTCCCAAGCAGGGATGTGTGTGTCCATAGACACCCCCCATCTCTGAATTTGACTGACAGCAGCAAGAGCCAATAGCTACCGCTGTTCTCAGTAAAGCCCATAAGACCAGGAGGAGAGAGAAAGAAGACTGCAGCTGGGCACAGCACTGGATCAATACAGTGATCAGGTAAGTGTTAGAGAGGGGGGAACACACAGTGGAAGGTTTTTTACCATAACGCACAATAATTGTTGTGGCCAGATGCATCCACTAATACAAGTAGATGTCTATATTCATTCAATTGTATCAGACTCTCTGCTATTGTATGGGCCAGCACTCTGGCCATCACGTCTAATAAATCTAAAAGCCTTTTCCATAGAATTTCATGACATTCTATGGTCTTTCCTAAACCCTTGCCAATTACTCAGCTTGCACTTCTGGCATGCAGAATGTGATACAGGTGTGCATAGCCAATTTGTATACATATACTGGGGCCAATTTAGACAGAAGCCAATTAACCTACTCACTCGGGCACATGCAAATTCTATGTAGCACTAATACATACTGCATTTAAAAAGAGTGTCTTTTGGAGCATGCTTTTCATATTTAACACCTGAAAATACTACTAAAATAGAATGAATTTGTCTTGTAAAGAAACAATTCAGAAATGAATGATATACTTTAAACCCATAAATGTTTAGACTTCTCCAGCAAAGCTCAATGCAGATGAGAATATACAGAAAGAGGAGACCTGGGATGGGATAGAAAAGGTACAAGTCTGACCCTTGGATTACATTTCTAAAGTGCAGAAAGGAGTTCTGTCTCATTAACCACTTGCCCTCCGGAAGGTTTTACCCCCTTTATGACCAGGATATTCTATGCTATTCAGCACTGCGCTAATTTAACTGACAATTGTGCGATCATGCAACAAAAATAACATTTATATCTTTTTGTTCACACAAATAGAACTTTCTTTTGGTGGTATTTGATCACCAGTGGGGTTTTTATTTTTTATTATATAAACGAAAAAATTAATTGAAAAACAAACAATATTTTTTACTTTCTGCTATACAACATATGCAATAAAAAAAATGTGTGTGTGTGTGTGTGTATATATATATATATATATATATATATATATTTCTTCATGAATTTAGGGCAAAATGTATTTTGCTACATATAAATATTGATGATTGAACATTTCCAGAGTAGACACTGTCTCAAATCCCTGGTAATGCTAAAAGAGAGGGGGGAGAAAAGAGACAAGTCTCTTTAAAGAATAATGGGATTTTAATTGAGACAAGGTCTATTGATATGGTAGGCACATAAGACACCAAAAATTTCGTCGGCAGAATGGCACGGCCAGGCAAAAGCACGTGTATATATACGTGCCCTTTAATTGCCTAGCCGTGGGGTCGCGCGCGTGACGCTGGCGGCACGCTCGCAACCCGGTTGGGAGCTCCGTGACCATGGCTGCAGGACCAGCGGACCCGATCGCCGCTGGTGTCCCGTGATCGGGTCACAGAGCTGAAGATCGGGGAGAGGTCTGTGTAAACAAACCTCTCCCCGCTCTTCCTACACTGCCTGACATTGATCGGCTGTTCCCTGTCATCGGGAAAGCCGATCAATGATGTCAGATGTACAGCCGCGCCCCTAAACTGTAAAAAAAAAAAAAAAAAAAAAACACAACACGTCACACTTAGCCCCTCCCCACCCCCTAGTGGTTAACTCCTTCACTGCCAGTGTCATTTACATAGGAATCAGTGCATTTAAATAGCACTGATTTCTATATAAATGACAATGGTCCCAAAAACGTGTCAAAAATGTCCGATGTGTCCGCCATACTGTCGCAGTCACAATAAAAAAAAAATCGCTGATCGCCGCCATTACTAGTAAAAAAAAAAAAATATTAATAAAAATGCTATAAGACTATCCCCTATTTTGTAAACACTATAACCTTTGCGCAAACAAATCAATAAATCGCTAATTGCGATTTTTTTTTACCAAAAATATGTAGAAGAATACGTATCGGCCTAAACTGAGGAAAAAAATGTTTTTTTATATATTTTTTGGGGATATTTATTATAGCAAAAAGTAAAAAATATTGCATTTGATTCAAAATTGTCGCTCTATTTTTGTTTATAGCGCAAAAAAATAAAAACCGTAGGGGCGATCAAATACCACCAAAAGAAAGCTCTATTTGTGGGAAAAAAAGGACCTCATTTTGTTTGGGAGCCACGTCGCACGACCGCACAATTGTCAGTTAAAGCGACAGTGCCGAATCGCAAAAAGGGGCCTGGTCCTTTGGCTGCAAATTGGTCCGGGGCTGAAGTGGTAAAAAAAAAAAAAAAAGATATAAATGTATTAATCGTAGCAAAATCATATAAAAATACATATTCATAGTGTATTTGATGGACCATGAGACAATACTTGATAATCGTAATCTGATGCGTTGATAAGCAGTACCAACATGTTTCGCGTGATTGCTTCATCAAGGTTTTGCAAATTATAAATTATTACTATAGTAGTGTTTATAATTATATTTTTTTAGCTTTATCCATAAACTTATTTTTATATTTGGATATATTTTGTTTTTATTTTAGTGGTCCAAATTAATGGACTAAAATATAAAGAAAACGTAGATAGTATTATTAATTAATAATTAAATCATAATGTTTAAAAAAAAAAAAAAAAAAATTTAAATAAAAGAATTAATGATATAATAATACAAAATATCAAGAAATATAAGTAATACAAATATATTGTAGATATACATATAGCACTAGTGCTTAATATACCTCAAAGTCTAATGATCACTGAACATCAATATTACATCAATAATAAATACACCATTGATAATTTGTTGGGTGGAGATGGCACTGTTGGCGTTATGCACTTCCAGGGATGCCCAGACTGGAAGTGATGTCAGGGACCAGATCTGACCTTTCACTTCCGATGGGATCGTGGGTATTTAAGACGCTTACATTGGCGGCAATCCGTCACATGTGTCTTGCTGCCCGAGATGCGGTGTACCATCATCTCACATCACAACAGCCATTCCATCATCTAGCTATTCTGATTAATCCGCTTGTTTTGTTCTCAGGTAAGAGCCTCTATGGGTTAGTTGTTATCTAATCTAGGAATGTAACTAATAAGCAGCCATGTTATTGCCATTATGCCCTATGCTTTTGCATTGGCTATATAAATGGCTATCTATCATTAGATTATTGGTCTGCTTTATAAATAGAACTATGTTATTATTTGTTTTATTTTATTCTATTGGCCCACATTCTATCTAAGTAGACTAACTCAGCCTATTTAATACAAAGACATTATCGCTTTACATTATCAGATACAGCAATAGCAGTGTAAATGAATTGCCTATTTTTCAAGCTTAAGCTTTAATCACCATTGATATCAATATCATGTTAAACTTAGACTTTGAGGTATATTAAGCACTAGTGCTACATGTATATATACACACACGATATATTTGTATTACTTATATTTCTTGATATTTTGTATTATTCATTAATTATTTTTTTATTTTTAATACATTATGATTTAATTATTAATTAATAATACTATCTACGTTTTCTTTATATTTTAGTCCATTAATTTGGACCACTAAAATAAAAATAAAAACAAAATATATCCAAACATAAAAATAAGTTTATGGATAAAGCTAAAAAAATATAATTATAAACACTACTATAGTATAATTTATTATTTTTTAGATTACTGTTGCTGTTTACATTTTGACGGACAGGCACGATCCAATCTCCCCTCTGGCAGCCCAGCTGGGATCTGACTCCTAGTGGGAACTGGGTGTGGTTATCTGCGTCACCTGTGATGTGGTGGAGCAATCAGAGGCGCATATGGTTATTAATTATTTTAAGGACCAGCTTGGCACAATAACTAAATGTATAAAAACAACTGATCATGTTAATACCCAATGTGACCACAATGAAGTTTAATCATTTTCTTGATGATGTATCAACCAATGTATTTTATTATACTAATGATATGTTTATTCTATGTAATATAAACGAAATCTGTGATATATGCAAAAACAATCATGCGAAACATGTTGGTTCTGCTTATCAATGCATCAGATTATCAGATACGTTTATCAAGTATTGTCTCATGGTCCATCAAATACGATTTGAATATGTATTTTTATATGATTTTGATACGATTAATACATTTATATATTTTTTCAAAAATTGGTGTCCTATGTGCCTACCCTATCAATAGACCTTGTCTCAATTAAAATCCCATTATTCTTTAGAGACTTGTCTCTTTTCTCCCTCCTCTCTTTTAGTATTTTGCTACATGTCTTTGGTATAAAAAAAAAATCCCAATAACTGTATAATATTTTGCTTGCGTCAAAGTTATATAGCGTCTACAAACTATGATATATATACTAGAATTTATTTTTTATTTTTTTTTAATGCTAGTAATGGCGGTGTGCAGTGACTTATAGTGGGACTGTGTTAGTGTGTCGAGCAATCTAACACTGGCTGGGGGGTACACTAACTGACACTGGCATCAACAGTGACACAAATACAGTGATCAGTGCTAATTCTATACACTGTCACTGTACTGACACTAAGGGGTTAAAGTGGTTGTAAAGGCAGAAGTTTTTTTTATATCTTAATGCATTCTATGCATTAGGATAAAAAAGCTTTCTGTGTGCAGCAGGCCCCCCCAGCCCTTTAATACTTACCTAAGCCCCATCTCTGTCCAACGATGTCCGCGGGTCCCTCTGCAATCCGGGACTTTCCCTCCTGATTGGCTGAGACACAGCAGCGGCACCATTGGCTTCAGCTGCTGTCAAAGTCAGTTAGCCAATTAGGAGAGGGAGGGGGCCAAACCACTGAATGGACACACAGAGCTGCAGCTCGGCTCGGGTGCCCCATAGCAAGCTGCTTTCTGTGGAGCCACTCAACAGGAGGGAGGGGACGGAAGCACAGAAGAGGGACCTGAGAAGAGGAGGATCCAGGCTGCCCTGTGCAAATCCAGCTGGTAAGTAGAACACGTTTGTTTTGTTTTTTTAAAACGAGACTTTACAATCACTTTAACTGTGTGCCTAACAATGTGTAATGTGTGTAATATGTGCTGCTTTTTACTAAGCAATCTTGTTTTTTCATACTTTGCAGGGAAAAAAAACAGATTGCCGTTGTATAGAGCTCTGTGTTGTTTACAAACAGAGCTCTCTTCCGTGAATGATGGAGCTGATCAGCAGGTCCCGGCGATCGATCATTGGCTGGGACCCGCTGATCGGTTTGTGCTGCAACAAATCAAAAACACAGCCAGGGTGGCGGCTTACCTGTAAGCACTGATCACATACCAGATATGCAATCCAGCCTCCAGTGGCTGCCCTGTCACAGTAGATGAATGTGGGGCGGTCACAGGGCAAGGATAGCAACCTATGACCCCCATCAGCAGGTAGGTAAATAGCACAAGAGCTACTCCACACTAGAGGCCCATTCTGGTTCCCAGGGTGCCACAAAGCCTTATGCCCATCAGCACTGGGACACTACGCTTTTGAGAGTTTTCCCTTTCTTGGAGAATAATCCAAAAGAACCTGTGTGATGTTAAAGGGCATACAGGCTGGTATTATTTCAGGGGTCCAGTAAGCTTGCAGCCTTCCTTCCAAGTCGAGGCAAGTCTATATACCTGGTGTGCCGGTTTTGTATGTCTACGAGATTTATTTTTTTGGTGGTGTTGCAGAGTAAGCAACTCCCTGTGGTCATTGTGCCGAGGGGAAGCTGTTTGCACTGAATCCCAACAGGATCCAGAACACCATGGCTATCAATGTAGCAGTGCCGACTACAACAGTGACTTGCAGCATGCCCAGCAGCCCATCAGGTATGAGATATACATACTTACATTGTGCCAAGCTAAACCAATGCTACTACGCAATACAGATCATTGCTGGGGTTCAGCTTTAAAACTTTCTCTCCAATAAACCAGACTGAAAACCTCACGTTAGGCGAGACGCTGCGTACTGCATGCATTTTAACAAGTCTTAACATGACACAAAGCAGAAGCTTTGAGAAATATGCTGACATGCTTACAAGCTATCAAGATTCTGAAAAATGGCAAAGCCAGATGTAGTGATGTCAGCATCAAAGACAATGCTGTGCCCCTATACTTTCTACATCAATCAGTATTACGGATACTTAGATGCTTTATATTAATTGTAATTGATGCTTCACGGTAATCCTAGAATAAAGCGTAGTCCAATTAGGATTACCCGTCTCTGGGTGGTTCTTAGCATTATTTGAAGGTTATTTATGTCTCTAGAACAGCCTTTCTCAACCTTTCCAACACAGAGGAACCCTGGAAATAATTCTCCGGTCTGGAACCCCTGCTAAGGATGAAAAATCTACAACTCATCATACATTAGTGTGATGGTCAATGAGAAGAATGATTTTTACACTTGTGGTTATTGGGAAGAATTACCCCTTACAGATAACTAAAAAGATCATTGGTATCCTTGAGAACTTATTTGAGAGGCAGAAATTGACCATTGCTCAGGGAACCTCTTGCAACCTGTAGAGGAACTGAAGGGTTCCACGGAACCCTGGTTGAGAAACCCTGCTCTAGAACCTTGGGCTTTTCCATCTTAGCCCCCGTACACGCGGTCGGAATTTTTAAGACGGATTTTGTCCGACACTGGTGTTGCACACACACGGTCGGACAAAGTTGTCGGAGAATGCGATCATTCTGAACGTGGTGACGTTCGTTGCGTACGACGGAACTACGTAGAGGCTAGTAGCCAATAGCTTTGGTCTCGTAATTTGATCTGAGCACGTGTGGCACTTTGTCCGTCGGAATTCTCTACACACGATCGGAAAAAGTCAGATCGGATTTTGTTGTCGGAAAATTTGAGAGCAGGAAATTCCAACGGAAAAAGTCTGATGGAGCCCACACACGGCCGGATTTTCCGACAACATGGTCCGATCGGACATCTTCCGTCGGAATTTCCAACCGTGTGTACGGGGCATTAGAAAATGTACTCTCTGCCAGACAGACTACGGGGTTGATTTACTAAAACTGGAGAGTGTAAAATCTGGTGCAGCCGTGCATGGTAGCCAATCAGCTTCTAACTTCAGCTTGTTCAATTAAGCTTTGACAAAACTGGAAGCTGATTGGTTTCTATGTACACCAAATCTCGCACTCTGCAGTTTTAGTAAATCAACCCCACTGTATACTTATAACCGTGACAAACAGCACTCAAGTCTAAAGGCACAAAGCACTTGATCTGCCACAAAGTAAGCCTGTGGTTACAAAAGTTACATAGATAACAGTAGCAAAATGTAGCCAATACCATAAGCACATACTGTATCTATGGTTGTGGAAACCCTCACATTAATGACACCTAAAACCTTCCAAATATAGCAGCTTTCTCAGACTTGCTATTTGCATAAGAGTAGGACTTCTGATATGTTGTCCAGGCATTGGATGGTAGGATGGGGTAAGGGCACATCTACAGATGTGTTTTCAGTGCTCCAAGCACTTTACACAACTCTGGGCACCAAAAGAAGTGTAGCTGCCCAGTGTAATCCCAGGCAACTGAGTATCTCCTATGCTGAATCACCCCCTACCCGAACATGTAACCTAGCTGTTAAAACTAACCACCCCTCTTCCAAACACTAAATACAAGTGTTTGTTAACCCCAAAAAAAATAAAAAATTCAGATCCTGGTCCCTTAAAGCATATTAACCACTTGCCACCCCGGCCAATTCTGACATTTCTCTCCTACATGTAAAAATCATATTTTTTTTTTGCTAGAAAATGACATAGAACCCCCAAATATTATATATGTTTTTTAAGAAAAAACCCTAGAGAGTACAATGGCGGTCATTGCAACCTTTTATCTCACACGGTAATTTGCGCAGTCATTTTTTGAATGCTTTTAATTGGATAAAAAACTGTTTTGTACTTTAAAAAAAAAAAAACAGTAAAGTTATCTCAATTATTTTGCATAATGTGAAAGATGAAGTTACGCTGAGTATGTCATGCCTTAAACGTGCTCGTGGAATGGCGCCAAACTTGGGTACTTAAAAATCCCCATAGGCGACGCTTTAAATTTTTTACTGGTTACATGTTTTGAGTTACAGAGGAGGTCTAGGGCTAGAATTATTACTCTCACGCTACAGTGAGATATGGGGTCAATAAGACCCCACATCTCACCTCTAGGCTGGGAAGCCAGAAATATATATAAAAAAAAAAAAAAACGATCTTGGCTTCCCAGCCGAGTCGGCGCTGTTTGTTTGAATGCAGAGGCCGGGCGCGATGTTATGACGTTCCGAACGATCATGGAGACTCCGGCGACCAGTTGGTCCACTGGAAATCTCTATGGTAAACATCCAGGGCCAATAGAGGCGGTGAGTCGGTAGAAGATCTGGAGGGTGGCGGGAGGGGGGGCATCCCCTCTCGCCACCCGTAAGAACGATCAAGCGACGGAACAGCGGATATGATCGTTCTTATGGTGTAGGGAATCGCCGGCTGAAAAATACCTGTAGCTGCAGGCATCAGATATACCCCCACAAAGTCAAGGAAGTCGTATGATGGGGAAGTGGTTAAACAGCACAGTGCTTGTGCTGTGTAATCTGTCCCCCTCTAAACTGTAAAAAAAAAAAACTGGCTGAACCTGGCACTTCCTGTATCCCCCTCTGTACAGACCACGAAAATCAGGGCTACTGAGCCCTGACCACCGTGGTCAGAGTGCGTCCCTCCATCATACGCTGCTGTCCTCTCTGCTCTCTGTTCTCCTCTCTCCCCCTCACCGCTCCTTCCTGCCTGTCATCTCCCTCTCTGTGTCTCTGTATCCGCCCTGCCGTGCCCCGCCCTGCGCAGCTATTATTAAGAATTAAAACCCTACAATGGTCACGGCCAGCCCCTCTTTTAGAGCATGGCATACCACACTATGAAAGCAATTTCTAAAAACGAGCGTTGTAAATACCTCTTTGGAGCCATCTTCAGGCTGGTCACGTTATTCACGGCCGCTTTAGAGCGACGAGACAGGGCTTCTGCTTTGAGGCCACGTGATCTCCCCGGCTGATGTCAGAGAGAGATCTTGGCCCTTCCCGCAGAAGCCATGTATCTGAGCTGTAAAGCGGCTGCAAGTCATGTGACTGGCCTGAAGATGGGTCTAAAGAGGTATTTACAACGCTCGTTTTTAGAAATTACTTTCATAGAGTGGTATGCCAGGCTCTAATAGAGGGACTGGCAGTAATTTATCATATAGACCAGGGATCTTCAAACTACGGCCCTCCAGCTGTTGCGGAACTACACATCCCATGAGGCATTGTAAAACTGACATTCACAGACATGACTAGGCATGATGGGAACTGTAGTTCCTGAACAACTGGAGGGCCATAGTTTGAAGACCCCTGATATGGACTTTAAAAACACTTTAAAGTAGAACTATAGGCAAAAAATAATTTTGGATACAGTAAGGGATGGTTAGAACTCCGGTCCGATTTTTTTTCGCCATCTGTGTCCCATAGCCAAACTGGAAGTGAGAGGAAATCTCTGCAAACTAAGGGAATTCCTTGGGGACACCCAGGTCACCCGATCTAGTGTCCCCATTGGAAGATTTTCCCCCCTATTACTTTTTTAGGGACAACTTAAAAATTGGGGTTTTCTTTTTACTTTCAATGATATTGGTAAATAGGACAAATAGAGCGGGTTAATCTCCCTAATGGGGGCACACACAGCAATAAAAACTGACAGGGATTCTAATTCCTCTCCACTCTATCCAAAACTAAAAGAAAATATAAAAAGGTTTTGCTTTTAGTTATACCTTAACCAGTCTCTTTTTAGGTCTCATTTAGGTCCGGGTTACACCACGTTCTGGATGAGTTTCTATATTTTTTAAGCGTTCAAGTGCATCTCAGTTCAGTTGTGCGTTCCGGTGCATCTTTGATGCATTTGCGGCGTTCCAGATGCATTCCATACAGAAAAAAAATGCACCATGTTCTACTTTAGTTGACTGCACTGGAACACACTGCACTGGTGTGAACTAGGGCCATTGGAATCCATGTTAAACTCCGTCCATGCGTTTCTGATGCAGAATAAAAACACACTGGACTGCATCTTGTGTAAACCTGCCCTCACACTTGAGCTGTCTTTGGTAATTTTTCTAGATTTTTTTTTCATTTGTACAGGCTTGAGCATTTTCTTACTTTTGGCCAATGGAAAGCTAGCTACAGGCAATGTGCATGTTGAGCTGCGCATGCAGAGGGTGTACTTAAGGCCAACCTTCCGCCTTTCAATGTGGAAAGGGACAGATAGAATAGAAGTGACTGTGGAGCTGCCAATCATTTCCACGACCGTCGTGTTTACCAGGCTCTGATGTCCCACTTGCGGGCCCAGTGCAGTCACAGTGGGGGTTGCTGGGAAGGGCAGCAGAAGCTCAATGGAAATCTGTCTGCTGAGCCTCCCGAATGTGCACACACACGCACCAGTAAGTGACGTTTATGACATCACTTCCTGCAGCGGCGCTGTCATTCTCTGGGATCAGTGCCAGGGGGAAGCCGCTGATGGAACATATTGTGTGTTCCATCACTTGCAGTGGAGTACAGGAGACATCCAGGGGCTAATGAGACCCCAGATGTCTCATAAAGAGTACCTGTCACCTAAGTGCTATCACCTAAGGGGCTAGCAGTTCCCTACCTAGGAGATTGCAATAAAGTCATGTAAAAAGAGGGGAGGTAAAAAAGACAAAAATCCTTGCACCAGCCCTGATTCCGGTGCATTACACTGCTTATCTTTTTTACTTTTTTTTTCAAATATAAAGCGGAGTTCCACTCGTTTGTAAGTTTATTAAAAGTCAGCAGCTACAAAAAGTGTAGCTGCTATTAATAAACAGACACTCACCTGTCCACCACAGTCCAGCAATGCGGCCACCCGAACCCTCGCTCCTCTCCGCGGCGCCATCATTGCAAATGTGGGCACCCAGCTGTGACAGCTCGCGGCTTCATAGCTGGGAGCGCACTGCGCTTGTGCGAGTCATGCTGCACTCTCTTAGTGGCCAGGCAATGTTCTGGGACCTGTGATGTGCCCCAGAAGATTGCAGAGAGGGAGGGGGAGAAGAGGCGGAAGACGGAAGTGGGAGCAGGGTACCTGTCAAAACTAGGTACCCACTCCCCACCCCCCCCCCCCCCCCCAAAAAAAAATGACATGTAAGGAAGCGAGTGTAAGGGGGAGTGCTTAAAGCGAAAGTTACGCTTTTGGGTGGAACTCCGCTTTAAAGTGCCACATAGTGACACTTCATTCACCTCACTGCACAGCACTGCAGAAAAATGCAGACATGCTACATTTTTCTGTATTACACAGCGCCATATATCACACCAGCATTGTCATGTTAATGGGGCACATATAAGACAATCCAAAATATATATACAAGGATTGACCAAGTAAAAAAATTGGCAGACTTTGTGGGCACACAATGAAATGGAAAATCAGTAAAAAACTATACATTTTATTACAGCATAATTAAAATTACAAAAAAACATATAACTAACATACAAACAACACCCTGTATGGCCACAGTTACCAGTTACCCAATGATGCAGTTACAGAGGGCTGGATCGAAGGTACAGAAATTGATGTCATAACGTATCAAAGTAGGATTTCTGATCCAGTAATGCCTCCAAAAACGCGCTCGTCTTAAAACTGCAGGTGCCGATCACATGCGATCTCTGATCAATGCAGTTGTATGGCTGAACTCGCATTGGATCTGCACAGAAAATAGTGCAGGAACTTGTTTTTCCCCGCACTAGAATCGTATCGCATGGGTATTCTCACCTATGCGATTCGATTCCTGTGCGAGTTCACAGTTCGCACTGCGATCTGTGAAAAAAATTGGGGGGTGTCATTAACTTTGTTAATGACACCTGCAGCGGTTGGCACAAGGCAGTGTGAACTGCCTGCGGGAGAGGAGCGATGCGGGAACCGGCGCTGGAATCGCGCTGGTTCCCGCATCGCATTAGTGTGAACCCAGGGTAACAGTCATGGACTTGAATTGAGGCGTTTGGCAAAAAACACAAAGTTTATGAGTGTACTGGACCTTTCACTTTCATGTTACAGAACAGGCACTGGCTTTGCTAAGCATTCAGAACATTTCCTAATGCTGGGTGAATGACACCCGACTGTTCCAGCAGGTCATCTGAACAACCCTTTGGGTTTTCCCCAAAATAAAATCATGAAAATAGCACGGTTTTCAAAACTGAACTCCACTGCACCCTCGTATTGCAAACACCGCCCACCTGCACTGCAAGGGTTAACAACCGGTTAAGAATAGGGGTGGGAGAATCCGGAGTAAAGCAAAGTTCACGCTGGAATGCGTTTTTTTGCACGTGCTGTTTTTGACAGCCCATTCGATTTAATGGGCTGCCAAACACAAAGTACAGAAGGCACAAATTAAAAGAATTGCGCTGCACCAAACCACATGGTACTGTACTGTGCGTCTGTGGGGCTGCAAACATACTGCATTTGTTAGATGCGTTTGGGGTACCATTAACAATGAATGGCACCCTCGCACATCTAACAAGGATAGATGGCTCCCATGCAGTGCAGGAAACGTTTGCACAGAGGAGTTAAGTATAACATGTTTAGTTAAAAAAAAATGAACCTTTACAATCACTTTAAGTTGTGGAAGACGCAAGAGAAAATCTTCCAATGGGGACAAGTGACCCAGTGACAACTGTCTTGGGTCTCATTCACATGAGTACAGAGGGCCGTACACCATAAAAAATACGAGATTTCTGTGCCCAGGGGTCACAAGTGTTGCCTCCTCTCCAAACCAATGACAGGCATGTATATGAACGCAGGCCCTGGACACAAACTATCTACAATTCTACATCCTTGGTGTACATCCATCCCTGTACACATATAATACCTCCAACATGCAGATATCACAGTACAGCCACAGCCTGTCTTTAAATCTGCAGAAATAAGCAAATATTGTCTAAATACAAGAGCCATGTGTATTCTTACTGGAATCTCGGTGTACTTTGTGTATATTTCTTCCAGATCTGTGCAGTAATCTAGTGTGAGACTTTACCTCTAATATGCAGAGCTTGCCATAATAAAGACTGGTCACTATTGCTCACTCTCCTTGTACGGGGTGACAGGTCCTGTCTCCGCCCCCTCCCATCGTTTTATACAGGCAGCCTTAAAAACGCCTCCCACAGTTCTGCTCTCTGCACAAGCTATGTACAGCGAGTGATGATGTCACTGCTACTTTTTACAAGGTAATAACTGGTTTTGCAGCTGAATTTGGTGCACAGAGTGGATTTATATACTTTGAAGATAAGGAATACATGTAAATGAATGTTTTTGTGTCTGAAGTTCAGCTTTAACTACTTGCCGACCGTATAACTTACCTATACGGTGGCACTGCTGCGCCAGATCACATACCTAGGTCATCGTCAGACACTTCCGGGTAGGGGGCAAGCATGCATGCCACCAGCGGCCCACTCCCATTATACACAGTGGGAGCTGATCTGCGGGTACTGCTGACTCTCTCACCCGCTAATCATCCAGCACAGAGACAGAACAGAGGTCTGCCTATGTAAACAAGGCAGATCGCCGTTCTGACGGGAGGGAGGGAGGGCATGGATCATGTGTCTCTGCAAAGCAGGGAATAGGATCTATGTCTCCCCCTAGTAAAAACACTTCCCACAGTACACTAAAACACTGGCTAGGAACACAGTTAACCCTTTAATCGTCCCTGATGTTTAACCCCTTCCCAGCCAGTGTCATTAATACAGTGACAGTGCATATTTTAAGCACTGATCACTGTATTAGTGCCACTGGTCCCCAAAAGTGTCAGTTAGGTGTCCGACTATTCGCCGCAATATCACAGTCCCGCTATAAGTGCGGGTTCATGCACAGATGACTATTCAAATTGCCCCAAAGTCACCAAAAGTAGTACAAGAACTACTTTTGGGAAGGTCAGCATTTCGGATGGTGCCATTCCCGGAAGTAGCCGCCGATTTGGCATGCGATTTGACATGTTAATTCGCATGCCAAATCGGCCCAATGTGAATGCGGACTTAGTCGCTGATCGCCACCATTCCTAGTAGAATGAACCTGGTGGGGGTTAACCCTTTACTACTTTATGCAAAACTAAAGAAAAAAAAAACTTTGTATACACCACACTGTAACTGTATGACATGACACCTGTTAGAAAGCACCTAATGTTGGCAGATAAAGCCATGTAGGTGTGGATCTAGAGTACCATGTGGGGGGGATTACATTGCTGGACATCAGGTATAGGGGGGTCTGATCCCTGGAGGGGGTGATCCCTGGAGGGGGGGTCTGATCCCTGGAGGTAGTGATCCCTGGAGGGGGGGGGGTCTGATCCTTGGAGGGGGTATCCCTGGAGGGGGGGGGGTCTGATCCCTGGAGGGGGTATCCCTGGAGGGGGGGGTCTGATCCCTGGAGGGGGTATCCCTTGAGGGGGGGGGGGTCTGATCCTTGGAGGGGGTATCCCTTGAGGGGGGGTCTGATCCCTGGAGGGGGTATCCCTGGAGGGGGGGTCTGATCCCTGGAGGGGGTATCCCTGGAGGGGGTATCCCTGGAGGGGGGGGGGGGTCTGATCCCTGGAGGGGGTATCCCTGGAGGGGGGGGGGTCTGATCCCTGGAGGGGGTATCCCTGGAGGGGGGGGGGGTCTGATCCCTGGAGGGGGTATCCCTGGAGGGGGGGGGTCTGATCCCTGGAGGGGGTATCCCTGGAGGGGGGGGGGGGTCTGATCCCTGGAGGGGGTATCCCTGGAGGGGGGGGGGGTCTGATCCCTGGAGGGGGTATCCCTGGAGGGGGGGGGGGTCTGATCCCTGGAGGGGGTATCCCTGGAGGGGGGGTCTGATCCCTGGAAGGGGTATCCCTGGAGGGGGGGGGGGGTCTGATCCCTGGAGGGGGTATCCCTGGAGGGGGGGGGGGAGTATGATCCCTGGAGGGGGTATCCCTGGAGGGGGGGGGGTCTGATCCCTGGAGGGGGTATCCCTGGGGGGGGGGTCTGATCCCTGGAGGGGGTATCCCTGGAGGGGGGGGGGTCTGATCCCTGGAGGGGGTATCCCTGGGGGGGGGGGGGGGGGGTCTGATCCCTGGAGGGGGTATCCCTGGAGGGGGGGGGTCTGATCCCTGGAGGGGGTATCCCTGGAGGGGGGGGGGTCTGATCCCTGGAGGGGGTATCCCTGGAGGGGGGGGGGTCTGATCCCTGGAGGGGGGGGGTCTGATCCCTAGAGGGGGTGATCTCTGAAGGGGGGGGGGGGTCTGATCCCTGGAGGGGGGGTCTCTGATCCCTGGAGGGGGGGGGGGGGGGGTCTCTGGTCCCTGGAGGGGGAGGGGATCTCCTACCTGCACATCGCCTGGCTCCAGAGAAGATGAATCCACAGCACAGGTCACACCAGGCGGTCAGAGCGGCCTCGGTATCAAACTTGTGTCCGCCTCCAGGCTTCAGCGGCTGGAAGATGTAGCGGACATCTGGGGGCGGCCGGTGAGCCCGAACCCTCCGCCGGACCCCGGGGGGCCCCCCTACACCTGCCACTCTGCCCGGGCTGTGAACAGGAGCCTCCCTCCGCTCAGCACGCACAGCGGGGAACCGAGCCAAAGCAGACATGACAGTGCCGGGATCCGATCACTTACTGCTCGGACAGCGATCCCTACACAGGGGCTAACGAGGACACGATGACAGCAGCCAGACCCGCCCACAAACACAAGTCACCCTCTCTGCCCCGCCCCCTGAGACTTGCTGTACCGTGCTATACACGCCCATATCTCCGCCCCTACACGCCCACCAAACCCCGCCCCCTTATCCTGACACACGCTGATCCATGGGACATCTAGCTACTTTTCTCCTGTTCAGGGATTGGACGAGGAAGGACATTTACTTCTAGAAAGGACCACTTCAATATTAGGCACTTTCAACCCCCTTCCTGCCCAGGACAATTTTCAGCTTTCAGCGCTGTTGCACTTTGAATAACTTTTTAAAAATAGAGCGTCAATTTAGAAAAAAACGCATTCTTTTTTATTTTTTGCTATAATAAATATCCCCAAAAATATATAAAAAAACATTTTTTTCCTCAGTTTAGACCGATACGTATTCTTCTACATATTTTTGGTAAAAAAAAATCGCAATAAGCGATTTTTGATTGGTTTGCGCAGACGTTATAGTGTTTACAAGATAGGGGATAGTTTTATAGGATTTTTATTAATAATTTAATGCTGCCGGAGGTTGGTAACCCTGCTTTAAACTAGTGTGCAATTCAGCTCTCCCGTGCATGGTTTTATAATCAGTTCACAGTTCAAAATGAAATATTTACTTAAAGGACTATTGCAAAACATGTTTTCACCTGAACTGAACAGTGTTCGAGTCATATTTGGACTTGGGGGGGGGGGGGATTTTTTGCGATACGGCACTGCGTCGCTTTGAAGTACAATTGCGCGGTCGTGCAACGTTGTACCCTATCAAATTTGACGTCCTTTTATTCCTACAAATAGAGCTTTCCTTTGGTGGTATTTTATTATCTCTGCGGTTTTTATTTTTTGCGCTATAAACAGGAAAAGAGCAACAATTTTGAAAAAAACACATTATTTTGTAATTTTTGCTAAAATAAATATGCACAAAAAAAAAAGAAGCATATTTTTTTCCTCAGTTTAGGCCGATATGTATTCTTCTTTATATTTTTAAGAAAAAATATGTGTTTGGAGATACGGGACTGTCAAGGGTACATAATCACAAAAAGATTGCATATATGATAAAAATGGTATTTTATTAACACACAAGAAATTTTAAAGGAAATATATTTAAATGACCTCGTATACAACAGTACAAAATATATCAAAGTTCAGGGGTTTATGCATACAATCCCTAGTAGAACTAAACATATTCATATACTAGAGACACGCAGGTCAAAGTACTTGTCCATTTGTTCTCGACATGTTTCGCCAGAGTGGCTTCTTCAGGAGACAAGGGTAAAGTACAAGTAAAAAATGTGAAGGGTTTATAAGGATGTTTCCTTGTTTCTAGAATATGCATATAAGGAAGAAATAATAAGTAAATTTATTGTATAAGAGACACAATTAAATATTTATACATTTACAAAAGTGCTGTACTATAAATGCCAATGCTATGTGCAAGACAGAATTCTCCCGAGTGTATGCCCGACCTCTTACCTCCAAATTAAGAGGATCTGCATACTCCCAAGGACATCAGATATGAAAAATTGTGGCAGATCCACGGTAAGGCGTCCTACCCAGAACTTCCAGAGGGGGCTTATACCCAAAAGGCCCGAGCCAGGAACAGTGGCTAGGGAGCCGTAGGGGGAGAGTGAAATCCTATTGGTCTAGAATTGAGTAGTCATAGGGCCTGTAAAGTACAAAGTAGTACTTATTAACTGTACACATAAAATAAAAAATAATAATACATAGCCAGAATAGCAGAGGCAGTCTGATCAGGTCCCATATTCTATTCGACTGAACCTACCTCAATGGCACCTTATTGAAGAAAAACTTATAGGAGGCTCGGGTCTGCCTTCAAAGAAGGAAGGGAGGGACATTATCTTCTAAATGTTCAAAGAAAAATAAATTTCTGAAAATAAAGAAAATAAGAAAATACTAATAAAGAATACATGTATATATTATCTCTGCTATATACCCCAGTGGTTTCTAGCCCCCCTACCTTATGGTGGAGTGCGTAAGTCACCAGATCAGGGTATTACAGAGATTTTCCCACCGATAGCAGCAACTCCCAGTAGGGGGTGAAGTATACCCGCTGGGTCCTATAAGGTTTATATGAGTATAAATAGAAGTACATTTGATAGGTAGTTATATGGAGGAATACCTCCATAGATAAGAGTTGTAGCCAATGTAGTTACCTAGAGTAGAGTCCCTCCACGTTTACCGAGCCTCCAATTCTCACCACAGCCTGACCTGCAGTCAGGCTGGGCTTAAATGGTCTCCCCCCGTGGCGCCAAATGCGTGGCGTGTGACGTCACGCCACGCCGGCGTCACGCGGACATAATGGCGGGAACCGATGCGGCGCCGACTGGATACCCCGCGTATCGCGCATCGGTTCCCGCCATTATGTCCGCGTGACGCCGGCGTGGCGTGACGTCACACGCCACGCATTTGGCGCCACGGGGGGAGACCATTTAAGCCCAGCCTGACTGCAGGTCAGGCTGTGGTGAGAATTGGAGGCTCGGTAAACGTGGAGGGACTCTACTCTAGGTAACTACATTGGCTACAACTCTTATCTATGGAGGTATTCCTCCATATAACTACCTATCAAATGTACTTCTATTTATACTCATATAAACCTTATAGGACCCAGCGGGTATACTTCACCCCCTACTGGGAGTTGCTGCTATCGGTGGGAAAATCTCTGTAATACCCTGATCTGGTGACTTACGCACTCCACCATAAGGTAGGGGGGCTAGAAACCACTGGGGTATATAGCAGAGATAATATATACATGTATTCTTTATTAGTATTTTCTTATTTTCTTTATTTTCAGAAATTTATTTTTCTTTGAACATTTAGAAGATAATGTCCCTCCCTTCCTTCTTTGAAGGCAGACCCGAGCCTCCTATAAGTTTTTCTTCAATAAGGTGCCATTGAGGTAGGTTCAGTCGAATAGAATATGGGACCTGATCAGACTGCCTCTGCTATTCTGGCTATGTATTATTATTTTTTATTTTATGTGTACAGTTAATAAGTACTACTTTGTACTTTACAGGCCCTATGACTACTCAATTCTAGACCAATAGGATTTCACTCTCCCCCTACGGCTCCCTAGCCACTGTTCCTGGCTCGGGCCTTTTGGGTATAAGCCCCCTCTGGAAGTTCTGGGTAGGACGCCTTACCGTGGATCTGCCACAATTTTTCATATCTGATGTCCTTGGGAGTATGCAGATCCTCTTAATTTGGAGGTAAGAGGTCGGGCATACACTCGGGAGAATTCTGTCTTGCACATAGCATTGGCATTTATAGTACAGCACTTTTGTAAATGTATAAATATTTAATTGTGTCTCTTATACAATAAATTTACTTATTATTTCTTCCTTATATGCATATTCTAGAAACAAGGAAACATCCTTATAAACCCTTCACATTTTTTACTTGTACTTTACCCTTGTCTCCTGAAGAAGCCACTCTGGCGAAACATGTCGAGAACAAATGGACAAGTACTTTGACCTGCGTGTCTCTAGTATATGAATATGTTTAGTTCTACTAGGGATTGTATGCATAAACCCCTGAACTTTGATATATTTTGTACTGTTGTATACGAGGTCATTTAAATATATTTCCTTTAAAATTTCTTGTGTGTTAATAAAATACCATTTTTATCATATATGCAATCTTTTTGTGATTATGTACCCTTGACAGTCCCGTATCTCCAAACACATATTTTTTCTTATAACAATGTGGGATGATGGTACAACATACATATATCAAATATTGGAGAACAACATAGCCTAACGAGAACTTCAAAAATTCTTTATATTTTTGGTAATAAAAATCGCAAGAAGCTTGTTGACTGGTTTGCGCAAAAGTTATAGCATCTACAAAATAGGGGATAGATTTATGGCATTTTTTATTATTATGTTTTTACTAGTAATGGCGGTGATCTGCGATTTTTATCGGGACTGCGATATTGCGGCGGACAAATTGGACACTTTTGACACATTTTTGGGACCATTGACAATTATACAGCAATTAGTGCTATAAAAATGCACTGATTAGACACGTGCGCCGTCAATACATTTTTTTGTTTTGTTCCGTTCCGTTTTGTATTAGCCGTTAATTAGTATTTCGTAATTCGTGTCCGAAATTCAATTTGGATTCGTACGAAATATGAATTTTCGTTTGGTTCGTTAACTTTTCATAAAAATTTACTAATGTTAGTTATGATGAATTTATCATTATGAGGGGCTCCCACCATCCCTGTGCTGACTTCCTGGGTTTTTAACTTCATCATAACGAATAATCATAATTAACGAACATTCTTATTTTGTCCGATTCTGAATCTCCCATCGACTACCAGTACCAGTCTCCCACTCCCATATTAAAAAAGGTAATTTTCCCAGCCCTCACTCAGCAGCAGAAGAAAACCTCTGATTGGTCAACAAGACACCAGTCACGTTTCTCTTGTAACGGAATTTGGATCCGAAATTCGTAAACAAAATTTAGTATTTCGTACAAAATTCGGAAGCATAGCAGTTCGTATTTCGGATCCTCCTGAATGTACGAATTTACGGAAATTCGTACGAAACTAATCATACAAGTCTAGCACTGATTACTGTATAAATGTCACTGGCAGGGAAGGGGTTAACACTAGGGAGTGATCAAGGGGTTAACTGTGTTCCCTAGGTGTGTTCTAACTGTAGGGGGGTGGGACTGACTAGGGGAGGAGAGAGATCAGTGTTTATACTTAGTATGAACACACAATCTGTCTCTACTCCCCTGAAAGAACCGTAATTTGTGTGTTTACACACACAGATACCAGTTCTCGCTCTGTCACGAGCGATCGCGTGTGCCCACCGGTCATCGCGCCCGCCGTGCACTCGCATCGGCTCCAGGCACACGCTGCGCACGCTCGCCCTTAGTGGCCAAAAGGCAAAGCGACGTAAGGTAACGTCGTTTCACCCAGCCGTGCCATTCTGCCGCAGTAAAACTTTGGCGGCTGGTCTGCAAGCAGTTAAATATATTCGTAAAACAAAGGACATAAATCCACTCTGTGTGCACAAAACCAGATATCACCTTGTAACTCATCATCACTGTGCTGTACAAAGCCTGTGCAAAGAGCAGAGCTGTGGGAGTGGCCCAGCAGGCTCCACCCATTACAAGCTGCCTGCAGAAAACTACAGGAGGGGGTGGAGACAAGATTAGTTACCTTGCACAAGGAGAAAGCACAGATGTGACCACTCTTTATTACTGGTCTTTTTGGAGTGGCCCAGTCAGAGCACAGACCTTAACCGCTGTCTGCCCACGGGCCGTCAAATGACGGCTGGGCAGAGCGGCTCTCGTTCTGGGTGGACGTCATATGACGGCCTCCCAGACCAACTGCTCTCGCATGCCCCTGGGGGCGCTAATCGGGGCGATCGGTGGTGCGGTGTGTCAGTCTGACCCATCGCTAAACCAATCTCGGTAAAGAGCCTCTTTACGACGTGATCAGCCGTGTCCAATCATGGCTGATCACGATGTAAACAGGAAGAGCCGTTGATCGGCTTTTCCTCACTCGCATCTGACAGACGCGAGTAGAGAGACGATCGGCTGCTCTCCTGACAGGGGGCTTCTGTGCTGATTGTTCATCAGCGCAGCCCCCCCCTCGGATGCCCACCCAGGACCACCAGGTATGCCACCCTAGACCACCAGGGAAATTCCAATCAGTGCCCATCCCCAATGCCTGCCAGTGCCATCAGTGATGCCTATCAATGTCATCTATCAGTGCTCATCAGTGCCGCCTATCAGTGCCCAACAGTGCCACCCATAAGTACCCATCAGTGCAGCCTTTCAGTGCCCATCAGTGTCGCATATCATTCCCCATCAATGCTGCATACCACTGCCACCCACCAGTGCCCATCGTCAGTGCCACCTCATCGGTGTCGCCTTATCAGTGCCCATCAGTGAAGGAGGAAACGTACTTATTTACAAAATGTTATAACAGAAACAAAAGAAAAATTTGTTTAGCAAAAAATTTGAAATGCAGAGGGGATCAAATACCACCAAAAGAAAGCTCTATGCGTGGGAACAAAATTATAAAAATTCTGTTTGGGTACAGTGTAGCATGACCGCGCATTTGTCATTTAAACAGCGACAGCGCTGAAAGCTGAAAATTGGCTTGGGCAGGAAGGGGGTGTAAGTGCACTGTATTGAAGTAGTTAAAGAGAGAACTGCAGCCTTTTCCCTTCCCCCACCATTTTCTTTCCTTACCTTTTACTGTCTTCTGCACAGTAGCCCCCCCCCCCCCAGCAAGCGGGGGATCCTCCTCTCTGCTGCCGCTGCACAGGTCCGGTGACGCCATGCTGTCTGTGATAGCTGTTGGCTCTTCCGGGTGCAGGCTCCGCTAGCCCCCCCCTCCTCTTTGCTGAATGCTACTGCACGTCATGCATGCCAGGATATACCGGGGGTGCGGCATCATTCGCCTAGGCAAAATACGGAAATGGGAGGCAGGCCGAGTCTTTGATGCCAAAAAAGGCATGTGGGTAAAAAAAATAAAACCATATTGGCGCTGCAGAGGGATAGCAGGATGGAGAGGAGGAGATATCTGCTCTGTGTAATTGTTTTGCACTGAGAAGCCCGGATCTTCTTCTTCCCAGGTCCCCTGCTGATGCTCTTGGCCCCTCCCTTCTGCCGAGTGCCCCCAGAGCAGCAGCTTGCAATAGGGGCACCCAAGCAGGTTTGAGCCGCTGCTCTGCATGTTCATTCACGCACAGAGCTGTGGCTTGGCCCTACTCCCTCTCTCTCCTCATTGGCTCACTGGCTGTCTCAGCCAATTAGGAGGGAGAGTCCCCCAAGAGCCAAGGCTCATGTGCACATCGCTGCTTCATGGTGGGGCTCAGGTAAGTAGTCGGGGGGGGAGGGGGAGCTGCACAGAGAAGGTTTTTTTTACCTTCATGCATGAAGGTAAAAAACCTTGAGCTTTAGAACCACTTTAACCCCATGCTGTGGAATGAGATGTACACAACACATCCTACAAATGTGTCTGACCTGAAGCAGGAAGGGGAATGGTTAAAAATTCCTCCTGAAGTTTGTGCAGGTCTGACTCATGCCGCGTACACACATGCAGACTTTTCCCGGCGGACCTAGTCCAGCGGACAATCCGCCGGACTTTCCAGCTGGCTTCGCCGGACTCTCCGAGCGTGTGGACTTGCCCACACACGCCCTGACTTCTCCGGCAGACAATCCGCTGGACAAAGTCCGTGGGACTTTTGAAAATGAACGGACTTGCCCACACACGGAGCAGTCCGTTCATTTAGAACGTAACTTCAGGTACGTAGCTAGTGTAGGCAGTAAATGCCGGCGCGCTAGCTCCGTCACCTGGCATGGATTTAAAGGGAATCCCCACGCCGAAAAAACGGCGTGGGGGTCCCCCCCCCAAATCCATCTCAGACCCTTATCCGAGCACGCAGCCCGGCCGGCCAGGAAAGGGGTGGGGACGAACGAGCGCCCCCCCCCCCCCCTCCTGAGCCGTACCAGGCCGGAGGATGCTGGGACTGTGACATCACAGGGGGCGGGGTCACCATGTGACATGAGCATGTGACCCTGTCCCCATGTCCCTATATAAGTCCCAGCACAGCGCGGCTCTGCCATTCCGGCCAGAGAGAGCGACGGGTCAACAAGAAGAAGAAGTAGAAGAAGAGGAGGCGCCGGCGGCGCAGAAAAAACGACGACCGCCGCAAGAACAGAAGAGACCCCGGAAGACCCCGGAAGGCGGATCGAGACCCGCAGACGACGGCGGCGACGACGAAGAAGGTAGCCGGACTTCTCCGCTCGTGAAAGAGCTAGGTAAAAGAGCAGAAGAGAGCGGAGGAGTCCGGCGAGAAGACCCCCAAGACGGAAGAAGACCCCCGGAGCAGTGCAATAAAATATTTTTTCAAAAGTGTGTGTGTGTTTTTTTACTTTACATTTTACACCTTAGGTGAATGGGTAGGGGTACATCGTACCCCATACTCATTCACATAGGGTGGGGGGCCGGGATCTGAGGGCCCCCTTATTAAAGGGGGCTCCCAGATTCCGATAAGCCCCCCGCCCGCAGACCCCGACAACCAACGGCCAGGGTTGTCGGAAAGAGGCCCTTGTCCTCATCAACATGGGGACAAGGTGCTTTGGGGTGGGGGGGCCGCACGGCCCCCCTTTCCCCAGGGCACCCCCCATGTTGAGGGCACGCGGCCTGGTACGGCTCAGGAGGGGGGGGGGGGGCGCTCGTTCGTCCCCACCCCTTTCCTGGCCGGCCGGGCTGCGTGCTCGGATAAGGGTCTGAGGTGGATTTGGGGGGGACCCCCACGCCGTTTTTCGGCGTGGGGATTCCCTTTAAATCCATGCCAGGTGACGGAGCTAGCGCGCCGGCATTTACTGCCTACGCTAGCTACGTAACCTGAAGTCACGTGCTAAATGAACGGACTTGCCGATGAGCGGCAAGTTCGTTCATTTAAAAAGTCCGGCGGCCTACTAACGGAGGGATTGTCCGCCGGACTGCCAAGTCCAGCGGATAATTTTAAAACCAAACTTAAAACTTTGGTCCGCCGGACTTTGGCGCCAAAAAGTCCGCCGACGCCCACACACGAGGGGATTGTCCGCTGGACTTGAGTCCAGAGGATAATCCCGCGGGATTGTCCCTTCGTGTGTACGCGGCATTAGAGTTACTGAAAGCACTTAGTTAAAGTTATTTCTGGGTTCCCTTACTTTTTCCTCCATCACTGTGCATGTTTAATGGGTGTGTTCAATAAAGACACAAGAAATTAGCATTGTTTGTGTGTTATGAACGTAATTCACATTGTGTTTGTCTATTGTTGTGACGTGGATGAGGATCACATCACATTTTATGGCAAACTATGGCAGAAAACCAATAAATTCTAAGGGATGCCCTTACTTTTTTTTTGCCACTGTAAATATATCAGCAAAACTTGAAGTAGTTTTTTAGGTGATGACAGAGAACTTGCTGTGATGTACTTTTTAGTTTCCATAGATAACAATTGCTGACTTAACAATTTACACAAGGAAATGAAACCTGTGAATGCATTTTTTTTGTATTAGGCTATCTTCCTTAAAGGATCACTAAAGATAATTTTTTTTTTTTTTTTAAATAACAAACATGTTATACTTACCTCCACTGTGCAGCTCGTTTTGCACATAGTGGCCCCGAACCTGGTCTTCTGGGGTCCCTCAGCGGCTGTCTCGGCTCCCCCCCCCCCCCCCACAAGGACTCAACACCTTCATGCGAGCTCCCTTGCATGGTGTGGAGTGCTTGCGAGCGCGCTCCCGTGATACAGCCGGTGGCAATAGCCGCTCACTGTATCACTCGGCCCGCCCCCCCCGACGCGCCGTGTCATTGGATGTGATTGACAGCAGCGCGAGCCAATGGCTGCGCTGCTTTCAATCCATCAAATGTAACCAATCAACGGCCAGGCTGAGCGGTGAAGAGGATGTCACGGGGCAAGCGCAGGTCTTTCGAGGGGTCAGGTAAGTAAAACGGGGGGGCTGGGGGGGGGGCGGTATTGTTGGAGGTGAAAAAACTTTTACCTTTACAACCCCTTTAACCACTTTCAGACCGGACCAATTTGCAGCCAAAGGACCAGGCCCCTTTTTGCGATTCGGCACTGCGTCGCTTTAAACTGACAATTGCGCGGTCATGCGACGTGGCTCCCAAACAAAATTGACGTCCTTTTTTCCCCACAAATAGAGCTTTCTTTTGGTGGTATTTGATCGCTCCTGCGGTTTTTATTTTTTGCGCTATAAACAAAAAAAGTGCGACAATTTAAAAAAAAAACGCATTCTTTTTTATTTTTTGCTATAATAACTATTTCCGCAAAAATATATAAAAAACATTTTTTTTCCTCAGTTTAGGCCGATACGTATTCTTCTAGATATTTTTGGTAAAAAAAATCGCAATAAGCGATTATTGATTGGTTTGCGCAGAAGTTATAGCGTTTACAAGATAGAGGATAGTTTTATAGCATTTTTATTAATAATTTTTTTTTTTATTAGTAATGGCGGCGATCAGCGATTTTTATTGTGACTGCGACATTATGGCGGGACACATCGGACATTTTTGGGACCATTGTCATTTATACAGCAATCAATGCTATTTAAATGCATTGATTCCTGTAAAAATGACACTGGCAGTGAAGGGGTTAACCACAAGGGGGCAGTGTAGGGGTCAAGTATGCCTAGTGGTGTGTTTCTTACTGTGGGGGGGCGTGGCTGTCAGCTAGTGAATGCTGATCTCTGCTCCAATCACAGGGAGCAGAGATCGGCGTCACTAGTTGCTAGGCAGAACGGGGAGATGCTGAGTATTTCCACATCTCCCTGTTCAGCCTGCCCGTGAGACGATCGCGGGGGTGCCCGCGGCGATCGAGTCCGCGGGACCCGTGACCGGCCTCACGGGGGTCCCGACCGGCGTGCTCCCGATGGCATGGACGGCATTAAGGAGGGACTTATATATACACCCTCCTGCCTGTCCGTGCCATTCTGCCGACGTATATCGTCGTGCGCCGGTCGGGAACCGGTTAAAGTACAAGTTTATCAGTTCTTAGATATGGTTTTCCTTTTTAGGCTTTTTTTTCTATTTATTTTCACCTGGTGATTAGCCAGTCAGTCTGTGATTTTTACAACTTTCTTTAAAGTGGTTGTAAACCCTTACAGACCGCTCTTACCTACAGGTAAGCCTAGATTAAGGTGTACCTCTAGGTGCAAGAAATATCTCCTAAACCTACACAGTTTAGGAGATATTTGCAAAAGACAGGCCCCGTAGACAGCGGCGCGCAGGCGCACTGAGTGTGTAGTTGTTAACGGCGATCGTGCCGTTAGTGGCAACTCCCGCGTACATGCGCGGGAGTGACGTCATTGGGGCTCCGGTCAATCACAGTGCCGGAGCCGCGATACCGGCAGGAAGATGGATGCTTTGTGGGAGAGGGGACAGCGGTGACATCGCTGGCTCCTGTGTCAGGCAAGTGACATATAATGGGCTACTATGCGATGCATAGTAGCCCATTATGCTTTACCTTTGCAGGGAAACAAAGAGGAAGTAAAACCTATCAGGGTTTACTTCCTCTTTAAGGCCTGATTCACATCTATGCATTTTTAGTGCTTTTTGCATTTTTACAGAACGTGTGCCATAGGAAACAATGTTAAATGGACTGTAGTGCAAATCTGCAAAAAGCACTAAAAATGCATAGGTGTGAATCCAGCCTAACAGACCAAGCCGTCCAGCAAAATTGGCAGGTAAACGATTGTGACCAAGCATTACACTGACAGGGGTGCTTACAATGGTCAGATTTCATTCACTTATGTAAAACCTTTGTCCCAAAATAAAGGGAAAACTCTTCTGTAACTGCTTAAAAAGGTTTTAGCAGAAGTTTGATTTTAATTTGTTAGCCAAGTCCATCTACATTTGCTAGTGCATCTAATGCCGCGTACACACGTTCGGACTTTGTCCGCCGGACCTAGTCCAGCGGACAAACCGCCGGACTTTCCATCGGGGCTTCGCCGGACTTTCCGAGCGTGTGACTTGCCCACACACGCCCGGACTTCTCCGGCGGACTTTTGAAAATGAACGGACTTGCCCACACACGGAGCAGTCCGTTCATGGCAGTGGATACCGCCGCGCTAGCCCAGTCACCTGGCATGGATTTAAAGGGAATCCCCACGCCAAAAAAAACGGCGTGGGGGACCCCCCCAAATCCATCTCAGACCCTTATCCGAGCACGCAGCCCGCCAGGCCAGGAAAGGGGTGGGGACGAGCGAGCGCCCCCCCTCCTGAACCATACCAGGCCGCTTGCCTTCAACATGGGGGGTGCCCCCAGATCCCGGCCCCCCACCCTATGTGAATGAGTATGGGGTACGATGTACCATTGACCTAAGGTGTAAAGTGTAAATAAAAAAAACACACAATTTTTCATTCACATAGGGTGGGGGGCCGGGATCTGGGGGCCCCCTGATTAAAGGGGGCTCCCGGATTCCGATAAGCCACCGCCCGCAGACCCCGACAACGGCCATGGTTGTCGGGAAGAGGCCCTTGTCCTCATCAACATGGGGACAAGGTGCTTTGGGGTGGGGGGGGCCCCCCTTTCCCTAGGGCACCCCCCATGTTGAGGGCACGCGGCCTGGTATGGTTCAGGAGGGGGGGGGGGCACTCGCTCGTCCCCACCCCTTTCCTGGCCTGCCGGGCTGCGTGCTCGGATAAGGGTCTGAGATGGATTTGGGGGGGACCATGGCAGGTGACGGGGCTAGCACGGCGGCATTCACTGCCTTCGCTAGACCCGTCTACCTGAAGTCACGTGCTAAATGAACAGACTTTACGATGAGCGGCAAGTCCGTTCATTTCCAAAAGTCCGGCGGACTAGCCTACTAACGGCGGGATTGTCCGCCGGACTGCCAAGTCCAGCGGATAATTTTAAAACAAAACTTAAAACCTAGTCCGCCGGACTTTTGGCGCCAAAAAGTCAGCCGGCGCCCACACACGGGACTCGAGTCCAGCGGACAACCCCGCGGGAAAGTCCCTTCGTGTGTACAAGGCATAACACTACCCTCTCCCCAGATTAGCAATGGTTCTGTCCAAAGGTGTCTTCGTTGCCCCTTCATCCAGAGCAGAGACATGCCCAAGACAGGCGATCCTTAACTGCATTTCAGCAACTGTGCTCTCTTTTGTAAGCTCCCTAGGCACATGCTATCCACAATATACAAAATTCTCCAGTCGCCTGACCATACATTATACAAATTTCTTGAACACATTTCCTTTAGATTTACCAAAACCATATAATATAAAGGTCAAACTTAACCACTTCAATACTGGGCGCTTAAACACCTTCCTGCCCAGACCAATTTTGAGCTTTCAGCGCTCTCACACTTTTCCCACAAATAGAGCTTTCTTTTGGTGGTATTTGATCACCTCTGCATTTTTTATTTTTTGCTAAACAAATAAAAAAAGACCGAAAATTTTGAAAAAAAATGTTTTTTTGTTTCAGTTTCAAAACTTTGTAAATAAGTACGTTTTCTCCTTCACTGATGGCCACTGATAAGGCAGCACCGATGAGGTGGCATTGACGGGCACTGATAGGCGACACGGATGGGCACTGATAGGTGGCACAAATTGGTACTGATAGCTGGCACAGATTGGCATGGATCGGCACTGATAGGTGGCACAGATAGGCATTGATAGGCAGCATTGTTTTGTATTGATGGATGCCAATCAGTGCCAAACAATAATGCATGCCAATCAGTGATGCCCATTGTGGGCACCGATTGGCATCCATTGTGGGCACTGTGTGTCATCCCTGGTGGTCTAGGGTGGCATACCTTGTGCTGCGCATCCCTGGTGGTCTGGTGGCGTCCCTGGTGGTCCAGTGTGGGCATCCTCGGGGGGACTGTGCTGATAATCATTCAGCACAGACACCCCCTGTCAGAGGAGCAGCCGAGTGAGGAAAAGCTGATTACCGGCTCTCCCTATTTACACTGTGATCAGCCGTGCTTGGACAAGCGGGGTGTCAGACTGACACCCCGCAACAACGATCGCCGCGATGCGCGCCCCCAGGGGCACGCAGGGGCTCAAAATCCTGAGGATGTCCGGTCAGGATTTGACAACCACTTTGCCGATGTCTATTCACAATGGGCGGGCGGCAGGTGGTTAAACATTTCCAATTTTGATGCAGTCAGGCAGGCCCCTGCATTACATAGTTGAAGGTAAATCTAAAGGAAATCGAATTAGTAAATTGTATTATGTTTGGTCAGCCAAATACTGATCATCACTCTCTCCATTTTCTAGCAGCGTGGAACAAGGACTTGGGTTGGTAAATTGACTATGCAGATCAGGTCAAGGCTTTTTAATCTACACACAAATGCAGCATTTCTTGTTATACTCAAGAAAAGAACTATAAAATACTCACCAGGTGGTACAGGGACCCCGTTTCCCTACATTGCACATTCCCACAGGTCTCAGAGACATGATGGAGGTATAGTCATGCACGGGGCACTTATCTACATATCTGATGGGAATGTAGCAAGATCCAACCATGGAAATGGAAAGGGAGTCCCCAAGGAGCTCAATATAGTGTATTAAATCTGTTTATTTAACAAATAGTTAAAACGCATAGTATTGCGCTCTCATGGTGGAAGCAACACAAGGCACGTCACAATCAGATTAGTCCATAAGCACGGGCTGGTGGATGACTCAAACCACTGGAGGCTGGGGGGAGAGAGCCGCTGGAGATGCGGGGAGACAGCCGCCTCTGGGAGCAGGAAGCAAAGTCATTGGAGGGGCAGAAGGAGCCCAAGCCACAGCCGCTGGTGCCCGCAGTTGGATTCAGAGAGCAGGAGCTTCGCTGGTCCATCCGTCCCATGTAGGGATGGATGGACAGCCTGGAGAGCACCACCAAAGGATTGTATGCGCAGAGTTTGAATCATCCACCAGCCCGTGCTTATGGACTAATCTGATTATTACATGCCTTCTGTTGCTTCCACCATGTGAGTGCAATACTATGCGTTACTACAAGTACCAGTGTAGTCTGGCTCGAGTAGCAGGAGAATGGGTGAGGGGTGGGCTAACATTACCAGTGTGGGGTGGCCAGAAGATAGGGGTGGGGGACTCGGCCGTACCAGTGTGGGGTGGCATAGAGCATGGGTTGACTGGAGGATGGGGGGTACAGCAGTACCGGCATGGGACTGGCTAGTGGATGGAGGGTACAGCATCTTTGCCTATGTAGACAAAAATCCTTGCCCCGACCCTGACCTTAGGCCATGGGATGCTTGGATATCACGTGCGTCTCCTTGGTCCTCACATCAGACACTATATTGTCAAAAGTATTGGGACACCTGCCTTTACATGTCCATGAACTTTAATGGCATCCTAGTCCGTAGGGTTCAATTTTGAGATGACCCACCCTTTGCAGCTACAGTGCCTTGAAAAAGTATTCATAGCCCTTGACATTTTGTCATGTTACAACCAAAAACGTGAATGTATTTTATTGGGATTTTATGTGATAGACCAACACAAAGTGACACAATTGTGAAGTGGAAGGAAAATTATAAATAGTCTTCAATTTTTTTTTTACAAATATCGGAAAAGTGTGGTGTGCATTTCTATTCAGCCCCCTTTACTCTGATAGTGGAACCAATTGCCTTCAGAGGTCACCTTATTAGTAAATAGAGTCCACCTGTGTGTAATTTAATTTCAGTATACATTCAGGTGTTCTGTGAAGCCCTCAGAGGTTTGTCAAAGAACCTTAGTGACCAAACAGAATCACAAAGGCCAAGGAACACACCAGACAGGTCAGGGATAAAGATGTGGAGAAGTTTAAAACAGGCTTAAGAAAAAAAATCCGAGCTTTCAACAGCTCACGGAGCACTGTTCAATCCATCATCCGAAAATGGAGTATGGCACAACTGCAAACCTACCAAGATATGGCCGTCCACCTAAACTGACAGGCCGGGCAAGGAGAGCATTGATCAGTGAAGCAGCCAAGAGGCCCATGGTAACTCTGGAGGAGCTAAAGTGTAGCGCTACACTTTATATACTCAATTTACGTTTGAAACAAATTTATCCAGTTGTTGTGTTAGCTGCTGTCTTTCCATTTAGTTTTGGGCAGCGCAGTGTTCCCTTGAATTTACAACTCTGGAGGAGCTGCAGAGATGCACAGCTCAGGTGGGATAATCTGTCTACAGGACAACTATTAGTCGTGCACTCCACAAATCTGGCCTTAATGGAATAGTGGCAAGAATAAAGCCATCATTGAAAGAAAGCCATATTGCAGTTTGCAAGAAGCCATGTGAGGGACACAGCAGACATGTGGAAGAAGGGGCTCTGGTCAGATGAGACCAAAATTTAAAGTTTTGGCAAAAACGCAAAACGTTATGTATGGCGGAAAACTAACACTGCACATCACCCCAAACACACCACATGTGGGGATGCTTTCTTCAGCAGGGACAGGGAAGCTGATAGATGGAGTCAAATACAGGGAAATCTTAGAAGAAAACCTGTTATGCCGCGTACACACGATTGGAAATGCCGCCAGCAAAACTCAGAAGAGAGCTTTTTGTCGGAATATGTGTGTATGCTCCATCGGACTTTTCCGGAACGAAAAAGAGAGAACCTGCACTCAATCTTTTGCTGGCTGGAATTCCGCCAGCAAAAGATTGAGAGCAGGTTCTCTATTTTTCGGTCGGGAAAAGTTCCTATCCGAAAATGCGATCGTCTGTATGCAATTCGGACACGCAAAAAAAAAAAATCACACATGCTCAGAAACAATTCGACGCATGCTCAGAAGCATTGGACTTCATTTTCTCGGCTCGTCGTAGTGTTGAACGTCACCGCGTTCTTGGCGGTCGAAAGTTCAGAGAACTTTTGTGTGACCGTGAGTATGCAAGGCAAGTTTGAGCGAAATTCTGTCAGAAAAACCATCCAAGATTTTTCGGACAGAAATTCCGCTCGTGTGTACGCAGCATTAGAGTATGCATAAGACTGGGGCGGAGGTTCACCTTCCAGCATGACAATGATCCTAAATATACAGCCAGAGATACACTTGAATGGTTCAGATCAAACCATATTCATATGTTAGAATGGCCCAGTCAAAGTACAGCCCTACTGTAAATCCAATTGAGAATGTGTGGCAAAACTTGATAATTGCTGTTCAGACGCTCTCCATCCATTTTTATTTTATCCAACTCCTTCCGTCTGTTGCTATTCTGGCCTAGGTATAGCATTTCATTCTACTACTGCTGCCTCCTGAGACACTGTCAGATATCCTAAAAGGCATTACCTGCCATTCATGTAAACAGATGCCAGGCCATTGGGGAGGCCAGCTGCCTGAACCAGGAAGAGATCGTCAGCTATCTGTGATGTAAACAATGAAGATGATGGTGCAGGATGGGACCTGGTATAGGAAAGCAGGGTACAGAGAGTACAATTCTGGATCTTTTTGGCTTGTAAGTACATTATTAGACCATAAGGAAAACACCAAAGTTAAATTGGGTAGGGGGACAATTTCATTCATCATCTTAGATTTCTCTCTTGAAAAAAAAAAAAAGGTTTAAAAGAAAAGCCAACTTGGTCTGGGATACAGTCTGTAGCCTCTAAGCCCCCCTACTTATAGAATCCAGTGGATGTCCTCTCCATTGTCTCCTGACGTTTTTGGTATTTGGCATGGCTGCCACAAATATGCATCATTATTCACAGACAGCTACAGCAGAGACTTGACAATGAAGCATGAGTGTGGTGACATTACCGCACTTGTAGTTCATTTGGTTTTCTCCAGCCCTATAACTGAAGCTCCATACCTTGGTACAGACCTGTGGCTTAAGGAATAGTCTGCAGGAGTAGAGCATTGCACCCACGACGCACTGATCACGATTGCAATGCTTTGCAGACTAAGTGGTTAGCACTTCAGCCTAGCAGTACTAGGGTCGCCAATTTGAATCCCAACCACAGGACCACCTCCATGGAGTTTATGTTCTTCCTGTGACTGCATGGATTTCTGCCCACCCTCCAAAAGACATGCTTGTAGGTTAAATGGCACCTGTTGGTCCTAAATTGGCCCTAGTATTTGTATGTATGAATGCGAGTTAGGAGGGACCTTAGATTGTAAGCTCCTTGAGGGCAGGGACTGATGTGAATATACGATATATGTGTGTGTAAAGCTCTGCGTAAATTGATGGCACTATATACAGTATCTCACTAAAGTGAGTACTTTTTTACTTGCTTTTTCCTTGAAACCCCAAAACCGTCCGTTTGCTTTTAGGTGCATGCCGACTTCATGATATATTACTTTTAAAGACTTCGGAAATCAAGAGCCCATTGATGAGTGAATTTGCCCTACTAAGCTGCATCAACCTGCTTTCCTATTGACTCGTATAATGACAGAAGCAGTTCTGAAGCAGACAAAAGACAGTCAATATAGGCCCTTACGATTATGTAAAATAAAGGACTCCATATAAATTTGCATGAAAAAAGGATCAATTTAAAACAAAGTTTCTGATAACGTGGTCCTAAAAAGAGGAGAGGACAGGTTACCCTGGGCTATGGCAGCATTTAAATCAGACACTTTAATGACCTGTCTTAAAGAGCTTTGGGCGATGAACAAATATATCAAATGTATTCTACTTGCATTTGAGATCAGTTTGTTTAAAGGTGCATTTGACCTGCAAATTTGCATTTGTCCTCCAACTTTCTTTTATACTGCATTTACCTTCTTCAAGCTGCTTTTGCCTTCCCATTGATGTGCAGGGAGAGAGAAGCAGTTCTGATATTAACAAAGCCTGTAGACAGGAGCCCATATAATGGGGCCTCAAAATATACCTGAAAAATCCTTACTACATTTTTTAGTTCACATCATACAATCTTTACATAAGTTGAGAATGACACAACTGTAAACACTGCAACCACAACTTTAAATCTGGAGATGATAAAATCACCTTAAACTACCAATCAATTTTTAATTCAAAGTTAAAATTAGCCCCAAGCAGGACCACATAGTAAAAAAGAAATAACTAAAAATAAATAAATCACTGGATTTTGGTTGAACGCAAGTATTTGTGCCTATGAAAGATTTCTTGGTATTTTTTCCCAGGAATCCGTAGCTGCGGGTGTTTTTTTGCTGGCTTCTTTTCCCCTCCCCCCACCCCCCCTTCTTGCTGCACCCCTTTGGGAGCCGCCCGAGGGTCTCTCCTTGGCGGGTCAATCTCAAGTGTGACTCTTTGTAAGCCACATACGGCCTGGATAATCTGCTATACCGTGATCCATCAATGGGAGTCAAATTTGGAAGCCACCAGGAAGGATGATGGGAGTTTTATAAGTACCCATACAGAGGACCATCACAGACACTACACATACACTGGTAACTATATTAATGATAAGGATATATATGGACATAAGTGTAACATATAGAACTACGTAATAGAGTATTTGTTGTTACATTGTCTTTTTTATCCCAATAGACCAAACAAAACTCCGAAGAAGACCGATACAAATAACAGGTCGAAACGCGTCAGTTATTTTGGTCTCACCTTACAAACCACCACTTCTGATACCATCAGTTGAGGGGTTAGGTGCTACCCGTTAGCCTATTATACCTTGTGTATTGTATCTGTGTATTTTTTATGCTGTATGGGCTTGTGTTTTACATCTCTTTTTTTATGTGTCACTCTATTTTTAAATTTGAATAAACTTTTCAAAATTTGATCTGGATGGTATTGGTCTCTTACTAAAATCCATTGGTTTGATAATTCATGTCAGACCTATTGCTGCCTAAAAACCCCACCACACAGGGAGAACCCTCTTTTTCTATTCGAACGCAAGTATTTAACCTAGTGGATAGCACTCAGGAGTGGTGGGAACTTGTTATAGGACAAATGTACAAAAGCTATGGCTGTCATTTCAATAAAACAACCCCCCCCAACAAAAAAGCACTGTTTTCTTCCTACACTGATGTCTCACGCAGCGTCATAGAAAGAAATGAGTGCTGGGGACACGGGCAACTGACCAATCCTGGCAGTGCTGAATGCCAAACAGTATTTTGGGGCTACAAAGCTGGAATAGAGGAGAGAGGTAGGAGAAACATGCCACCAGAGAGGTAAATATACTGTGTTCTGTTGTAGAGGAGTGCTACTTTTACATTTTGAGAGACCGGACAGGATTTCTTTATATGCAAATACAGTGCCTTAAAATGTATTCATACCCCTTGAAATTTTCCACATTTTGTCAGGTTACAACCAAAAACATAAATGTATTTTATTGGGATTTTTCGTGATAGACCAATACAAAGTGGCACATAATTGTGTAGTGGAAGGAAAATGATAGATGGTTTTTGGATGTAACATGACAACATAAACATGAACATAACCCACACACAATGCTCAAATCTGCTGCATGATATGTGCAAGTACCCTATGTATGATTTTCCTTACACAATGCTCATTATCTTTTTTGTCAGTTACAACTTACTTTAAAAAATACTGTTCAATAAATTACAATGTACTCACTTCTCCATGATACATATTCTTTTTATATATTAAGGTTAATGATATATTTATTTTAATAACTTTAGACAACATGCATCATTGCACAGAGATCCTTGCTCTGCAGATCTGTTATTTCAAATAATTACAATGACTTATCCAAGGTTACTTGAGCTGATATTGAGTATGATTTACGTAGCACTGTGTCACACTTGGCTGAACTGGCCTACAGGTAAATTTCTCATAGAAATAAGACTGACCATAAAGTGGTGGATTTGGCTTTAGATGTTAGGTATTGGATCATTAAAATCAACCAACTATGGCTTAATTGCCAAGCACTAAGCTACATCCTTTGCTACATTTTCTTGACCAGATGTACTAAAGGCAAAACTGTTTTTTTTTTTTTTTAGTTGTTGTTTTGGATAGCGTGGGGAGGATTGCAACACCTGTCAAGTTATTATTGTGGTCAGTGCCCCCCCCCCCCCCCCCGTTAGGGAGATTAACCCTCTCTATTTGTCATGCTTACAGTTATCATTGACAGTGAAAGAAAATCACAAATTTTGAGTTGTCCCCAGAACAGTGAGAAAGTTTCCAATGGAAACAGCAGTTTTGGTGACAGATTCCCTAACTTTGAAGGGATTTTCTCCAACTTCCTGCTTTGGCTATGGGACATGAAGTAAAGTGAAATCTCCACAATGGGGAACAGGGCAAAAAAAATTGACAGAGACTATAATCCATCTTTACTCTAGCCACTGGAACAAATTATAAAAATGTTTTGCATCCATTGCTACTTCAAAGCTGAAGTTTATTTTTTTTTTTCTTTTTTTAACCGCTTGCCGACCGCCTCACACAAATATACTGTGGCACTAGGGGTCGTACAGGCAGAATCACGTACCTGTACGTTGCCCTTTAAGAGGCGGCCAGCGGCAAGCTCAGTGAGTCGAGTTGCGGGTCCCGCGGACTCGATCGCCACGGGGGTTCTCGCAATCGCCTCACAGGGAGGAAGAACAGGGAGATGCTAATGTAAACAAGCATCTCCCCGTTCTGCCTAGTAACAATGTCACTGATCTCTGCTCCCTGTGATCGGAGCAAAAATCGCCCCCACAGTTAGAAACACACCCCTAGGACACACTTAACCCCTACACTGCCACCTAGTGGTTAACCCCTTCACTGCCAGTGTCATTTACACAGGAATCAGTGCATTTGTATAGTATTGATTGCTGTATAAATGACAATGGTCCCAAAAAAGTGTCAAAAATGTCTGATGTGTCCGCCATAATGTCGCAGTCACGATAAAAATCGCTGATCGCCGCCATTTAAAAAAAAAATTATTAATAAAAATGCCATAAATCTATCCCCTATGTTGTAAACGCTATAGCTTTTGCACAAACCGATCAATAATCACTTTTTGCGATTTTTTTTTAACAAACATATGTAGCAGAATACGTATCGGCCTAAACTGATGAAAAAAAATCGTTTTTTTTTTTTATATAATTTTGGTGGGGTGATCAAATACCACCAAAAGAAAGCTTTATTTGTGGGGGAAAAAAAGGACGTAAATTTTGTTTGGGAGCCACGTCGCATGACCGTGCAATTGTCAGTTAAATTGACGCAGTGCCGAATCACAAAAAGTGCTCTGGTCAGGAAGGGGGTGAATGAATGACTTGTATAGCGCTGCAGCTGCGAACTGAATCGCCTCGAGGTGCTTGATCCGACCTGCGTTGATTCCTTCTTAGAAGAGGTGGGTCTTGAGTTTTTTCCTGAAGGCTCGATGGTTTCCTTCCAAGCGGATGTTCGTAGGTAGAGCGTTCCATAGCTGTGGTTCTGCAAATCTTCGTTCTCCCCTTGATTTGTACCGGGACTTGGGGAGGAGGTTTTGGGTAAATTCTTCCGGGGCTGAATCGGTTAAGATACAGTACCAGACACATGAATTACATTTAATATGTATCTTGTGCCCTGCAGGCTGCTGTAGGACATGGGATACACACCTTTACACGTAACTGTGTTTGATGATGTATCCCAAAAAAACAAAAAACTTGCTAAACATCAGCTTTAAATCAAAAACTGTAATCAATCAAATATGGCCAGCATAAGAGCCCATTTATGTCACGGCATTGGAAACCCTAGGCCAAAATTAATATAATGTTTCCATGCTATAACTTGCTTTATGGTAAGAACAAAAATGTGTACAACGAGCCATATTCTAGAATGAGCTCTAAAGCATAATTTTTTTTTTCAATATTATCATTTAGTTAGAATGTTTCATCCAATGCTATAGTCATGTCTATGTTTACATTATTATTCTTCTTATAACTTCATTCTTTGACATGGTATCCAAATGATCCTATCACCATGTATATGGCGAAGGCTCTTATCACACTTGTGCACCTTGGGATCCGACTCTTGTGACCAAGTCGCAGGACATGTGAAATTCAATGTATTTCAATGAGAGCCATTCCAATTGACACTACTGAAGTCGCTGCGACTTCAGAAAAGGTTCCTGCACTACTTCGGTCCGATTTTGACACGCTTCAATGCCAGAGAGTGGCAGTCTCATCAAAGTCACTATAAAGTCTTATTAAAGTTGGACTCCAAAGTTGCACCGAAAATCGCTCAACTTTGTCAGCTAGTCGAACATTACCTTTTAATCTTCTCCACCAGATCAGTCCACTCTAAATGTACACAGCGATTGAATATATGAACAAAAAAAAAAAAATTCCATAAGAGATAAATTGTACAGATAATTTAATAACAGTGTTTACTTTAGGTGCTCCACTTATAAATTCTCTGTACACATCACTTAAAATCTACTGTGCTTTAGTACAATAAAACTAAATAAATCTGTTAAACAGCAATTGTTAACATAGTCAAAAGAATAAAATCAAGTTTTTTTTTGTATTCACAGTATATTACAGATATATACATATAACTCGGGCACAGAAATAACAGACAAGGGGGCAGGCAGGGGTTAAGGTCCAATGTAATGCCAAGATGGCAATGTGCACAGCTACAGCTGACAATGAGAAACAACTCATTTCATTATATGCAGTCCACATTCCGGAGGCCACCATCCATAGTCAGAGCCCCAAATCTAGAAGAGATAGAAAGAGTATAGTTTAACATGGATGCAATAAAACAGAAAAAGCTTTAGTTTCCACAAGAATTATTTAAGGCAAGAAGAGATTCTTTAGGGTTAGTGTAATTATGTTGCTGCCAATCTCAGCTGCAAATCCAACCAAATATTACAGGCATTTATATAGCACCAACATTATAAACAATGTTTTACATATACTAAATTCAAATCAAGAGCTGCCCTCAGGGAGCTTACAATCTAAGGTCCCCATCTCACATGCCAACAAAAATACTAGGCCAATTTAGACAGCAGCCAATTAAAGCGGAGTTCTACACAAAAGTGGAACTTCCATTTTAAGCACTCTTTGCCCCCTTACACACCACATTTGGCATGTAATTTTATTTTGGGGGGTGGGGTACCTGGTTTTGACAGGTACTTCCTCCTTCCGTCCTTTCGCCACCTATGCAACTTCTCCTCTCCCCAATCTTCTGGGACAGGTCCCAGAAGATTGCCTGGCATTGCGTGCCTGGCTGTGAAGCCGCAATCTGTCACACCCGAGGGCGCACAGTTGCAATGACGGCGCCGCGGAGGGGGGGGGGGGAGCAAGGAAACCCATGCAAGCACAGTAAAAATATGCAAAATCCATGCAGATAGAATCCATGCTAGGATTCAAACCAAGGACTCCAGTCCTGAAGGCAGTAGCACTAGTCACCAAGTCAATGTGCTGCCAGATTTGGACATTAAAACCCATTTTGTTGCCAGTCATATTTACCTTTCTAAAATATGATTATTTTCAGCCAACTCTTTGACAACTCCTTCCATTTCTTCTTTTAGTTTGCGCATTCTGCAATACAATAAGCATAGGTCTATTAATCTTAAAGTAATGTAATTTCACAGAGATTTTAATGGGACGCTCACATTTTACATGGATTGCATATTTTTGTAATTGTGATATAAACATTTTTGTCTGTTTAACAACTGCTGACATACGATTTCAGCCATGTCATTAGAAACTACTTAAGAATTGTGTTTACTTTTAAAATACAATTTTAGAATGAACATATATTGTTAGAAATGTTTTTTCCAAGAAAAATGCTCCATTTTGTACTTCTGTAATTTTTTTGTCACTGCAGTTGAAAATGAACATCAATTTGGACACCAATAACGAAATAGAAAATTTAACAAATGTTCTCAAAACAAAAATTTTGAACAAAATGCTACTCGTGTATGACCAGCTTTAGTCGTAGATGCCTTTTTATTATTTACCTTTTTTTGTTACTTGAAATATATTAACTATAATTTATTTTTAATACAACTACACGTTACTCTTAGTTTATACAGTGTATTCATAAAGTATCCTGACCCTCTTTACTTTTTCTTCAATTTTGTTATGTGGCAGCCTGATACTACAGTTTTTTTTTCTCTTGAATCTACACTCGGTACCCCATAATGACAAAGTGAAAACAGAATTTTAGAAATGTCTGAATTTATTAAAAAGAAAAAAAAAATGAAATATCACATGTACTTTCACAGCAATTACAGCCTTGAATCTTTTTGGGTATGACACGACAAGCTTTGCACACCTGGATTGGGGGATTTTCTGACCTTCTTTGCAAATCCTCTTAAGCTCAGTCAGGTTGGATGGGGAACGTTGGTGGACAGCCATTTTTTACGTCTCTCCAGAGATGTTCAATAGGGTTCAAATCAGAAGTCTGGCTGGGCCACTCTAGGATATTCAGAGTTGTCCCTAAACTGCTCCTGTGTTGTCTTGGCTTTGTGCTTAGGACCGTTATGTTGGAAGGTGAACCTTTGGCCCAGTCTGAGGTCCTGAGTGCTGTGGAACAGGTTTTAATTGAGGATTTCTGTACTTTTCTACATTTAGCTTTCCATAAACCCTGGCCAGTCTCCCAGTCCCTGCTGCTGAAACCCCCCTCACAGCATGATGCTGCCACCACCATGCTTCACTGTTGGGATGGTATTGGGCAGATGATGAGCAGTGCCTGGTTTCCTTCAGACATAACATTTAGAATTGAGTCTAAACAGTTCAATCTTGCTTTCATCAGACCAGAGAATCTTGTTCCTCACAGTCAGAGTCCATCAAATGCTTTTTTGCAAACTCCCAAGTGGGCTTCCGTGTGTTTTGACTGAGGAGAGGCTTCCATCTAGCCACTCTGCCATAAAGCCCAGATAAATGGAGGGCTGCAGTGATGGTTGTCCTTCTGTAACTTTGTACCACATCTTCACAGGATCTCTGGAGCTCAGTCAGAGTGACCATCGGGTTCTTGGTCACCTCTCTTACTAAGGCCCTTCTCCCCCGATTGCTCAGCTTGGCTGGGGGACCGGCTCATGGAAGAGTCCTGGTTGTGTCAAACTTTTTTCATTTGAGAATTATGGAGGCCACTATGCTCTTGGGAACCTTAAGTGCAGAAGACATTTTTTTTGCAGCCTTCCCCAGATCTGTGCCTTGCAATATTCCTGTCTTAGCTCTGCAGGCAGTTCCTTTGACCTCATAGCTTTTGCTCAGATACTGTATGCATTGTCATCTGTGAGGCCTTTTATAGAGCGGTCTGTGCCTTTCCAAATCACGTCCAATCAATCCACAGATGGACTCCAATCTAGGAGTATAAACATCTCAGCAGCGGTCAAGAGAAATGGGAGGCACCCAAGCTAAATTTCAAGTGTTGATGCAAAGGGTCTGAGTAATTTTGCCAAGGTGAAAAAGAATTTTCCTTTTTGCAAACATTTTTAAAATTCTGGTTCCATGTTGTCATTATGGATTAAGAATTTAAACAACTAGTACCCAGCTGCAACATAACAAAATTGAAAAAAAGTTAAGGGGGGTCTGAATTCTTTATGAATGCAGTGTAGATCCAGCTATGTTGCAAACCGCAAGGGTAGGGGATAAGGGTTGAATTACCAATATATGTGGAAGCCAATAGGGCCATATTAGGTTCTGATGAGGTCTTTAAATTCTTGGAAATATCTAAACACTTTCCATGAAGCCCATGTTTGAGTGTACTGGTCATGCGTATGTTTCCTGGGCCAAGAGTGACTCCATGTGTACAATAGAATCTACATTATATTACCATAAGTATTGGGAAGCTTGCCTTTACATGCACATGAACTTTAATGGCATTCCAGTCTTCATCCATAGGGTTCAATATTTAGTTGGCCCACCCCTTTGCGCAACTATAACAGCTTCAACTTTTCTGGGAAGGCTGTCCACAAGGTTTAGGAGTGCATCTATGAGAATGTTTGACCATTTTTCCAAAAGCGTATTTGTAAGGTCAGGCACTGATGTGGATGAGAGGGCCTGGCTCACAGTCTTTGTTCCAATTCATTCCAAAGGTGTTCCATCGGGTTGAGGTCTGGACTCTGCAGACCAGTCAAGTTCCTCCACCCAAAACCTGCTCATCCATGTCTTTGTGGACCTTGCTTTGTGCACTGGTCCAAATCATTTGGTGGAGGGGGGGATTATGGTGTGTGGGGTTGTTTTTCAGGGGTTTGGCTTAGCCTCTTAGTTCCAGTGAATGGAGCTCTTAAGGCGTCAGCATACCAAGACCTTTTGGACAATTTCATGGTTCCAACTTTGTGGGAACAGTTTGGGGATGGCCCCTTTCTGTTCCAACATGACTGCACACCAGTGAACAAAGCAAGGTCCATAAAGACAAGGATGAGTGCATTTGGGGTGGAGGAACTTGACTGGCCTGCACAGAGTCCTGGCCTCAACCCGATAGAACACCTTTGGGACGAATTAGAGCAGAGTCAGGCTCTCTCGTCCACATCAGTGCCTGACCTCGCAAATGTGCTTCTGGAAGAACGGTCAAACATTCCCATAGATATACTCTTAAACCTTGTGGACAGCCTTCCCAGGAGTTCAAGTGGTTATAGCTGCAAAGGGTGTGCCAACTCAATACTGAACCCTTCAGACTAAGACTGGGATGCCATTAAAGTTCATGTGCGTGCAAAGGCATGTATCCCAATACTTTTGGTAATATAGTGTAGCTCAATTGCCCAATCCGTTATTTTTAGGAACTTGTGTTGTCTGCCAGTGGCATGGAATAATTACTAGGGCAGCTTTGAGAAAATTTCTAAAAGGAAGTTATTTTTAGTTTTCTTGGTAGAGCCATAGATCACAGGGAGAAGTACCACATGTGGGGAGTTGGAGATTATATGTGACTCTAATGTAAATCTTATGGACCTGGTCCCAGAATGCTTTGACAGGAGAGCATGCCCACCAAATAGGTGCCATTGCTGGGTGGGATATGCAACAACATCATCGGTTGGATACCGATATGATGGAGAACAGGGCACCTGTACCAGAGACAGAATTTTGAAACTAGACTCATGGGCCCTACTGGCTAGGGAAAGATGGTGAGTTAGCGTGAATGTTTTATCCAATTCAATGGGTATGTAGCACCAAGTTCTGTAGCCCATTTTTTCATATAGTTGAGGGGGCGGGTTAGAGTGCAGATGGGATAAGAAAATGTTATGTATAGCAAGAAAGGAGAGAATAGAGGGAATACTGAAGAAAGAGGGTCTCCAGCGCTATTGGGTCTCTAGATATGGTCTTTCTGTTCTGTCAGAAGTGAATGGAAGAACGATGCAAGCTGATGGTATGCCGGCCAATAGAGTAGAGTAAAGGTCGGATATTCATTAGGTAAAATGGAATGGAATGGAGAGGCAGTAAGCCTCTTTGATGCAGAATCTAAGATAGACTGCGAAAGGGAGGTTTCTCTCAAACGAAAAATGTTTTTGAATTCAGAGCTTTAGGGTATTCCAGACTCCCAAATAGAGGAATCACAGGATCTCGTAAAAAAGGATATATGAAGCTTAGAGGAAACTCTGTCCCATACTTTGAGAAGTTGGTATGTTAGATTCAAGTATGAGATTAAGGGACCCCGATAAGCAAGTACAATCTATCAGAGGCCTAGGAGGTAAGCGGCAGAGAGGGCTTGTTCTATAAAAACCAAATGCTTAGAATGAAGATTGTGAAACCAGTCTACTAACTAAACGAGAACAGAAGTATAGTATAGAAATGGGTCAGGGGCACCTGTACCTCCTCTAGATTTAGAAAGGGACAAGATTGTCTCAATCTTGGGTGGCACTGTCTCCAGATAAATTTGTTGAAAATAGTTTGTAGCACTTTTATTTTTAAAGTGTGGGGTACTGCAATAAGTATTGTCTGGAAAGTGTATACAAATCTTGGGACAAAGTCAATATTTGAGATATTGATCCTACCAAAACCATGAATCTAGCCTGCGGTCATATGCCTTTAAGTCTGTCAAAGTCTTTTGAATCAGAGGTGCATAATTGAGAGCATATAGTAGGGTAAGGTCAGTTGGGATTAAAATTGCTAAATATTTAAAGGGTACAAGGACCGTGTTTGAAAGGAAAGTTCTTCTAGAGGGCAGTGACTTGGAAGGGAGACATTCATTATTTCCTAGTTAGGCTGCTATACATACCAAAATGTTTTTAATTTCTGTATTATAAAATGCATAGATATATGGGGGTACATCATGTACATCAGGTGCTCATCCACAAATACAATTTTATATGTTGAAAGCCTACTCTAGCCAGAGATAGATGTTCTACCATCATCACATAAAGTAGGGGAGATGGGGTAGCCCTGTTGGTTGCCACTCCTTATGGAGAATCCCAGTGACAACCCATACCCCTATATATGTTGTGAAATAAAAAGGCCAGTATTTTGTGGAGCAAGTTAGATCACATGATCTCTCCAGCGCTAGCTTCAGTGTAGAGGAGAAATCACTGACAACGGCTTATTATTGGGGTTCCGTTGTTGACTGTCCCTCCTCTACACTGACCGATCTATGGAAGGAAGTGCAGTTTGTTTTTCCACATATTCCCTAGTGGCTTTATCAAGGAGAAAAATCCCAGAGTCAGTATAGGAGAGGGGAGGTTGTGTACAGTGGAGAACAAATTGCTGAATGCGACTACTTTACTTGTAATGTATGCTGTCTAAATTAGTAAATTAAAGATAAATATATAAATCTTTACATGGGCAAACTTTGGAAAAAGAAAAAAAGTCTATCCGATTCACATTTTAACAAAACCTCTAACTGTGACCCATACCAACTTCCTCAAAGCAAAAAAAAATTCCCCTTCTGTTTTCAAGAGAGGTATTTGGAATGATGAAACAAATACAAGCTGTAATTTTCACCGCAAAACTTCCCAGCAGCACTAGAAACTGCCCATTTTCACTTACAATTTAAATCTAGACTATATCATCTAATGGTAAACAGTATATCAACACTTAGGTTTTAAAAGAAAGCATGGCCCTATATTATGGTACAATGAAAAAAATGCTAAGTTTAAAAAGCATTTTGGAGGTCTATTAAAAAAGAAGTTTCAAGCCCAAAAAGAAAAAAAATGGAACCTTTGGAGGTATTATGCTATAGAGATGAGGAGAAGGGGATGTGTTCCGTAGTCCAGCAGAGGCGAATTCAGGCAAGACTGACAGCACTGCTGGAGATCTCAGTGAAGCAAAAGACATAATTGTCAGATTACTATTTCAGGCAGAATCAACAAGTATGGTTTCTGTACTTGCAGCATAAAAAAAAAACAAGCGGGGGAATGGGCATGTATTAAAGATTTACCGAATGTTTTCTTTAGCTAAACATACATCTTAAGGTTTTATGGTATTTTGGAAGGGAGACATTAAAGCCCAATTCCATGATTCTTATAACTTTAAATCACTCGCTTGGACCAAGCTGGTTCAAATGAACTATTTGCTTCACTAACTGATGTGCCCACTGGGAGCAAAGTATAAACGGTATGTATTATCAGCACTGTGTTCCCGCAGGAACAAAATTGAGTTGAGGTTCTTGTGAATGGCCGAGAACCACTCACCCTGACTCAATTCTATTCTGGAAGCAGGACAGGAAGTTCAGGCAAGCCGTAGATGATGCGATTTTCTTTCCTGCAACCATGGGATGCAGGAATAAAAAAAGTTGTTTGATTGTCATCAGCACAGTCAGTGTTGATGGGGGAATCCCTCCAGCAGTGCTATTGTGTTCTGTGTGCAAGGAGCCTTACCTATAGTCACCGGCTGCAATTGCATGCAAGAAAGCAGACAGGCTGAACTGAGGTCAAATCAATGAATCAACTTCAGTACAACCAGCCTCCTCATAGATGGATCGAATCTTGGCCGGTCCCTGCTGAACTGGACAGGATTCAATCCATCTATGGCTGGCTCGATACACAGTGTTCACATCTGCCAGTGAAGCAAATAGTTCATTTTGACTAGCTTGGTCCAAGTGAACTATTTGAAGTTGACAGAAACATGGAGTCCGTCTTTAAGCTTCATACATCTGTACTAGTCAAGCCACCCCCTCATAACATGCTACCGTTGCTACATTCCTTTTGAAAAAAATAGTTCTCCAAGTGCTATGCTGACATATCAGACAAGTCATTATAAAGGCCTTCTGCATACGGATTCTGGGTTAGTGCTCAGTTATTGAAGCAAGACAGCCAGTCAACTGGCATTAGCAGAATGAGAAGTCAGTAATTGCAGTCTCCATGATTTTCTTAGGAAAGGTTTTCTTTTAACCGTTGCCCATTTTATCAATAACCACTTTAAGGAGGAGTGCTTATGGAATGGTCGTATCACACTAGTTTTCCAGCGTGACTGGGGAGCACTGCAACCTATTCTTGCTACATGTTGACAGTCAAATGACATAACACACTTGGCCTTAAAAAAAACCTTCCAAAGTACATTAAAAAGGAAAAAGTTTTCTAAGTGAAATATGCAGAAAGATATTGTCAGCATCACATAATCAGTGAAGCAGAAACCCTGTCCAGTCAGTTTGCTATTCTTCTTTCATCAAGAAGTTTTTATTTCTATAGAACCTTCTTCATTTTTTTCACAGTTTTGTTGTTACAGAAAAAAGAGGAAACTATAAGAACAAAGCAAAACAAAAAGTGGCTTTCAGTACTTGAAAAGTACTACTTATCAGTATACTGTGCAATTACCCAAGTAATGTTAAGGTTGTGAATAAAAGAACCATGGTCCAAGTTCTCATTATTTTACCAAGCGTGTATAGCAATAATAAAAGTGTTAGGAGGGACAGATCAGCTATCTACCCTGGAGACTCTAATCTCTGAATAATCTGTTCTCAACTAAAGCGGGTAGTGCAAAAGCAGGGTTATTAAGCCATGAACACCAGATCTTTTTGAGAGCTACCTCTGCTGGTAAAGGTTAAGCTTCCTCGGTTTAAGATGAAATGCACCTTATGGATCCAAGGGTGTGTTGTTGGGTGATGGAGAGCCAATGTTGTGCCATTGTCTTCCTGTCCAAGTACAGGGTTCTAGTTATGGTTAATTTCAGGTGAGGGTTGTCAAAGGGAAGCTCCCAAAAATCCCTGGATACCCATCTTTGGCTGACGACAGCAATGAAGGTGGAATATGGAATGATTAATTAAATAATATCGAACATCTCTTGCCAGCATTGGACTCGTTTTGGGTACTTTCAGAACATATGAATAAGATCTCCCTGTGCCAAGGTGCTCCAAGGACACAATAGGGAGTTTCTGTGAAAAAAAGCAGTGCATTCTTAAGGGAGTGCAATTTAGTTTAATAGGAATACCAGTGTTAGGCATCACATACATTAGTCATTCATTTTTGTTCAGCCAGCGGGGAAAGGGGAATTACTACTGCTGAGGCTTTGTATTCTGACAGCGGGGAGATCTCTGTCATCAAAATAAACTGATCAGCACCTCTATCTACAGCCTGTAGCACCGATCGTGCACACATTTTCCAACAGGCTGTTTGTACAGAAGTCAATAGGTAGATCGGCTTCTGTACAACCAACCTGCCCATACATTCATCGAAAAAAGCCTGGATTCGTGAAAGACAGAAGGAGGTCAAACAAACCCGATTTCTTTTTATGAGGTGGTAACGTGGTATACTTGGATTTTACAAAAGCGTTTGACACAGTTCCCCACACACGGCTCATGTGGAAGGTAAAAGTCTACAGGTTTGGAAAGATTAGTTTGCAAATGGATAGAAAACTGGGTTAAAAAAAACGAATTCAGAGAGTAGTGGTTAATGATTCTTAATCTGAATGGTCTAAGGTTATCGGTGGTGTACCCCAAGGTTCAGTGTTGGGACCCTTACTTTTTATAATCTTTATAAATTATATAGGGTCTGGGATTAAAAGTACAATTTCTGTCTTTGCAGATGACACCAAGCTATGCAGTGGATTAACATCCTTACGGGACGTCTCCATTTTACAAGCCAACCTCACTGCACTAATTGGACAACTAAGTGGCAAATGAGGTTTAATGTTGATAAATGTAAAGTTTTGCACTTGGGGGCTAAGAATATGCATGCATCATACATACTAGGGGGGGGGGGGGGGGGGATTAAAACCGGGGGAATCAATGGTGGAGAAGGAACTGGGGATTTTGGTAGATCATAAGCTCAATAATAGCAAGCAATTCCAAGGTGCGGTTTCCAAAGCGAGCAAAGTCCTTTCATGTATTGAGAGGTATGGACAGCAGCGGGAGAGATATCATTTTGCCCCCTATACAAATCATTAGCAAGACCTCATCTGGAATATGCAGTTCAGTTTTCAGCACCAGTTCTCAAAAAGGATAAAATCGGGGAACTGGAGAAAGTGCAGAGAAGGGCAACCAGACTGATAAGACGTACAAATACATAAGTGGTCAATATAGTGAACTTGGTGTTGAGTTATTCATTTTAAGACCATCAGAGGACAAGGGGGCACTGTTTAGGTCTAGAGAAAAAAAAAAAGATTTAAATTTCCAAATACGGAAAGGTTTCTTCACAGTAAGAGCTGTGAAAATGACCCTCCAAAAGTGGTTCTGGCCAGCTCAGTAGATTGCTTTAAAAAAGGACTGAATTCTTCCCTAAAATGTACATAATATAACTGGGTACTAACATTTATAGGTAAAGTTGAACCAGGGAAAATCCGATTGCCTCTCGGGGATCAGGAAGGAATTTTTTTCCCCTGCTATAGAAAATTGGATCACGCTTTGCTGGGATTCTTCACCTTCCTCTGGATCAAATGTGGGTGAAGAATTGAGTATATGGGATTTTTATGATTTTTTTTATTTGGTTGAACTAGATTGACTTGTGTCTTTTTTTCAACCTAACTATGAAATTTTAAAATTTTTGTACGAAATTTCGGAATCGACTGTCGAAAGTTGTGTACACACTATATGAAAATTCTTTGGACGAAAATGTTCACCTGATTTTCGTATAGTGTGAACAAGCCTCAAGTCTCTAGGAGGGAGATATCTGACATCTGAGGTATTATTTCAAATGCTTTAATCCACCGATTGTCAGTAAACCAACATTAGCCCTGTTCCCATTTTTCTTTATTTGATAATGATCCTGGGTTGTGAGATATGAGGCCCTTCTTACATTTGGAGTGAGGTCAATTCCATTTTATGTGGGGCAAGGTTAGTCAATTTTAAATAGTTACTATTTTTACATAGACTAGTGATCCCTCAAGTATGCCAGAGCTCCACATTCTGAAGTTCATTATGGGATGTGCCATATTTTAAAAAAGGACACTACTTACAATTCGTCAGCATATCCTTATTTCAAATATTTGATACTGACCAAGATTACCAAGTGAATGTCTTATTCAGGGGAATAAAGATGTTCACTGAGAAATGGTGGCTGGCATTGGCTCAGTAAGTTAAATTAGTAAAGAGAGAGAAGAAAGATGCTAAACGAATAACAGTCACTGGGAACATTTTTATTTAAAGAAAACTGTTTAACCAAGGACCACAATAATCCATTAAAAGAGTAAAGTCCGGTATGCATGTTTATGCATAAAGAATACATTTTTTTAAACATTCCATAATGCAGGACACTAGACATTCCAGTATTATAAAAAAATAAAAATAAATTAAAAAAAACAGCACTTACCCAAGAGTCATCTCTACTAGAGTGTTAGGGCTTGCGTAAATTGGATTCACCGGTGGCTTTATTCCCCCAGGATTACCAAACATCTTCTGAGGCATGCTGTCTTGGTACTGCAATTACAATATTAGCATGAGTGAACAATGTATAACGAATAGCACTGGAGAGAAAAATAAGCCAAACTTGTTTAGGTGATCTAGCGAAGGCCAAAGTGGGTGAAATAAGAGGCTGAAATACCTCATTGATATAATGTTGACATTTGGACACCTCTTCTGCAATGTCAAAACACTGGTTTCGAAGTGTGAATAACTGCTTTCTTAGATGAATCATCTTTCTAGAGAAAAGAGGTAAAGTAGATTGTTACAAATCATTGCTTTCCTCCCCTGAGAAGGCAACAATGAAACCAGCTAAACTTGCCTCATCCATTCCTGAACTTTCAGGCGGAAGTTCTCATACTTGCCAATACATTCTTCCTTGTACAGGGTATAGGCTTTTGTTGCATGAAGGGCCAGCTTCTGCCTACAAAAAATAAATAAAAAATCATTACAAATATTTAATGCCCAAACAATAAAATATAGATAAAAAGTATTGAACTGATTGCTCAACACTGCCTATTCAAAGCTATCTGGAATGAAGATTCAGGAAAAAAAAAAAATTAACCATCATACTGGACCTTATTTATTTTATTGTCCCAATGAAGGAGAAATAAAACTTTTTGGGCCACATTCCTAGTTATCACATCACATCACACCTTAGAGGGCGTAAAAGAAAAAAAAAAAAAAAAAAAAACTTGATACACTAGGCCAAACGTGCATATAGCCTTTTTATTTACACTACATACATAGCATATTGAAATGCATAAAGTAATATTAAAGCGTTGTTTTTTTTTTTTGGGGGGGGGGGGGGGGGTTTAAAATAACAGACATGTTATACTTACCTGCTCTGTACAATGGTTTTGCACAGAGCAGTCCCGATCCTCCTCTTCCTCGGCCCCACCGAGTGCCCCCATAGCGACTTGTGCGTGCTCGCTCCTAAGCCTTGCCCCTGCTCACTGACTGCTTGACAGCAGTGAGAGCCAATGTCTCCTGCATCTGAGCCAATGAGGAGCGAGAGAGCTATGGTTCTTGTGCACATCGCTGGATCGAGATCGGGCTCAGGTATATATTTAGGGGGGCTGTGGGGGAAACTGTATGCAGAAGGCTTTTTTACCTTGCTGCAGAAAATGCAGTAAGGTTAAAAAAAAATACCTTCTGTCTTTACAACCACTTTAACCACTTGACCACTGGGCAGTTAAACCCCCTTCCTAACCCAGACCAATTTTCAGCTTTCGGTGCTCTCACACTTTGAATGACAATTACTCCGTCATGCAACACTGTACCCAAATAAATTTTGTGTCCTTTTTTTCACACAAATAGAGCTTTCTTTTGGTGGTATTTAATCACCGCTGGGTTTATTTTTTGCGCTATCAAAAAATACAGAAAATTCGGTAAAAAAAAAAAAATTCTTTGTTTCTATTAAAAATGTATTGCAGAGTATTGGCAGAGTATGGTACAGTGGTGGCAGAGCATTGCGCAGTGGTGGCAGTGTATTGACCAGCGCTGTGGGCACTACACATCCAGCCCACAGCGTTGGTCCCGTCTCTCCCCCTCTGCGCTTCTCCCCTCTCTGTACTGATCGATACAGAGAGGGAGGAACCGGTGTCATGACGTGACGCCGGTTTGTGTACATGTGATCGCTCCGTCATTTGACAGGGCGATCACGTGGTAAACGGCCGCTATCAGCGGCTGTTTACCGTGATCACGGATGTTCCCGAGTGCGTGCCCCAGGGGGCGCGCGGGAGCAAGTTTCTGGGAGGACGTCCGTAGAACGTCCACTTAGAACAAGCCGACCGCGCTGTGGCCGTCTTTTGACTATAGCGCGGTTGGCATGTGGTTAATATACATGAGGCTGTTTTAGTTTTCATAGTTCAATACATATGCTTACTTGTCAAATTTGTGTATTTGTTCTTCATTGTACATAAGTCCTGTAAAAGGGAGAACATATTTAATATTTTTCAAATTGCTAGTAACACATACGGTATATAGTTTGCTGAATTTAACCTCATCATAGATTATCAGCAGAGGTTTGATATTTGAACTAGCCATTTCCTAGCTTTTACCTGTATATTATCATTTCTCTCTGGCAATTCTTATTTCTCTGTAGGCAAGAGGAGGAATCAATCAAGCCATCTACCTAAAAGCCTACAGGTATCATACAAATGGATTCCTTAGGCCATGTAAAGATCCTTAAGCCTAGTACACACGATCAGAAAATCATACAAAAAATTCTGCTTTCCGAAACAAACGGTCAATAATCTGATTGTTAGTACACAGCTTTAATCCAAAATTATCCAATGGGACAAACACAAAATATTTTCCGGTACGATACCAGATCCTATGATTTTTGATAATCAATACAGTTTTCTTCTGAAAGTACAATACAACACTTCCGAATTTGTATTCTTTGGTACGAGAATTTTCGTAACCTCTTAATTTTCAATATGAAGCATAGCGTACAAAAAAAAAAAAGAGAGAAATGTATCCAACAATCTCATTGTGTGTACCAAGCTTTAGACCACAGACCCAGACTATACATGGAACCTCAATGTCCGCTAATAAATAAACGAATTACCCAACAGCAGTTTACTCTGCAATCTAAATATGTAGAAACTAATAGCTACAGAAAGAATTATAGTTGAATTAGGTTTAATGTAAACGTAGTAAAGATATTTAAATATTACTTTCTAATGCCCCGTACACACTGTCGGATTTTCCGACGGAAAATGTTCGATCGGATCATGTTGTCAGAAAATCCGACCGTGTGTGGGCTCCATCGGACTTTTTCTGTCAGAATTTCCGACGCGCAAAGTTTGAGAGCTGGATCTCAAATTTTCCATCAACATGGTCCGATCGCGTTAATTCCGATCGTGTGTAGCCTAGTCCGACGGACAAAGTGCCACGCATGCTCAGAAGAAATTTGGAGACAAAAGCTATTGGCTACTGGCCTCTACGTAGTCCCGTTGTACGTGTTGTATGTCACCTCGTTCGGAATGATCGGATTTTCCGACAACTTTGTCCGACCATGTGTGGGCAACACCAGTTTCAAACAAAATATCCAACGGATTTTGTGGTTCGGAATGTCTGACCGTGTGTACGGGGCATAAGAGTGATAAGTCTACTACTTTATCTGTAAAGCAGGTTTTTTTAGTTTAACATAAAAACCACACATAGTTTTTTTTTTTTTAAACCAGAGAAACCAGTAAGCAAGGCAGTACTTACTACGTTGTGCTTTGTCCTTCTTGAACTGGCTGGAGATTTCCGTTATCGAACTGAGCAGCACTTGCAGTTTTTCCACACTACAGGGACAAAAATAAATAAATAAAAAAAAGTCAGCATTCCTGGCAAAGGTCTCCAGAAATCTTCAATTATTGTAGAACTAAAAGGCAAATTTTTTTTTTAAATTTTGGAAAGAGTAAAGGAGGAGGGCTATAACCTCTAAACAGATTTATTTACCATCTGTGTCCCATTGGGGGGGGGGGGGGGGGGGGGGGGTAAACAGGACAAATAGAGATGGTGAATCTACCTGATGGGGCACAGACCGCAAAAAAAAAAAAACCTGAAGGAGTTCTACTTCCTCTCCACTACAGACAGTCTGGAGGATAGAAGTGCTTGTGCTTTTTAAGGCAGTCTATCATGTGTTTTGTGTCCAAAGAGGAAGAAGCTATCTCCTGCTGTGTTGACCTGGGGTGATCAGCATTTCTGAATCTTCTATATTTCAAAATAGCGAACATTCATAAATCAGCATATTTACTTTCTGTCACTCGGATGTGTGCCTTCAACACTGAGCCAAGAGTCTGTAAGGATACCTCCGGGAGACCATTCATTCTTCATATCTCGCAGGGAGGTTTCTAAGTTTTGATGTGAACCAGAAAGCTGAAATACAATACTAGCATATTCAGTATATGCATAAATCTAATCATAAAATAAACCATGTGCATACACAAATGTATTACGTATTCATTTGAAATTTGATAAAATAAAACATTATATATAAAATGGTCATGCGCATAGGAATCTGTTTAAAAAGGGAAAAGGTTCATACGCCCCAATTTTAGCTGTAATTTCCTAGTGAAAGCAAAGATATCAGTGAATGTGAAGGGCACAAACTACTTCCCTAGCATTCTTATAATATTTGGGGTACTGAGAAATTAGCACCCTTGGCACGAGAAATTCTATTAGCTACATTTTGAATTTGTCATTTCTTAATTTGGTAAGACAGGAGGATTAGGAGGGCAGCATTATTTGTTACAACAGGACTCTGCAGTTTTCACAATGGGTTTTGAAATCTAAGAAGTACAATGGGCTTCAACTTTATGAAGGCAGAGACAGAAGAAGAGCAGCGCCATCTAAATGCAGCATTAAGACATTTTATTCCATAAAAGACAACTGGTAACTCACAAGCTGTATGAGATGTCAGCGCATGTGGCATTAATAATGTGGTTCATCCGCTCGTGGGAAAGACTATCTTCTCACTGGTGAAGAGGTAGCTGATGGGTCCAGGGACGCTGGTGGTTCCCAGCTTCCTGACACTCAGGACAGCTCACAGACAGCGGTGTACGTCACTTCCGGTTAGAGAGAGCGGGGAGGAGCGAGCGTTCGGAGCATGCATGCTCCATCAGGCTAGATCTAGCCTGATGAAGGAGCACGCATGCGCCGAACGCATACATCTTGTGAGTTATCAATTGTCTTTTATGGAATAAAATGTCTTAATAATGTTGCACTTAGATGGCGCTGCTCTCCTTCTGTCTTTGCATTCCACAGAGTTACTTCTAGCCTGTCACAAGCTGGCAGCCACCCACAGTCAGCTAATCCAAGAACACTTCAACTGTCCTTCTGCCACAAATGTACCCCTCCACATGAACTCAATGTGAAAGTTTTAATTACCCACTCTCTCTTTATCAGCTGATCGATTGAATGTACTTTCTCTTGCCTTTGGACTTTATGAAGGCACACATGGTTAATACCGTGTTTCCCCGAAAGTAAGACAGTGTCTTACTTTCTTTTTATCCCTAAAAGCCCCACTATGTCTTACTTTCGGGGTATGTCTTATATTGTATCTTATATCTGTATGACCAGCACTGACCTTTTTCCGGGAGGACACAGAGCCAGTGACACCTGTCGGCAGTGATCCGGGACCTGGCACAATAATCCCCTTCTCTGTGATTGCGTTGCGCGTTCTGATCAGTCTCGGGCAGCGGCTGTCACTCTGCTCGGCCGAGACTGATCAAAACGGCGCTGTCTCTTCAGTCGGAGGGGGAGGGCACTGGCCTGGCACCCCCCCCCCCCCAGGGTGCGGCCCGCACCCCCACTCTTTGTACCGTACGTCACTGGAGGCAAATCCCCCGTGTTTCCCCGAAAGTAAGACATATGTCTTACTTTCGGGGTACGGCTTATATTAGCTGACCCCTCTGAAACTCCCGATACGTCTTACAATCGGGGGTGTCTTACTATCGGGGAAACACGGTAATCCTGCATCTTCTTTTGTACACACACAGTGTTGTACTGTGTATTTTATATCATCGACATACTCTAATGCACACATTTTGACATTAATTCATCTATATTAAACTCAAACCTCAGCCAGAGAATAATTTAGTTATAGGTACAAGGGGGGGGTGATATAATCTGCATGCTCCCACTGGGGACAGTCACGCCTACATCCGATCCCGGGAGCAGCTGGCACCAAGACAGAAAAGTGGAGGGAAACCCAAAAACTGAAAATGGTCTCTAGGACAAGGAGAACACGGACATAAATGGGATAATAGTCTGAGATTTCAGGCGTCCTGAAATAAGCACCAAAAAAAAAAAAAAATAAAAAAAAATAAAATGAATACACATGCACCACATTTAAAAAAAAAAAAAAAAAAAAAAAAAAAAAAAAAAACACAATGAAACAAAAATGACTACAGTATATATAAAAAAAAAAAAACGTATTCCAATGACTGTACCCTTATACCCTAACCCCAAGGTAAAAACCTTTCAAATCCAATAAAATATAAATCACCATATACCAGGGCTCAAAATTTCAAGTCCTGTGCTACTAGCCAGGCCTTAATAGTTACTCGCCACCAGTTGCCCCACCCAACCCCTACCTTGCCCCGCCCCTAATTTCGCCCCTAAACCCGCCCTCATAAATTATTTCATGAAATTACACTGTTAAATGATTTATGAAGATAATTAAGTTGCAAAAATAAATATTAACAACTTGATCAGCGCCCATTAATGCAGCCTATAAGTGCTTCTCATCAGCGCCCATTAGTGTCGGCTCAATAGTGCCCATTCATGCACCCCGATCGGTGCCCATCCACGCAGCCCGATCGGTGCCCATCCACGCAGCCTATCAGGTCCCAGCATTGCAGCCCATCAGGTCCCAGCATTGCAGCCCATCAGGTCCCAGCAATGCAGCCCATCAGGTCCCAGCAATGCAGCCCATCAGGTCCCAGCAATGCAGCCCATCAGGTCCCAGCAATGCAGCCCATCAGGTCCCAGCAATGCAGCCCATCAGGTCCCAGCAATGCAGCCCATCAGGTCCCAGCAATGCAGCCCATCAGGTCCCAGCAATGCAGCCCATCAGGTCCCAGCAATGCAGCCCATCAGGTCCCAGCAATGCAGCCCATCAGGTCCCAGCAATGCAGCCCATCAGGTCCCAGCAATGCAGCCCATCAGGTCCCAGCAATGCAGCCCATCAGGTCCCAGCAATGCAGCCCATCAGGTCCCAGCAATGCAGCCCATCAGGTCCCAGCAATGCAGCCCATCAGGTCCCAGCAATGCAGCCCATCAGGTCCCAGCAATGCAGCCCATCAGGTCCCAGCAATGCAGCCCATCAGGTCCCAGCAATGCAGCCCATCAGGTCCCAGCAATGCAGCCCATCAGGTCCCAGCAATGCAGCCCATCAGGTCCCAGCAATGCAGCCCATCAGGTCCCAGCAATGCAGCCCATCAGGTCCCAGCAATGCAGCCCATCAGGTCCCAGCAATGCAGCCCATCAGGTCCCAGCAATGCAGCCCATCAGGTCCCAGCAATGCAGCCCATCAGGTCCCAGCAATGCAGCCCATCAGGTCCCAGCAATGCAGCCCATCAGGTCCCAGCAATGCAGCCCATCAGGTCCCAGCAATGCAGCCCATCAGGTCCCAGCAATGCAGCCCATCAGGTCCCAGCAATGCAGCCCATCAGGTCCCAGCAATGCAGCCCATCAGGTCCCAGCAATGCAGCCCATCAGGTCCCAGCAATGCAGCCCATCAGGTCCCAGCAATGCAGCCCATCAGGTCCCAGCAATGCAGCCCATCAGGTCCCAGCAATGCAGCCCATCAGGTCCCAGCAATGCAGCCCATCAGTGCCCAGCAATGCAGCCCATCAGTGCCCAGCAATGCAGCCCTATCAGTGCCCAGCAATGCAGCCCTATCAGTGCCCAGCAATGCAGCCCTATCAGTGCCCAGCAATGCAGCCCTATCAGTGCCCAGCAATGCAGCCCTATCAGTGCCCAGCAATGCAGCCCTATCAGTGCCCAGCAATGCAGCCCTATCAGTGCCCAGCAATGCAGCCCTATCAGTGCCCAGCAATGCAGCCCTATCAGTGCCCAGCAATGCAGCCCTATCAGTGCCCAGCAATGCAGCCCTATCAGTGCCCAGCAATGCAGCCCTATCAGTGCCCAGCAATGCAGCCCTATCAGTGCCCAGCAATGCAGCCCTATCAGTGCCCAGCAATGCAGCCCTATCAGTGCCCAGCAATGCAGCCCTATCAGTGCCCAGCAATGCAGCCCTATCAGTGCCCAGCAATGCAGCCCTATCAGTGCCCAGCAATGCAGCCCTATCAGTGCCCAGCAATGCAGCCCTATCAGTGCCCAGCAATGCAGCCCTATCAGTGCCCAGCAATGCAGCCCTATCAGTGCCCAGCAATGCAGCCCTATCAGTGCCCAGCAATGCAGCCCTATCAGTGCCCAGCAATGCAGCTTCAATGCATTGGATTTTGAGGCATTGGTATAATAGATTGGGGGGGGGGGGGGGGGGGGGGTTGAATTGGAGGCATAAGTATGATTCAGACCTATGCCTCCAATTAAACCCCCCTTTCCTCCCAGCATGCATCTTGTTCAATTCCAGTCTTCAACACATCCATGTGATGCTTTCAATCACAGCAAACTGACATACTGTACTGTTACCTTTCTCCTGCAGCCAGGGGGTCAGACATCATCTTAACACAGCGGGCGGACCGAGAGGGTTTGAGCCTGCCCACTTGATGACATGCACCGCCCCACTTAGATGTGCAGCAAGAGGAAGGTGGAGAGGAGTGGTCCCAGGCGGCGGACTCCTCCTTCTAAAATACTCATCTCTGACAGCCTATGCGAGGGGCAGGGACGAGCGGCAGGAGGGAGGTGGAGAGGGGCGGCCCAGGGCGGGCGACTGCTCCACCTGTCATGCTCCTCTCTGCAAGCCTGTGCGAGGGGCGGGGACGAGCGGCTGGAGGGAGGTAGAGAGGGGCGGGCCAGGGCGGCCGACTGCTCCACCTGTCATTCTCATCTCTGCAAGCCTGTGCGAGGGGCGGGGACGAGCGGCTGGAGGGAGGTAGAGAGGGGCGGGCCAGGGCGGCCGATTGCTCCTCCTGAAATGCTCTTCGCTGTGAGCCTGTGGGCGACGGGGGGAGGCGCTGGCTAAGTGGCTATATACATTCCCGGGACAGCACAGCCCTGATTATACTCGCAACTCCTCATAATTTCACTTGCCAAATGCGAGCAGGCGAGTTGAAATTTTGAGGGCTGCCATATACACTGTATATTCACCAATATAAGGTGATATAGATGCTATGACAAAAATTGCAAAAAGTCCCAATGGCTAATAAAATACAATATATCCAAGCCAAAGAATATGCATTTATATAGACTGTAAGCTAGGGCCATGGAGTCAAGACCATCAGTGTCTCCAGGAAAAGAAGGCATAGCATCAATAAATACAATATATCCAGTCCAAAGTGTAGGACTATATAAAAAGACTGAATATATTGTATTTATTTCATTAGTCATTAGGACTTTATTGGCCAATTTTTGTCACAGCAGCTATATCACCTTACATTGGTTTCTCCCAGTGAATATGGCGATTTATATCCTAATAGGATTTAAAGGTTTATACCTTGTGGTTAGGGTATAACGATACAGTCACTGGATTAAAGGATTTAGATATTTTGGTAATTTTTATTTTCTCTTTGTAGTAATTGTGATACATGTATTTTCGGCATTTCTTGGCGGACACCAAAAGTCATACTATTATCCTACTAAACTATTTTCTTGGAGCAAGAGCGGTTTCCTCTGTGTTTTTTGTTTGCCGAGTTGTTTTTCCGATGGGTTTCTATGGTGCAGAAAATTTTCACATCAAAAAAAAAAAAAAAACACATACATACGAGATGCAATCTCAGTTTCTGTTCAAAAGAATTTTACTTCAATCTTCATGCATATACAAGATTGCACCGTTTCAAACAGGAACTCTGTCCTTCATTAAGTTGTATGTATAGAGATCAACTTTTATTGGCTAATACATGTAAAGCCACCCAAGATAGCACACAGGTGTGTCCCTTCACTAATCACCCCATTAACCATTTCATACATTATACCTCTCGCATATTGTGAATTGCACAATATAAGAACATACTTCCTAATATGAAGAGTAACCAAAAAAATCAAATGTAAATGCAATAAAAATAAATGGGAGGTTTAATTATTCCACATACTATCACTAGCAAAAATGTTCCACTTCAGCTGCATGACCATTCTGTGCATATACAGTATATGGTGTATTGCGCTGAATATTTCTAATTTTCTACAGCATTTATATAATCTCCCAAACCACAGTGACTAAATACTTAAAATATAGTGTACACTGGAATGCTTTCATTTTTCTTTGCTTTCATAGCACTAAATTTCTCTGTTATTACAGTTTTACCTAAACACATTTTTGTACTTCTATTCAATAAATTTGTCTTCAGGGTTTCAGGGTAATCTCTACATTTGAACCTAATCAGGCAAACAGAAAAGCAATGACTGAACACTCACCAGCAGCAGCTTGGAATGTATGTCATATATTTCTGGTTCCACACTTATCTGCATCACATGTTCATATCTGTCATCACACATAAAAGAAAATCACATCAATCTAGAAACAGGATTAAACCATGTACTCACTATAGCCTGCAAAAGAGTTCTGTGGGAAATTCTTAAAGTGGTTGTAAAGGATGTGGCACAGAGCGGCCGCGAACCTCCACTTATGGGTTCCTTTATCCATGTGGGTGCTCGCTCCTGAGCCCCCCGCTGCTGCGTTCATTGACAGAGAGTGGGACCCCCCGCTCCCTCGTCACTGGCTTTGATTGACAGTACTGGGCGCAAATGGCCCCCAGTGCCCCAGCGAGACCCAGAAGGGAGGGGAGAGAAGAGATGCAGACGTGCACAGTGCTGTATCAAATGAGCGCTCAGGAAAGTATATGGGGGGGGGGGGGGGGGGGGGAGGCAAAATAAAGCTGGGGCCACAGAAGATCTATATATCCAGCTGCCTTGGAGGGGACAGGGAGGAGGCGGGACAAGTGCCGTGCACACAGGAGAATTTCCTAATTACACAGCAGCCTCTGTAATAGGAAGTCCCGTCTCCGGCGCTGCCATTGGACGACTGATCTGTCCATCAAAGGAGGCGGGACTTTCTATTAAAGAGGCCGCAGAGAAAACAGGAGTTTCTCCTGTAGCTAATCTTTTGGCGCTCGTCCTTGTCCCGCCCCCCTCCCTGTCCCTCCGAGGCTGCAGATGGATGGGAATCAGTCAGGCTGCAGTTATTGCAATGGTGAGTCTGCATTCCTGGCAATGATGGGGGGCTCTGGCAATGATGGGGGGCTGCATTCCTGGCAATGGTGGATTCTGCACTGGTGGCAATGGTGGGACTGCAGATGGGCACTGACCCTTATTTTGCTTCATAGTTCTTTATGTAAAATTTTATTTTTTTCCCCTGAAACTTCCCTCTTAAAATGAAGCTGCGTGTTATACGCCAATAAATACGGTATATCCAAATAACACGCCTGAGCGCATCTCTTTACTCACACACAGCCAGAAAGGCAAGAGAATTCTTGTTGGGCAGTGTATTAGTGCTCGAACGAACACACAGACCGAATTTTAATGGTTCAAAGAATGTCAGGGAAAATGGTCGGCCCTCACACACGTTCACTTCATCAAATCTGGCCCTCTTTGAAAAAAGTTTGGACACCCCTGCCTTAAGCTCTTGATCTCCATTTAAACATTTGATCCATATGCATCTATCCAGGTAGACCACACTTTATCAAATTTGTGGGGACAGGTCCTGCTTTCATAGGTTTGTAGAGAGGGAGTACTGAATTATATAGTCGTCTTCCAGACATCTAGCGTTAAGAAAGTAGGGGATTTCCACATCAACAGGATCTCTCTTTTAGCGTAGAAAAGGTAAATGTAAAGAAGAGTTTAGTATATCTGTCTCTATGGGGTTGATTTACTAAAGGCAAAAACACTGTGCACTTTGAAAAGTGCAGTTGCCCTCTGCAAGTGCAGTTGCTCCAGAGCTTAGTAAATGAGGTAAGGCTTCATGTTGCAAAGAGTACCCAATCACATGCAAGGGAAAATAAAAAAAACACAGCATTTTCGCTTGCACATGATTGGATGATGGAAATCAGCAGTGCTTCTGTTCATTTACTAAGCCCTGGAGCAACTGCACTTTGCAGAGTGCAACTGCATTTTGCAAAGTGCACGGTCTATTTGCTTTTAGTAAATCAACCCCTAATGTCTTCCATGTGACCTAACAGATTAAAAAGTGGTGCGGGATGTAACGGGATGCTACACAGCTGACTTATGCTGGCCATATACTATACGAAAAATCGGCCATAAATTCAGTCATTTTAGACAGTTCGTTCGTTTTTCGGCCAGTTAATGTGCACAAAAATCGATAATCATTGGGATATTTTTGAGCCGAAAAATCGAAGGACAAGTTTGTAAATTTTCCGCTGAACGATAAATTGAAAGGTTAATATGTTTCCCGTCCGAACTGTTTGCACTAGGTATATGTAAAAAAATAAAAAAAAAACTAACAAAAAATTGATTCATTTATGTCCACTGAACGATTTATCGGTCAGTACATGTGTTGTGGAAAATTGTATTAAAGCGGTTCTACACCCATTTCATTTAGTAAATCTCTTTGCCTTCCAAATCAGGCAAAGAGTACTAAATGAAATGTTTTTTTTTTTTTTTTTTTTTACTTACCTTGTAATTGAAGACTTCCGGTCTTCTCCCTCTGCGGCGGCGGGCGGGGTCTTGCGTCGATCGTCGTCACGCCGCACTGTCTCCTGGGATCTGGTGTCATTGATCCCAGGAGCCAGTGCGGGCATCTTCCGAAATCTCGCGAGATTTCGGCCACATCTTCCGAAATCTCCCGAGATTTCGGCCGCATCTGCCGAAATCTCGTGAGATCTCGGCAGATGAGCCGTTACTGCGCACGCGCGAGTAACGGCAGTGCATGGTGGGCCATCTAAAGTCCCTGTGGGTGTTTCACATGCCCACAGGCAAGATGGCCCCCAGCACTAAAGAAGAAGACGAGGAACTTCATCGGACGAAAACCGGCGGCGATCGAGATGGAAGATGGAACAGGTGAGTCCCCTAATAAAGGTAAGCACACTTTATATTACATCCTTAAAAAAAAAAAATTTTTTCAGAGTGCAGAACCGCTTTAATGTTGTCAGATGCCCCCCAGTGTCGATTTTGCTGTAATGCGCTCATGTAAGCGTATTCGCACATACAGACATTGGCGGAAGACCTTTGGCCGCAAAAACCTTCATGTGGACACTGCAGATCTGTTTGCTTTTTAGGGATGTTCATTTATGCCTCACCAGGAGACTGGCCACTTCTTGGCAACTGCATTAATGACTCCAAGCGAACATGTCTGTGTACATTGGAACTGTAGCATAACTATATGAATATTGGTATGGCTTGCAATACTGGTAGCAGTGGGAATGTGCACACAGCTGTGTTCAAAGCCAGGTGCTTGCCACATGGTTTCACACACAGCCGTCTGCACAAGTCACTACTGTATTTCTGTTTGAATGTATACATGTCTGTGATTGGTTCTTTTGAAGGAAAACAAATGTCTGATTGTCTGTCTGTAAAGATACCACCTTTCCCTGTATTGTCACATCTCGTATTGTTAATTCATTTATTCTGTGTCATGTCCTTATATGGTCATTCACATCCTGTGTTGCTCATATGAGGTCACAACCTTTGTAGGAGGGGGTTTAGCTGTTGGAGGCAAACCCTCGAGGGTGTTGCTTCGAATTGATATGGAAATAAAGGTGTCTGCTCTGCTCAGGGACAGACAGAGATGCTGGCCAATGCTGAGAGGAGGATGCTGACCGATACTTAAGAATACTTGTGATGTCTCTTTTTATGGGGCCTGGCTGGGAAGGTGATGTATGGATGCTAGGCTGAGATAAGGATGAATGCTTGGATGAGGGGGTAAGACAGATAATGTATGGATGCTAGGCTGAGATAAGGATGAATGCTTGGATGAGGGAGTAAGACAGATAATGTATGGATGCTAGGCTGATATAAGGATGAATGCTTGAATGAGGGGGTAAGACAGGTAATGGAAGACATACGATCTAAAACTAATATAAAAATGAACAACTGCGCTGCAAACAATTGTGCACTGGTGACACAAATAATATAAACCAACATACATTAAAGTTGACACAGTAATTTTACACCTCCTTATACCTTAATAGTATCAAGTTCAATAAAGTCCGTGATAACATGAAACAATCGTGTAAAACCAAAAGTAGAAAAAACAATCAATAGTGACCGACTGTCCTTATAGAGATCAATGTGATTTGTGGAAGACACAATAAACATATGAAAAGTTCCAGAAACTCCACAGTGCCCTCATTCAATAAACAGCAGCTCAAAGGGTGATCCAGATGGAAACAAGAAGACACCTCCACCGTCCAGTCACACTGACCCTTACCGGATTGTGCGACCCCCTGTCACAGAGGTCACACTGGCTTGTGGCTTTAATCCCGGCCAGGGAGATCCAGAGACTTTAACAGGTTGCTCAGAATGGATGGTGTGAGCTCAGAAATGGTCAGACAGGGAACATGGAACGAAAGAGACAGTCCATAGTGTACCTCTGTATACAGTTTATTAAAAGTTAAAAAATTATTGCACTTACAAGGTCGCAATAGATAAAAGCATTTGTAATAGCCGGCCGGCTCGATTTCGCTGCCCGTTTGCTTCCGGGATCTGCGTGGTTCGTATGGTGACGTCAGCACGCCGCTCCTCCCTACGCCGTTTCGTCACAACTGACGTCTTCCAGTGCCCCTGGAAGACGTCAGTTGTGACGAAACGGCGTAGGGAGGAGCGGCGTGCTGACGTCACCATACGAACCACGCAGATCCCGGAAGCAAACGGGCAGCGAAATCGAGCCGGCCGGCTATTACAAATGCTTTTATCTATTGCGACCTTGTAAGTGCAATAATTTTTTAACTTTTAATAAACTGTATACAGAGGTACACTATGGACTGTCTCTTTCGTTCCATGTTCCCTGTCTGACCATTTCTGAGCTCACACCATCCATTCTGAGCAACCTGTTAAAGTCTCTGGATCTCCCTGGCCGGGATTAAAGCCACAAGCCAGTGTGACCTCTGTGACAGGGGGTCGCACAATCCGGTAAGGGTCAGTGTGACTGGACGGTGGAGGTGTCTTCTTGTTTCCATCTGGATCACCCTTTGAGCTGCTGTTTATTGAATGAGGGCACTGTGGAGTTTCTGGAACTTTTCATATGTTTATTGTGTCTTTCACAAATCACATTGATCTCTATAAGGACAGTCGGTCACTATTGATTGTTTTTTCTACTTTTGGTTTTACACGATTGTTTCATGTTATCACGGACTTTATTGAACTTGATACTATTAAGGTATAAGGAGGTGTAAAATTACTGTGTCAACTTTAATGTATGTTGGTTTATATTATTTGTGTCACCAGTGCACAATTGTTTGCAGCGCAGTTGTTCATTTTTATATTAGTCTTGTTGGTGTGGGTATCTCACATTTACAACTGCAGCAGCCTTTTTAATTTTTAATTTTCATTTGGTTTTTATTTTCACAATTTTTTCTATAATCAATGTTATGGGATAGTATTCATAGTAAATTTTGGGACAGCGCAGTATTCTTCACATTTTTTTCTTGCATATATTGATCTAAAACTAAGGCATTATATCATTAAGACGGAAAGTGTCATTATATTAGAAACAGGAAATTTGGCTGTGTGCTATACATAGTCAGGTTTCCATGACACATGACGCCACCATCGTTTACTCTCAAGGCCGAATGTTTGTTTTTCGAAAATGGTTTTGGCCGATTTTTCCTATAGTGTATGCCCAGCATAAGGGTCTGGGTCACGGATATCCAAAAAGGCAAAGTACAGGGCAGGTACCAGGTATAAAAGGTGCCAGAGGAAACAGCACATCTCGCAAACTTCGGGTCCGACTGCAGGTAAATACTGGCTAGTCGCTGTAGAGTGTAGTAGACCCTATGTAAAAATTTAGGTTGGATAAACTGGTCTTTGGCCAAGATCACAGAGGTGACATAGGTGGACACACAATCCTCCCAACTCTCTTCTGTTAGCTCAGGTACATCCGATCGCCAGCGCTGAAATATGCGGGCGGACCTCGTGTCATAGGCTTAGGAGAGGCGAAGATAAAAAGGGAAGACAAGGGCTTCCCCATTACATGTTTGCGATTTAAAAAATTTTCAATGAACATTTCTAATACTTACATTTTCAGGTCCTTTTCTACAGTTCTGTTGCAGAAGTTAAATCTGATAGTACCCTCAGTATTCTTATGAACTGTCTCACTGTACTCATCCTTCATTACGTCACTAGAAATGATATACAATCTATATAAGTAAATAATATAGCTTGGGAAGGGGGGATTCTATGAATTAAAAAAAAAAGGAAAAGGAAAATACACTGGGAGCCCTTCTGGAGACCACATCATGTATTTCTCTGTATGGCAAAGCAGTATACTTAGACTTTGTTTCTATACAAACCTCTGATCGCCATGGAGTTTAATATTCTTCAAATAGAAATGATCACTTACATAAGCCAAGAAATTCCTTTTCTCGTAAGCTCCTGTACAAGCAGCAAGTCTGAGGCAACTTTACAATAGTAGCAGACAATCCCGGTAACTGCCTGTTGGGAAAAAAAAAAAAAAAAAAAAGTGAGATGTTTTTATGGTAGATTTATATCAATGGTGACCACAGTAGTTGTGTTGTTAGGCAGCCAATTCAAAATGAATGGACTGTAATGCACCTTAACGCCTGAAAATTTTAGTTCTGCTGCATTTTTTGCATCATACAACAATGACCTCAACAGCCTCCAAAATCCCACAATACTGGTGCTCAGTATTACTGCCATTTAACCCCACCCCCCCAATGCATTGGTGGTCAGTGCAGTGTTTTTGCAACAACTGCTAGAAACCAAAATGTGTATCAAACTACTAACAAATTAACTGAAAATGATGGGGAAATAGTCGTTATGATCCAATTTTTTCAGAACATCCGTAGCATCAAACTGACCACACATTTCATATAGCAGCTAGGGGTTTCTGGACCAAATTACCTTTGCAAGATTGCATTCTCCCCTCACCCATACAAAATGGACAAGAACATATGTTCTGGGCAACAGATGTTACAGGCTGAAAATATTCACCCAGATGACTCCGCCTTTAGCCCCCTTTCCCACTGGGGCATTTTGCAGGTGCGATAGCGTTAAAAATAGCGCCTGCAAACCACCGCTGCTCCCCATTGAAATCTATGGGGCAGCACTACGATACCGGCGGCGTTTTGCGGGCAGATTTACCCCTTTTGGGCCGATAGCGGGGGGGGGTTAAAACTGCCCCGCTAGCAGCCAAATATCGCCGCTTTACCGCTGACACCCTAGGCAGCTCGGTGTGAAAAGGGTCTTACAAACCAACTTCTGCCTATACTGCCCCCTCCTATCAAAATGACAGGTAGTGATACAAAATGTATCCAATATGTTTTGTTGTAACAAAAGATACAGAACATGCATAGTCTGATTTAAAAAATTGCACATTGATGTACAAAAAATTATATTACTAACCTTTGCCAAATTTGCATCATAATCCAGGTCATAAGGCGTTTGAAGTTTCGGCACGTATACTAGCAGAATTAAACCACAGCATTAATTTTCACAATCATTGCAAATCACGCAGAAGCATACAAAACAATGCTTTACTGTATGCATTATTTATTAGGCTGTCCTCAAACTCCCAAATAAAAAGGCCAGAATAACAAAATCCACAGCAACCGCCTTTGCAGCATCTCCTGTACACAGAAAAGGCTTTAAAAGTGGTTCTAAAAGGTTGAAGGTTTTTTTACCTCAATGAATTTTATTTGAATGTTTTTTTACCTCAATGAATTTTATGCATTAAGGTGAAAACACTGGGTGCAACACCCCCCCCCAGCCCCTCCTTATACTTACCTGAACCCAATCTTGATACTGGGATGTGCATGAGAGCAGCAGCTCTCCAGGGCCCCCCCCCCCCCACTGCCTCACACAGCAGCGGGAGCCATCGGATGGATTCAGGAGGGGGTGGGGAGCCAGGATCGCTGGTGGGAGGCCCAAAAAAAGAAGAGGATCAGGGCTGTGCTCTTTGCAAAACCATTGCACATAGAAGGTAAGTGCAACAATTTTTTTTTATTATTTTTTTTAATCTTTCCTTTAGAAACACTTTAAGCTAAAAAAAAAATAGCCTGTATTAAAGCATTTACACAGGTATGGTTGCCACCTGTCCGTGTTTCAACCCACCTGAAACCTGGACACACAGTTCAACTGTCCTGGGGTGCATCCCAATTCCTGTCCCCGCCATCAATGTCACACACTGCCTTTGCACTCCGAGCCCAGCTGAGCGATGGGCAGCGGGCACCCTGTGATTGGCTGAATGGGTCATGTGCGGGTGGCAGACATGAGGGTCTGCGATTGGCCAGGCGGAGCTGGTCACAGGTGGAGGCGGGGCTGGACTGTGGGCGATCGGCCACTTGCTCTTGAAGTCCCCCCTTGCTGCCTGGTGCATGCTGCGAGTCTCCTGACTGAGGTCTCTCTCTGCTCCCCCCTCAGTCAGCCCCCCCTCCATCAGCCAACCCCCCCCCACTCTATCAGGCCACCCCTTCTCACAGCCCCCCCTCGCTCTCTCTCACCCCCCTCAGGCTAAACAGGGTCTTTAGGGGCCAGAGACACTGATGGGGGGGGGGGGGTCCCTGATATAATAGGAGGTCTCTAATGGAGCTAATGGGGGAGAGTCTTTGGGGAGTGGGAGGGTGCTCACTGCTGGCGAGTTATTAGATAAGGGGAACTCTCCTTATCACACCCACAGTAAGTCAGTGTGTCCTTATATCATCCCCCCCCCCCCCCCTCCTTAGAGATACCCATTATATCACAGTCCATTTATATCAGCAGAGAGAGACTGACGGTTGGTCTCTAAAGAGGATCAGATATAGGGGACTCTGATCTAACCTAAAATAAAATTAAAAAAATAAAATAAAAAAGAAACTAAAAAAATGCCTAAAAAAAAAAAAATTATTTTATTTTTTTTTTTAAATGCAGTGCAGCCTCCCCCTATAATTATATTAATTCAAATGTGAAAAAATAATTGTGAATGATGGTGGAAACCAGCAAAAAGGATATTCGAAGTATTAATACACCTCAATCTTATTTAAACATATACTGTGCAATCTCCATACACATATAAATACTGTATGAATAGTGGTGTAAGTCCATTCCAAAATGTGTTGTGCTAATATCCAACTCAAAAGGAGTTTATAAATTGGATAGTAGTACATCTTGGAATGGATTGGAGGTTTACACCACTATTCATACAGTATTATATATGTGTATGGAGATTGCACAGTATATGTTTAAATAAGATTGGAGTATTAATACTTGGATTACCCTTGGACATTATTCAGACCAACTGTGGCTCCCTAAGTAACCAAGATAGCCACACACCGATCTGTTGCCATCTGCTGACGCAAATTGCAGACACACCCACTGCTAAGCGTGCCGCATTATTGCTCTCCTTAGTGCACCCAAAGGTGTCCCAGGTCTTTACAATCATATAGTGTATACTACAAAAAAAAAAAAAAAATGCCACGCACCACTAAAGTGTTTGATTTGGCTTGAAGAAAAGGTGGAAACCCTACTCACAGGTGTTCTGACTTTAGAAGCTAAATGCTTGTCTAAAGTTAGTGACAAAGTACTGAAGACAAACAGCCAGTAAACTAGCATTTTAAGTAAAGGATTCCTTTAATGACAAAGCAGCACTAAGGGATCATGCACACTACCACATTGCGGCAGTACCACCACTTACACATACTGGTGCATTATCATGTCATTTATTTTGATTGGACCCCTTTAACCTTCCTCCATAATGTACCTACCACCATGCATTGGAGTGTGTTACCAAAAATGCTGCATATACAATCCATTGTGTTATGTTGGCAGCCCATTCAAATGAATGGTCCGCCTTATTTGCAAAGCACATTAACGCATATAAATTTAATGCTGCGCAACAGACCGGAGTGGTGGGAATAGGCCTCTAGGGTTTACAAAACACATATTTTCACACATATTCTGGGATTAGCAGAATTTGACAATCAACAATCTGGGATATTATTGCTACCAAGTATGGGATTCCTGCTTTCTGGTTTGCAAGTAACCTTTTGTTGTACTTTAGTCCAAGACACTGGCACATGCGTATAATCAACCAAACTAGCCATTTAACCATTTTTACCCGCAGAGCAACTCCCGCTATGTATTATCACAGCAGGAGCGGGCTGGTGGCGATGCGCATGCATGCCCCAGAAGCACATTAAACGAAAATATCTTTGCAAAACTTGTACTGCAGGTTAGTCTGCTACTAACTACTAAAAAGCTGAATTATCTGTCCAACTTGCCTTCCTCATATTGTAGCCCAATGATAGTCAACATCTCTCGGGTTAACACCATAATTGGGTTTTCCTCTGTGGTGACAGGAAAGTGCTGTACTTGTCTGTTTGTCTCCAGAACCAGCCTTCTTCCTTCAAACAGCAGCTCCTGGTTCTGGGATGGAATTTTTGTCTGCTTGTAGATCAAGTCATGAAACTCTGTAGGCCTGTAAAACATTATGAGAATCAATAATAGAGGGACCAAAACTGGGTGACCATTGTAAAATAAGATTTTTGTACTCGCTGTAGAATCCTTTTCCCAGAGTCCATTCAGAGACACATCTTGGGAGTAACTAGTGTTAAACTGGCCATACATATTACAATTTTCTTGTTCAATTTTTCTTTAGATTTAACTCCAACTATGTTGTGCAAGGGCCTGCATACAAACTGAAAGTATTTAGGTTTGATCTCATATTATATGGTTTTTGTTAGGGTTGCTGGTATCAGTGCCGATGCTAAGCATTTGTACAAGTATCGGTACTCGTGCAAATGTACCGATACTAGAAACAGATCTCTTCAGGTTCGGGTCTTTCATCTGTAAGCTAGATTCCCCTGCTGACAGCTGAAATGTATACAAAAGAATGCCGGCAATTATCGGTTGTTAAGGAGCGGGGCCGCCGCATCCTTAACAACCAATGACGTTTCAGCTGTCAGTGGGGATTTCCCTTACCTGCCTCCTCCTTTCCCTCCAGCACTACCGGGTACGTTCCCCAACCTCCTTTCTCTCCCTCCATCTGCAGAATGTTCTTGTAGCAGCAGGGGCGGACTGACTGGGGCGCAAAATTATTACTGTGCCTTGCCGAGTCTTCCGACAGTGCCATCCCAAGTGTGCTGCGGCCAAGTGCCTCCCCTGGCCCCTACCCCTTCTGATTAGGCATATCCAAGGCATTGCGCTGCAGCATTCTCCCCCCGCCCAGGGACTCCTGTGGTCCAGCCTGTCACCCGTGATCCCCCTGGTGTGGCCGGCCAGTGCGTGTGAGATCGGCGGAGGGGGAGAGGCAGTGCTTGGTGCAGAGCGTACGGCAGCTGTTGGTGGAGCTCTCGGCAGGCTGGAGGATGCCAAGGAGCTGCTGGGTGGTGGGACTCCAGAACAGTACCTGCTGCTTGGGAGAGCTCTGATTAGATGGACGATCATGGAGGCCATGGAGGGGTAAAGCAGTGCGAGTAGTGCAGGAAGGAGGAATCGGGTAGGTCAGTGTAGGGATCAGGTAGGTCAGTGTAGTGGAGACCGATCTGTTTGTGATTGGCTGCATTGGAGGCCAGAGGAGAGATTTGGGGTCCAATAGACCCCAGATGTCTCCATAAAGAGGACCTGTCACCGCCAATGCTATTACAAGGAATGTTGTTCATCCCTTGTAATAGCAATAACATTGATAAAAAAAAAAAAAAGGAACAGTGTTTCAAAAACGAAAAAATTTTATAAAACCCCCCCCAAAAAAAAAAAAAAAAAAAAAAAAATACATACATTTCAAAATAGGCATTGGTATCGGTGAGTACTTGAGGAAAAGTGTCGGTACTCAGTCTTAAAAAAACTGGTATTGGTGTAACCCTAGTTTTGGTATATCTAAAAAGGAAAATTGTACAAGAAATTTGTATAATGTATGGCCAGCCTTATACTGCTGCCTACAAGTGAAATACACAATAGGCAAAACTGTAGAGACCAAAACCCACCACACACACCAACCCTGTTCATTTGTAGTAAGCAGTCCAAAGAGAAAAAGGATAACATGAGAGGGGGGTAAGGGTGTGTGTGCCTCAAACTCCGAAAATAGGATTTTACAGTAAGTACATCCTCCTTTTTTCTCCATTATTCATTGAGGGATACAGTTTGGTAGTAGGCAACCTAGGGCCGTCCAAAAGAAGTCCAAACCTAGAAGCGGGCACACCAAAAGAACATTGGTTAGTCAGGCCCCCCAAAACACAACAAAAGAGAAATATAAAAAGAAAACCAAGGGCATTAAAGAATCACTTGCGGAACCTTTCAGCTAAACCTTGCATCTGTGGAAGCAGACATAACAACCTTGTAGAACTTCGAGAACGTATGTACTGAAGACCAGGTCGAAGCCTTATGGATCTGAGATGCAGAGGCCTGAAGAAAAAAAATAAAAAGCCCAAAAAGGAGGCTACTTGCTGTCCTAGTAGAGTAGGATTTTTCCCAGAAAAGTGGGGGGGGGGGGGGGCTTTTTAAAAAACGCACAACTCATAGGCCTGCTCAATAGTCTGTCAAACTAATTTAGAAATGGTTGATCTTGAAGCCATGGAACCTCTTTTGGGACCTTCTGGAATGATAAAAAAAAAGGGACAAATCTCCCGAAATAAGCAGTGACGAAATGTGAACCTTGATGGCCCTTTCCACATCCAGGCAATTGGGATCAGTTTCCTTGGGGTGAATTGATGCCAGAACAGGCAGGACTAACACAATATCCACATTACGTTGAAAGTCAGAGACCGCTTTGGGTCAAAAAGGTCAACCCTGTCCCCATGCAAGATCAAAATGAGGCTCCCTACAGGACAATGCTGACAACTCGGAACGTATTTGCTAGAAAAGGCCACTTTACGGGTTAGCAACACCAAACAAATGTTCTGCATAGGTTGGAACGGGGTTCTGTGTAGCCAAAACTAGATTTAGAGCCCATAGCAGAAGTGGAGGTTTAACAGGGAGAGTAACGCATGTAATCTCTTGTATATTGAATTAATAATTAGCAAGAGGGAGTTGAAAAAGAACAGACATGGAAGACACCTGACCTTTGATGGTACAAACGCCAAGTGTTGTTTCACCCAAAGCTGAAGCAAAGAAAGTACATGGTCTACAGAAAAGACAAGTGGGGAAACCCACATCAATGAATGAGAGACTTCCAGGCTTAAAGCAGAGTTACACCCAAACCTCCGCCTATCAGCCTTCTCCCCCACTCCGGTGCCAGGGAGCCGATCCAACACCGTGGGCTCCCTGGACAGGTAAGTGTCCATATATTAAAAGTCAGCAGCTACGGTATTTTTTTTCCCCAGGCGGAACACCACTTTAATGATCAACTTTGCATAAAGTAGGTGTACGCGCTTTTAGCATCATTAGGATTAATACATCTAAAATGTCCCTGTCCCTCAGAACCCGAGTGTCTACAGCCAGCCATTAAAACCAGTGAATGAGAAGCAGGGTGGGCAATCGGTCCTTGAGATAAAAGATCTGACCGATGAGGTAGCGGCCACAGAACGCTGGCTAAGAGATGGGAGGAGGATGGCTTACTACACTCTATGGGGACAGCCATTAGGAATGCTCTTGGCCTCAATATTAATTAGTCGACCTGGTAGAAGCTTCAGCAGAGGAAAGGCATTGATCAGGGAGTACTGTTCTAATGCCACAAGCCCATTTGCTCTGTCATTGAATCCTACATCCCAAAGACAAATCTGTCCTGTTTCTACTTGAATGGAGCAGCTAACAAATCCAGCACAGGTATAAGTCCTATCACAACGCCATGTGGGGAGACCATTCCCCAGGTTCAGGCATTTCAGTACTGTAAAAAATATGAAGCAAGACCTTGAAACATTTTGGTTGGGGGATACAGAAAGATAAACCCCTGGGACAACAATACTTGAATGGCTGAAAGTGTGTGAAAATGTGAAGCAAAAAAATGAGGTGGAGAATAAAAGGTGAAACTATTTTGTAACTACCTCCAACAGCTATGCTTTGCCTATGTGTGCTTTATAGCTCTCTGCGAAAGCCACAAATTGTGGGTCTAAGAACTGGACAGAAGGAGCATTTTGATGCAGGATAGGAAGGTGTTGGCCTGCATAGGTTACTCTAGTTTGCATAGCTGGGGTAATCGAGTGCTCTTAATCTGTTGCAGCTTTAATGATTTCATCCAGCAAAGAGCTAAAAAGAAGGGTAGGTGTAACAACGCCTTCTTATTAAATAAAAAATAAATAAATAAGTGAAAGTTAGAAACACAAATATAAATGATATGTACTGTATATTATAAATGTGGCTAATTAGATAAGTAACTAAACCACAGGGGAAGGGGGTTAGCAGCTAACCAGCTAGCATGTATCCTCTACCCAACTAATAGTGCATCCATAATATTATACCATTAATACATGTAAATATAGAATTATACCAACACCACCAATGGTGAGTGACTTTGATAATGCAAGAGCCAAGTGAGCAGTGTGCTATAAATATGCAGGTGACAGTCCCATTACAAAAGATCAGAAATTAAAAATTAAAAATTGAAAAATAGTAATAAAAATCAAAAAATATATATAATAATAAAAAACCCTGTATAAACCATACACTCAGTGTGTAAAAGTTGAACAGTCCAAAAATACGGCTGTGAAAAATACGAAAATCGTATATATTAAAGGGAGGGAGTCCAATCCTATGCAGGGACCCACAAAAAAATCAGCAGGCAATGTGTTGATGAGTGGGTGAGGATATAGGGTAACAATTGTGAAGATAATTCCACCGGTGACTTGTAGTGCTTCAGGCAGTAGTAGGTGACAGTAGTAGCTGCCCCCCCAAGGTTCCCTCACTGACCGGACGTAGGTACCCCTACAGGGGTAAACAGCATAAGAATATGGATGTCAGATGGTCCTCCTGGTGGTGATCTGGATCGGGTCCTAGTCCAGTAGCTTTCTCCAGTGGATGCAGTAAAACCCTCAGATACGGGGAGGGGGAATACCCCAGATGGTACTCGGACGGTGCCTCACAGAAAAAAGCAGAAGGATATACCCATGTGTGGTATCAGGTGGCTAGTTTATTGGTAAATTTAAAATTGGAATTAAAATAAAAATAAAAATAAAACCCAGGGTGTCTCACAGGACCGGCCTGGTTCCACCGTACACATTAAAAAGTAGCAAGCAGGGGCGGTTTAGGGCTGGTTTGCTGTTTGCGCTCCACAAGCGTACCAAGCCTCCAAGTCCTGCTCCGGAAAGGACGTCAGCACGCCTTATGCGTTTCGTTATTGAACGTTATCAAAGGCGCCTTTGATAACGTGCTTGCTACTTTTTAATGTGTACGGTGGAACCAGGCCGGTCCTGTGAGACACCCTGGGTTTTATTTTTATTTTTATTTTAATTCCAATTTTAAATAATTCTATATTTACATGTATTAATGGTATAATATTATGGATGCACTATTAGTTGGGTAGAGGATACATGCTAGCTGGTTAGCTGCTACCCCCCTTCCCCTGTGGTTTAGCCACTTATCTAATTAGCCACATTTATAATATACACTACATATCATTTATATTTGTGTTTCTAACTTTCACTTATTTATTTATTTTTTATTTACCAAGTTGCTTATGCTCACTAGCACTGGTATTCACAGATTGGAGTAGTTCACTAATATTGTTATTTACAGGGTGGATAAGTTTAGGGTGACACACCCCACCTCTACAACAACATCTACTCCTCACCATAGCAGGATTAATAAAGTAGATACTCTCTATAGGTACGCACATTTACACTTATACCTTTTTAGGTTCACCATACCCATCACTTACAGGGAGCGCCATTTGTCCCTCATATTTTGCACTTTATATATAAATTGCCCTCTAGGGGGTTAATTTTTTCCGGACAGGCCGCACAACTTATTTCCGGTCCTAAGCGCGGAGATCTCCCATAACAGAACGCCTTATTACTCTGTTGACCTAAACCAGAGCTGGACAGAAGAAAGAGTTACCCGAGACTTACCTTGGATAGCATCCAGTACTATGGCACACAGAATGTTTTATGTCACAAGCATCTGGCCAATGCAATTAATGAGGTGTTAATGTCAGCAGCAGCCAGGTCTCTGCTTAGGGATTTTGACCAGTCATAGTCAGAGGAGTACAGAGCCAAGCATGGGATGGGTTGGGTTGAAAGGCAGAGCCCACCAACAAGTAAATAGATTGGGAAATTAAATTCCAAAAATGTCAGAAGGGTCCCCAAAGAAAGCAGCACCTTCTATAGGGATGGTCAAAGCTTTGTTAAAGAGGAGGTCCTGTTAAAAAATTTTTTTTTTAAAAGTCAGCAGCTACAAACACTGTAGCTGCTGATTTTTAATAAGCACACTTACCTGTCCAGGGTGCCCGCAATGTCGGTCGCCCGAGGCCTATTAGTCCATTGGATCAGGTCCTGGAGCCGCCATTCGAAGTAAGGGAAACAGGCAGTGGAGCCTTGCGGCTTCACTGCCCGTTTCCTACTGTGCCTGCGCAAGTCACGCAGTGCTTTGTGAATGGCCGGCTGTGTTCTGGGACACACAGTTCCCAGAACACACTGCGCCACCTTTCCCAGAAGACAACGCGAGGAGGAGAAGACTGAAGATCGCTGCGGTGTAGGAAGTAGCAGATTAGGACAATCTGCCTAGCAACAGCCATTTCTGGTAAGTAAAAAAGAAAAAAAAAATTAAATTTTCACATTTTTAGGAGCATTTTAACCACTTCCCGACCGGCCACTGCATATATACGTCAGCAGAATGGCACGGGCAGGCAGAATCACGTACCTGTACGTGATCGTGCATGTGCCTGCCCGTGGTCGCGCTGCGCGCCGCTAGCGGCGCGCTCGCGACCCGGTCGGGAGCTCCGTGACCCCGGCCGCGGGACCAGCGGACCCGATCGCCGCTGGTATCCCGCGATCGGGTTACGGAGCTGAAGAACGGGGAGAGGTCTATGTAAACAAACCTCTCCCCGCGCTTCCTACACTGACTGTCAGTGATCGGCGGTTCCCTGTCATCGGGAACGCCGATCAATGACGTCAGACGTACAGCCACGCCCCCCTACTGTAAAAAAAAAACACAACACGTCACACTGACTCCTCCCCGCCCCCTAGTGGTTAACCCCCTAACTACAACTGTCATTTACATAGGAATCAGTGCTATTTAAATAGCACTGATTGCTGTATAAATGACAAATGTCCCAAAAATGTGTCAAAAATGTCCGATGTGTCCGCCAAAATGTCGCAGTCACAATAAAAATCGCTGATCGCCGCCATTACTAATAAAAAAAAAAATATTAATAAAAATGCTATAAAACTATCCCCTATTTTGTAAACGCTATAACTTTTGCGCAAACTAATCAATAATCGCTAATTGCGATTTTTTTTACCAAAAATATGTAGAAGAATACGTATCGGCCTAAACTGAGGAAAAAAAATGTTTTTTTATATATTTTTGGGGATATTTATTATAGCAAAAAGTAAAAAATATTGCATTTTTTTCAAAATTGTCGCTCTATTTTTGTTTATAGCGCAAAAAAAACCGCAGGGGCGATCAAATACCACCAAAAGAAAGCTCTATTTGTGGGAAAAAAAGGACGCCAATTTTGTTTTGGAGCCACGTCGCACGACCGCGCAATTGTTAGTTAAAGCGACGCAGTGCCGAATTGCAAAAAGGGGCCTGGTCCTTTAGCTGCAAATTGGTCCGGGGCTGAAGTGGTTAATGCAATTTTATTTTTTATTTTTTTTTAGGGTGGACCTCCGCTTTAAGGTAGGAACACAGGCAGATCAACTATGGGAGGAATTAACTACTTTAAAGTAGATCGTAGCACTTTGATTTAAAAAAAAAAAAAAAAAATGGTTTTACCTGTTTAGGCAACTACTGCCAACTAGAATTTAGCGTGTGATGGGAGGGCGTGTGATGGGAGGGATTTAGCGTTAGACAAATCTTTTGAAGCACCCCCAACAGAATCAGAAATTCAGGCATCTGTTTCAGGGTCTGCAAGGGAGGGGTGTTTTAAACCTTTGAGATCATGGAGGAGCTATGTTTTACAACTACTTAGGCATACATTCTTGCAAACAAAAGAAAACACCTCTGCTTTGAGGTAGGAAGAGGAATGAGAACCCAAAAGATGAAGAGGGAACTCTGAAGTGGCTGTCAAAGTAGATGGATGCAACTTGGGTTTGCAAAAAAACCCCCAAAAAACACAATCCTTTCCTGTGCCAAGCTCAACTATGCACAATGCAAATAAGGCCCTTAGATGCGATTTCCCATTTTCAAGTTCAATACCGAGGAGGATTTCCAGTTACAAGGAGGACCCATAGACCCTGCCGAGAGCTAAGTCTGCTGGGGTATATCATCTTGCTCTTTAGGGGGTCCACCAGTTTTGGTAAGAGTCCCCACGTATCGAGGTTTTTTTTCTATTCAAGATATCCCCATCTTCTTGGTGATGGTGGAAGTTACTTGGAGTTTATCACCCTATTGGAATCACCTTTTTTTCCCCACACTGTGCAATCTCTCATGTGTGGACTCAATATGATGATTTTTTCATTTCTTTTCATGAAGAGTCTTCATTTATAGACTTATATTTGTGTTGCACCTGCACTTTATTTCACCCATTTCATTAATTTAATCATTCTTTGTGATCATTTATGTTATATATGAGCACAACTTATTTATATACAAATGAGACCCTGAGCCTGTTCACCCACAGCTGCCAGCGACTGCCTTTCTGCTTGGCACAATATGCAGAGGCTGCTGTACCACAGGAAAGGGGTACACCATTCCACCAGGTATAACCATGGACCAGCTAAGCAAAGAAGCTCTGGACTGAAAGGAATGCACAGGTGAAAGCTGGGTGACCAATTTGCTGCAGGTAGAGAGCACACAGATTCATAGGGCTGAAGATATTGCTGTTGAAAATCCTGTGCCCCTGTATGAAGAGCTGAGGAATGTGGCAACCATTCTGTAAGCATAACAGACCAATACACACCATTCCGTGATGGAATAAAGGGGGAAAACTATCCCTGGACAATGTGCCCAACCAGCTGCAGCTTCACCTCAGTAAAAATACACACCCATGTTCTTTCATGTTGAGGACATTGAACAGCAAGACTGGGCAGATGCTGTGTGGAAGGAGTTCTTGGCCCTAGGGGCTGGCCTTCTGTTCTTTTTATGCACCTGGTGTCCATTTCTCCGGTAGGAAGCAGTATAAACCTAGGTTACTTACTACCAAAGCTCTGTCCCACCATCAATGATAAATATGTATTTGAATTTTGCTTATAACCTGTTCATAAGGAAATAAAACCAAACTTTTATCCCACTGCTATCCTTAAAACGTATGTAAACCATAACAATAAAGAACTAATTTTCATCCTTTTGGTCTGTTAAATATACCATTATATATATATATATATATATATATATATATATATATATATATATATATATATATATATATATATATATAAAAAATATTGAGTGCTTTGCTATATCTGCACAATAGATGCAAACAAATTATAAAAACATGTCAATTTTGTCTGAAAATGTGAGCGGAGTTATATTCTGTCCTGCTATCTCAAGGACTATAGATCGATTTGTGCTTACCTTATAGACATGACAAGGGGTGCGATTCATTTGTTTTGCAAAAGAAAACGGGACATCACTAAGTTCACAAAAATGCTTTGTGTTGTCAGCAATCAGAATGTCATGCATTTCTAGCAGATTAAAAGTATTTTTTCTTTTGTACTTGTAGAGTCGTAAGGGAATAAAGCATGGGGATATATGCATGTATTAAATACATGTGCTACATAATTATTTTTTTTTGCCTTATGCTTACACTAACAAAAATCAGGACTTAAAAAAACAGTTGATAATTTTACATGAAATGTGGAGTTTCTATGGTCATATTAGATTAAATTACTTTTGTAGTTTTGTGCACTGCGGTTAATTTATTATGTTTTCAGGTCTGTTTCAAAACACCCTCTGCCAGTAGTCGCCCATGTATCCTCCCATTTAAAGGCGGTTTCTTTGACTTTGGTACAAAAAGTTCATGTTGTATAACATATAATTACAAAAAAAATGGAATGGAATGGAATGGAATGGAATGTTGGAATCTGAACTATAACTACTATTAAAAAATTATATATATATATATATATATTTTTTTTTTAATTATATACACATACACATACACACACACACATTTGACCTTTAACACCTTTCATCAATTTACACAGCGCTTTACATTACATATGTATTGTACCTTCACATCAGTCCCTGCCAGGCTTGGACTGGGACAAAAAATAGGCCCGGGCATTCCAAGCGGATCAGCCCATAAATAATGACAACCGGTTTCTCAATGTATTCTATTTAGCCTGCTTCAGTCACTGTAACTTGTCAATCATTTGGAATTATGTAAATAAATATATGATATAAAAAAAAAAAAAAAAAAAAAAGAAGGACAAAATGAATGCAATATACAAGGTGAAACATCTTTAACCACTGGGCACTTAAACCCCCTTCCTAACCAGATTAATTTTCAGCTTTCGGTGCTCTCACACTTTGAATGACAATTACTCAGTCATGCAACACTGTACCCATATGGCATTTTTGTCCTTTTTCTCACACAAATAGAGCTTTCTTTTGGTGGTATTTAACCTCTTCGCACCCGCGCTATAGCCGAAAGACGGCTGCAGCGCGGACGCTCCCTGCCGGGAGGACGTCCCTGGAGGTTCTGTTGTTTACTTCCCTAATGCGCGCTCCTGAGAGCGCGCATCGGGGAAGTTCTGTGCTGGCCGTGTCCGTCGGACACGGCCGGTCACAGATCGCTGTAAACGGCCAATCACAGCGGCCGTTTACAGCGAGAGCGGCGTGTCCAATGAGAGATGATCTCATATGTAAACATATGAGATCATCTGTCAGCGCCGCTCTCCCTCCTCACACAGACAGCGTGTGAGGAGAGAGAGATGAACGGCAGCGCCGCAAGTAAAAAAACGAAATGTGCGATCTCTCCCCATCTGTGTCCCCATCTGTCACCTGTCCCCACCTGTGTCCCCATCCGGCACCTGTCCCCATCTGTGTCCCCATCCGTCACCTGTCCCCACCCGTCACCTGTCCCCATCTGTCACCTGTCCCCACCTGTGTCCCCATCTGTCCCCATCACTGTGCCCACCTGTGTCCCCATCCCTGTGTCCCCACCTGTGTCCCCATCCGTCACCTGTGTCCCCATCCGTCACCTGTCCCCACCTGTGTCCCCATCCGTCACCTGTCCCCATCCATCTGTCCCCACCTATCTGTGTCCACAGTGCACCGGTCCCCAGGGCCATCTGCCAGTGCCACCTGTCCCCAGCGACACGTATAAGTGCCATCTGTCATCAGTGTCACGTGTCATCAATGCCACGTATCAGTGACATCTGTCATCAGTGCCATCTGTCATCAGTGTCACGTGTCATCAATGCCACGTATCAGTGCCATCGGTCATCAGTGTCACGTGTCGGTGCCATCTGTCATCAGTGCCACATGATATCAGTGCCACGTATTAGTGCCATCTGTCATCAGTGTATATGGGCTTCAAAAGTGTAATAGGTAGTCAACAAGTTAGAACACGTGATGGCGCTCCCTGCATTTTGGGCCTCTCTAAGTGGCTAGGCTGTGTAAAAGTCCCACATATGTGGTATCATAATACTCAGGAGGAGTAGCAGAATTTATTTTGGGGTGTCATTTGTGGTATACACATTCCATGTGAGAAATAACCTATTACAATGACAATTTTGTGGAAAAAAATAAAAAAATTCATTTTGCAAAGAATTGTGGGAAAAAAAATGACAACATCAAAAAGCTCACCATGCCTCTTACTAAAGACCTTGGGATGTCTACTTTCAAAAAAGGGGTCATTTGGGGGGTATTTGTACTTTCCTGACTTGTTCGGGTCACAAGAAATGAGATAGGTCACCAGTACATCAGATGTGATCAATTTTGTATAATAATTCGCACCACAGATTGTAGAGTCTGTAACTTTCACAAAGACCAAATAATATCCACTAATTTGGGTTATTTTTACCAAAGATATGTGGCAGTATAAATTGTGGCCAAAATTTATGAAGAAAAATTAATAATTTGCTAAATTTTATCACAGAAACAAAGAAAAATTTGTTTTTTTTCAAAATTTTCGGTCTTTTTTTCATTTATAGCGCAAAAAATAAAAAACCCAGAGGTGATCAAATACCACCAAAAGAAAGCTCTATTTGTGGGAAAATAAGGACAAAGAATTCATTTGGGTACAGTGTTACATGACTGAGTAATTGTCAAAGTGTGAGAGCACCGAAAGCTGAAAATTGGTCTGGGCAGGAAGGGTGTTTAAGTGCCCAGTAAGCAAGTGGTTAATCACTGCTAGGTTTTTTTATTTTATGAAAATTATGTTTAAAAAAAAGGCTTTTTTTCTGTTAAAATGTAGCAAAATAGTAATTTTTCTTCATTAATTTTGGCCAAAATTTATATTGCTACATATCTTTGGTAAAAATAAATCAAAATTGGTGTATATTATTTGGTCGGTGAGAAAGTTATAGCGTCCACAAGCTCTGGTGCCAATCTCTGAAAATTGATCACACCTGAAGTACTGACGGCCCATCTCATTTCTTGAGACCCTAACATGCCAGGAAAGTACAAATACCCCCCAAATGACCCCTTTTTGGAAAGAAGACATTCCAAGGTATTTAGAAAGAGGCACAGTGAGGTTTTTGAAGTTGTCATTTTTCCCCACAATTCTTTGCAAAATCAAGTTTTTTTCCCCACAAAATTGTCATATTATCAGGTTTTTTCTCACACACAGCATATGCATACCACAAATTACCCCCCAAAATACATTCTGCTACTTCTCCTGAGTATGGCGATAACACGTGTGAGACTTTTACACAGCATGGCCACATACAGAGACCCAACATGCAGGGAGTGCCATCAGGCATTCTACGAGCATGAATTTCAAGTCTAATTTGACTATCCGATTACACTTTGAGGCACTGTAGTAGCATGGGTGCGAACTGATGTGGCATGGATGAGCCGTGGATGTGGATGACTGGGTGGGTATGGCAGAGTATGGAAGAGTATTGCAGAGAATTGCAGAGAATATTGGCAGAGGATGGATGTGGCTGGAATGGGCACTGAGCAGCACTGTGGGCACTACACATCCAGCCCACAACGCTGCTGCAAGCAATTTCTCCCCCTCTCACCTCGCACTGTACCGATCGGTACAGAGAGGGGAGGGAGGAACCGGACACCGGTCTGTTGTGATCGCTCTGTCATTTGACAGAGCGATCACGTGGTAAACAACCACTATCAGCGACCATTTACCGTGATCCACTGAGTCTTCCGGACCCAGAGGTCACATGTTTCCGGGTGCGCGCCCCAGGGGATGCGCGGGAGCAAGATTCTGTGAGGACATCCATGAACGCCCTCCCAGAATAAGCCGATCGCACTGTAACTGTCTTTCGGCTATGGCCCGATCGGCATGTGGTTAATGAACGATTCAATACAAGCAAAAGATACATAGCAAAATATATTACATTTTTTGGCATATATTTTCTTATATTCAAAAATCACAGAACAAAATAACTACTCTAAGGAGTCAGCAAGTTTCGCAGAAGTTCGCTGGTTTATGCATCTCTGTCAATGCCATCAGAATCAAGGTTCATTAGTACATCCTTTTCGATTGCCATCAGAGCTCAAAGGCTCTTGAGATACAGAACTTCTTAGATGGGTTTTAATAAACTTCAGTGTGGAGAAACTTCTTTCACAGGTGACTTGAGTAAAAGATAATGTAAGCAAAAATTTGTAGGCTAGACCAATGACATTGTAGGCATCAGTTAAATTATAGTGCTGCAGAATCTTATAGCAGCAAATAGCACAGTTCTTACATGCCATGCAAGATTTGTTGACCAGTTCTGTTTGTTAATTTGCTTTCCTGGTTTTCCAAAGATACATCTTTTCTTCAATACTATATTCTTCAAGGAGGCGATTCTTTCAGCCTGTCCCACTGCATTGCAAAATTTGCCAGTTGGGAATGCAAATTTTCTGATGTTGCGCCCTCATCAAATCTAACTAAATAGCTTGCCGAGTTCTTCCATTGCTGGTGCCTGAAGTCCAGATTTTTTTTTTATAGATCAGAAAAGCGGTTTGGCTCCAAGCAAGCCAAGTCAGCATAAAGAGTCCTATAGGAGAGAAAGCAGCAATTAATGCTCTCTGTGACCGTATCCAAGATTACAGTGGGCACACGTATCTTATAAGCTGAAACAGCATCAGAAACTGCTACATCGTCAACAGTCTCATCAGCCATTGGCTTTCTTTTTCTTATTCTTTTTTTAGGCAAAGTGGTCTTTTCTTCTAGGTGGTAACTATCTTCAACTTCAATCTTGTCATTTGCCCACTTAAACTTATCAGCAGTCATTTGTATGGAATCAAAATCTTGTGTAATTGTTTTAAATTTTTCATACGTTCTCTGTACCATTTGAATAGCTTTTGAGATATCCATCCGAGTTGTTTGCAGATATTTGGACAATGGTGTTGTCAATTCAAATATTCTCAGAAAAATTAGCTGCAAGAATGGTTTCATATTTGAGTAAGGATTCTGCATAAGATTTTGCTCTAAGACGCACCTTAGGTTTCGATGACACGCTGTTTTCGATTCTGCTCAAAGTGTACAGTAGACTAGGAAACAAAGCAGAATCCTGGCTAACTTGCTCCCAGGTATTCATGCGGTCATAAGAATCACAAATAAAGACAGCAATCTTATTCAACAAACTGAACATTGAGTGATGCACTTTCAATATACCACCTGTGTTATATCTGCAAGTACTAAATTCAGAATGTGTGCACAGCACCAGATGTGAATTTGACCTGGTGATTCAGTTGACAGCCAGGAAGAGAAACCATTGTATTGGCCTTGCACATTTGCTGCTCCATCCATTGAATTGCCAATGCAATTTGTAATATTAAGTTTGCATGATTTTAAGACTTCCATTAGCAACTTAAAAAGGTTTTGAAGATTCACATTCAACAACTTCAAGAAGCTTTTCATTGATACAATCAGTCACATAGCGAACATTAATGGAGCATTGATCTTTTGAAGTGATGACTTGAGTTGTATCAATCTGAATTGAAAACATCCCGGCTTCCCTTACTACTTTTGAGATATTTTCCTGGATAAGCATCCGAATAGCTTGTATTACTTTGTGAACAGTCGTTTTTGAGAGCAAAGTTATCAAAAATCCTCTTCCTTTTCCTTCAGAAGACTGCATTTATTGCTGTTTTCAATACATTTGTTTGCATGATCTTTCAGACAAAATGTCATACTTCCTGACGAGAAGAATAAGCGCTAAAAAATTTCCATGGTCTTGTTATGGCCTCTAAATTATAGGCAGCCTCATCATTATCTCCCATATAACTCAAACCTTGCTTTCCTATAACTTTTACTACATCTACAACCCACTGTAGTACTTGCCGCCTGTTTCTCACTTGTTCTCGTCTTACAGACATTTGCTGTACAAAATTAGATCAACTCCAGCACTGCTGGATTTCACAAAAAAGGCTTTGGCACACATGTTGTGCATTACAGTCTTCTCATGCTCTTCGATTCTTTGATAAACATGACGCTCATCTGTCATTCCTTCTAGTCATTTGCGACTATGTTTTGTAGCCTTTTTTAACACTGGATCTGGAATATCCTCCCGTGGATGATATTTGAAAAAGACAGTGTAATGGAAATTTGTAAGTTCTGTATATAATTGAATTCTATTTTGTATGTATTGCACACTGCCCTCACTGTGCACACGGCACTAATAATGTTTTCAGTACATGTTTACATTCTTTCGAGTCCTGATTAGAATTAGCCTGCCTATATGCCCCTTGTTACCATAAACGTACAATTGTAATATTAATGTGATACCTACGTAATCATGTGTATAAAAACCTTCAATTGCGTCATAATAAAGCAGAACGGCTATTTGGAAAGATGCTGAGCGTATCTTTTGTGTCTGTTCCCTACTGCAGTAGTTATTAATTTGGAACCACTAATCAATATGAGGATAGGAGTTGCCTATCTATAAATTTCCAGGTCAGGTGGCGAGCTTTGCCTAGGAGGGGTTAAAAGGTGACCCCGAGTATCCGAAACGAGGAGCTTGAGACAATCCGGGAATTTCTGATAATCAGATGGCTGAGGTAAGCCTTTTGCTTACATTTGAGTTATCAGACTTCCTTGATCGGTAAGGCATTTTCGGGACAAAGGGTACCTATTTTACTCCCCTTAATTGAACTGTATTGATTGGTGGTTATATGTTATGTTGTCACTGTCTACTGTCCATCGGAGTGTTATAGATAAGAAGGGGAAGAATAGTGCTGTTCACAGGTATATGTAGTACATCTGCTAGATAAAGTAGTTTAGAGGCAAGAGGGTATAGGCACACGTAGAGAAGACTAGCCAGTCATTATGGGCATTAAATTAAGTAAGAGACCCTCAAAAATGCCCAGCGCAAGAGGAGCGCTATATATGAACCGAAGGTGCGGTTCCGCCTATACTGAGCCCCTAGATTAATGGTTAAAGTGGACATGGATCCACAATGGGTAACTGGGTTACCACCGAAGTCCACAGGGACTAAGAATCATGCAGAGTACACAGCTAGAGAAACAGCTATGTGAGCAGGATGGATGAAGGGTGACAATTAACACTAGACAGAAAGGGACATTTTGATGTTAAGTTGTGGGATGAATTTGGGGTTAGGCACTACAACTAGTAAAGTCAAGAAACAGAGAAATGAGAGTTAAAACAGAATACTTTATATGTTGTCAGAGAGGGAAGATGGGATGAACACTAAGGCTGCCCGTCTGAAAATAAAAAAGGTACAGTAGGTGAAGTATGGTATTACAATACATTGGATGTAAAGGATATCAGAACAAAATAAGGAAAGCAGAAATTTAGCAAGGAAGTATTTAAAAGAGTTAAAAGAAAGTGAGAGAATGATATGCATGTGTTGTGTACAAATAGGAAAAATGTAAGCTATTTTAGAGAGATATTTGTGTATGTGTGTGAATGCTGGAACCTGTAGTTCTATCGCTTGTGTGCGTCATGTAAGCAGATGTGACCCCCTCCTTTGTGCTCTCCTGAAAGAATGTAGCTGGGATGAGGAGGTCGGTGATAAGCTGAAAGGACACCATGCCAATTTCAGTTTTTTTAGACAAAACATTTATAACTTTATGTGCCGGGTTAACAAATCTAATGATAAACAATGTGATCACAATTTTTGAATCTGTTTTCCAAACATGGTAAAATGAAGGTTACATTTAACCGTGTATTACACCAATTGAACATCCTTTGATAGTGGAAACAGTGCATTTAAAAAAGGGAATTAAGTAAAATGAAGTAATATGTCCCCCTTTAAGGAACTTTCTGTGGATAAATATTAGGGTGTGATATTGAAATTATCATTTGAGTATTAATTTCTAATATGAGTTTAACAATTTTATTAATAATATAGATATATTTGAAACTGGTTTAGACAACCTTTGATTGGAAATGAAATCGATGTTAATGGGGAATTGATAAAAATGGGATTAGTTTAGATTAGGATAACAATTTTGTCATTTTACATTTATTGAGTGGAAAGAAAAAAGATTAAGATGAGGTTGTTAATTGGAATACAGCTGCCATAATGTTTAACAAAGCCAAGATGGATGGGATACATAAGAAGTTTTTCTACAAAAATGAAATCTTAAAGTCTGATAATAAATTGATGTGCGGCCCATGATGTGAGAGTAATAATAAATACAATTTTAATATGACAGACCCATCACATCAAGTCCACACACCCTGTTAGGATAGATCCCACCTGCAGCCAGTTGTTTTATAGTTTTTGATGTGGCTGAGCGCTTCTGTTTGTTTTTATATATTTTTATTTTTGAATCCAAAGCAGAATGTGTGGATTGTGAAATGATGTGCCCGTTTTCCTTGTAAATGCAGTGGGTATAAGCAGAAGAATATTTTGGATTTATGGACATCTCTGCATGACCGCAGGGTATTGTTATCATTTATTATAATTTTGCCAGGAAAAAGTTGTCTTTTTGAAACATGAAACTGGAGTTCTTACACAAACAGCATGATAGAAAACAAGCCATTGTAATATATTTATGTAAGCTGGACCCAGTAATGAAGGGTTCACCCCGATATATCAGAGCTGTACCCTTTATGCAAAGGTGCTATTAGACAAAGTTAGACATTATTTTGGTCAAATATTTAATTTTTAATGGTCGGACATTCTGCGCAGCAAATATACAGCTAACTAAATGTTTGTCTAATGAAAGGTTTAAAATATGAGTTTGTTTATGTACAAATCCAACAATGAAAAATGCGTAGATTTGAATCCAGCCACCTTATTGCCCCTATTGGAGGAGGCTGGAGACAAAAGGAAACCACATGTGTTAAATTGATGACGTAGGAATCAGCTGCTGTGAGCCCAGTGCAGGACACACTCCCTGAAGACCCAGATATTTAATTTTTTGTAGAGTTATTCCCAGTTTTATACTGAGTATGCAGTTTATCACCCAGAAGGATACTCTGTATTTAGAGTCATTGGATCCTTTTTCCCCAGCTCAAGAAGCAGAGCTCCATGTTTTAGCAAAGCCTGTGAGCTATAAAAAGAGAGTATATTTATATAGATAGTAGAGAATAGAGAGCTTTTGGTTCCATTTGAAGGGCCAGAAGTTTGTTTTTACTTCGGCAGGTAAACCAATCAAGCATGCTAAGTTAATTTGATCGGCTGTTTTCAGCCTTCCAGGTTCTTGCCGAGGTAGCCATACTAACATTAAAACTCACACGTGTTTACCTGTTAAAAAAAAAAAAAAAAAAACTCACACGTGGAAGCAGACCGACTAAGGATGCTGTATTTACAGTCCCAGACACTTGCTGGGTCTGTGCAACTCACAGATTCCACCCTAGTTCTGGCCCAGTATAGCTGGGATTAATAATTCAACTTCAAGGACCCCAGAACGAGAAGAACAAGTGGTCCACAGTGGGCAACAGGACTTATGAAACAGGACATTGGAAAAGGTGATCATTTACGTCTGCCAGCCACTCTTTTCCCTCCAGCTTGACACATGGACTGTGTCATCAGTCACAAGCAGTTATGGCTGCCTTAGTAAATGAGCGCGGGATAGAGCCAGGGTTCACCACAGTTGTTTTTCTAACATAGCACTTCTTGTTTTACCTGTTACCAAAGGTGTTACCAAAAGCTGAACATCCCTTCCAGAGATTACAAAAAGATATATCTAGATGCCCAAGTCAGGATCTTATGAGTATGCATTTTGTCTGTATGGACATGTTTTTTGGATGTCCAGTGGCCAATGCTACTGCAAAGGCCACAGTAAAAAGTGTTATCAGAAGTAGTTTGTAAGTACAGAGAGTAAAAGAGGAAATATTTTTTTTTTATAGGAGAGTCCTTACTAGAAATTTTGAGGTTTTATTTTTACACTCCCTACTGTCTACAATGTAGCGGACAAAGTAGAGTAAGAAACTAGAAAACTTTTACCCGAGTGTTTTCTTATAATTTATCAAGCCCCTAAGGGGGATAATGGACTCTCTCCCTATGGGATTTGGTTTGGGAGTGTGTTACTCACTTGCTTATATTTTGTCTCAGCAGGTGAAGTCCTCCATTCGGATCTCACAGAGAATGTTGCTGATCTTTAAAAGGTTTTTGACAAACTCATTTATGTGTTTTCTCCCCATTTCCAGATCCTAAAAGTTTGGAAGGTTCTAAAACTAAAGCCAGGTGACTTGTGGATTGTTAAGAGACATTTATATATAAGGAAATGTTTGGCGACTCAATACAGCATCTATTTCATTTACAGTTTTGCAAAACTTGAAAGAAAAGTCACCTGGATCCACACCAGACACTGCAAAAATGACTAAATTAAAGAAATCTTTGAGTTTGATTTGTTTCCCTTTTGCAATCACAGTCTAGGGTACTTTTTGATTCAATTACTTTAATTGTAAGGGATATATATTTGAAAAGTAGTTTAGCCATGTTGAAGTCATATTTGTCTTTTGTACCTCTACCATTTTATGTAGAATTGTCTGTGTTTACATATGCTGATAAGACAGCATGTCAACAATTAAGCTAGAAGGCCATTCTGGCCACAGGAGTGTACAGCCAGTACTCTGTAAATATGTCTTATCAATCATTTGTTTTTCACAATGAAAAGTCATTTTGTAATGAAAAAAGCTGCTCCGCTATTATTTTCTCCACAATGGAGTTTTTGCCTCTTTGGCCAGGACTACCTCCACCTAAGCGTGTGAAGGTTCCAGGTTAAAGGTGAAAGCAGGTATGGTTAGTGATCAAAATATTGATCAAAAGAGGGGAGACTGTAATGGAAATTTGTAAGTTCTGTATATAATTGTATTCTATTTTGTATGTATTGCACACTGCCCTCACTGCTCACTGTGCACACGGCACTAATAATGTTTTCAGTACATGTTTACATTCTTTCGAGTCCTGATTAGAATTAGCCTGCCTATGATACGCCCCTTTTTACCATAAACGTACAATTGTAATATTAATGTGATACCTACGTAATCATGTGAATAAAAACCTTCAATTGCGTCATAATAAAGCAGAACAGTTATTTGGAAAAATGCTGAGCATATCTTTTGTGTCTGTTCCCTACTGCAGTAGTTATTAATTTGGAACCACTAATCAATATGAGGATAGGAGTTGCCTATCTATAAATTTCCAGGTCAACAGCAAGCTAATTTTTATTTGGACGAGGAAAAGAATTAAATGATATATCTATGTCTTCAGTTTGGAACTCTGAAACATCCATAATAACTTGTTTACTTGGTAATTCAGTGTGCCCCAAATCTCTATGTTCTTCAGTGGATAATTCTGAGGTTTCTTCAACAACTTCCACTAAATCACCCTCTATTGTTATTTGTTGCCTCGCTACTAGGACCTGCCATGGGAATCACTGGAACTCTGTACATGAGGACTGAACATATCTGAAATTTTAGCACATTTCTGAGCATTAAAGAAGTGGTCGGCAGAATATGACGAGTAACCGCTCGTCTCTCGGCTGCCCCCGCCGCCATCCTCTGTCAGGGAATCAGGAAGTGAAGCCGCAACGGCTTCACTGCCCGGTTCCCTACTGCGCATGCGCGAGTCGTGCTGTGCGTCTTTATTGGTCCCTGTTGTGTCCTGGGAACTGTGTGATTTTTTTCTGCTCCTCCTTTTTGTTTTTTTGGAGACATCCAAGTAAAATATAAAATGATAAAAAAAAAAAAAAAGGGAGTGTCACTAATTCTGTAGCTGCAGGCATCAGTCAGATAGTCCCGCACAAAGTCAAGGACGTCATATGACAGTGTGAGATATTGAAGTGGTAAAAAAAAAAAAGTGATTAACTTTATTGCCATTACAAGGCATGAACAAAATCCCTTGTAGTAGCATGGGCAGTTGACAGTTACTCTTTATGGAGAGATCTGGGGTCTATTAGACACCAAATCTGTCCTCTGGCCTCCAATGGAGCCAATCGGTCTGATCGGTAATAGCCAGGTAACCAAAGTGCCGGAACAGGAGGCGACTAAATCCTCGCTTCTGAAGTCACACAGTGCCACTCACTGTGTGCCTAGAGCTGGATGCCACCAGTTGCATCCTTACTGGGTTCCCCAATCACACAGGAGAGCCTGGTGAAGGCGGCGGTGGTCGGACTGTATTGCTGGTTTGAAATCGCGCAAGTTCAGCTGAACTCGCACGATTTCAAACCGGAAGTGCAGTCTGACTTCGGGGGCAATTTGACAGACATCTGTGTGGGTTCCTGCACAGATGTCTATTCAAATTGCCCCCGAAGTCGGCAAATGTAGTACAGGAACTACTTTTGGGAATAGGTGCGGCGCCGCAAAGTCAGCGTCGCACTGATGCGGACGGTACCATTGCCGGAAAATCGCATGCCAAATTGGCCCAGTTTGAACGTGGGCTCAATGCAAGACACCTTTTGGGCACAAGAACTGTCCCTCTCTCAAACAATGTCTGACTGATGCCATCACTTTGACCGCCGTTCTGCAAGAGCCCGCCGTTCTGCAAGAGCCCGTTTTTCTTCAAGGATCTGCCGTTTTTCAAAGGCTCGCTCCCACTGTTCTCCAAGGGCCTGCTTTTCTTCAAGGGCCTGCTGTTTTTCAAGAGCCCGCTGTTCAAGGACCGACTTATTTTAGCGTTTTAGCGCTAAAAATAGTGTCTGAAAAGCGCATCTCAAGCCTCCCCAGTGTGAAAGTACGAGTGATTTCACACTGGGGCGGTGCGCTTGCAGGAGAGGAAAAAAAAGTCCTTCTAGAAGCATCTTTGGGGCGTTTTGGGAGATGAATATAGACCGCTCCTATAATGCCCTGCCGATTGAAATGAGCTTTTAACCCCTTCTTTGGGGTAAAAGCGCCCCGCTACTGCCAGCAAAGTGGCGCTATGGCGCAGCTAAAACGAGCAATGCTTTACCGTTACCGCGAGGCGGTCTAGGTGTAAAGGGGGTCCTTCTACCTTTGTTCAGCATCACTCACATTGTGCAAGACCCCTTTCACACTGAGGCGCCTTACAGGCGTTTTTGCGCTAAAAATAGGGCCTGTAAACTGCCTCTTCTGTGCTTTTAACATTGGAAAAGTGCACTTGCAGGACAGGAAAAAAAAAAAGTTCTGCAAGCAGCATCTTTGGGGCCGTGCGGGAGCGGTGTATACATCGCTTCTCCACCACCCCTGCCCTAAGCGGGCGATTTTAACCCCTTCTGGGGGGGGGGGGTTAAAAGCACGTCACTATAACAGCAGTAAAGTGCCGCTAAAACTAGTGCCGCTTTACCGCTAACGCCTGCACTGCCCCAGTGTGAAAGGGGTCTCTAAGAGAGACTGACCAAAGCATGCTTCCATCATGAATAGTTTAAAACATTGGCAGGCAGGGTACAAAAAAACAAACAAACACCGCCAGGCTGGCATAGTGTCACTTTCTAGCAGTCCAGGCCCTTTCACGATATCAGGCAGCGGGGGTCTCCTCCAGCTCCTCCCCCTTCACAGTCACATGACCTGACCTCTTCGTTTCCTCCGTCCTAAGTTGAATAGGAGGATGGCCGGACGGCCGAGGAGCCGGTGGTAGTGAGCGGTGCCGACACAAGGAGCAGCCCAGCTGCCTTGAGAGTGGGGACCCAGGACTCTGCCAGAAAGACATGCGGCTGTCTCCGCGGAGTCGGCCGCGGAGCTGGTCACAAACAGGCCAGCGGCAGATGAGCAGGGCTGACCCAAGCAGCTGAGAGTCAGGAGACGCGACATGTGGCCCCCGACCCACCGGGCACATGCCCGGTGTGCCCTATGGCCAGTCCGGCCCTGGTCCCTGCCCCATAGAAGCCATCCCTACCGAGAAAAGACAGCAGTTATTGCTAGCAGCCGCTAGTGAAAATCGCAGGTAAAACCCGGTATGCTGGTTGTACACAAGTTGATCGGTCAACTCGGTACATTCAGCCTGCCCATACACGGTTCTAACATCAGCCAGTTCTTGCTGAACCAGCTGAGATTTGAACCATGAATGGCCTACCTTCCAGGGAATAGATTTTACTAAAAATGAAACTTCTGTTGAAGTGGATGACAAAATTCTGTCTTGTATCTGTCTGTACACCAACAGCATAAATAACCCCTTTGAGTTGTCATATTGCATTGAATTTTACAGAAAATTAAAGAGCTGCAGATTGAAATGGAAAAGTACTTCAGAGGAAATCTTTAACTTTTGCAGTTTTTCCCATTTGTAATTTTTAATAACTTTAAACAAAAAAGTTAACTTTCCTAAATTCATTTTGTCTTAGCAACACCAAAAATATATGCGACTTAAAATAATGCAGTATATACCTTTTTTACAGAGCGCTGATCTGACCCGCCGCCTATCTCCTCTCTCGCCCCCACCCACTGCATCTGTCATATAAGAGAGGAGAGAAGCAGCAGGTGTGATCAGCGCTCTGTAAACAAGGTATATACTGCATTATTTTTATAAAGCACAATCACGGGGGGACATTACATACATAAACCAGAGAGTATAGTGTGAGAAATTATTAGTAATTAGAGCAGCGGGAGCGGAGGGGGTGGGCACAAACGTGGAGGCGACAGGCAGGGAGGGAGAGAGCACAGAGGACACAGTGGATGACGGAGGCATGTAATCTGACCATGAGGCTCAGGGCTCAGCAGCCATGTTACACCGTGGTCAGTTTACAGGGGGGGGGGGGGGGGTATAGCCAGGCAGGATCAGCCAGGTGTTACAGGGGGCCAAATTACACAGCACAAGCACTGTGCTGCCTTACGTGCTTTTAAAAGGAACAGGATCTTATAATGGGTTTGACAAGGAGGGCACTTTTGCCTTTGCCTCCAGATATTACTCACAGATCTATCTGTCATCGAGACCACACAAGCGGGCGGGAGTAGCCATCCTGATTAAAAAAGGGTCCCCCTTTACATACTCGTCCCACTACAGCGATCCCCAAGGTAATTTCCTGATCCTGCGAGGCCTATGGCAGGGCAAGGAAATTACACTCTGTGCAGTCTACGTCCCAAATGTCAGGCAGACCGGATTATTGAGCAGGGCACTAGCCCGCCTCTTTAGATCAGAACATGGGGTGTTAGTGATGAAGGGGGACTTTAACCTAACCCACTCATTGCTGTTGGATCGTCAGGGGGTGGGTCCCAGGGCACTTACATCCCGAGTGCTTAGAGACTCGAAGCAATTCCGTCAACTCACCAGGAGGTATGCCCTCTTTGACGCCTGGCGGGCCCATCACCCTGGCGACCGACAGTACGCTTTTTCATTATTATTATTCGGGAGAAGGAACTTAGATCCCTTGAAAAAACAACTTTTTTGCGGGACCATACTCAAATGTCGACCCCCCACCAGATTTAGAACAGTTCAGGATGCCTGGTCTCCCACCCTAAAGACGTTGCCCAATCTTTTGCAGAATTCTACAAGACCCTGTACAACAGCCATGACATCCCAACCAACCCCCCCTCGCCCGAACTCACTAAACGACTCCAGCAATACGATGACCTCCCGAAACTGTATAATGCCTTCCTACACGATACCCCGATCCCCAGGGACATGCAAAGTTCCAAAACCTGGGAAAGATCCGGCCCTGTGTGCCAACTACAGACCCATTCCTCTCCCACATGGCCAACTAAAACAATTACAAGCAGATTTACTACAATATACCGGGAACTACAGGAGACCTAGAATTCCACGTTCCGTATTGCAAGCAGCCCGTTCGGACGGTGGCCTGGCCTTCCCCAACCTCATCAAATACTATCAGGCAGCACAACTGAGAGCGATAACCTCTTGGTTCACGCTCCACTCATAATAAATGGACTGAGATAGAGAAATTATGGCTAGCCCCAATACACCCAAACAGTCTATTATGGAGCGCGAACGCAGAAGTAGATTCCGCACATTTGTTGGGCCCGATGGCGCAGCTCCGGAGGATATGGCGCAAAGTAACACAGCAACACAAACTGTCCTCAGACAGCTTGCTCCTGACCTCATTTGCCCACAACCCTAAAATGCCAGATAGCCTAACCCACCAGATGTCCTCCCCCTGGAGCACAAGAAACCTGTTCCACTACGGGAATCTGGTGGATCCCCGTAAAAACGTAAACTGCATTCCTTCGCAGAACTACAGTCCAAATTTGACCTTCCGAAGCAGGCTTTCTACGGGTATCTACAAATCCGCCACTATGCCCTAACATTTGCACCGAATCTGCAATTCTCCCCACCTACCCCTTTTGAAAACCTCATTCTGGCAGGTTCTGCTCAGAGAGGTCTGATATCAGACATATACAAAATACTTAACGAAAGACCCATTGACTCAATGGGTAAACATAAATATATGCTTAAGTGGGAAAAGGCACTGGGTGAGGAGATACCCGTGGATCATTGGAGGGTCATATGGACCCAGGCATCCAAGACCTCGATCTGTACACTTTATAAAGAAAATATATATATAAGATACTACATTTCTGGTACATGACCCCTGATGTATTACATGCCATCCACCCGACCAGCACGGACCGTTGTTGGCGATGCCTGGGGGCCAAGGGAATGCTGTATCATATCTACTGGGAATGCCCGCTGATAGCCCCATTCTGGAACTCAGTCCACCGACTCCTAAGTCGCCTTCTTGAGAAGGAGGTCCCCATCACGCCTAAATTTTTCCTGCTCGGGCTCTCACCACTAAAAGTCCCAGCCCCACATAAAAAGCTAGCCAGACACGTCCTCACGGCAGCTCGCTGCCTAATAGCGCTGAACTTGAGGAGCCGCTCGCCTCCCCCAGAGGGAGCACTCTATGCCAGAATCAGAGATATAGAGCTAATGGAGAGGATGACAGCAAGGATCCAGGACCGCCTGGACGAGAATAACATGACTTGGGAGCTGTGGCACCGCCGGGAGGAGCAAAACGATCCGGAGACTGAGACAGGATGATGACAACCTATCCTTCCCCCTCCCCTTCTCTTCCACCTCTCCCGCTCCCTCCCTCCCTCTTTCCTTCTCATTTTTCTTTCCTCAGGAGTCCTCTAGAGACCCTTGAACACACTCACTGAATCAGTTGGAAGGTTTGGTTGATAGCACTTTAGGTAACTTATAATAACCTGACTTGCAGAGAAATAACATACATATGCACGAAAAATTATAGCCATGTGACTTGTATGAGAAAGCATTTATTATGTTTGCTGTAAGACTACTGCACTATAACTGTATTTGTATAATTATAAAAAAATAAAAATAAAAAAAAAGGAACATGATCTTTATTTTTAGTTAGCAAAACAACCATGTTCTTGCAAAGAGTTAAAACATCAAGCAAAATCTTCACATCTGATGCGCACTGGAATGTGTCAGATGCCTGGTGCCCCCCCCCCCCCCCGTTACGCTTCCTGCCACCAACCCCTGTGTGTTGCACCGAGGCCAGCAGATGAAACAACAACATTCAGTGGTAAATGTGGGTATCTGAAAAACTCGGATGTGTTTGGCCTAGTGTTCTTGTGCAAACTTTTTTATAGTTTGTTTTTTTAAGAAACAGAGTCACTTTAATATGGGTTTAGGAGTTCAGCTCTAGGTATTTTCTTTTGTTATTTTAACTATCTGATCACTAAAAATGAAAGCAATCACCAGCCGAGAATCCGTCTGTTTAGTTTCCATCTCTATCATTGCTGTTGTGGCATTAACAGAGTTTGGCTACATTAAGATAACACTGCAAGTTTCTGTCCATACTCCTGCAGTCATGCACATTTTCAGTAGACATATAGTCAGCAAAACTTTTTTTTTTTTTTTTTTTTTAGGCTGGCCATACATTATACAATTTTCTAGATTTACAGTTGTGCTCAAAGGTTTACATACCCTGTCAAAATGTATGAATTCTTGGCCATTTTTCAGAGAATATGAATGAGAACACAAAAACGTTTTTTACTCGTGGATAGTGTTTGGCTGAAGCCATTTATTATCAATCAACTGTGTTTATGGTTTTTAAAATCGTAATGAAAAACAGAACACTACCCAAAATGACCATGAGCAAAAAAAAGTTTATATACCCTGGTGATTCTGGCCTGATAACATGCACACAAGTTGAATGGCTATTCATCCTCCCATGAGATCTGTTAGCTTGTAATTAGTATATAAAAGGTCAATGAGTTTCTGGACCCTTGCATCCTTCATCCAGTGCTGCACTGACACTCCTGGATTCTGAGTCATGGGGGAAAGCAAAAGAATTGTCAAAGGATCTGCGGGAAAAAAGGTAGTTTAGCTATATAAAACAGGAAAGGGATATAAAAAGATATCCAATCAGCAGTGTTCAAACTCGAATCAGGAAGTGGAAAATGAGGGGTTCTCTTGAAACCAAACCACAGTCAGGTAGACCAACTAAGATTTCAGCCACAACTGCCAGGAAAATTGTTTGGGATGCAAAGAAAAACCCACAAATAACTAAAGATCAAATACAGGACTCTGAAAACATATGGTGTGGTTGTTTCAAGATGCTTAATAAGGAGGCACTTGAAGAAAGATGGACTGCATGGTCGAGTCACCAGAAGTCATTACTACGCAAATGCCACAAAGTATCCCGCTTACAATATGCTAAATAGCACAGAGACAAGCCTCAAACCTTCTGGTACATTTGGAGTGATGAGACCAAACTTGCTTTTTGGCCACAACCATAAACGTTTTATTTGGAGAGGAGTCAAGGCCTATAATGAAAGGTAAGCCATTCCTACTGTGAAACACGGGAGGTGGATCGCTGATGTTTTGGGGATGTGTGAGCTATAAAAAGCACAGAAAATTTGGTCAAAATTGATGGCAACATAAATGCAGTATGTTATCAATACATACTAGAGAAGCATTTGCATTCATCAGCCAGGAAGCTGGGAAGTACTTTGACATTCCAACATGACAATGATTCAAAACACAAGGCCAAGTTGACCTTTCATTGGCTACAGTAGAATAAAGTGAAGGTTCTGGAGTGGCCATCTCAGTCTCCTGACCTCAATATCATTGAGCCACTCTGGGGAGATCTCAAACATGCAGTTCATGCAAGACAACCCAAGCAATTCCCAGGAACTGGAGGCTTTTTGCCAAGAGGAATGGGCAGCTTTACCATCTGAGAAGATAAAGAGCCTCATCCACAAATACCACAAAGGACTTCAACGCTCTCATTGATGTTAAAGGGGGCAATACACAGTATTAAAAACTGGGGTATGTAAACTTTTGTTTAGGGTAATTTGGGTAGTTTCTGTCATTATGATTTGAAAAGAGTAAACACAGTTGATTGATAATAAATGGCTTCAGCCAAACACTAACCATGAGTGGAAGAAAAGTTTGTGTTATCATTCATATTCTCTGAAAAATAGCCAAGAAATCATAAATTTATGTAAACTTATGAGCACAACTGTAAGTCTATAAAATTGTATAATGTATGGGCAGCCTAAAAAACAAGTTTTGCTCACTAAATGTCCACTTAACACTTGCACATGTGCCTGTGAGAAAATGTGCATGACTGCAGAAGTATGGACACAAATTTGCACTTACAGTGTTATCTTAAATTTTGCCAGGGTATGTAAACTTATGAGCACAACTGTACCTTGTGCAAGGGCCTGCCTGATTGCATAAAAACTGAATAGGTTTAGGTTTGACCTCATATTTTAAGATGTTGGTAAATCTAAAAAGGAACATTGTAGAAGAAAATTGTATAATGTATGACCAGCCTTAGTTTTGGCTAGTGTAGGGAAGGGTCAGTTTTTTTGGTTGTTTTGCCGTGTACCATTGGGGAGATTTCTCTTTTATTCCTATGCCAGAGATGCAACAGGATGTTAGTATAATTTCACAAAGTAAGGGGAATTTACCTCTTAAAAGGGGTGCCCCCAAAACAGGTGTCCTCATAGGAAGATTTTTCCCTACCACCCGTCTGGGTACAGCTCTAAAATGTTGGATTTTCCTTGCTTTCTTTTGCGGTGCCAATGGCAACAACATAATAAAGGGTTGAATCTCCTCAATGGGGAAAAGGACAAGTAAAACCTTATGGGGGTGTAACACTTCCCGCTCTATCGAAAATAAAAAATAAATAAATAAAAAATGATTTCAGATAAGTTTGTCTTTACTGTAAGTAGGTGTAAAGTTAGAAATGCTAGCATATCTGTTTTCTTTTATCACTAGATTTACTCAATCTCATTTGTTGTAACTTCAATGTCTGATTCTTTGGTACGCGTACTTATGGCCCTTTAGGCCCCTTGGCTTCACTGATTATAGATGCTATAGTATATGCAAAGCAATACAAACTGTCAGCAAACGTCTTGTCTGTTTTCGGTATTTGGTGTCTGACGATTAAGCGTTTCCTTATTTGTGAAAATTACTTGACTTGTTGTATCCGATATGGTTTGCCATAATAAAAAAGGGGGTGTAGGGAAGGTTGCTAAGAATGCAAGTGTTAACACAACTTGTATGGCAATAATCTACTTGAAAATACATTTCATTTATCAACAAAACACATGACTTGTACTTACGTGTTATATTTGTGTATATATAGAGTGTGAAAGGTCATTTGCTGTAGGGAGAATACATGGATCACTATTCGATGGAATATATCATTAGTTACTGCAAAGAACTGTTCAAACCCCCAACATTTCTCCTGGTCAGCTTCTAGAATATTTGCCAGCACTGGAGTGAAGAGAACTTGTAAGCCCCTAAAAAAGGAGAAAAATGGATGCAAACAAAATGAATTATATATAAAGCATATCTGCATATAACACATTTGGCTAAACAGCATGCTAATGAATAGACAGAAGAGAATGCCTGCATGTACTTGTAATTATTTGTGCATTTGTGCCCAAGAGATGCTTGTTATTGTCCATTTTAAAGGAAAGCTTTAATGGGAGAAACATGGAGGCAGTGCATTACAGAAATCTCCTTCTAAAATACTAGGGGTCTAAAGTTATGTTGACCCTCTAATATTTTAAGCCAGGGATGCTCAACCCATGGCGCTTGGAGCCCTTTGATGTGGCCCTCAATCACAAAATCAGGGAAGCACCAAGGGAAGTTACCAAATCCCTTAAGTGGCCCTCGTTCTTCAAAGTTCAGCACCCTTGCCAGCCATTGACCAAGAAGAGATGCAGATGTAATATATGGTCAAAAGACACTACATTTTTCAAAGTATTTCCATAACAAATTGGGAAAATCCTAAAAGAGAAGAACAGCCAGGCATTCCTGGCAACAGCAATGCAGTAAGTTAGGGGTGTCTAAACGATACTCATGGAGACTGTCATCCAATCTGACTGGTCAGATCAGAGAAATGTCATTTTAGTATACATGTACCCCAATTCAGAGTAGGACTTCAACGAACGATTATTTTCATAACCAATTAGTTGGCCGATTATTGTTTATTAGGATAATAACCTTAAAAAAGTGTGGTGTATAATTTTAGTTAATATGTAAAGTTTAAAATAAAAAAACACAATTCATTCTTAAATATCTATATGCAATGGTAAATGTAAAAACCAACTATATGGTTCGGGAGCAAAATCTCTAATTCACGCTAACAACAGACAGAAGAGATATACTGTATATACTATTAGAGGTTGAATCTGGTAAATATCAGACTTATATGTATGTGACGTATGACAGACTCCTTTGTCAGGTGGCTTGATAAAAGCTACTTGTGCCTGCTTTCACTTATGCTGGCCATACAAAAACAAATGTCTTCCTTCAAAAAAAAAAAAAAAAATTCAATTTTAAGAATGTTTGTTGATTTTCTAATTGTTAGTGGGGTCAAATCGATGTTTGTTTTCAACCACAGTGACAGGAAAATTTCGAAGGAGCAGAATAGAAAACTTTTTAGTCAAAGGAATCCGCCACCGATGCTTCTGGCTCCTCCTGCCTTCAGAGTGCCCCAATAGCAAGCTGCAAAGTATAGCATAGAGTGCCCCATAGCAGTGATGGCAAACCTTTTTGAGCCAGAGTGCCCAAACAGTGACACAAAACCAACTTATTTATTTCAAAGTGCCAACACGGAAATAAACCTACCAGCGGCTCAGAGGATAGGACTGATCATCCCCCTGAATGAGCTCCTAAAGGGGCCAAAAACATACAATTCTGCCCAGAAAAGAAAGAGTGTGTTTTTTTTTTTTTTTAAAGGAGTCCATTCCGCTCAGAATGCAGAGATGCATTTGCTAAGCACTGGTAAGGATGCATTTACTGGGCATTGGGTATATCCAGTCATACATTCTATGGTTATATGGTTACTGCACAACGGCGCCTAGATGTTTTTTGTTTTAAACATTGTCTTTTTAGATGGTTGTAGGTGGAGCATCTTTTTGTATTTGACCTGTTTTAAAGTAATACATTTTTGTCATAAATTTTCCATTATTTTTGTTTTCTATTTTTTTGATTGCTATAACCCTGTGGCTCTATTTTGTGGCATCTTGACCGTTCCTTCTCTCTGGCACAGTCCTCCTGGAGGAGCTGCAAAGAGCCACAGCTCAGGTGAAAGAATCTGTCCACAGGACAACTACTAGTCGTGCAATACACAAATCTGGCCTTTATGGAAGAGTGGCAAGAAGAAAGCCATTATGGAAAGAAAGCCATAAGAAGTCCAGTGTGCCAGAAACCATGTGGGGGACACAGCAAACATGTGGAAGAAGGTGCTCTGGTCAGATGAGACCAAAATAGAATTTTTTGACCTAAAAGCATAACGCTTTGTTTGGCGGAAAACACTGCACATCACCCTGAACACACCATCCCCACCGTGAAACATGGTGGGGGCAGCATCAGGTTGTGGGGATGCTTTTATTCAGTAGGGAAAGGGAAGCTGGTCAGAGTTGATGGGAAGAATGGAATGGTTTAGATTAAAGCATATTCATCTGTTAGAATGGCCCAGTCAAAGTCCAGATCTAAATCAAAGTGAGAATCTGTGGCAAGACTTGAAAATTGCTGTTCACAGACGCGCTCAGTCCAATCTGGCAGAGCTTGAGCTATTTTGCACAGAAGAATGGGCAAAAAAAATGTCACTGTAGATGCTGGTAGAGACATCCCCAAAAAGACTTGCAGCTGTAATCGCAGCAAAAGGTGGTTCTACAAAGTAATGGCTGAAAACAAATGCACGCCAAACTGATTTTTTTGTAAAAATATTTTGAAAACCATTTATCTTTTTCCTTCCACTTCACAATTATGTGCCACCTTGTGTTGGTCTATCATATAAAATCTCAATAAAATTAATTTAAGTTTTTGGTTATAACATGACAAAATGTGGAAAATTTCAATGGGTATGAATACTTTTTCAAGGCACTGTAGATGGGCGATACTAAAAGAAATAGCAGTATTGATGGCCAGCAGTTGGTAAGATCATCCACAGTTCCTTTCAGTTAGCTTAGTCAGACAGTGATAGCACCAGTCAGCTTGTAAAAACACTC